>OX101816.2:34325939-34925939 GCA_944452925.2 Chrysolina oricalcia | reverse complement strand
ATCCAAGGAAACGAAAATTTAAACGCAACGATCATGTAAGAATAAGTAAGTACCGGGAGGCATTTGCTAAAGGGTATACACCAAACTGGTCCAATGAAATTTTCACTGTGAGAAAAGTCTATCAGTCAAATCCTGCTGTTTATTTTCTCAAAGATCAAGATGATGTTGAGATACAAGGTGGATTTTATGAAGAAGAACTCCAAAGAGTTAAACATCCCGATGTGTTTCTAGTTGAAAAAGTTCTAAGAAAAAAAGGAGACAAACTCTACATCAAATGGTTAGGCCTGAGCAATCAGTACAATTCGTGGATATCAAAAAATGATTTTGTATGATATTTTTCCAAATAAAACAATATGAAATTCACAAAACAGTTTTATTTATACAATATTTACATTATAAATTATTCACAAAATCTTTGCTTGAAAATTATTTGTCTATGTGTTGAATCCAAAATTGGAGCGATGATATTCGAAGTTTCTGTTATTCGCCTCACAAAGCGCATTCTATCGATTGCTTCATGAGTCCAATATGTTTTCCGAGAATTCTTGTATGCAAATTTCCATGTGAACATATAATAAGTTTTATTACGACTTTCATCAATGACCACACTCCTATTCATAGTTTATCAGAAAACTCAGCTAAGAAAACTTCTGGGTAAAGATGGATGAATTCCAGAGTTAGACTTATATTTTCACTATTGTGGTTCACCCTTGGTTGCAGCAGATTTAAAGCATTTTGCAACACATCACCACTCAGCTTCCACAGTCCATTTTTCAAAATTTGGAAATATTCTCCATAATGATATCTTTTCAAGATATCTACCCTATAATCAATCAGGGGTTGGAGTTCCCATAGGTTGCAAACTGTTTCGAACCCCAAGTACACTGAGGAATGGTCTTTTATGATTTTGACTACTCTTCCGTTAGTAAATTGGCTAAACTCAATGGTGAATCTATCGTCTTCAATGGTCTTCGGTTGATCTGATGAGTACAAATAATTGGTGATGATTCCTTGGTGTGTCAAAAACTGCTTTCACTCGTTTTCTGTGAAAATCACTCGGTCTCCCTTATTTCCAGTAATTTCAATACATGGAGTGAAATTCAAATCATATGAAAGATTCACAACAACAAATTTACATTTGGATTTATTCAATGGGAATTTTCTTTCACACAAAACCACTTTTGATTTTTCTTTGCAAAAGTATTCTTTCGACAAGTCAAATTTGAAATCGGTATTTCTCATTTTGATAAGAGAATGCTTGCTATAATATTTTCCCCGGTTTATATATTTTTATCAATATAGTAGTGGGGAGGAATTTTTCGAGAAGACTTGAATCCCTATGCTCTCTCATAGTTTGGACCTTGACTCCTATTGCTCTCTCATAGGTTTTGACCTTGACTCCCATTGCTCTCTCATAGGTTTTGACCTTGACTCGTATTGCTCTCTCATAGGTTTTGACTTTATGAGAGGTCGTTGAACCTGTATTGGATTCTGCTGATGACACGTGACCGGATGTTTTCAAATGAAATCTGATACCTGACACGTGCATTCATTAACCTTGAAATAGGTCATTGAACTCGTATCAAATTTCGCCTACCGGAAATATGGCGTCAGCAAATTCCAAGTAATTTGATATCCGACACGTGCATTCATTTTGAAAGAGGTCATTGAACCCGTATCAAATTTCGCCCATCGGAAATATGACGTCAGCAAATTCCAAGTTATTTGATATCCAACACGTGCATTCATTTTGAAATGGGTCATTGAACCCGTATCAAATTACACCCACCGGAAATATGGCATCAGCAAATTCCAAGTAATTTGATATCCAGTGCATTCATTAACCTTGAAATAGGTCATTGAACCTGTATCAAATTTCATTCACCGGAAATATGGCGTCATCGAATTCCAGGTAATTTGATATCCAGCACATTCATTAACCTTGCAATAGGTCATTGAACCTGTATCAAATTTCATTCACCGGATGTTATCGAATGTAATCTGATACCTGACACGTGCACTTATTGAAAGAGGTCATTGAACCCATCTCGGATTTCTCCTACTTGTCGAGACTGGCCTGTAACGTGACGTCAGCAAATTCAAAGTAATTTGATATCCAACACATTCATTAACCTTGAAATAGGTCATTGAACTTGACTCCCATTGCTCTCTCATGGGTTTTTGCTGACTGGTCATAATTGTTATTATTTGCCGTGGCGCTCCTCCCAGGTCTCTCTCATTAGTTATCTACTGTCCCGTCCTTCATTTCTCCAGTTACCCTCCTATTTTTATTTTTTTAATTTGCTCTTCACCCTGTATCTTGTGCCCACTTCAATATCTTAGATTTGCTATTCGCTCTGTATAAATATATGTAATTAGTCTGTATATTTTAAATTAACTACAACCCCATTACACATTACATTTGCCATTTCACTGTGAATCAACTTCGATGTTTAATTCACCCGGTATAGGTATTTCTAATTAGCAGCAATTCATTTGATCCCAGTTCACCCAGTATATTTTTTATAAGCGGTCTGTTTTATTATCCTACCCCAATCTTAGATGTCAGAAAAAGTCATAAGAAATAAGTAGGTAGGTACTGACAAACTTCCCTAAATATTAAAAAACATTTTACATTTTACTTTCTCAGTAAAGCAATGAGCACGTCATAATCATTAAAATAATCAGGCTGAAGAAAATGCAATTTTCATACCCCAAACATACCAGAAACTATTCGATTTCGATTTGTTAAAACTCGATTTCCAAAAGGCGTTTGAATTTCGGATGATTTCACACTGTACCTACTTTCTGATATATTGTACCAAAAATTATTATTTTATAAGCGAGAATTTCTAATGAACTGAATAAACCGTACACCTCCAGACATTATGTCGACACGTTAGATTCAGTTTCATTTCCGATCGCTCTGTCATGTATTTTTGCAATAATAATTATTTGTGAAAATTGATAATCCAGATTTGCATTTTTTACAGTGCGCGCACTGAGGTAAGCCTCAAGGACCAGTTCACTAGGCATTTTGCTATCACAAGTTATTCCAATGTAGTGTGCTTCAAGGACCAGTTCTCTGAACATTTTTCTATTTCAAGTTATTTCAGTTTTTGTGCCTCAGGGAACAATCACATAGACAGAGACTTACACATTGTTCAAATTTCAATGTGCTTTACCTCAAGGACCAGTTCGTAGGGCACTTTATATAAACAATAAAGTATTTTAATGTGGTAAGCCTCAAGGGCCAGTTTTCTAGGCATTTTTCTTCAACAAATTATTTCAGTTTTTGTGCCTCAAAGAGCGATAGCATAAACAACGCTTTCACCAATTCTCAAATTTAATTGTGGTACACCCCAAGGACCAGTTCTTGGGACATTTTTATATATAATAAATTATTTCGATGAGGTAAGCCTCAAGGACCAGTTCTCTGGGCATTTTTCTATTACAAGTTATTTCAGTTTTTGTGCCTCAAGGAACAATCACATAGACAGAGACTGTAATATTTTCCAAATGACAATGTGCTATTCGTCAAGGACCAGTTTGTTGGGCATTTCATATATATAATAAATAATTTTAATTTGGTAAGCCACAAGGTCCAGTTTTCTAGGCATTTTTCTTTTACAAATTATTTCAGTTTTCGTGCCTCAAAGAAAAATCACATAGACAACTCTTCCACCATTTTTCAAATTCCGTTGTGGTACACCTCAAGGACCAGTTCTTGGGGCATTTTTTTTAAATGATAAATTATTTCGATGAGGTAATCCTCAAGGGCCAGTTCTCTGGGCATTTTTCTATTACAAGCTATTCTAATATAATGTACTTCAAGGTCCAGTTCTCTGGATATTTTTCTATTACAAGTTATTTCAGTTTTTGTGCCTCAAGGAACAATCACATATACAGATACTAACATTTTCCAAATTACCATGTGCTATACCTCAAGGACCAGTTCGTTGGGCATTTTATATATATATATATATATATATATATATATATATATATATATATATATATATATAATAAATTAAATTAATGTATTAAGCCTCAAGGACCAGTTTTCTAGGCATTTTTATTGTACAAATCATTTCAGTTTTCGTGCCTCCACCATTTTTCAAATTTCGTTGTGGTACACCTCAAGGACCAGTTCTTGGGGTATTTTTTATATATAATGAATAATTTCAATGAGGTTAGCCTCAAGGACCAGTTCTCTGGGCATTTTTCTATCACAATGTAGTATGCTTCAAGGACCAATTCTCTGGCCATTTTTGTTTATATCGTAAATCATTTCAATGTGGTAAGCCTTTATGACCAGGAGTTTGTGCATTTTCCATTATAATAAGTGATTTCAGTTTTTGTGCCTCGAGGAACGATAACTTAGACGAAGACTTTAGCATTTTTCAATTCAATTGCCATAATAAGTTCCGTGCAATGTGTTAGAAGGAAAGTTTTTGAGTGAGATTTTACCAGATGAATAACTTCAAAAAGCTGAGGTATATTATCTAGTTGACTTGGAATATTTTCAAGTGAACTGAATGTTATTGCTTATGAGTGCAAATGAGCCCGAAGCGAGATTTCATGGGTGGGAGTTTCATCGGTTTTAATTAAACAAGGCTCGTACTATGCTTGAGTAACCAAGATTGTGGGAAATACTTCACCAACGAGATGAATTACTCCAAAAGGCTGAAGACAATGTCGATTTGACTTGAAAGAATACTTACTGGAGTAGTAGGACGATATTATGTTTCACACATTTCCGGTTACAAATTCATCTAGACGGGAAAATCCTAGATGGGTTCAATGTTTTATTTGAAGGTTGATGAATGCACGTGTCGCATATCATATTACTTGAAATTCGTTGACGCCATAGTTCTGGTAGCAGAAAGGTCAGAAAAAGTCAATACGGGTTGTTATCTGTGAAGAAATGAGTTGTGGCTATTCTTCGCCATATGTGGCTATCCGTGACTATCTATGGCTTTCTGTGGTTAGTAGTGGCTAGCTGTGGAGATCTGAGGTTATCATTGGTTATCTGTGGCTTTCTGTGGGTAGCAGTGGCCAGCAGAACTGAGTTGTGGCTATTCATCGCTATCTGTGGCTTTCTGTTGTAGCAGTGTCTAGCTGTGGGGATCTGAGGTTATCCGTGGTTATTTGAGGCTGCCTGTGGCGCTCTATGACCATCTGCGACTAGAACACAGAAACACATGAACACCAACAAATACACGAAGTCACAGACACTCGAACACACTAACACCCGATCACGCCAAAACAAGAACAAGCACGAACACACAGACAGTTGAACACACGAAGAAACAAGGACACAAGAACACGCGAACAAACGAACAAACAAATACACACAAACATACGAACACGCGAACAAACAGCTGTATGTGTATGTGTATCTGAGGTTTGAACACATAAACACATGTTCACTAACAAATACACGAACAAACAGCCACACAAACAAACAGAAGAACACGCGATCAAACAGCTGTTTGTGGCGCTCTATGTGTATCTGAGGTTTGAACACAAGAACACATGATCACAAACAAAAACACAAACCCACTGACACTCGAACACGTGACCTCACGAATTGAACCCGTTTCAAGTTCCTCGTACTTGTCAAGACTTGTCTGTAACGTGACGTCAGCAAATTCCAGGTAATTTGATATCTGACACGACTATTTATCTACCTTGAAATAGGTCATTCAACCCGTATTGAATTTTGCTGACCTCTCTGTAACCGAAACCATGGTGTCAGCAAATCCCAGGTACTCTGATGTCTGACACGTGCACCTCATGATATGGAAAGAGGTCATTGGACCCATCTTGGATTTCTTCTACTTGTCGAAACTTGACTATACCCGGAAACGTGGCGTCAGAAAATTTCAGGTAATCTGATACCTGACACGTGCACTGATTGACCTTGTAAGAGGTCATTGAACTCGCATTGAATTTCGTTGACCTCTCTGTAACCAGAACTGTTACGTCAGCAAATCCCAAGTAGTTTGAAATCTGACCCGTGCACATCATGAACTTGCACTTCATGACCTTGAAAGAGGTCAATGAACCCGTTTCAAGTTTCTCTACTTGTCGGGACTTGTCTGTAACGTGACGTCAACAAATTCCAGGTAATCTGATATCTGACACGTGCACTTATTGAAATAGGTCATTGAACCCATCTCAGATTTCTCCTACTTGTCGAGACTTGTCTGTAACGTGGCGTCAGGAAATTCCAGGTAATTTTATACCTAACACGTGCACTTATTGAAATAGGTCATTGAACCCGTATCAAATTTTGTTCGCCGGAGCTATGACGTCATCAAATTCCAGGTAATCTGATACCCAACACGTGCACTTATTGAAATAGGTCATTGAACCCATCTCAGATTTCTCGTACCTGTCGAGACTTGTCTGTAACGTTGCGTCAGAGAATTCCAGGTAATTTGATATCTGACACGTGCATATATTTTGAAATGGGTCATTGAAGCCATCTCAGATTTCTCCTACTTGTCGAGACTTGTCTGACGTAAGGTAATTCGATACCTGACATATGCACTTTCTGCTGACGTGTACCTTCCGTTGCTCTCTCATTTGTATAGACCCTCTTCCCGTTGCTCTCTCATTTGTCATCAAATGTAATCTGATACCTGACACGTGCACTTTCTACTGACGTGTACCTCCCGTTGAATCCAAAAGCTCTCTCATAGGTTTTGACTTTGATTCCAAAAGCTCTCTCATATTTACTCTACTATTACCCCCGCCTGCATCGAATTATCTGATCTAATTGTTTACCTAATTTTTCGAATTTACCGTCTCCTCTGCTAATGTGACTGGTCAACTTAAAAAATACCTATTCTCATCTTATACCTGCTCTAAATTTATTTTACTCCTACTTTTTTTGGATCTAATGATGATGATGATTAATGACATAATACATTTCTTGGGAATTAATGACTAATGTCTTCATTATGAAGAGGAAAAACCATGAACTTGAACAAGTGGCTGTATGGAATAGGGCAATTGTTAGCATTCAAACTATTCTTATACTTGGCAATTTACAGACTCTCGAATGAGTAGATATCAAATGAGAATGCAACGGGAGGAGGGTCTATACAAATGAGAGAGCAACGGGAGGCACCCGTCAGCAGATAGTGCACGAGAGCGCAACGGGAGGAAGGTCTATACAAATGAGAGCGCTACGGGAGGTACTAATCAGTATATTGTACATGTAGCAATCGGTCATTGCCTTGATTTTGGTGATTACACGTTGCCGGTATGAATAGTGATGTACGAACAGATCAGAATTTCTTATACAAGGTGACAATTTTCTGTTACAAGTTATTTCATTTGTTGTGCCTCAAGGAACAATCACATAGACAATAATATTTTTGAATTTCAATGTGGCATACCTCAAGGACCAGTTCGTTGGGAATTTTTCACAAATAATTAATTAATTTCAAAGTGTTAAGCTTCAAGGACCAGTTTTCTGGGAATTTTTCATCTACTAGTCATTTCAGTTTTTGTGCCCCAAGGAAAAAACACATAAACTACAACTACACCAATTCAAAATTCCATTTTAGCATTCCTCAAGGATCAGTTCTTTGGGCATTATTATATATAATAAATAATTTCAATGAGGTGAGCCTCCAGGACCAGTGCTCTGGTCATTTTTCTATTACAAGTTATTCCAATGTAGTGTGCTTCAACGACCAGTTCTCTGAACATTTTTTCTATCACAAGTTATTTCAGTTTTTGTGCCTCAAGGAACAATCACATAGACTTCAACATTTTTCAAATCTCGTTGCGGTACACCTCAAGGACCAATTCTTGGAATTACTTGGGATTTGCTGACGCTACAGTTCTGGTTACAGAGAGGTCAACGAAATTCAATGCGAGTTCAATGACCTCTTTCAAAGTTAATAAGTGCACGTGTCAGGTATCAGATTACCTGAAATTTTCTGACGCCACGTTTCCGGTTATAGTCAAGTTTCGACAAGTAGGAGAAATCCAAGATGGGTCCAATGATCTCTTTCCATATTATGAAGTGCACGTGTCAGACATCAAAGTACCTGGGATTCGCTGACACCATGGTTTCGGTTACAGAGAGGTCAGCAAAATTCAATACGGGTTGAATGGCCTATTTCAAGGTTGATGAATAGACGTGTCAGATATCAAATTACCTGGAATTTGCTGACGCCATAGTTCCGGTTACAGATAGTTCATTGAAATTCGATACGGGTTCAATCACCTATTTCAAGGTAAATAAGTGTACGTGTCAGATATCAAATTACCAGAAATTCTCTGACGACATAGTTCCGTTTACAGATAGGTCATATTACCTGGAATTAGCTGACGTCATAGTCAAGTCTCGACAAGTAGGAGAAATTCAATATGGGTTCGATGACCTATTTCAAGATCAATAAGTGCACTTGCTAGGTATCAGATTACCTGGAATTCGATGACGCAATAGTTCCGATCAGCGAAAATCAATACGGGTTGAACGACCTATTTCAAAGTTTATGAATGCACGTGTCAGATACCAAATTATCTGGAATTTGCTAAGGTCACGTTACAGACCAGTCTCGACAAGTACGAGGAATTTGAAACAGGTTCAATTCGTGAGTTCACGTGTTCGAGTGTCTGTGGGTTCGTGTAATTGTTTGTGATCATGTGTTCTTGTGTTCAAACCTCAGATACACATAGAGCGCCACAGACAGCTGTTTGATCGCGTGTTCTTATGTTTGTTTGTGTGGCTGTTTGTTCGTTTGTTCGCTTGTTCTTGTGTTCTTGTTTCTACGTGTGTTCAACTGTCTGTGTGTTCGTGCTTGTTCGTGTTTTCGCGTCTTCAGGTGTTCGAGTGTTCGAATTTGTTTGTTCGCGTGTTCAGGTGTTCGTGTGTTCTACTGTCCGTGTGTCCGTGTTTGTTCGTGTGTTTGCCTGTTCGCATGTTGGTGTGTGCGTGTGTATGTGTTTGTTCGCGAGTTAGCATGTTCATACGTTTTGTGTGTGTAGGTGTTTGATCGTATGTTGATGTGTTCTAGTGTTCGACTGTCTGTATGTTCGTGTTTGTTCGTGTGTTCGTATTTGTTCGTGAGTTCGCGTGTTCGAGTGTCTGTGGGTTCGTGTATTTGTTTGTGACCATGTGTTTTTGCGTTCAACCTCATATACACATACACATACAGCTGTTTGTTCGCGTGTTCGTATATTTGTGTATAGTTGTTTGTTCGTTTGTTCGCGTGTTCTTGTGTTCTTGTTTCTTCGTGTGTTCAACTGTCTGTGTGTTCGTGCTTGTTTTTGTGTTCGCGTGATCGAGTGTCAGTGTGTTCGAGTGTCTGTGTGTTCGTGTATTTGTTTGTGTTCATGTGATTCTGTGTTCTAGTCGCAGATGGTCATAGAGCGCCACAGACAGCCTCAGATGACCACTGATAACCTCAGATCCCCACAGCTAGCCACTGCTAACAACTGAAAGCCACAGATAAAGAAGAATAGCCACAACTCAGTTCTGCTGGCCACTGCTACCCACAGAAAGCCACAGATAACCAATGATAACCTCAGATCTCCACAGCTAGCCACTACTAACCACAGAAAGCCACAGATAGTCACGGATAGCCACATATGGCGATGATTAGCCACAACTCATTTATTCACAGATAACAACTCGTATTGACTTTTTCTGACCTTTCTGCTACCAGAACTATGGCGTCAACGAATTTCAGGTAATATGATATGCGACACGTGCATTCATCAACCTTGAAATAGATCATTGAACCCATCTAGGAGTTCCCCGTCTAGATGAATTTGTAACCGGAAATGTGTGAAATATAATATCGTCCTACTACTCCAGTAAGTATTCTTTCAAGTCATATCGACATTGTCTTCAGTCTTTTGGAGTAATTCATCTCGTTGGTGAAGTATTTCCAACAAACTCGCTTACTCAAGCATAGTACGAGCCTTGTTTAATTGAAACCGATGAAACTCCTACCCATGAAATCTCGCTTCGGGCTCATTTCCACTCATAAGCAATGACATTCAGTTCACTTGAAAATATTCCAAGTCAACTTGCTAATATACTTCAGCTTTTTGAAGTTATTCATCCGGTAAAATCTCACTCAAAAACTTTTCTTCTAACACATTGCACGAACCTTATTATGGCAATAAAATTGAAAAATACTAAAGTCTTCGTCTAAGTTGTCGTTCCTCGAGGCACAAAATCTGAAATCATTTATTATAATGAAAAATGCCCAAACTCCTGGTCATAGAGGCTTACCACATTGAAATGATTAACGATATAAACAATAATGGTCAGAGAATTGGTCCTCGAAGCACACCACATTGTAATAGAAAAATGCCCCAACTGGTCCTTGAGGTGTACCACAACGAAATTTGAAAAATGGTGGAAGCGTTGTCTACAGATTGTTCTTTGAGGCACGAAAACTGAAATGATTTGTAAATTAAAAATGCCTGGAAAACTGGTCCTTGAGGCTTACCACATTAAAATAATTTATATATATATATATATATATATATATATATATATATATATATATATATATATATATATATATATATATATATAAAATGCCCAACGAACTGGTCCTTGAGATATAGCACATTGTAATTTGGAAAATGTTGAAGACTCTGTCTATGTGATTGTTCCTTGAGACACAAAAACTGAAATAACTTGTAATAGAAAAGTGTCCGGAGAACTGGTCCTTGAAGTACATTACATTAGAATAGCTTGTAATAGAAAAATGCCCAGAGAACTGGTCCTTGAGACTCACCTCATCAAAATAATCCATTATATATAAAAAATGCTCCAAGAACTGGTTCTTGAGGTGTACCACAACAAAATTTGAAAAATGGCGGAAGAGTTGTCTATGTGATTGTTCTTTGAGGCACGAAAACTGAAATAATTTGTAAAAGGAAAATGCCTAGAAAACTGCTCCTTGAAGCTTACCACATTAAAACAATTCACTATATATATATATATATATATATATATATATATATATATATATATATATATATATATATGTATCAACAATATCAATATGTAAGAACAATCACATAGACAACTCTTCCGCCATTTTTCAAATTTTGTTGTGGTACACCTCAAGAACCACTTCTTGGAGCATTTTTTATATATAATGAATTATTTTGATGAGGTGAGTCTCAAGGACCAGTTCTCTGGGCATTTTTCTATTACAAGCTATTCTAATGTAATGTACTTCAAGGACCAGTTCTCCGGACACTTTTCTATTACAAGTTATTTCAGTTTTTGTGTCTCAAGGAACAATCACATAGACAGAGTCTTCAACATTTTCCAAATTACAATGTGCTATATCTCAAGGACCAGTTCGTTGGGCATTTTATATATATATATTATAAATTATTTTAATGTGGTAAGCCTCAAGGACCAGTTTTCCAGGCATTTTTAATTTACAAATTATTTCAGTTTTCGTGCCTCAAAGAACAATGTAGACAACGCTTCCACCATTTTTCAAATTTCGTTGTGGTACACCTCAAGGACCAGTTCTTGGGGCATTTTTCTATTACAATGTGGTGTGCTTCAAGGACCAATTCTCTGACCATTATTGTTTATATCGTTAATCATTTCAATGTGGTAAGCCTCTATGACCAGGAGTTTGGGCATTTTTCATTATAATAAGTGATTTCAGATTTTGTGCCTCGAGGAACGACAACTTAGACGAAGACTTTAGTATTTTTCAACTTTATTGCCATAATAAGGTTCGTGCAATGTGTTAGAAGAAAAGTTTTTGAGTGAGATTTTACCGGATGAATAACTTCAAAAAGCTGAAGTATATTAGCAAGTTGACTTGGAATATTTTCAAGTGAACTGAATGTCATTGCTTATGAGTGGAAATGAGCCCGAAGCGAGATTTCATGGGTGGGAGTTTCATCGGTTTCAATTAAACAAGGCTCGTACTATGCTTGAGTAAGCGAGTTTGTGGGAAATACTTCACCAACGAGATGAATTACTCCAAAAGACTGAAGACAATGTCGATTTGACTTGAAAGAATACTTACTGGAGTAGTAGGACGATATTATATTTCACACATTTCCGGTTACAAATTCATCTAGACGGGGAACTCCTAGATAGGTTCAATTATCTATTTCAAGGTTGATGAATGCACGTGTCGCATATCATATTACCTGAAATTCGTTGACGTCATAGTTCTGGTAGCAGAAAGGTCAGAAAAAGTCAATACGAGTTGTTATCTGTGAATAAATGAGTTGTGGCTAATCATCGCCATATGTGGCTATCCGTGACTATCTGTGGCTTTCTGTGGTTAGTAGTGGCTAGCTGTGGAGATCTGAGGTTATCATTGGTTATCTGTGGCTTTCTGTGGGTAGCAGTGGCCAGCAGAACTGAGTTGTGGCTATTCTTCTTTATCTGTGGCTTTCAGTTGTTAGCAGTGGCTAGCTGTGGGGATCTGAGGTTATCAGTGGTCATCTGAGGCTGTCTGTGGCGCTCTATGACCATCTGCGACTAGAACACAGAATCACATGAACACAAACAAATACACGAACACACAGACACTCGAACACACTGACACTCGATCACGCGAACACAAAAACAAGCACGAACACACAGACAGTTAAACACACGAAGGAACAAGAACACAAGAACACGCGAACAAACGAACAAACAACTATACACAAACATACGAACACGCGAACAAACAGCTGTATGTGTATGTGTATATGAGGTTGAACGCAAAAACACATGGTCACAAACAAATACACGAACCCACAGACACTCGAACACGCGAACTCACGAACAAATACGAACACACGAACAAACACGAACATACAGACAGTCGAACACTAGAACACATCAACATACGATCAAACACCTACACACACAAAACGTATGAACATGCTAACTCGCGAACAAACACATACACACGCACACACCAACATGCGAACAGGCAAACACACGAACAAACACGGACACACGGACAGTAGAACACACGAACACCTGAACACGCGAACAAACAAATACGAACACTCGAACACCTGAAGACGCGAAAACACGAACAAGCACGAACACACAGACAGTTGAACACACGTAGAAACAAGAACACAAGAACAAGCGAACAAACGAACAAACAGCCACACAAACAAACAAGAACACGCGATCAAACAGCTGTCTGTGGCGCTCTATGTGTATCTGAGGTTTGAACACAAGAACACATGATCACAAACAATTACACGAACCCACAGACACTCGAACACGTGAACTCACGAATTGAACCTGTTTCAAATTCCTCGTACTTGTCGAGACTGGTCTGTAACGTGACCTTAGCAAATTCCAGATAATTTGGTATCTGACACGTGCATTCATAAACTTTGAAATAGGTCGTTCAACCCGTATTGATTTTCGCTGATCGGAACTATTGCGTCATCGAATTCCAGGTAATCTGATACCTAGCAAGTGCACTTATTGACCTTGAAATAGGTCATCGAACCCATATTGAATTTCTCCTACTTGTCGAGACTTGTTTGTAACTAGGACTATGACGTCAGCTAATTCCAGGTAATATGACCTATCTGTAAACGGAACTATGTCGTCAGAGAATTTCTGGTAATTTGATATCTGACACGTACACTTATTTACCTTGAAATAGGTGATTGAACCCGTATCGAATTTCAATGAACTATCTGTAACCGGAACTATGGCGTCAGCAAATTCCAGGTAATTTGATATCTGACACGTCTATTCATCAACCTTGAAATAGGCCATTCAACCCGTATTGAATTTTGCTGACCTCTCTGTAACCGAAACCATGGTGTCAGCGAATCTCAGGTACTTTGATGTCTGACACGTGCACTTCATAATATGGAAAGAGATCATTGGACCCATCTTGGATTTCTCCTGCTTGTCGAAACTTGACTATAACCGGAAACGTGGCGTCAGAAAATTTCAGGTAATCTGATACCTGACACGTGCACTTATTAACCTTGAAAGAGGTCATTGAACTCGCATTGAATTTCGTTGACCTCTCTGTAACCAGAACTGTAGCGTCAGCAAATCCCAAGTAATTCCAAGAATTGGTCTTCGAGGTGTACCGCAACGAGATTTGAAAAATGTTGAAGTCTATGTGATTGTTCCTTGAGGCACAAAAACTGAAATAACTTGTGATAGAAAAAATGTTCAGAGAACTGTTCGTTGAAGCACACTACATTGGAATAACTTGTAATAGAAAAATGACCAGAGCACTGGTCCTGGAGGCTCACCTCATTGAAATTATTTATTATATATAATAATGCCCAAAGAACTGATCCTTGAGGAATGCTAAAATGGAATTTTGAATTGGTGTAGTTTTAGTTTATGTGTTTTTTCCTTGGGGCACAAAAACTGAAATGACTAGTAGATGAAAAATTTCCAGAAAACTGGTCCTTGAAGCCTAACACTTTGAAATTAATTAATTATTTGTGAAAAATTCCCAACGAACTGGTCCTTGAGGTATGCCACATTGAAATTCAAAAATATTATAGTCTCTGTCTATGTGATTGTTCCTTGAGGCACAACAAATGAAATAACTTGTAACAGAAAATTGTCACCTTGTATAAGAAATTCTGATCTGTTCGTACATCACTATTCATACCGGCAACGTGTAATCACCAAAATCAAGGCAATGACCGATTGCTACATGTACAATATACTGATTAGTACCTCCCGTAGCGCTCTCATTTGTATAGACCTTCCTCCCGTTGCGCTCTCGTCCACTATCTGCTGACGGGTGCCTCCCGTTGCTCTCTCATTTGTATAGACTCTCCTCCCGTTGCATTCTCATTTGATATCTACTCGAATGCATCGAGAAGTCTATGGTCTTGAACCTAAGTAATTAACTTTAAACTTAATTGTGTCCTCAAATCGGTGGTCGTGAGACGAAGCATGTTAGGTAATACTCGATTTTTCTTGTCTAGAAAATCAGACATAAGCAATGTGCTCTTTGAACCGTACCTTGATGACCATTTATGGGCCGTGGTGGTCGGCTGGTGGTGCGTTCGCCTCGCATGCGTGGGGTCGCGGGTTCGATCCACCGATTCACCGGTCTCGAAGACTTCTGAGGGTTGCGCGTAAGGGTGCAATCGGTTGACGGAATTAACAATTTTAACAACAATTTTTTTTAACAAAATTCTACTTTGATCCACATACTTCTTCTCATTCCCTACAGCTCATTACCTACCGTCTTATCTTTGAGCGTACCCAATATGTGTTGCAGTCTATGCGAAGTTTTGTATACCACCATCATATTGACGGTTCTGAAAATGCTTTCCAAATCCCGAGTAACTCGTGGTTTGCATGGGATAACGACATATTCAGGAGGGTTTTACTCTTTTTGAAGAGTCGATGAGATACGAAGGGTTTTCTTAAATCTATGTCCTAACCAGTTTGTCCACTAAATTCATATAATAACCGTATATCTCAGTCACCCCATTGATAATCATTTTCTCAGTTTCAAACCTCTCTTTGTTGAATGGAAAAGGCAAGAGTCGATTCACCAAAAAATTGAGACACGACATTTTGTGCTTTGTGTAATGGTGGGAACTCTCGGGGGTAATATACTTTCGGTAGTAATTCTGTCAGAAATCAACGAGATCAAGTTGCTTGGTTACCTTAAAGCAGTTTGATCGAGTTTAAGATTTCTGACATAATTATCGATAGTATTGTGAGCACGAGTAGTATTTATTCAGATAATTTCACGAACCAACAAAGTAAAAAAGTTTCATCGTAGTAAATTCTGTGAGAAGTCTGTACACTGAAATTCATATTAGTAGCAGGATTATAATTATATTCTTCGTTGTTGATTGAATACGTGGTTGCGATGACAAAGTGATATTACCGGCTCGAAAGGAAGGAACTGCGAATTATCGAGGCATACTCCCTTATTGGTTCTAATATTGCAGGAAAGGAGGGTATCATTCGGCGAGTGAAATTATCAGGGATGTATGATGCAGGTATCCGAATGTACACGTGACCTTCCTCTAGTCATCGAATTCATGCTGATTTTGGTCGCTTCTAATTACTAATTATCCAAAAATACATCTAAAACTGGCAACTGTTTTTTGTTTTCAGTTTCATACATGAACCATATATGGTTTGAAACTTTCTATTTCACATATTTAAACCAATCCTAAGAAAATAACTAAAGAACTGTCTTGCTTCCACTTCAAACATACTCATGAACAAATTGGCTAGAAAGAGAGACAGCGGGTTACCCGTAGCTGTACTTTTGATTTGTTTGTAGAATAAGTTATAGTCACCAGGCCTTGGCCCTTTCCATTTGGTGATTACCACATATTTGATACTTACGAGTCAGACAACTTATACCTCTACCATTTTCCTCGATTCGGCCGCTTTTCGGTCGGAAAACTCCGAAATATGACGATTTCCTGGGGTCTTGTAAAGTTATTACCAACATTGTTTTCTTTTTTAAAGGAGGTGGAAATTTGTTTTAGAAAACGAGGGATTGTTTATCAAAAATTAGTGAAATTGAAGGGTCACATTGTCCGACAAATTTTCTGGCGCGTTTTTCCAGTCCGACGTCTGGAAGATGGAATTCCGGCGGGGTATTGTTTATTGATTATTACATGTCGGAAAAAAGTGGAACATGATGAAAAACCATTTTTTATAATGAAACATCGAGTTGTCCGACAAAAACATATCTGCGTACCGCCAGTCCGACAAGAAAGTCCAAGAAAAATTTCTTGGGAACGATCATTTTTGTTTGTCTCTTAGCTACAAATATAGTTTCAAAGTTTCGTAAACAAATGTATGTACATTTACGTAATATTTTTCAAAGAAACAACGTTTGTAGATGGAACTGTATGAATAAAATGAGAAATTTTTTATTATAAATATAAAAATTCTAAAAACCAAGAAGTACCTAAAAAATTATGCAAAACAATTTTTAATGTTAATTTAGAAAATTTGAGGAACAATATCCAGTAGAGGACATATAACATGCGTGAATTTTATTAAGGGAAAAGATTGTAATTTTTTTGACTGTATAATAAATACTACACTAGAGTGTTCGTTCACGATGAGAAGGGTACAGCGTCATGCGCAATGAATTGGAGGGAGAAGCATCAAATGGCGGAGCTTATAAAATTTTATAACGGTTGAATAAGTTCAATAATAAATGTCGAATTAAATTTCAGAGTATTATACTATAGTAACGGCGAAAATCCGGAAAAACCTGAAAAATTTGCTATTTTTCAAAAAATTCAATAATTCGCCATTTTTCAAGAAGTATGGTTGGCCCGTCTCATGAAAGTATTGAATTATATGTACTTATGTGCGCTCAAAACAGACAATGTCGGATCATTAATTTTGGCACAATTGCAATTTCAATTTTTTGCAGCGTGCCAGGATGCTCTAGTGATAGTCCAATTTTAATTTCTCGAACAGATTTTGATAGTACCACGAAACGTATATTCTCATTTTGCGCTAAAATGCTGCGGAATGGTTAAAAAATGCTTGCAAACATGACTGAAAATGGCCGAATCCGCATAAGCGGTCGAGTAGAAGGAGAGGCTCGTTTATTAAAAGAATTCCCCTCATTTCCCGGACTCTCCTACCACTCGACAATTAACGCGGGTTCGGCTGTTTTAGTCATGTTTGCAAGCATTTTTCACCCATTTCGCAGCATTTCAGCGCCTGATGAAGGTATACATTTTGTGGTACTATACTTCTACTTTCATAATCTGTTTGAGAAATAGAAATCGGACTAACACTAGAGCGCCCAGGCACGCTGCAAGATAGTGCAAAAATAAATCAAATTGCAATGTGCCAAAACTAATGATCCGACAGCGCCTATTTTGTGCATACATAAAGTACAAATGATTCAATAATTTCATGAGAAGGGCCAACTCTACTACTTGAAAAGTGGTGGAGTTATGAATTTTCAAAAAGTAGCAAAATTTTCCGGTTTTCCGGTTTTTTTCCGTTGCTAATTACCCGATCGGGTCGTATTTAGTTCGTATTTCAATTCTCTAAAAACCAGATTGCTTTATTAGTTTTCATTTTATATGAAAAACAACAAAAAACACGGTATTTCTTATTTAAATGTTTAAAACAAATTAATAAATGAGTGTTGCTAGTTGAAAACATAACAGAATATAACTACGGAATGTCTTTCGAGTGATGGCATAGTCAGTTTCTCAATATTATTTTTGTAACGATCCTCAATGTTAAGCGATTTAACGATTGATACCACTAAGTTACCATTCTAAAGTAAATATTTTAACAACTAAAATAATCACTTATAGACATTCGAAATAAAAAAAATAACAACAAGACACTTGTTCGTGGAAAATAAGGGTATTTTTTTTTCGAAAAATGTACCTAACTTCAAAACTAGTCTTCATCTGAACTGCAAAAAAATCACGCTTATTCGACACCAAAATAGACATATTTCAATAAATTTTAATCGAATTAAATCATTTGTAAGCGAGAAAACAATTAAATTCTGAAAAATCAGATTTCCGCCATTTTGACAGTTAAATTGATGTTATGTCAATGTTATATCCGATGGTTATCGATTTTTTTGTTATCTACTACGTTTCCATTGAACATTATCCGCTAGAAGTTCACGTTTCGTGGAAAATCGCAAAAAAAACGTATTCAACCCCTAAACTGCATATTCATTTCACTATTTTGGGTGTTTTCGTGTTTAAATATTTTTTTCCTTAAAGTTGGAACCTCAACAACATTTTTCACCTGGTCCTTGCCTGTTACTTTTTTTTTTTAACAAAAAGTATAGGCACCAGTCTATTAACCACTCAGATAAGTAGTAGAGCAGGTAACTCGAAAAATGAGGTAAACGATTAAAATAGATAATTTCAATGTAGGCGGGGATAATGATTGGTCTTAACCATTTAGATAAGTAGTATTGTTAAAAATTGTTATTTCTGTCAACCTGTTGCACCCCTACGCGCAACCCCCAGGAGTCTTCGAAATACTTGTGCGAGGTAGGGAAGACCATGACCATGATGGAAATTAAACTCACGACCCTATGCTTGAGGGGCGAACACTCTACCTGCACGACCACCACGGATAGGATAGGGTACAATAAGCAGTTTAGTAAGCTATTGTCTCCAGAAGATGATAACTTTTTTGGCGAAACGCGCGTAAAATATAAATTGATATAGTTTTATTCAGAGGCACATATAGATTTGCCAAGCTGTACATAGTGAATTTTGATGTGATTTGAATTTTGTGGCTTGTCTAGTAAAATCCATTTGAATTCCATCCGCACATCTTTAATTATTTATGTTTTCTCATCATTGCGACTCTGGCGACATTCCAGCCAACGACCATTTTCAATATTTTACAAATTTGTACCATATTGTGATACGTTTGTACCATTTTAGAATATATCAATGTTTATAGTGTTGTTTGCGCCATATATAAATATAAATCATGATTCTTTTCAGATTCTGGGTGCAGTGGTAGTAGGACTCGTGAGCTACTACATAAACAAATATTACACATACATAAACACACCTGAACTATTCTTCCTCTTGATGGCAGTGACATTCCTAACTGGAACCTTCATATTGTTGACATCATGTCTAATATCAATATCAACAGCTTCAATCATCTCTAAAACTATTTACGTAAGTTTTATCTTTCATGTATTAATACTGTTCTTGGATGATTTCATTTGTTTGTTACTTTCATTGTCATCGTTGGCCTGTGTGATTAGGTTCATAAATGAGTTTATAAATGAGTTTGTTATTGACAATTACAATTTAAATATGAGAACATTTCTATTTTGTACATTCGAAAACAAGAAAAAGTACTTAGTAGTTGGCTATTACTTTAAAATTGGTTTATATAGAAGTTCTACCAAGAGTGATTCATTCATGGGAACCATATGTAGGTCATTATGATAAATAATGAAGCGTACAAATTGTGGCTTGAAACAAGCACTCATTAAGAAAGTGGTTCATAAAAATTTGTTGATGTAAAGTGCATGAAAACCCAGAAAGCCGAAGTTAAAATGTTTAATGAATGTGCTGCAATTGCTGTGACCATGCCAGTCCATATTGAATATAAATGTAGAAAGAATAATTTTAGGAATAGGAACTTCAGTAGGGACGGCTAATCTAAGCCAGCACGTCGCTACAAAATACACAATGTTGCAAACGGCCGTAAGATAAGAAAACACATAGTATTTATTTTAGAAAGATCTGATGGAAAGTAGTAGAAGAACTTGTTCGAAAATAACTTTATGGAATGTTTCTACTGTAGTTATTCAATTTGTACTCAATTTTTACGTCATGATTTATTTAAAGTTGTTCGCTTACCGCTTACCACAGAAGCGAAGTTCAATCAAGGAACGGTTTCTAGACCTGTGCGCACTTTTTTCGACTTTAGGGCTACATCAAAATTTGCACGAGCCACCCTGTATGGATTTTGCTTACTAAATGAGGATTTATTACTCCGCGCCTTTGATTAACACACACGCTGATTGAGAAAAATTATATTGTGCTCATCTTCGAAGTAATATTAATAATGGTGAGAACGCTGTAGAAGTGGGTACACAGTTTCGTGTAATTCTGGTGCCTGGCTGGTATAAAACCATCGAAAATAATATATCGAAATCATTGTTAATTCATGACATCATAACTCTCAAACAGATACATGAGGTGGGTGCTTTACAAGAGGAAAGAAATTGATACGAAACAGTCAATAACCACCCACCTTCAATGGAGGCAGAACCATAAAAAGTCAAATTGGTTTTGAAATATCACTTTCAGAATGTGTTCATGCGAATGAAAAGTTTATATTCAACAGCTGCTACGTCTAGTCGGTGATATGAGTTTTTTTCTTTAGAAATTCTGAAAAATCACCATATCAAATCAACAAATTAGGTTACCTGACGAATTCTATTTTTTTCTAGTAAATTTTAAGATGTTGCGTAGCTACGTTTCAACATATTTTTTTTTTTTCAAAAAACGGTGCAAGATGTCAAAACCCGATCAGAGTACGTTCATTCGTATAAATGATTTGTCTCCAATTAAACTGTTTAATAATACTGGTAATAATAATTTGTTCACTATAAAATTTAAAATAAGAAAACAATTTTTTTTAAAAGAATATAATATTGGTTAGTGAATGAATTGGAAACAGTTTGCGAAGCATAAAAAATGGTTTGTAATTATTTTTTGTAGTTATTTTCTTAAAATTCCTACTTCACAATATTAATAACTTTTGAAATATGACTTTTGGTTACTAAATAAACGCCTTATATAAAATACTGGTATGAAAGAATTATCATTTTCTTCAGCGAATTTCCTAATCTAACATTGGAAGTCGATTGTTGTATTCATGATTCATGATAGAGAAAATTGATGAAAAGTACGAAGGCGTAGAAGGACAACGAGCAATTTTTTTGGAATCTCGACTTTAATCTCGGACCTCCTACTTTAATCTCGGGGGTCCGACTTTAATCTCGGACCCCCGACTTCAATCTCGGACCCCTGAATTTAATTTTGGGGATCCGACTTCGGACCCCCGACTTTGATCTCCGAGAGTAAAGTCGGGCCCCCGAGATTAAAGTCAGGGGTCCGAGATTAAATTCGGACCCCCGATTTTAATTAAATTCGGGGGTCCGAGATTAAAGTCGGACCCCGACTTTAATCTCGGGATTTCAGTCAAAAAGCGAATCAAAACATTTGTTCATGGTAGTAGTGATGGTCGAACGTTCGCTTGTCAACCATAAGGGCATCACACGTTAAAAGTTAAGGGCCTGGTCTCTCCTAGCTCATACAAGTTTCCCGGAGACTTATGAGGGTTGCTCGTAAGAGTGCATCCGTTTGACGGAAAGAACAAATTTTGAACAAACAACAACAAAAATCACATTATGTTTATATAAAGAATCAGCACACGGAGTTTGTTGTTCTCATTCCAAATCACCCTGTATATATCGGACTCCGGATCTCAGTCTGGAAGATGATAGTTACATTGATGTGTTCAGATAGTTTGTTGGGACTAATATTTTCTGACCGATGCGACGTTTCGAATTTTAATCATTTCATCTTCAGGGCCCTTCAATAATGAGTTTAAATGTGGTGAAATGGTTTAGAAATGAAGCAGAGAATGAATGTCCCATGTATTCATACGCTACAGAAGTGAACTTTTGAAATGTTAAAGCGCCCATCAAGTGTGATTCACAAACAGATAATTAGATACACCAAATTCAACATTATTTGTCTCATGTAATAATAGATACATTATCAACATTATCAAAAAGATTAACATTTAGAACTGAAAATTGAAACAAAATGACTCCTCTGGAAATGTAAAAAACCTATGATAAAAATTAAGCCTTTTTTATATCTAACAGAAAACAACTACTTCCTGGCAAAAGCCACGCTGGACATCGAATTACATCTGATAGATATTGTGAAAAGATCATAATATACTTATAACTTGAAAGAAAAATCTGAAAGTGAAAAGGACCCCGCAACAAATCTTATGGAAAATGGCTCTAGGTGAAATTGTCTGAAACTTTGGGATATTATAGATAGTAATGTCTTGAATAAATGTCTCCATTGGCGCAAGGTCCAAAAATGGACAGTTTATGAAATAATCAAGTTCAAAGGCTATCAAATTCGCTTTTTCAGCTATATCGAAGGTAGTTACGTATCGATTGTTCCAAATGCTCGATATTCCTGAAACTCTATTAAAACTTTGAAGAGGTGGTTTTCAGTGTCGCTGATAACAATTCTGAGTACAAAATTGGAAAATTTACGTCAATGTTCTCAATAAGTCCCATTTTTCGATTTCCTCAAAACTAACGAATCACCTTAAAACCTCCTAGAGAATGCTGATTTATCAGGAAAAATCGAAAAAATAAATGGTCCTTTTTTGGGGGCCTTATTGGGATCACTGATGTCGATTTTGAAATGCTCTCTTAATATTCGTGTTCAGTGACGTCGAAAACCCCCTAAGGGGATTACGTCATTTTGGAGGGTGGGCATATTGGGTCCAATTACATGATTTTCATATTATGACTCCAGATTCGGGGTCAGGGTCCCAAAATATCCTGTTCACGTGTTGCGTGGTGAATATTTTTAAAACATATTTTAATAGGGGGACTACCCGCACCTAATCATTGCATCAAAAAAGTTCAAAGGTTCAATCAACCAAGTTCAGATTAGTGAACAACAATTTTTGGGTATGACTCTATTTATTCTCATAGTTTTCATTCAGTAAATGTAAACAAAGATGAAAAATCTAGGAGCAGAGTATCATTTGCGAATCAACAGACGTCAGTGATTCACAAAATCTGTCTTTCATGACCAGAAACAAGATTAGTTGAAAGTAATGTCGATGGCTGCACCAATTTTATTAGTATTCATAGGGTTTTTGGGTAATAACCGACTCTGAAAACCACTGGTCCCAGTTTTCCTCAAATTCGAGAATTCCAAAAAAGGACCATCTTAGAAGGCCACATTGGGACCATTAACATGAATTTTCCAATTCGTTATCTGCGACCCTGAGAAGAAGTTGGGCCAAGTTTTCATCGAGTTTCGAAAATACCAAAAAACTTGAGGTTTTTTGGGGGGTGGGGGAGGGCAAATTGGGACCTCTGCTGTGAGTTTTTCAATTTTGACCAAAGATTCGTCATTAGCGACTCTAAAAACTTCCTTGGCCAAGTTTTCATCAATTTTCGGGAATATTTAAAAATGGGCCTTATTTAGGGATAGGTGGGAAGCATATTAGGACCATTGATGTGCATTTTTCTACACTGACTCCAGATTCTTTATCAGCGACCCAGAAAACATCTTGGGCGGAGTTTTCAACAAGTTTCGGGACTACAGAGTCGTTTCACGTACTCACCATCAGTGATAGCTGAACATATCAATTTGACAGCCTTTGACCTTGCTTATCTTAAAAACTGTCCATTTTTGACCTTACGCCCATTGAGACATTTGATCAGGACAGGTTCTTTTCGCAATATCTATCCCATGTATTTCAGTGTCTAGCGTGGCCTTAGCTAGGGAAGTAGTTGTTTTCTGTAAGGTATAACAAAAAAAAATTGAAATAAAATGTATTCTCTCAAGTTATAAAATAATACTTCCTCATGAACACTCGAAGAGTGTGTACCCAAGCCTGCGCGGGTGGAGGGCGGCTGTTATTATTATAAAACAATATCTATCAGATGTAGTTCAATATCCAGCTTGGCTTTAGCTAGGGAAGTAGTTATTTTTTGTTGTTTGTTTGTTTTGTATTATACATAAAAATCATATATATATATATATATTAACTACAAATATTGATAACACTCCATAAGACGCAATGTAATCAAATTGAAGCCAAAAATATCTATCTTACCTTTTCTCAAACTGACGCTGGGAAACATTGCGCATGCCGAATTCTGAATCACGAGAAATGTCATACATTTTTGAGGTTATGCTTCTTTTGACATTTTCAACCGTCCCTTATTGAAAATGGGCTAACATTTTTCTATAATGTGGATAAATGAAGAATGAGAATTATGCAGGACGGTCAATTAAACTTCGTGTCATAAAAAAACGATTCATTGATCCATTTGTAACTCTAATAATAAAATATCTGTTTGTTACCTGCTACCAGAGTTTCATCAATCAATTTTCTGCCAAAAACGGATGAAAACTCGTTAAACTTGAAGAAATATGGATTGGGTATGTGACGGACAATTGTTTGAAAAGGTAAATCTCGTTCCACATCGGCCTCATAACCGCCGAGAAAAATAGTTTGCTAGTAAACAATGCTAGTAGTGATGTATTTTTTGCCTCCTGAACACGAACTCGAAGTAAAACGCGGCGATCTTAAATTCGTTCAGGCATGAACCTAGAAATTTATAATATATGTAATATTCTCAGTAATAAAACCCATATAGTGCCGCCCTCTTATAATTAGCACAATTTACACTTGCTCTCTGTAAACTTATCATCCATATTTATGAGGTTATGTTGGAATTTGCCTAATCAGCACCACATAAGACATGCTTCTCATATCTTCGATAATTTTTGCTGCCGTACCATGCACGCTAGAAAGAGATGAAAAAGCAAAATCGTGTCTTTGAATAGGAATGTCTGGCGCAAGCGCATTAATTCAGCAGCGTCCAATTCGAAGTCGATGCTCATTTTTTTTGGCATGACATAGGCTTTCTTTATTATCCATATTCGTATTTAGTAGATATATGATAAAAATAGCTTAATTTTTATCAAAAGTTCTTTTCCAGAGAAGTCATGTTTTTTTCAATTTTCAATTGAGATTGTTTCCCTTTTCAACATGAACACCTTTCAAGAGGTTATCTTGAATGATGGAAAATAGCTAAGGATATATGTGTCTTTCAATCGCATATGATTCCACATCTGATTTCATGAACATCCTGTTCATTTTTTCAATAAAATCAAGATACCTTATACTTTCAACCAATAGTGAACGAGAAAAAACGTTGCATTTTGTGTCTATAGCTTCATGAAGAGATTCCTTGGTAACAATTCTAGAATCTGAGAGCACTGAGTCAAATCCCGAAATTGAAGTCGGACCCCCGAGATTAAAGTCGAGGGTCCGAGATTAAAGTCGGGGGTCCGAGAATAAAGTCGGGGGTCCGAGATTGAAGTCGGACCCCCGGGAATAAAGTCGTGGGTCCAAGATTAAAGTCAAGGGTCCGAAATTAAAGTCGGGGGTCCGAGATTGAAGTCCGGGGTCAGAGATTAAAGTCGGGGATCCGAAATTAAAGTCGGGAATTTTTCTCACAATATTCTGAAAAACTTTTGACAAATTGAATTCTATCATACAACTTCGAAATCAATTGTTTCATACTGTAAACAACATGAACTATACAGGCAAACTCAAGAAAGTTTTGTAATTAACGACTTCCACAACCCCATATATATCGTGATCGTAAACTTAAAAATGACAGGAGGATTCTGATGTTGTTCGACGAACCCTAGCACTGAAGATATGCAAAAATCTTGGAACATGCCTGCAGATGGTCATTTTAAATCAAATGATAAAACCAATAATAAATCGTCTTTATAGTATTCGGTACGAAATAGGCAAAGTTTAGTTTAGGGCACTCTTACACTTAACCTAAGTAGTACAAACGAGATATGAAATATAAGTAGGAAAGACATTCATGGGGTGAAGCAAAAACTATTTCAAAGCAGTAGTGCATTATCAAACATATGACTGTGAGTAAAAGAGTTTCTAAGTTAGGGTATTTTCAAAATTGGGCTTTCAATTTGTTCGTTCATATTAAGATAATTGAATGTGATTGACAAGAATAGAATTATAGAATAATAGGCATAATATCCAATATTTGATCACACTTGAAATTGTGACCTCCTTGAGAAACGTTGCAGAAATAGATGCCAGATGTAATTCAATATGAAATACGAGGCTTGTTTGGTAAGTCCGTGACTTTTTAAATTTCCCGCGCAGTAACTTTAAATGCAACACTGCTGCTGTCAACCACCATCTTTCAATAGACTACTGTCAAATTTTGAGCAAGCTGCGACATTTGGTTTGTGTTTGACAGCAATTAGAAGCAGACAACCTCGTGAATTTTAACAAAAATGGAAAAAAGTGAATTTCGTGTGTTGCATTATTTTTTGCGTAAAAAAACTATAACTGAAACCAAGGAAAGACTTGATAAATACTATGGGAACTCTGCACCATCAATTTCAATGGTTAAGAAGTGGTTTACTGAGTTCCGTTGTGGTCGTACCAGCACAAGTGACGCCGTACGTTCAGGTCGCCCAAAAGAGGTCATCACGCCAGAAATCGTCGATAAAATCCATGGAATGATATTGGACGATCGGAGAATAAAAGTACGTGAGGTAGCTGAGGCTGTAGGCATCTCAACTGAGCGAGTACATCACATTTTACATGAATATTTGGACATGAAGAAGCTATCCGCGAGATGGGTGCCGCGATTGCTCACACGCAACCGTGTGACCACTTCAAAGGAGTGTTTGGCAAAGTTCAATCGCAATCCGGGCGAGTTTTTACGCCGTTATATAACCGTAGACGAAACATGGATCCATCACAATACCCCAGAGACCAAGGAACAATCAAAACAGTGGGTGTCAACTGGTGAACGTGCACCAAAGAAGGCTAAGGTGCGTCTGTCAGCCAACAAGGTTATGGCCACAGTTTTTTGGGATGCACGCGGTGTCATTCATATAGATTACTTAGAGAAGGGTAGAACGATCAACGGCGAATATTATTCAGAGCTTTTAGACAGATTCGATATTGATTTGAGGCAAAAACGACCACATTTAGCGAAAAAAAAAGTGCTGCTTCATCAAGACAATGCACGAGTGCACACGTGTGTAGTCACTATGGCAAAAATTCATAAATTGGGCTACGAACTACTACCCCATCCAGCATATTCTCCAGATTTAGCCCCTTGCGACTATTTTCTTTTCCCAAACCTGAAGAAATGGCTGGGTGGTAAGAGATTTGGGTCGAATGAAGAGGTTATAACCGAAACAAACGCCTATTTTGAGGGCCTTGAGAAAACCTATTATTTGGAATGAATAAAAAAACTGGAAAAACGCTGGACTAAATGTATTGATCTAAAAGGAGATTATGTTGAAAAATAAAACACTTATTTGCCAATTTTTTTTTTCTTTATTCAAATAGTCACGGAGTTACCAAACAGCCCTCGTAAAATGTTTTCTGTCAGATATTTGCCAGTTAGTGGGAATGTGTGGAAAGAGGTGTATTTCGATTTCGTTTAATGAAACATGTCGAGGGTGTAGCAATTTTTCTCGATTAGGGCACTTTTCAGCCTTGATTCGGTGCACTTTTTATGTGGTCCTCCAGTTTATTATACAGTTTTGGCCCCAGATAAAGATGGCTCTTTTGGTATAGTGCAGTTCGGTGCATGATTGGAATTAAGTCATTAGAGCGTGTCGAGTATTGTTGTTGTTTAGTCGAGAAAGCAAGTTTGTTTTTGTATACGAAAATACATAACTCATAAATAAATATACCAGTGACAGTAAGTATCCTCAATTCTTTGAATAAGTTTCTACATGATTGCCTCCAGCTACTATTGTTAACAATTCTGATTACATATTTTTGTAAAATGAAGACCCTTTCTGCCGAGGACCTTTTACCCCACGTCAGAATTCCATACCTCAGATGACAGTGAATAGTAGCATAATATAAACTCAATAAAATATCTTTGCCACATCTTGTTGCCATAAATCTTAGCGCATAACAATTCTTACGCAGTTTATTGCATAGGGTTTCTATATGAGGAGCCCAAGTAAGTCTGTAGTCCACTGTGAGACCTAACATTTTTGTGGATAAACAAGATTCTACGTGGAAATCATCATTCTCACAGATGCTGAAACACTCAGGGGTGTTAATGGTAAACTTCATTATAGCTGTTTTGGTTATGTTCAGTTTCAAATGATTTCTATCTGCCCATGTTATAATTTGTTTATAAAGGTACTGAGTTTTTTCAGCAAGAGCTGATGCATTATGTTCCTTGACGAGAAAGTTATTGTCATCTGCATACGCGACAACATGAGTATTTGAGATGCTATTGAATAATTGCATCAGATCGTTGGCATAAATGAGGAATAACAGAGGACCCAAAATAGAACCTTGGGGGACTCCTTGTTCGATGGTAGCTAGATGGGATTCAGTATTGTTAATGACTACTTTTTGGACTCTACCTTTCAATTATGATTCCATAAGTTTTAGAGCAATTCCTCTCACACCTTATCGTTCCAATTTCAAGAGTAGAAGATCGTGATTTACACAATCAAATGCTCTAGAGAAGTCTATGAACAATCCACAGATATGAAATTTACCATCGAGGGCATTCACCACATGTTCATAAAATTCAATTAGGGCAGTCTCGGTGCTTTTATTTTGAGTGAACCCGTGCTGTTTCGTTGAGAGGAGTTGATTGGAGACTAGAAAAGAAGTCAACTGTCGTTTAATGTTCAATTCATAAATCTTAGAGATACTTGAGAGTAGACTGATTCCTCTGTAGTTGACATAGAGATTGGGGTCACCTTTCTTAAAAATAGGAGTAACAAGGGCTCCTTTCAGTTTATCAGGGAAAACTCCTAACTCCATGGAGATATTTAAGAGGTAAGTCAAAGGTGTAACCAATTCAACAGCGCATTTTTTCAATAGATTATTCGATATTTCATCATAACCACGTGGATTGGAATTTTTTTAACTTTTTATTAGAACAATAATCGTGTTCGGTCATTGGATGTAAGAAAAGAGAGTTCTGACCTATTGATATGTTTCTTTCCATAAAGTTTATATCAGTATCCCCCTGTTGTGATACTTCCCAAAAATGACTATTGAAGTTGTTTGCCATGTCAATGTCAGCGACCACTGAATTACCCTCATAAATAGTGATATTATTGGAACTGATTTCTTTTTTTTGAATTTGATTGACAATTTGCCACATGGTTTTAGATTTATTGTGAGAGTTGTATATTCTATTATTTACACATTGCTTATAACTATTTTTGAGCTTCTCTCTATATGTCTGTGTCAGTTGTTTACTTATGTCCTTATATTGCTCATTTACTCTTGCGCATTCTGAAAAAAATGTAACTGAGTTCTTTAGCTCGTGTAGTTCAGGACTTAGTATATTATTATTTAGTGTTTTTGTTTGTTTTTTGAAACACTTCAGAGGAAAAGTCACCTCAATGTAGTAATGAATTATGTCAGCAAAGTTAAGTAAAACTCGAAGTCGTCTCCACAATATATATTTCAACCCAATGTTGAGGGGAGGAATGTAAACGCAAGTTTCACAAGAAACTTAAGGGTTTGCGTTACATAGAATTCAAAAAAATGTTTTCAAGCATAGTAATGCTCATCTTCAGTTGAAGTAATACAGGGTTAAACTGAAATCGGTAAAGAACAATAATTACAATTTTGAAAAAGTATGAGACCAGCAGAAAGGTAAAACTTGGATTCAAAATGGATACTCACATGGCATGGAGAATTGAAGTGTAAAACTAAATATAAACGTATAAAAACTTGAAGATGTGTGGCGCAAATTAGGGCCAACACATTATCATTAAGGGGGAATGGTTGGGCACCATTCTAATGGTGGAACTCTCATCAGTAACATTCGTAATAATTATTAAAACAATTTGTCGATTATCAAACACCAATTTCGTGTAGCGCAGAATGAAGAAGAAAGAATAAGCTTGAAAAGGTCGATAATAAAGACTTGATTTTAAACCGTAGCGTCCTCTATCAGCGAATAGAAGAAGCTGTTAAGAAATGTAATAATATCAAAATAATTCCGTATAGGTAACTACCTGACTAAGAAACAGAATCAGTAAGAGAAAACACAAAAGTTGGGAAAGAAAACTGCAATTTAAAGTAGATAACCACTTTAATGGTAAAATTGTAAGGCATTGAAGAAGGAAATACAATCAAAATTAATTTGTTCATTCAACGAATCCGAATTACGGTCCTTATTAACTCTATTGATTTCAAAAATCTCCAGAATATTAAGTTTAGGGCCTTTATTGCAAACATGTAAAATTTTTAGATCTGAAACAATATCAAATTGATGTTTATTATTAACAATATGATTTGAAAAGGAACTAGAAGAATTAATTTCATCAATCAAATCTGAATGGAGATACCTGTCTATGATTCTGTTATGTTCATGGATTCTCAGGGAAAATTTACGACCAGTCTGGCTGATGTATGTAGCATTGCAACCTTGATATGAACAAGACATTTTATAAACGCCTGACTTGTCCATAATAGGGATCTTATCTTTGTTATTAATCAAATTAGAACCTAGAGTATTATTGGTATGAAAAGAAATTTTGCAATCAGGAATGAACCTATCAAATATGTTTTTAATATCATAAGAAACTTTACCCAGAAAAGTTAAACTTGGTAAGTAAAATCCTGAAGGAGGAGAGATCAAGTTAGCATTCAAAATTTGAGTATGGACTACTTCCTTCAAATGAATTATGTTGTTGAACGTTTCATAGGCTCTATTTGGGAAAGTTTCTCTGTACAGGTCTTCCCACGACTCATTTGCTAGAAGTGATTTAAACATATTTATATTATCATCGGTGAAGGCTCTGCCGTATTTAGAGCAGTTAGCGTTCTGTTCATAGTTTTGCAATAATTGAAAACGAATTATTTGTGCAAAGTGGTCAGACAGACTGAAATCTCTGTCACTGTATAGTCATAACCTTCCCTAACTAAAAAATTATCTAAGCAAGTACTTGAATGTACAGTCACTCTTTTATAGTATACTTAAAATTGAAACATGCCAACTGATCCTGAAAAAGGTGCAGTTCATTACTGTCACCTGAGGGAGGTCTAACAATTCTTAGCTTTCGAATGTGTTACTCACAGAATAACCGACATAACAAATCTGAAGCAGACATTTTTTCCTTTTCAGTGTAACAATAGGAATTTTTTAATTTTCTTTCTCTCAATGTTATTTATTCCTTTTCAGTGAATTTGAATGAAAGCTTGTCTTTAAATGTTTTTTTTTCCGTATATTGCGTCATAAGTAAACAGATTTTCCCTGTTCTGTTCATTTCCATAAGAGCTTCAGTATAACAGGGCTTCTTGATACTCAATATTGTGTATTCTAACTCTTCGATCCGATGAGCATCCAATGATCGATTGAATCATGAATCTTTTTGTCAAAATTCACGATCTCTGACTTCAAAAACATATACATCAACTTAAATGAAAACGTACAATGATCAAAGAATCTCCACAATCCAGAAACCTCGAAAACTCCCACATAGTACTTTTGGAGCTTGTCCGCCATCTTGAATTTATCAATTTGGACCTAAAATTCATAATCTGAAATATCCCCCCAGTGCCGATTATGAATAGAATCGTACCATAATCCCAGAACTCGTCCTCCATCTTGAATTTAATTCATGATCTCATATTCCGAAATACTCAGTATTCCAATTTTGTATAAAATCAGACCATAAGAACAGAATTCGCAATTTGCCATCTTGAATCCATTTATTTTTATATTAAATTCATAATCTCCGACCACGAAAACCAAAATCTTCGTACATCAGTTTTTCTAACAGAAGTTCAATCCCGCATTGTCACAGAAAAGAGGAACACATTCCAAATTTCAATTTGAAGTGGGTCAAAATTCACTTTCTATTAGCCCGTCAGCCCTCTACTAAATTGTGTAATGATTTTATAAGGCATTCCCTTCAAGGTTTTGGTAGTTGTGAATATAATGATAAATGAACAAGCTAAATTTTCGCTTGCACGTGGACCATAACAATAACAATAATTATTATTATTGTAATTATATTACATTATAATTATATAACGATAATTATATTATAATTATAATTTTCATTATACTTTATTCTCCCAATGACATGCAAAAACACGTATAGATTCACCAATGCCCTATTTCTCAACACATTTGAGGGCATAAGGTGTCTCTTCGGACCAACGCGACACGTATGCCGATCGGTTTCCGCCTGAATTTTATTCGAAGAAAAATCGTTTGGTATGCTTGGCATAAACGCTAAACTATCATTAGAATACGTGATTTCTTCATGCAATCCACAATAATCAACTAGTTTCTGACAAATTCTAGTGTTTATGCATGTATTTGAGAAAAAAAGTATTATTATTATCGTTTTGTTCCACGGGCAAGCGCTAAGTTTGCTAGTTCATTGATCATGATATTTATAACTACCAAAACCCTACAGAGCATACGTTATGAAATTATTACACATTTTGGCAGCGGGCTGACGGACTATATATTTCACCAGATCGTACAGATGAATGAATTAACACATAAACAGAAAAGCGAACGAGTGTAAAAACAGCAACGGTTTTCCCAGCAACGGTTTTTATCTTTGCATATGTTACTTACAAATATCTGTTTCTCGAGGTTTTTCGACGGAAATGTATTATTCTAAACTTGCTGATAACGTTCTATATAATGTTGTTGAGGGGTAGCTGTTGGATCACAAATTAATTTGCCCTACAAAACATATTCAACAGACGTAGAATAATTCGTTTTTGTAAAAAGAAACAACGGGTATTTTAACTGTTTCACGATTTTTCTACTTCGGAGGGTTGTTGAGGGGTAATTTTCGATACACAAATTAATTCAGTTTATAAAAATAATTCAGATGATGAGCAATGATTCATTTCCGTAAAAAAACCCAAGCAACAGGCATTTCAACTGTTTCAAAATTCTTCTACTTTAGGGGTTTGTTGAGGAGTAGTTTTCGAGACACAAATTACTTTGCGCTATAGAACGTATTTGGTAGGTGTCAAATAATTCATTTCTGTAAAAAAATCTCGAGCAACGGGTATATCAACTGTTTCAAAAATTTTCTACTTCGGTGGGTTCTTGAGGGGTATTTTTTTATTCACAAATTATTTCACAACATTAAACATATTCAGCAGGTGTGGAATATTTCATTTTTATCAAAAAAACTCGAGAATTTTTCTACTTCAGAGGGTTGTTGAGGGGTAGTTTTGGGTTCACAAATCATATCACCTTATAGTACTTACTGAGCAGGTGTATAATAGTATATTTCCGTCAAAAAAATCTCGAGCAACGGGTATTTCAACTGCTTCAAGATTTTTCTACTGCAGAGGGTTGTTGAAAAGTAGTATTTGATTTACAAATTATTTTTCCCTTTGAAACGTATTCAACAGGTGTAGAATAATTTATTTCCATTAAAAAGCCTCGAGCAACGGGAATTTCAACTCTTTCGAGATTTTTCAACTTTGGAGGGTTGTTGAGGGGTAGTATTCGTTTCAAAAATAATTTCTCCCTTTATAACGTATTCAACAGGTATAGAATAATCAATTTCTGTCAAAAAATCTCGTGCAACAGAAATTTCAACTGTTACAAGAATTTTCAACTTCGGAGGGTTGTTGAGGGGTACTTTTTGATTCACAAACTATTTTATTCTATAGAACGTATTCAGCAGGTGAAGAATAATTCATTTCCGTCAGAGCACTTCAACTGTGTCAGGATTTTTCTGCTTCGGAGTGTTGTTCAGGGGTAGTTTTTGATCCACAAATTTTGCCAACCTATAGAACATATTCAGCAGGTAAGAAATAATCAATATCTGTCAAAAAATATCGAGCAACGGACTTTTCGAATGTTTCAAAAATTTTCCATTTCGGAGGGTTGTTAAGGGGTAGTTTTTGGTTCACACTGCATTTTACCCTGTGCAACATATGCAGCAGCTATAGAATAATTCATTTCTGTCAAAAAACCTCAAGCAACGCGTATTTCAACTATTTCAGAAGTTTTCTACTTCGAAGGGTTGTTGAGGGGTAGTTTTCAATCCACATATTTGTCGCCACATAAAAAAATATTCTGTAGGTGAAAAATAATTTATTTCTTTCAAAAAATATCGAGCAACGGGTATTTTGAATATTTCAAGATTTTTCCAATTCGGAGGGTTGTTGAGGGGTAGTTTTTCGTTCACAAAGTATTTAACCCTATAAAACGTATGCAACAGAAATGGAATAATTAATTTCTGTCAAAAAACCTCGAGCAACGGGTACCATTATTTTTCTACTTCCAGAGGGTTGTTGAGGGGTAGTTTTTGGTTCACAAATCATTTCACTCCATAGAACGTATTCAGCAGGTGTAGACTATTTTATTTCTGTCAAAAAACGTCTAGCAACGGGGTTTTCAAGTATTTCAAAAAGTTTCTACTTCGGAGGGTTGTTGAGGGGTAGTTTTTGTTTCAGAAATTATTTCACCCAATAGACCGTATTCAGCAGTTGGAGAATAATCAATTTCTGTGAAAAAACCTCGAATAACGGGCATTTAAACTATTTCAAGATATTTTCCATTTCGGAGGGTTGTTGAGGGGTAGTTTTCGATTCACAAATATTCCACCCTATGGAAAGTATTCAGCAGGAGAAAAACAAGTCACTTCTGTCATAAAAACCTCGAGCAACGGGTATTTCATCTGTTTCAAGATTTTTTTACTTTGGTGGGTTGTTGAGGGGTAGTTTTTGGTTCACAAATTATTTCACCCTGTAGAACGTATAGAATGTATTCAGCAGGTATAGATCATTTCATTTCTGTCTAGAAACCACGAGCAAGGGGTATTTCAACTGTTTTGAGTTTTTTCTACTTCGGAAGATTGTTAAGGGGTAGTTTTTGGTTCAAAAATTATTTCACTCTATAGAATGTATTCAGCAGATGTGGAAAAAATAATTTCCGTCAAAAAACCTAGAGAATTGGGCATGTCATCTGTTTCACGATTTTTCTACTTCGGAAGGTTGTTGAGGGGTAGTTTTCGATTTACAAATTATTTAACCCTATAGAACGAATTCAGCAGGTTCAGAATTACTCATTCACATACTTGACAAACAGGACAATTTTAATAAAAAGTTGCAAAAGTAGAGAAAATGAGTTTAACCTTATTGATACTCATTACCTAATAAACATCAATGTGTTCAGCGTAACATGATATGTTGCCACAATTTTGGACCTCACTCAGTGCTAACCATATAATCTCACAAGGAACGGAATATGCACGTACAGAAAGTATACATTCTCAGCAGCGCCTTCAAGTGGCAAATCCCCAAACTACAATATACGATTTTTTCTATATTTCTACCACATATTTCACGCGATATTTCAACTAACAGTAGTGAATGCACAAAAAGGAACGAAACATTATATCTGTCACACTCAGAACCATTTTTAGGTTAGTCACTTAACTTGTACAGAAGAGAATCCTCCACACGGAACGGCAGAAACGTTGTGAGGTCCGTCCCATGCCATTTAAGAATTTTGAGTTGATGTACCCCCCCGCGCCCCCTGTCAAGCAGTCACCATATTTTTTGTTTCAAAAAGTAGTATCAGTGAAACCCTCCAAACGTTTTTTTTCATGTTTGTATGTTGAACCGTTCAAAAGTTAACAGGGGGGGACTAAATATAAATTATATAAAAATATAAAGAGAAAAGTTATTGGGTATAACCCTCAAAATGTTGTGCAACCGTAGACACGTGTTTCGAGCTTAAGCTCTCATCAGTACGGTAAAATCAAGTGCGAAGATGTACAACACTTGGATGTAAAAATAGAAATAAAGGAAGTCAACGACAGGAAGCCAACCACACAGTTGTGGCTGCGGTTAGAAGACCTTGTGCTTACAAGGCAACAACTAACGTCGGCACGGAGGCAGCTATAGCTACCAGCATGACAATGCTACCCAGGAAAATACAAATCAGAAAGGATTTATCGAGGGGCTATATATGAAAATATAAAGAGAAAAGTTATTGGGTATAACCCTCAAAATGTTGTGCAACCGTAGACATATGTTTCGAGCTTAAGCTCTCATCAGTACAGTAAAATCAAGTGCGAAGATGTACAACACTTGGATGTGAAAATAGAAACAAAGGAAGTCAACGACAGGAAGCCAACCACACAGTTGTGGCTTCGGTTAGAAGACCTTGTGCTTACAAGGCAACAACTAACGTCGCCACGGAGGCAGCTATAGCTACCAGCGTGTCAATTCTACCCAGGAAAATACAAATCAGAAAGGATTTATCGAGGGGCTATATATGAAAATATAAAGAGAAAAGTTATTGGGTATAACCCTCAAAATGTTGTGCAACCGTAGACACGTGTTTCGAGCTTAAGCTCTCATCAGTACGGTAAAATCAAGTGCGAAGATGTACAACACTTGGATGTGTCTACGGTTGCAGAACATTTTGAGGGTTATACCCAATAACTTTTCTACTTATATTTTCATATATTGCCCCTCGCTGAATCCATCCTCAGTTTGCTAAATATTTGGGATATGCAGCAGGCCAATAAGAGTACTCTATTACACAGATTCCAATCTTTCGATAATCTTTATTATCATCATCAGGGATGCTACAATATGAGAAAGACACGTAAAATACCAATGAAGAAACAGTCAGGTTGTAACTTACAGTGTAGTGAGGTAATGCGGCGTTAATGTTAAAATTATACATGAAAATTGGACGAGACATTAACGCCGCATAACTTCACTACACTGTAAGTTACAACCTGACTGTTTCTTCTTTGGCATTTTACCTGTCTTTCTCATATTGTAGCATCCCTGATGATGATAATAAAGATTATCGAAAGCTTGGAATCTGTGTAATAGAGTACTCTTATTGGCCTGCTGCATATCCCAAATATTTAGCAAACTCATTTCCTAACTAGTCAGCAAACAAGACTACCTTTTTCTATATATATATATATATATATATATATATATATATATATATATATATATATATATATACAGGGTGTCAATTTGAAAACTTCCCACCCGTAATATCTTCCTTCCAGTAAACAATATGAGTAATCGAAAAAACAGGTCAATTTTATTGTCAAGGGGGACACTTTCAAGGACTATTTGTAGCCCTCGTGGTTCAACCCCCTAGGAGGGGTAGATGTTACCCTTAGAATTTTAAATGGGAAGGGGGGTCAAGTGGCACATCATTTTGATGGGCGTTCAATTCTTGTTCCAATGGTACCCTGACTTATTATTTTTTGATGAGCATTTTCCGAAAAATTGCGTTCTAAACTAACAGAAGTAATTATTAGAACGTCTATACTGAGATGCATGGTTTGGCCAGAACTGGTTGGAATATTAGGTGGTACCGTTCCAACCCTTTATTAGGGGTAACATTAGCCATTAGCTCCAAACACTTTACATAAAAAAGTAGTCTAATAGTAAAACGTAGATGGTAGTAAAGTTGTGTTTATTAAATGCTGAATTTTTATGTGTCATCGCAGAAATTGTACAGATAGCCTTCCTTTTTTGCTACTTCTGCTGTAAAAAGTTTCTGTTTTCCGGCAAAAAATTGGTTAGCAAATTTGAACTATGTGGTAGTATTGTGTATACCGTTGTACCTGTTGGGCTGTTTAGGAATTACTTTAATAAGTGTATAAAAGTGTAAAAATGGTTTACATTCTTCAAGACAGAATTGAAATGATTGTAATTTATGGCGAAGTTAGAAAGTGCGCACGAAGGGCGGCATGTCTTTTTAACGAAAGACATCCAAATTGTAATGTAAGTCACCGGTATGTGCTTGATTTGGTGAATAAGTTTTACGAAACTGGTTCAGTGACAAATAAAAAAAGAAATAACCCCAGAGTACTAAATGAAGCAGCTCAAATTGAAGTTTTGGGAACATTTGCTGCAGAGCCCACGAGCTCCTTACGATCAGTATCAGAACAGACGGGAATGTCACGCGAGACTATAAGAAAAGCATTGAAAATGCATAAATTTCATCCATATAAAATGCAGATTCTTCAAGAGCTCCACGAGGATGATTATGATAGAAGAATAGAGTTTTGTGAAATCATGTCTCATCGAGTCAATACCATCCCTAATCTTCTGTTAAACATCTGTTTCAGCGATGAGTGTTCATTTTTTCTGAATGGCAATGTTAATAGACAAAATTGTCGCTATTGGAGTGACGAAAACCCACATATTTTTCGGGAAGGGCATACACAACACCCACAAAAAGTTAATGTTTGGGCTGGTATTCTTGGAAATGCCATTCTTGGTCCATTATTTCTGGAAGAAAACTTGACTGGCAATCTGTACCTTGATATGCTTGAAGAGACTATCGATCCTCTTATAACTCACGAGCTAGAAACTCAAATTGATGCAGAAGGTAATGAACTTTTGCAGGAGGATCTGTTACATTACCAGCAGGACGGTGCTCCACCTCATTATTTTCTTCCCGTCCGACAGTGGTTAAACGAGAGATTTCCGGGTAGATGGATTGGCAGAAGGGGAGCAGTTGAATGGCCTCCGAGATCACCGGATTTAACACCCTTAGATTTCTTTCTTTGGGGGCATCTTAAATCCGTTGTTTATAAAACACAACCTTCTGATATTGACGAACTTAAAAGACGAATTACAGCAGCATGCCGGTCAATTCCTAGTGAAGTTTTCCGTAATGTTAGAGGGGAGTTCGAAAACAGACTGTATTACTGTTTAGAGCAAAATGGACAACATTTCGAACAGCTAATAAGATAAGCGTAAGTAGATTTTATGTTGGAAATGTCTTTCTCGCAAATTAAATTTTATTGTGTAGAAGGAAAATAACCACCAAATAAAAAATCCCATGCGTAATAAATTTATTCCTGTCATTCAAGGGTTGGAGCGGTGCCACCTACTCTTCTAACCATTTTTATTAAAGGGAGTCAATACAATAATGCATCTCAGTATAGGCGTTCTAATAATTACTTCTGTTAGTTTAGAACGCAATTTTTCGGAAACTGCTCATCACAAAATAATAAGTCAGGGTACCATTGGAACAAGAATTGAACGCCCATCAAAATGATGTGCCACTTGACCCCCCTTCCCATTTAAAATTCTTGACAATAAAATTGACCTGTTTTTTCGATTACTCATATTGTTTACTGGAAGGAAGATATTAAGGGTGGGAAGTTTTCAAATTGACACCCTGTATATATATATATATATATATATATATATATATATATATATATATATATATATATATACACTTCCATCCTGAATTTGACTTGTCGACTAACAAAACAGTTTTTGTTCTTATTGGTGCCCCATTTTACCTATTTCGCCCCAGCGTGTTTAAATTGAACTCAAAAACGCGCGATTTTTAAAGTTGCCATGGCAATATCAACAACTCGAGAAACGTGAAGTCTAAGACAATCTTTTGATTATTGATCTGACTACCTTGTAACGTCAAATAAAATATTACTAACAAATGCAAGACAGCACAACTCGTTCATTTATATCTGGTTACCTTATCCATCCATTTGATGAACTTGTCAAATTCTTTGTTATACGCATCATTAGATTTTTGCGAGTATTTATGATTTCAAAGTGTACCAATAAAAAAAATCGCATAAAGTTTCGTGGATAACAGGACTTTGAAACACTTGCTCTATTTCGAGCTCAAAAAATCGCTCGTGTTTGAAAGACCTTTTCATACACTTATACTTTAATATACTATTTCTTTGTCAATCCTACCCAATTACGACGTTTAGGAACTTTAGCAGCTCATATCTCAGATACGACACATTCCTCTAATGACTTATCTCACTATAACATAATGAAATATCAGCCAATTTGACCAAGAGCCAATTTCCCGTTTGTTTTCGTGAGGGATCCTTTTTTTTCATTATTTCTTTTAATGGCCATTCCGTTAATTAAAATCACTGTTCCATCTTATTACTCCATGTCCATCAGAACAACCTACTGTTAGATCTGTTATTTTTCATGACGCGGAAATGTCTACTCGATAACCACATAATGTCGGAATGTTTATAGTTGAGCAACTAATACTAGCCTTCATTGGATTTTTCAGGAAGTGGTGTACCACGGATTTGCATTTGTTTTGTATTTGGCTGCTGGTCTGACCTTCATCGTGGAAGTGAACCACTACAAGAGGCAACATTACAGCAGGGATTATGAACCATACTTCGCAGCAGCAGTAAGTTTAATCTCTTTCCAAAAAACAATTATCACCATAGGTATCCCTATTGAGAACGCATTCAAATAACAGCAAAATGCTCTTAGAAATAACCTCATTGAAAAACAAAAACTACATGTAACGAAATTTTCCCGAACAACTGGAGAGTAAATTAGAATGAAGTTAGCCACACTTTTCTGGCCAAAGTTAAAATGTTTCCTGGCCACACTTTCTGACGTGGAGGATGTCGAATGTGGAATAGGGCAGAGAACGTCCCCGGTATTGCCATATCGGTTTTCTGGGATAATTTGATGACTAAAAGGGTATTGACGGTACCAATTGTAAAACTTCTCGAAAGTAACATAATGTGTTAGATATTATCACACTATCACGAATGGAAAATAAAACGAAAATACTATGTCATAGCAGACACCATGAAGGGTAGGTGCAAACAAGGAATAAATTGATTATTTGTCCGTCACAATGACATAAAAATATTTTCTATATTTTCTATTTTTCGACGCCTTCAATATTCTACCGGAAATATTCCCAACATGAAAAAATAAATAAAACAGTTCTCGATGAAAAATCAAACAAACTTCTTTGGCCTGAAAAGTGCTGGAAAAGTGGATATTGAATTTGGATTCGGTCACTAAAGACCCGAAATATTCATCACCATTCGATAGTGTTGAAAAAGTCACAATTTCATTTCTTCCGTAAACTACCTGAAATATTCAGATTACCAAAAATTTGAAGACACTATTCAATAGAGCACGTTCAGAAAAATATATGTACAGGGTCAAATGAATTTGTTTGGCAGGAAATGTTATGAAAAAGTCGCAGTTTCATTTGGATTCCATCAGTAAACTACCCGAAATGTTCACAGTAACAAAAATTTGAAAATACCATTCGATAGAGGACAGTCAGGAAGGTATATGTACAGGGTCAAATGAATTTGTTTAGCCGGAAATGTGATGAAAAAATCGCGATTTCATTAGGATTTCATCAGTGAACTATCCAAAATGTTCAGAGTACCAAAAATTTGAAAATGCTATTCGATAGAGGACGTTCAGAAAGGTATATATACAGGGTCAAATGAATTTGTTTGGAAAGATATGTGATGGAAAAGTCGCAATTTCATTTGGATTCCATCAGTAAAGTACCTGAAATATTCAGAGTTTACTTATGGGATCCAAATTAAATTGTGACTTTTTCATCTTATTTCCGTTCGAACAAATTCATTTGCCCCTGTATATATACCTTCCTGAACGTCCTCTATCGAATGTTGTTTTGAAATTATTGGTACTCTGAACATTTCGGGTAGTTTACTGATGGAATCCAAATGAACTTGCGACTTTTTCATCACATTTCCGGCCAAACAAATTCAGTTGACCCTGTTCATATACCTTTCTGAACGTGCTCTATTGAATGGTGTCTTAAAATTTTTGGTACTCTGAATATTTCGGGTAGTTTACGGAAGGAATCCAAATGAAATTGTATTTTTTTCAACACTCTATCGAATGGTGATGAATATTTCGGGTCGTTTAATGATAAAATCCAAATTCAGTATCCAATTTTACAACACTTTTCAGGCCAAAGAAATTTATTTGATTTTTCTATGTTTTATTCATTTTTTCAGCTCGGAATATTTCTGGTAAAATACTGAAGGCGTAGAAATATAATTACTTTTTTATGTCATTGTGACGGGCAAAGAATGAATTTACCCATTGTCTGTACCTACCCTTCATGATGTCTTCTATGGCATATTATTTTCGTTTTATTTCCCATTCGTGATAGTATAATATCCAACACATTATCATACTTTACGAGAAGTTTAACAATACCGTCAATAACCCTTTAGTCATCAAAGTATCCCAGAAAACTGATTATGAGCATATTTGTACAAATAATTGATATGGTAACACCGCGAACGTTCTCTGCCCTATTCCAAATTCAACATCCTCCACGTCAGAAAGTGCGGCCAGAAAATATTCTAAGTCAGAAACTGTGGCAAGAAAAAACTGGCTAAATTCACTCTAATGGAAAGAGCACAACAATGTTCCACATTGTACTGCCAACGTTCAGAGACAATAATAATGAACGTGATTATAATCAGCACTACTTTCCTGCAATCCTCTTCCAAGTGTAATTCCAACTTCATTGTTGTCAAAGAAATTGAACGAGGTTGTTCAGGAAGTTATCATATAATGGTCAAATTAAAGGAATAAAGCTATGAAAACAAAAACAATAAATTCGACGTCAACGACAAATATAAGAATATATTGAAGTTATCAAAATTCCATAAAATCGGATTCACAGTTTTTCTTATTATGTCGAGAGCAAATTCTCATGCACCAGTAGACATATCAGAGCCCTGAAATTGTTATCAACATAAGAAAATAGTTGAACACTTTGCAACTTATGGTTTCTAAGTGTGGGTTTGTGAAAATGGAATATATTTGTTTGTACGAATTGTTGTAACGTGTTTTCAAATTGATAGATATCTCTTTGTTCATCTCTACATTGTTTTTGCTGAAACGTGTTTCAATTAAACCACAGAATGGTCTCGAAAATAGCAGTAATCAACTCAATCAGTACATTACAATTCTTTCACTTCGGAAATTTTCTAAAATTTGAAGAACTAACTTATCATTGTTGATGAGAAACGAACAAATATAGTTGATGGTGATTTCTCGCTCCAGGAGATTAGCAGTACCCAACAACACTGGGGAAGAAATGATAATCACCCACAATGCCTTTGAGCTGAATGGCTATTCCGAAAGAATTGTCGATAGCCACCAAAATAAAACTAAGATAATCAAGAAAATCTACCCCAACACCTGTCTTATTGACATATGTAGAGAGTATCACCGATGAAATAAGTAACGTACGGAAACAGTACATCATCAAAACCATAGAGATGAATTCAGTCGATGCCTTGAAATCCGAAAGACATTATACCCTCGGAATCTCAAGGAGCAAGAAGTTTACGAAACTTCATGCAAAAATTCTGAACAGACCTCTTAAGGTCTAATATAAACAAAGACGAACACACAAACTCCATCAAGAACAATTATAAAACTTCTTTACGTCTTCAATATAATATACCTAGAAAACACCATAAACTTTGAAAAATTTCAGTTTATGAACCACCAGTGAAGCCCCCACAGAAATTATTGACATGCAACACGAAACCTAATTAACTGGAAAATAAAACCAATTGAAAACCTACACCAGTCAGTTTCAATTCGAGTAATTGAGATGAAAATGCCTTTTGCGGTCAGAGAGTTGGCAAATGGGACCCAGACACCTCATATGTGACCCGATTTGTGAGTCTAGGAAGTTTGAGACTCTGACAACTCATTATAGGTCGACTCAGGGATAGAGACCCTGTCGTCAACATGCTTGAGAATTCCTTCAAAACAGAAGTCGATATGTCGAGTGTTGATATCCCAATGCGGTCATGAATTTAGTCATTTTCATTTCTGACCATTTTCCGAAAAGAGACTGGATCAAGTATTGTTTCATTATTATTATTGTTCGGCAGGGCTGTCCATTGGCCGCAATGCAGGTGGCTTTGTGTGGAACCTTTCTGCACCCCGCATTCGGGTTTATCATCATTTTTCGTGAGATTTTCCTGGAAGATTCATGATAGTTGTTAACCCATTCCTACGAGAACTGGTTGACGTAAACGGAATTTCACAGGCTTGTTCTGGTTGAATGAGAGTTGTAGCTACCTCCGCTTTTGCATCTGGGTGCCCCTGGGTACCCAGACAAGTTTCACCCCGTTCTATGCTTCTAGGTCGTTGAGGGTTTTGTGTGTATCTCCCAAACTAGTTTGGAAGAAAACCTGCATGATCGCAGGGCCTTTATTGCCGCCTGAGTATCGGAGAGAATGACTGAGGGTTGGTTTCTAGGACTCTTCTTCAGAATCCCTCTCTTGCAAACGGAAATAGCCATTTCCTCGGTTTGGAAAGTAGACAGTTTTGGTTAGGCCCCTGATGTAACTTTCCATCTTGTACGATGGTGGTGTATGTTTTATCAAAGGAGTAGGTTGGAGTCAATTTGTCCGACGGACTTTCAGATGTGTCGACTCTTATGACCTCCATTAGCTGGAGTCTATATCTTCAGTCTGGAGGTTTATATCCTCGCCTCTGCTATTCTATGCAAATGCAGAACAGGAAGGTTGAAAATCACCTCCAGACTAATCTCTGATGTGCTGGACATAGCACTAGTGACTCCGCGTACGGCCAGTCTTTGTAAACTAGCCAGCCTTCCTCTGGTTGTCACTTGTATTACCTTTGGCCACTATAGCAGGAGTCTATACGTTATCTTGGGCCTCATTTTGGCTGTGTATAGCCGAAGGAATTGTTTGAGTCCAAGTTTCATATTTTGCCAAAGGAACGCTTGCCAACATTAATGATGGCCTTGCTTTTATCTGTACTTTTTCCACAAGTTTGTTCCAGGTGAGCTTTGGGTCTAAATCGACTCTCCTGACATTTGCGGGCTTTCACTAAAGATTCGAAGAGCTTTGTTGGTCTCTAGGTTTCTTGTTGTGATGAAAGGAACGATCGTATTTTTGTTGGGGGTTGACCCCTAGGTCCTCCCTTATGCACCCTACCTGTACCACTGTGAGAGCTGATTGCATACCCCCATATACCTCTCGTTGAACTCTATCAAGTAATTCTGTACACAAATTTTATACCACTAACTTTATCATGCCAATAAGTGATTTTCGATGAAAACAACAAATGTTAAGCAAGTACATTTTTTCAAAATAATCGCTCACATTTTTTTTTTGTAAAACTTCCTAAAATTTGGTTAGATATATAAAGTAGCTCAATGATTTTTTGAATAATGAGTTCGGCATCATTTTAGTACTGATGAAAATCGATTAAAATAAATGTCTATACTAAAGGCTTGACTTCCAAGAACAACATTTTTTCATCGATATTCAGTAATTAAAACTCATTGGCACGGTAAGGCTACTGGTATAAAACAATTTAGTCGAAGTAACGATTTATTCAAAATTCCTATGATCAGAAATTTGATAGATACCTGGTAGAAAAAAACGACAGAAACTAAAAGTTTCAAGAGAACCTTACTTTAGTGATTATTTTGAAAAAAAAAAGTTATTTTGACAGTAGGATATTTCTTAAAGATTATATACGTACTCGTTCATATACGTTTCAAAAAGGCATACATTGTTTCCAGGCAGACTCTTTACTCTCGTATTTTCTGGTTTTGCTTATATATTCACTAATTTCCCTAGTGGAACCTAATCAAAAACGAGAAGTTTTCAATTTTGAGTTACTGATTTCATAGTTGCAAACATGTGTGAATAAAAAATCGAACGAATTATGTCTACCTTTTTCAAAATATATTTATTTTTCAGGTAATTGGACTAGTTGTTTCTGCGTTGTACCTCCTGAGTACCATTTTTGCATTGAGAAGCTACAGAGGACTTTAACTATTAAGTTATTATTACATTATTTATTATTCATTACTTTTAATGCAGAGCTACTATTTTACTACATTTGATACCATTTGAATTTATTACATGTTCAGATTTGTACGAAATATACCTCATTTAGCCTAGCGATTAACCACACACATTTTTGAAACAATTGATTTTTTATCAATACTTCTCCGATTATTTTTGTGTTGAGAAAATTCTCTGCCACCGTTCATATATCATGTAAACCAAATTTGTTTAACAAATCTTTTGTGTGATAGTAGAAGTTCGGAATGAGTAAACTCTGTCCTCTGCAATCGAGGCAGCGCTGTCTTCAAAATATTTGGTCTGGGTTAAAAGTTGTGTGGAAGAGTCTATATGTTCATATTTACCTCAGAAATTGAAATCTCGAATAGAAATTTTTTGTGAGGCGAGACATCGATAGTCAAATATCTTCACTAATTGGAAATATAAGGAGAACTTCTTTTGTAAACAAAAAGGACCAAAAGATATAAATTGTTGCTTGCAAATGTTGAAATGCAAATATTTCAGTACATATTAGGTAAAATATAATGTTTGAAGTTGGATATGACTCCAAGAATAAAGTGTAAATTTATCAGGTTCCTTCAAGATTTTGATATTGAAAAACTTAACCAAGCTGAAAAAAAAGTTAAAAAAATTTTGATATGGACCAGTAAAGTTGGTATCCTTTATATTTTTTCAAGAAGACTGGATGGAGGAACCTCATTCAATTCGATCTAATTTTTGGTCAGAAATCGATTAACTACTATTATTCTGAAAGGAAGGAATCAAAATAAAGCTGGAGAAAATATGTAATTATTTAAAAAAAATCGATTGAATAACCTTTCTTATAATATATATTAAGCAGATGTACATTTGTAATTGAAGCCCCGAAATGAACAAAAATATTATTTGAAGCCATCCACAAACCCAGCTTGAGTTGTGGAAACCTTATTTCAATTTCCTGAAAGGATAGTTTTGAGAAGAAAAATACAAATATATTTCTTATGATGTATATCAGGTGCTTGAACTAATTAGTAGAGATGTAAAAATAATAATGTATCGTTTCAAGGAAATTTTAAAAGTACTTGCACATGAGCATTACTACCTCTTACTTCAATAATCATTTGTGTCGTATTTACACAAATATGCAAAAAATAATACCAGTACCCAGAATGCACGTGTTGACATCAGGCTCTAGAATTCCTTTGAAATTGAGGCCATGTTGAAAGCGACATTGCCCAGCAGTTTATAATTACTGAATATTTGGAAGTGCAATATAAGTTACATTCAAATCCTAATTATTGATTATGGAGGTTATCACGTATTGACAAAGTTATATAAAAACGAGTGTCACTGATTCGTAGACACTCCCATAATGAATTGAAATCTCAATTAGTCAAGTGAAATTTACTTTGAAGAAACATATTTTGGTCACTGTTTAGTCTTATTTAGACTATTTTGAGTTCTTTCTCTACCTATATGACAAATATTAGGTAATCTGATAATGACGAAAAGATCAGATTTGCAAAAAATGAGAAAGTTTATACTATCTCTACTGATCCATAAGTTTTCCCAAAACCAGTTGTCTGGATAAAGAGCTTGATATGAGCAACTTTGCTGCAGAAAATGTAGTCCCTTGTCGCTACAATATTTCGTTGTCCGGTAAAATTGGCTACAGGGATGACTGGAGACAGCCTTCGCGGGCCTATGATTCGAGTACAATGATTATTGTGTCACCAATATCACTAATATTCCAATATCACTAATATTCCTTGATATCGGAGAGATATACAACAAATACGAGCAGAAGGGAACTGAACCGCAACTTCGGCATGATTCGGTTCTATATTCATTTCCAACATCAGGTCGAACAAAAATTTGTATGAAAATTTAAATGTAGGTAGGGCTAATACTAAATTAGATACTGGTCGTTTCTTAATCTAAAACATTAATTTCAGGCCCCTCTTAGAATAGTTTACGTATATGTATTATATTATAGTATATGCTGCCACAAGATAACTAAAAAAATCGATGTGCCTTTGAATGTACGCTTATTTCCTACCCTGTGTATTTCTCATTGTCGCTAAAAATAGTTTGAATATTTTTTCATCAATTTTTAATGTCTATCCGTATTTGAAAAGTTATCAGGTGGGTATAGTTTGTAAATCTGTAGAAATAAAAATTGATACTGAAATTGTCACGATTTTGATTTCTTAGTAGGTACTTGTGTACGATGGGACTTGATCTTGATTTACACAAAACTGTGCAATGTTTGTTGCATAGATGCCAATCCTCGTGAAGAGTGCTTGCTTGGATACACCGAATACCCGGTGGGAATGTTTTCCTACATCTGAAATATGAGTCGCCCCGGAGCGTTAAGGCAAATAATGAATATACTCATCCTCTCTTCACATAGGGTAACTTTAGATTAACTCGTGAGGAAGATTATTAGTCTTTCCTCTTAGTTGACGTTTCCGAGAAATATCATTTGGGGACAGCTTGTTGAAAAAACTCGTGATGGAAAATAGAAACAGCACTCTCAGTAGCCACTCGTTTTTAAGCCGTCAACTTTTTCCGGGACTACAAAGAATCGAACAACAGACAATTGCAACACTAACTTCTTTTACCCCTGCATGAGCATGCGAAAGATAGGGCTTCAGTATTGACGATTATACAGAACAACATCAGCTGGGATGACTCACCTGCTCCTCTACGGGAACAGGAGGAGTCGCACATGAACAACACTGGCCCCCTAAAAACGGGGGCGTAGTGTTGCACACCATTCTTCATTTCTAGATTCCTGGCTCCAACCAACCATAGCACGCTACTGGGAATTTGAAATGTAATATTGTTATGTGAAATTTACTTTCATAATGGAAAGGGAAACATTCGCAATTGAAAATTGAAAAAGCAGGGCTTCTCTAGAAACGGAAAGAACCTACAATCAAAATGAAGCTATTTTTTGTAATATCTAACAGAAAACAACTACCTCCCCAGATGAAGCAATGCTGGAAATTGAACTACATCTGATGATACTGTGAAAAGACCCTAACTTGAAAGAAATGATTTGAAAGTAAAAATTCTCATTTTCTTTCCGATAGTTGAATTTTTAGTTATCCAGTTTTCATTGGGATTCAAACAGGGTGATTTACCACCACTTGTACAAATTTAAATGGGGTACTGGTCTATCATGTACGAAAGCACCTGTGAAATTTGAGAGATATTCCTGATGATTTAAACAATGTTTTGTACGTTAACAGCAATGGATACGCCACTGCATCACTGAATTTTAGGAACCATCTAAGTGCGAACACCTAATCGTGCTTCTGTGCACGATGTCATGAGAACTGTTGCAATGTTACTATCACCGAGTGCAAAATCGCTGATGGTCGTTGTCTACTTGTTCCCCATTTGTCTTGGTTGTACACTCAATACAGAACGAGAACCCAAGGCGTGTGTGGAAATATCCAAAAGTATCCCTCGACATAACCCGTTTTCTCCAGATATTCCAATTATGAACCGTTATAGTCCTGAGAACAGAAATTTGAGAAGACTTGGCACTGGTGCACGTATGTATGTCACCTGTCAAAAGTCGAAACATCGACAGTTTGATTTGAAACAGTGATCGTATTTTGACGTCTTTCGTAAAACGGCACGGTTCAATATGCCAGCGTTTACCTTTCGCGAATATGGTGATATGATTGCACATGGTGCAGTGAATGAAAATACCAGGGCTTGTGTTCGCTAGACGCCATCCGAACTCCATTCGTGGCTTGGAATTGTGTATTGACGGTAACGGAGCAACATTCAAATATTTGCTTTGTTGTGCTGTGTTATGTGATTTGCAAAAATATTTTATTTATTTCTGCCATGTTGTAATGTAACATCCCAGTCGCATTTATAACCCCATCAGCTCTGCTGGCATTCCCAAAGTCTGATGAAGGGGGACGTAAAGTGGGCCTGCACGGTTCCACGTGGACAGTTTCTATCAAGTGGCGGCGCGTTCCTACGAAATAATCAGGTTTTTTTGTTCTATTCCTTTTGGTTTCAACTTTTGGTGGGGAGAGCACACTGACAAATTTTGTGTAAGTGGTGGTAAATCACCCTATATATATATATTATATATATATATATATATATATATATATATCAATGATATACGTTGTTTTCTATTAAGTTTTTTCCATGTCTAGGGAAGTCCTGCTTTTTCAATTTTCAATTGTGATGTTTCAATTTCAACCTTCCAAGAAGTTATCTTGAACGCTGGAAAATAGCGAGTTTATCTTTAAGTCGCAAATGATACCACATGTGATTTCATGAACAGCCTGTTCATATTTTCGAAAAAACATACTTTTATCGAAACCACTGTCATTTCAATTTCATTCATGGAATTCAAAATCTGCTTGGATTATGTTGTACCAATCACGGGTCAAGAAATCAGGTCATGTGACTTCTTCGTCAGAGTCACAAGACTTTACGAACGAATAACGAATAAGGAGAGCAGAAACAACGAGATTGTAGGTTATGTTATATAAACATAACCGATAGGAAAGATTTTTAGGATATGAAATTATGTACAACACAGTTTTCATAATAGCTGATGTTATTCATTGGAGTTTGCATGCTTGAACCTTAATACGGAGAACCAAGTTGAAGTAAAATTTAATGTAAATTATTCAATGACATTATTTACGACGAAATACTTATACATACTTCAAAAATTCAAATTTTTATTGTCTCACTGATCTTAATGAATAAACCATAAAGGTTAGAAGGACCCGATAAAACTTTTATAGCTATTTCAAACTAGCGAAGTGTACCCCACATGATCATTGATCATGTTATTACAAGTAAATCAGACCCATCAGGCACCACCATTTTTTGAATAAATTCTGATCACAAGATCTGTTTTACCACTGTTAAATTTTTGTCCTCCAAATTGGTTTTCTTTTTTGTCGTGTATCACTTATTTTACACTTCTTATCAACATTTAATAAAAAAAAGACGTTCATTACTTAATCGTATGCCAGACATCTTGGTATATTCCCAGAATATCTTCAGCTATCCTAGAATCCCCTTTATGCCCTGACCATACTCAATGATTATACCAAGTAGAATATTCCAAGAACATTCTTGAAAGACTGGCGAACGCGATTCAGATAAGTAATATCAAGTAAACAATTCGAACAAGTTCAAAGGTTTTGCCGGAGAGTACAAAAAAATGTGAATAAAATGGACATAGTCGATGTACCCTTCTCTCCAAATATTTCCACAAAGTGGAAAATATGAGGCAAAAATCTGACAGAAAACAATTTTACTTCCCTGGATAATTCCACGATGGATATTGAACTACATCTGACAGATATTCGTGCAACGTTCTTCCAAGTGCTTATTGTAGACAAACAAAACATTATCCTTAATTTGGCTGGGGATGACCACTTGCAGACATGTTTCGATGTTCTTGCCTCCCATCAGTTTAAGGGTAGGTCCGACAACTTTGGGTTGTCTTGTCCCTGCCAAATGAATTATAATCTTTTGTTTATCTAATAATTCCCCACGGATGAAGCAGCAACTTTCAGTAAAGTCAGTCGCAGCGCCACCAGCCAGGAAAATCAATAAGCACTCCTCGAGACAGTAAAAGACTCCAGGAAGAGTAAATGTGAATAATTCGTACAAGTTCGAAGGTTTTGCTGGAGAGTACAAATAAATGTGAATTAAATCAACAAAGTCGAAGTACACTTCTCTCCAAATATTTCCACAAAGTGGAAAATATGAGGCAAAAATTTGACAGAAAACAACTACCTACTTCCCTGGCTAATGCCACGACGGATATTGAACTACATCTGACAGATATTTGTGCAACGTTTTGTCAAGAAGTCTCAATTGCAAGTGCTTATTGTAGACAAACAAAAGATTATCCTCAATTTCGCTGGGGATGACCACCTGCAGACATGTTTCGAAGTTCTTGCCTTTCATCAGTGCAAGGGTAGGTCCGACAACTTTGAGTTATTTTGTCTCTGCCAAATGAATTAAAATTTATTGTTTATCTAATAATTCCAAACGGATGAAGCAGCGACTTACAGTAAAGTCAGTCAAAATAAGCTGCAAGTGAGTCTTATAAGAACGTTGCACTAATATCTGTCAGATGTAGTTCAATATCCGTCATGGCATTAGCCAGGGAAGTAGTGTGGAAATATTTGGAGAGAGGGGTACTTCGACTTGTCGATTTTATTCACATTTAATATCCAGTTGTACAGATATAGGTTCTGGCAAATTGCACAAAATGTAGTTCATTCTGCTGCCTTGTTACTACACTTTTTTTCAGGATTGTCAATTCAGCAGTAATGGGTCTATGAAACAGAAGAGAAGAACTGTTAACCTTCTTTTGGGTTTTGTTTAAAATATTTGTTTATTCCAGATTTTTTTTTCTTTCTTCAAGTTCATCTTCAAGTTTTGGTAATTTTTCAATCATATTGATAAATATATTTTATTCCATCGGAGATTTATTTATTTTGTGGAAATTAATGATGAAATACTGGATGAAGAAAAATAACTTTTTTCTAATTTCCAATGAGTTTTGGTTTATTTGTTACTACCGGTTTCGACTTTCACACCACTATCAAGTAAAAGGTGAAAACCCCGAAACCGGCCCGTAACAAATAAATCAAGACGCATTAGAAATTGGACTAAAGATATCCTTTATTCCAGCAGTATTTTATTAAATGTATCTTTTCCTGAAAACATTCTTTGTGGATTATTCGGAAACAGAGTATAACTGTCATATTCCGTGATTATACCATATATTTGAAGAATACTTCATAAGGAATGTTCCATGATTATTCTTAACTAATATTCCGGGGATGATGTTGGATTATTCCAAATATTCTGGGAATATTCATTTGGAATATTATATGAGTATTTAGTATGTAATATCGTCGAAATATCCTGGTAACATTCTAGATATCCATAGAATATTTTGTTGGGTACATTCTATAATAATCTGAGGGATTCCTATCCGCAAATTCATGAAATATTCCTCCAATAGTCTAGAATATCCTGGCATATTACTAGAAAATACCAATATGTCAAAAGGAACGTTCTAGGATTATTCATTGAATATCTGGGGCTGTCTGGGATGGATGAACTAATATTGATTTTTATCAGTAACGGTACGGTTCCTTCCATGCGGTTGTCTCGCACGGCGGCGGCCGCAGTGCGTCGACCGGATGCGTCATCCGGTCGATCTTATAGTTTCTTCCATGCGGATGTCACGTAAAGGTGCGGTTCCTTCCATGCGGCCGTCGTACACGGCGGCCGCACTGCGTCGACCGGATGCGTCAGCCGGTCGATCTCATGGTTTCTTCCATGCGGATGTCGTGTACGGCGGACGGAGCCGGTTATTCGCCGATGGTGCTAGTAATGATAGTTCACAGTAGTTGAAGTGAAGATGGATGATCTTTTCGACCTTATTTGTTATTGGAAGTAAATGACGATGAGGAAATCCTGAAGTTAATCGACTTGGAAAAGAGCAATGCGGATATAAATCCAATATTCAAAAAAAGGCGTGATGAGGGGTGTTCTGTTACAGTAATTAATCGACATCTACTCGGGAATGAAGTAAAATTTAGGGAATATTTCAGATTGAACAAGGTGCAGTTTGAGTACATCTTCAACTTGATGAAAGATTATGTGAAATCAGAGTCATACAACCGAGTTTGATACGTTATAACCCCAGAGGAATACGAAAACTCTCTTGCGGCTGCGACTACACTGCTTCTGGAGCAGTACCGTCGCAACGATCGCAGTCGTTCACGGCTGACGTGTCCGGCCGCCGCTTGGAAGGAAACATGTACATTCAAAAACACGTGTAGCAGTAGGTTACGGCCGCCGCACTGCGGCCGCCGTGCGCGGCGGCCGTATGGAAGGAACCATACCTTAAGGCGGACGGAGCCGGTTTTCTGCCGCAAGTGCTAGTTCCCAGTGGTTGAAGTGAAGATGGATGATCTCTCCGACTTTATTTGTTATTAGAAGAAAAAGACGATGAAGAAATCCTGCAGTTAATCGACGAAAAGAGTAATGCGGATATAAATACAATATTCAAAAAGAGGCGTGAGATGGTAGTTTTGTTTCATTAATTAATCGACATCTGCTTGAGTATGAAGTGGAATTTAGGGAATAATTCAGATTTAACAATGCACAGTTTGAATACATCTTCAATTTGATGAAATATGATGTGAAATCTGAGTCATACAACCGAGTTTGGTACCTAATAACCCCAGAGGAAAACGAAAACTCTCTCACGGCTGCGACTACACTGCTTCTGGAGCAGTACCGTCGCAACGATCGCAGTCGTTCACGGCTGACGTGTGCGGCCGCCGCTTGGAAGGAAACGTACATTCAAAAACACGTGTAGCAGTAGGTTGCGGCTGCGGCACTGCGGCCGCCGTGCGCGACGGCCGCATGGAAGGAACCCCAAAACAGTTATTTTTCTTCGACAGTGCGTAAACTAAGGTTTCACGCACTGTTCACAGTACGTAAAGTGTTACTTTTTAGCACAAGTGCGAAAAAAGATAACTGTACGTAATGTTTTAAGCACTGTTCGTTCATTTCTCAAAAAGACAGTATTTCGCAACAGATTGTACTCATCATTTGAAAATACGACAAAAATTGAAAACTTCATAAGATAAAACATTCAACAATATATATAATTTGTCAATATAACTACTATCGTAGAAAAAAATGTGTATAATACATTTTCGTAAAGAACTTTTTTGTACTCGCATCATTCTCCTCATTCAACAAACTTCACGCTCATACAAAGAAGTCCTACTTTACGAACTTGTATCATAAATAACTATTTTGTACAACTGTCAAAATAACTGGACATTTCTGCATTTCTATTGATGCGTAACTGTTTACATTTTTTCACTGGTAATAAAAGTCTTTTTTTCACCGAGAAAAAAATTCTTTTTTTCACTGCCAAAATAAACATGGAATATTACTTCTTGAAGGATTTATGTTTAACAGAGTCAATTATTGATTATTCATCATAAAACAATTTCATTTATTGGGATAATAATTGCTGCTGATCAGAAACGTTAGATATTTCTTGAAGAGTTGATTCCACAATGTCATCAGATATTTTAATTTATTTGGAAGAAGATGAACACTTCAATATTTTGTTAGAAATCTCAATTTTGTTATTCAAACTATCTTCTATATAATATGCTTCTGCTACGGAGGCAGATTTTCAGCCACCGTGACGTTTTATGGATGTAATGTTGCCCCCTGCATTGGATGTAATTGGCCAGAAGAGTTACAGAGCTTATCCTGAAACAGTGACCTATGTAGCTCTTATACATGTCCTTTCCAAGCCATTTTGCAATCCAGCTGGGAAATTATCCTATTTTATTTATACCCACATGTTGGTTAATACATTTTCCTCTCAAATATTTCAAAAATAATCTTACTTTTTGTATGAGGCGGCCGTAGTGCTCTATACTAGCGGTATATCCCAATATAATCAGAATTTGAAACAGTAAACCTTCTTGCGCAATAGGTCTTCGTATCAGGTATTTTAACATTCGATATGGATCCAGCATCTTCAATGGCATCATTAGTTATATGTAATAATTCTTCACGGCGACAAGCACCGCTGATACCCAAAATTAGGACAACCCACAAATAAAAAATATTGAGATTACTACTAATCTTACAAAATTATGATTATATTTGTACCTTATAAAGTAAATTTGTTTCGTTATCAGCACCTTGAATAAATTTATTGATATCATCCCTTGATAAAACTTTAGATTTCTTTCCTCGGTATCCGACGCTTTTGTTCTTAATGAGCGAGATCAATTTCAAAAACTTCCTCATATAAATATTTTCGTTAACATTCAATGTACTTTTCAACATTGATTAGACACTCCATAACGTAGGAGGTTTTATAATTTTAGATTTTTCCTCAAAATATCATATAAGCACATTTTCAGACACCTTTTTCACATGTTTCTTGTCGCACCATTCACGAAATTAGTCATACGTTTTCTTATAGTCGAAGGTTCAAACCCTAGCGACTGCAGAACTGCGGGAAAAACAATTGTTCCGTATTCCCAATTATGATACTTTATTTACAAACTAATTTTACATAAATTCGGTTGTCAATTGCATTGTCATGCATTATGAAATTTTTCTAAAGGGAAAAACAAAATGGCTGCTCCAAAATGGCGACAAGATTTGCAAATATGCAGATATGCAGAGTCGAATATTATGATTTGTTTGTCAATGCAAAAAACGAAATGGTGGCTCCAAGATAGCGGACGAATTTTGTAATTATGGTCCGATTCGATTCAAAATTAGTATGTGGGGATTTTCAGGGTCAGAAATATGATATTTTTTGTCAATGCAAATAAACAAGATGGCGGACGAAATTTGTAATTGTGGTTCGAATCGAATCAAAATTGTCATATGGGGGAGTTTCACAAGTCTCCAGTATGACTAAAATGTATTGATTGAATCTTTCATACAAATGCGCTAAAAAATATATTATTTTTGTTTGTGTGACGTAGATTATTTTGTGCGTACAGAAATAAATTTTACAGCGCAAGAATACCTGTTTTGTACTCGCGACAAGCTCTTGAATCTGTTACGCACAGAATAACCTACGTCACACATCTAAAACAATATTTTTTTTCTTTTCATCGCATTTGTGTAGAAGCTTTTTTTAATCAATTTTATCATTTCTTTTCAGTCATGCTGAAAATCTGTACCTAAAACCCCCACAATCCAATTTTGAATCAAATCGGACAATAATTACAAATCTCATCCGCCCTCCTGTTGTTTTTTTTCCTTAATACATTGTCATCTCAATTATGAACACCTCCCAAAGTTCAAGTTGATCGGACAACTAGAAGTGGGTCAAAAGTCACCTGCAAGATTTGTCCCACACATACATACATACTAACTAACAGGGCAAGTTGAATAAGAGCTTTTGAAAAATGAAAAAAATTGGTCATTGCATAAACTTAAAAATTGGGAAACCTTGCATAAATTCAAATCCATTCATTTCAAACTACATTAATTCACAGTAGATGCTCAAAGTGTTCGCCATGAACTGCCATACTTGAGTATAGTTAGACTCGAAACGCTGCCTAACGTTTTTGAGCAATTTATGCAAAATTTTCCAATTTATTAGTTCATACAATGTTGATTTATTCAAATTTTGTTATGTTCTCGTGAATTGTCCACATTAGCTTTCAAATCAAATATCATAAGTTGGAATACGAAATTGTTGTTTTTTCCGCAAGAGGGCTGCAAAATGAAAAGTTAGGTAGCGAACACTAACATGTCTGAATTCCTTATGGAATTACCTTTTCAATGCTGTATCACACTTTCCCTATTCAAATTGTATGAAAGACCAAGGGGTGGGAAGAGTGGTATGACAGTTAGTTATGACAGAAAAATGTCACCCTTGGATTTAAAATTGACGTGTTTTTGCATTTTTTTCAAAACACATATGTTTTGAAGAATTCGTTTTCGGTGCCGGGTCGAATCGAACCATAATTACAGATTTCGCCCACCATCTTGTTTTTTGCATTGACAAAAAATCATAATTCCCGACCCTGAAAATCCCCAAATGCTTATTTTGATTCTAATCGTACCATAATTACTAATTTTGTCCGTCATCTTGGAGCCACCACCTTGTTTTTTTGCATTGACCAACAAATCATAATTTCCGACCCTCAAAACCACCACCAATCAAATTTGAATCAAATCGGACCACTATTGCTAATATTGTCCGCCATTTTGGAGCCGCCATTTTGTTTTTTCCTTTAGAAAAATTTCATAATTTATGTCAAATTAACTTGCAAATGGAGAATCATAATTTAGAAGACAGTTGTTTTTTTTGAGGGCGCCAAAATAAAAAGTTAGGTAGTAAAATCGACATGGCTGAATTCCTTTTCAGTGATGTGTCACACTTACTTCTTTCCCTATTCAAATCGTTTGGGTGAAAGTGATCAAGGGGTGGGGGAAGAGGTATGACAGTTGAGGTTATGATAGAAGATGTCCCTCTTGGATGTCAAACTGATTTGTTTTTGCATTTTTTCCGCAACACATGTGTTTGAAGATTTTTGATCTGATTCGTTTTCGTTGCCCCACCCTGTATGTATAGAAAAATCGAACGCACGAGAAATACGGATGTGTGACCCATAGAAGTGAAATACACTGTATAAGAATAGAAACGGACACGTCCATTGACAATAACACATTCCAGTAATTATAAAACGAGCCGATGAACTGAAACTCATCACAGGAAGAACCGTAAATACTTCTGCATTCACCAATTCCAAAAATAGTCACGCTAGACCCCTACGACGATTGTTGCCCCTGCTATGTTTATACGTCTGCTCTAGAGACACCTCAGTATTTCTTATTCGGTTCTCAGTGTAACACCTGGGTTTTTTATAAAATCACTATAATTCGGATTTTTTATTATCAATCGAAGAAAATGTCTCGAGGTCGAACAATAGTGACGATTCCCGGAGGTCAGGATGGCATTAACTGCTGCTGCTGTCGTTGTTGCACTTGTATGGATTTGCAAATTTTGAAAAAGGAACCAGGAATAGTCAAATTAGCAGAAATTGTAAGTATTTGCCTCAGTTCAAAGTTAATCATTACGCCAGGTGTTTCAAATTCAATGTGGCAGATAACATTTCCTCATTGGGGAAGGGGGAAATAAAGAATTGTTTAATATTATTCAAAATTATAACTTTTTCAGGTGTTTTATTTATTGTTCTACGGAAATGTTTTTTTTTGCGAGTACGAATGAATAATTAGGTCATACAGAATTATCTAAAAGTATGGACCTGTCCATTTTTCTTATTTAATATAAGTTGTTGAAAAAAACTATTGATGAAATTTGAAGGGTATCTTACCTTGATCTTTTTTTTTGTGTGTCCAAATATGTTCCTGATTTCATTGGCGGAGGAGTGACGTCATCGGTAAATTCTAAATGGAACTTATTAAAGTATGGTCCGTCAACCAAAACAGTAAATTGTTGTGCTAGTAATAATTAAATTATTCTCAAACAACTTGATGGGTGAAATTTCTCAATATGAAAATAACCAGTATTGCGAAAAATCAGCACCTGGGAAAGTTATACCTACGTACGCCAATGTCTGACTCGAATTTGTACATCGCTGGAATATCCATCTGAATTAAAATGGATATAATATTAATACTACTGAAATGGGAAGAAACAAGTTTTCCAACGATATTAAAAATAACATAAAAATAGTTCCATATACAAATTATTATTTAATTATTTGAAACATTTTTTAACAGATCAGGAAGAACGAAAGTTGAAAAAGTTCTTCTAGTGAGAGAGCTATTAACGCAGGGGTACCTCAGGGGAGCGTTCTGGGTCCTTTTTTGTTCATTTTATATCTGACTGGTATCGACTATATCAAATACTGTGAATTCGTCAATCTCTTTCTGATGATACCTTGCTCGCGGCAAGAGGTAGTAACCTCCAAAATGCTATTTAAAAAATAAATCAAACATTGTTGAATATGTCGAAGTTCCAAAATATAAATAAGTTCAAGCTGAATGTCACCAAAGCAGTGATTTTAACGATTCAATATAATTGATTGATAAGAATATGATTAAAACCAGTATACAGGGTGTCCCTGGACTTTCTCTTTTCCTCTCGGGAATGGATAGATGGGGTCAAAGTATCACCAGTACTTCGTATAACTTCGTTACCAAGTTACGGGCCCTTGAAGTTACAAAATGGAAAATGTTTATCTTTGATAACTTTCAAAGTGAATATGCAAAATAATCTTAATTTTGGTGATTGACTAAACAAATGAATTCCTTCGATGAGCGTTTATGCAGGAGTCAGTTGTTTTGCTACAAATGCAGGAACGGACTACCTCCGAAGATCCATACCCCCAAAACTTTGAAATGACAGATATTTTTCAACAAAATGTGGTTACGTAGACCATTTTCTGAATAAAAGTACTCGTGTGGAAAGTCGATCGGAGCAACGATTATTGATTATTTGAAATTAAAAAAATTCACAGCAGAAATAATAATGTTAACGTTAATTCAACAACACTTTATAACAGGGATAATACAAAATATGCTAAAATAAAGTCGTAAACAAAAAGTACTGTAGTTAGATGAAAGATTTATTCACTTTGTAGATATTCAGCCCTATGCTGTATCACTTCCGTTATGTTTAGCGGTCAGACGTTATCCCAACTTAATGGATTTTTGGACACGATTTTACTCAGTATGCCTTTTGTACCACAGTATTGTCCGTATATCCTCATGATAATAATGCATGAATCAAAGAGTCGTCGTAGGTTCTTCATATTAAAATTAATTATTATTATTCGGGTACGATTTTAATCAGACTGCCATGTGTTTCGTGGTGAAATAATAAAACTAAAATACTCGAAAAACGAATGGCAGGCCGTTAGGTTGGGTCCAAATGGCTGGTATGGTCACGTGAAATTGTATTTGGAAAAAGGAATTCTCCGCTCATCCTGATGGTATGCCAATGGTTTTTCGAGTATTTTACGTCTATTACTTTATCACAAAACACATGGCAACCTGATTGGAATCGTACCGAAACAAATAATTTTTCGAAAATATTATTATTATTTTTCAATATGAAGAACCTACGACGACTCTTTGATTCATGCATTATTATCACGAGGATATACGGACAGTACTGCCATCCAAAAGGCATACTGAGTAAAATCGTGTTCAAAAATCTGTCACTATCCCCCGTACGATAAGTATAATTTCATGGGAGAAAATCTTTAACCCGAATATAAATTGAGCTGAAAAAACGAGCATCGAAAGAAATAACTGATAAAAAGCAAACGAATAAATTACAAAAACGGCTCCACATGAATAGGTTAAAAATATCCGGTGAATAATTATGTTCAATTTCTTCCACATATGTTGGAAAAAACACCTTGTCGAAAGAAATACAATGGGTGCGTCTAACAGCGTGCAGCGGTTGCAGCCGCTGTAGATAAATGAAGCGCTTTATTTTCCGCTGGATTTATTTGAAGCGTTTCAGCGGCCTGTAATTTGACATGTTATGGATCGTCTAGTACAGGGTTTCTCAAACTTTTGACTCCGCGAACCCCTGTTGAAGTTTCCAGGTGACAGCGAACCCCTCAACCTTAACTGATTGAATCCCCCCCCCAAAGAAAATAATAAAATTGGCTGTTGAAGAAAATAAGGTTTTTATTTCAATAAAAGGTCAAAAGAAATATTTTTTTAATATTAATGTGATGGGTGTGCTTGTTTCTTGTGGCAAATGGAGTCAATTTTAGGAGTAATTTTGGACTATTTCAATTAACCTTAATTATTCTGAATCGGTATCAAGTCTATTTCTTTATTTAGTTTTTATCATGACCATCAGGTGTGAAAATCCACTCTCACATAAGTATGTTGTAGCAAAGGGTAAAAAAAATTCTCCGCTTTGCCTGAGAGTTCGGGATACTCTTCCTGTCTAGCTGCCCAAAAATCTATCAAAGACATCATTTTTAAATCAGCTTGAAGAGTTTCATCTTCGGAGATTTCTAATAATGACTCCTGTTGCTTAATACTCAAACTAGAATTTATGCTCTCGTTCGTGACCGCAAATGGGTTACGAATCCAGCCATCTTTAGCATTATCAATATCCGGAAAATACCTTTTCAGTTCGTCGGAGACCCGAGAGAGATGAAGTACAATTTCAGCCCTTATTTCGGAATCCACGGATAAGGCGTTCGTCGCGATATATTCATACAAAAGAGGAAAACATTCAAAGACATTTGATCTCAAGCAAGTTTTCCAAAATTCAATTTTTTTTATAATTGCGTTTATTTTGTCCTACACAGTGAATACACTGCAAGTGGAACCTTGCATGGAAGCATTCGTTTCATTGAGACAAGAAAAAATGTCAGCTAAATAACTTACTCTTTTAAGCCAGGATCTTCAAATCGGAATTTAAGGTTGAAGTCAATGTCTTTCAAAAATATATTACGTGACGAAGTTCAACGAACCGAGCTAATATCCTGCATAGTAATGCAAAAAGTCTTGACTTAAGCGAACGCGCTTTTATGTAATTTATTATTTTTACGACCTCTGAAAGTGCTGTTTTTAAATCATTAGGTATTTTCTTGCTCGCCAATGCTTCTCTGTGCAATGCACAATGATTACTCTTTACCTCAGGAGCGAGATTTTTAATCCTGGGTAATAGTCCAGATATACTTCCTGTCATGGCCTTTGCACCGTCAGTGGATATACCAACGCACTTTGTCCAATTTATGCCATGTTTTTCAATAAAATCATCAATAGTGTTAAAAATATATTGTTTTCGTCGTAGTCTCCAAGGTCTTACAGAATAAAAAATCTTCTTCACATATATTTTCATACACATATCTAACAAACACAAGTAAATTCGGTAATCCACTAATATCTGTCATCAAGCCACCATTAAGTAAATTTTGTCGCGAACCCCCTGTCGTCGAATGGCGAACCCCTACCCGGTGAACATTTTTAAAATTGTTACATATGTGGAACATAAACTTAACGTCTTATGAATAATGGTCTACATAATCAATATGTATCCATTATACGTATTTTCTGTGGCGATAAGTCCCAATTTTCAGCGTTGTATCAACGTCATACTTCAATGATCACATTTTCATTATCAAAATGACGTGTCATGCTCAATGTCCAAATAGCATATTGTAACATATGTCAAGTAACTGATTCAAAACTTATGTTTCCAATACGACGGTCTTTTCTGAGGCGATAAGTCCCAACTTTCAGCGTTGTATCAACGTCATAGTTCATTGATCTCATTTTCATCATCAAAATGACGTGTTATGCACAATGTCCAAAGAACATATCATAATATATATCAAGTAAGTAATTCAAATGTCATTTTACCAATACTACGGTCCTTTCTGGGGCTCTCCTAAGTTCAGAGTTGTGTCGACATCATACTTCGTTGATCATATTTTCATTATCAAAATGACCTATTATGCACAATGTCCAAAGACTGAAAATGGTTATCATGGTATATTGTATGTACAAGCTAAGCAGCCTATTAGGCCTTTTATGCATGTTATCATGGTAACCCAAGAGGTCCAATAACTAATGGACAATTCACAAAAGCTTTTGATAGTATTCATATACTGTTACTGAGTTTGAGATGATGCTTCGTAACTTCAATAGCAGCGACATTTATCGTTGGATAGAATACTTCATATTGATTATATTGATCAATATCTGAACATATTTTTTAAGGTATTTAACTTACGTCAGGCAAAGTATGCAAAAATACATAATTATTTGATCGTAAAATCTATGAGGAATGAAAAATATGCACATTTCGTCGATACCAAGAAGGAGATATTTTACGTCGGGAAAGCAAAGGTTAGGTTTTTAAAAAATTACTTTATTTGTATCAACACTCAAGTTGAAACTCTTCTAACTTGGTTTGTAAATTTTGGTGTTAATTTTGAATGTGTTTCTCGAATCAGCCTCTTGATTAGACTGTCTGTGAAAATCATCCCAAGACAGTTCGCAATAACAATATCTTATCGCTTTCCTAGAATAAATTCAAGGTCTGCGAAGACAGCGTTTCCTTATAACCTTGCAACATTGTTGCAATGGCGTAGTTTAATAAGATGCAATTATTTTTATAAGTCCACAAGGGCTACGAGGATATAACACCTCCCCCTTTAAGAATTTTTATTATATCTGAAAGAATAATAAAAATTAAAATAATTATCAAGTTAGATGAGCCTCCTGAAATTACAAAATTATATAAGTCAATAAAATCAATAACATTATAAAATAAATGTCATCATATGAACATGATGAGAAATAATAAATATAATTATATCTTCTTAGGGGCTCTTCGGGATGTCGACACTGCCAACGGGGTTGACGGGGTTTAGAAGACTATTTCTTCTGATCCATCATTATCATATACTGGGGTTAAATGGATCGAGGGCCGTCTTGAATTCATTGACCTGACGTTACAGTAGTTGAATATTTGGGCACAACATCCTCTTGGGCGATGTCCGTCGTCTGAGTTGGGGCTCGTATTGAAATATCCAAAATATCGTCTTTTTAGGCAACATTTGAATATTATCCATAATATAAGTATGAATATAAAAGTCATGCAAATGTACGTGAAAGTAATTAGATGTCTAGTGGTGAAAGGCTCGTTTATAATCTTGTTCAAAGTTTTCTCATATTCCCGTAGTTTTTCTTGGGCTATGTTCAAATCATCCAAATTTAAATGATTTATTTTAACTGGCTTCATGACTGGAATATCTTCTCGTTTTGGAAGATGGTTACAGCAATCGTATGTTATTTCAGGAATGTAGAGCTGAAGTTTCAGAGTTTTGTTCCTATAAAAGCGCTACACTTTGATTCTAATGTCAAAAGTGAGTTTTCTCGAATAATTTCAGTTTCTGAATTTCTACCTGGACATGTGGTTGTTACAGGTAGTTGATTGGAGACTGTTAGTAACCATTTATCGTCCACTAATTTTTGTACATTGTAATCGTCTACTCCGATTACAACTTTGTCGCAATTTGGCATTATTTTTGATTCCATCAAAATTATAATTTCACAGGGTGACTCATGTGAAAGTGCCTTAGGAAAATGATTGTAACATATTCGAATTTCGTTCTCGAATATCTCGGAACAATCGTCTTGCTTGACTGCAATATATTGCTTACTATCCCTTGCAATTGCTGCATATTTATATAGGGGTAGAATAGTGTGAAAAAGGTTTGTTTTAGGATCTTTGGTGGGGACTGAGTAAATATGATAGAAATCAAAATGTGAACTCTCTACTAATGGAATGTGTAAAGTAAAAATTACTCTTTCATTTGTTTGAAAAGCTTCAAGCTTTATCAAGGAAATTATTTCTGAAATATGTTGATGTGTTGGAGTAAAAGGTAAATTTCCATGAGACAAAGTCATTGGAATTTTTGTTAATTGTTCAATTAAGAGGTTTGGATCAATTACTGAAGGATGTAAGATTTTTAATCTTGCAAAAGTTATGCTGTTAATAATATCATTCAGTTGATCTAAAATAATTGTATTCGATTGTAATATTTGTTCAATCATTTCTAATATTTTAAGTTGTAGCTGAAAATAGTATTTTGTTTCACGATTTTCAACCATTTCTTTTTCTATTATTTTCAAATCTTCATTGAATGTGGTTTCATCAATTCTTAATTTATACAGAGTATTATTAAAATTCGTAATTGTACTTGAGACAATTTGAATTTGGATTTTCATTAATAATTGTAAGTTTTTGTCGTCCCTTTCTAATTTATTTATGCGCTCATTATAAAATTCGCCATCTGATGCGTCTAAATTCCCTGTAATAACTTTCCATACAGAACCTATGTCATTTATCAACCCTCTTTTAAATCTATTCGTTACAGTTAGGGTGATTTCTGAAAATTTTGATTTTATTTGTTGATTCATAGTATTCAACAGTGATAGTTGTGCAGAAAATGCTAATTTGAAATTTGGGTTCAAATTATTTCTGTTCAATAGAGAATTCAAGGATTCTTGAATATTAAGGCTTTGTTTGAACACATTTCTAAGTTCTGAAATATTTTTATATGCAATCAATTTATATTCATCATTTGATATTTTGGTTATTCCTTCCTTTTGGAAAAATATACCTGCTGGGGTGTTTATTTTTTCTATTCTTGCGCTGGCTCCGAGGATGGCCCTGCAACAAGAGTTACTGGTTTCAATCTATCGAAATGTACAGTTGTTGTTCCATTATCTAATTCTAATACTGCTGTATTCATATTTAATATACGAAGTATTTTAAAAGGGCCGTTATATTTATTTCTCATTTTATTTCCTATTTGAGATTCTTTTAAATAAACATAGTCTCCTTCTTTGTAATTTGGTAAGTTTTCTCTTACATGTTTATCATGCCTAATTTTTGATTTTTCTTTAGCCGTTTCGAGGTTTGTTTTGACTTTTTCAAAAATATATTCAGCTGTATTTTTTAAATCGTTTACATAATTTGATTGAAGTTGTTCTTCAGTATATAAAATTTCATTTTCGTCGTCTCGAATATGTCCGAAAATTATTTCTTCAGGAGTATATTTTGTTTAATTTGATTTACTTCTGTTATACGTTTTTATACAGAAAGGTAAACCGGATATTATTGGTTTATTTGGATTATCACTATGATAAGCTCTTAAAGAATCTTGTAAGGTTGCATGGAATCTCTCTACAACCTCATTTGTTTGTGGATGTGCCACGGCATTTTGAGTTATTTTGAATTTATATAATATCCCTAAATCTTTCATATGTTGATTATTGAACTCAGGTCCTGGATCAACATGAATCCTTTTTGGTATTGGGTAGTGTTGAAAATAATGTAAAAGTTTTTCTACAATAGTTATACCTTCTTTATTTTCCACACGGTATGCTTGTGCAAATTTGGAAAAATTATCAACAATTGTTAAAAAAATATTATTTCTATTTACACCCATTTTTATATGTTCAAAAGGCCTATTAGGTGTTTCAGTTATAACTAATGGATAGTCATTATTTTGTCTGTTAGTTTTCGTTTTATTACAAACTTGACATTTTTTTATAAAGTTTTCAACATCTGTTTTCAAGTTTGGCCATATGTATCTATCTCGTACTCTTCTGAACGTTTCGTTAATGCCTTTATGTACTGCTGTCTTACTTGTGTGATAATTTTCTAAAATATTTTCTCTTTCTTCCTGTGGTGGAACTTTTACGATATCGTGACATATTGTGAAAGTTATGTCTTCGTCTTTAAAAATATAACTTAGAATATCTAAAAATGGTAAGTGTTTCACTGTGTTTATAAAATAATTATTTGGTGGTAATTTATTTTTCAGTGAATAAAATATCCTGAAACAATCTTTCAAGCTGATTGCGTTTATACTCATAGTTGGTATCTGAATAAGATAATATTTCCTTTGTTGAAATTTAAGACTTTGTCTTATCGTAAGCGGGTTTATTTTGCACTAGAAAACCCTTTCTGTTTTAATACAATAACATCAGAAATTATGTCATTGATATACACTTTCCACTCTATACGCCACTGTATTCTTCTTCAGATTCCTCAAAATGACAACTTGATCGTTGTCATGTATAGCTTGTTCCGAATGTTAGTACTTACCTTTGCTGTACTAGTTCGAGCGGACATGAACCGGCCTTAAGCTAATGACAGTTATCAGTTGTTCTATTTTGCGGTATGACAGCGTTATATTGTAAACATACTTTTGGTTAGTCTATTGTTTTGTACTTAGAACACAAAACCGTAACATTCCTACTCTATCTCTATCTTGTGTCATTGAGGTACATACTTCACATTCGAATACTTGACCTTCTGTTTGTTTGTTTTTGTTTGGTTCTGAGATTGAGAGGCTAGCGTTTTCGTGTTGTTTCAGTTGGCAACACTGAATCTTAAGGTGTTCTTTTCATAGCTCCTATTAGCTCGAGTTAGTTCCTGGACTGTTCTCACCGAACACTAACGAACAAGAAAGCGCCTTGTCAGATATTGACAGTTTTGACTTTGACGTCTGAGAGATATTCTCTTCTTCCTTATTTGATCTTGATGAGTGACTGACCTACTTTGAAGGTTTCCAATGAGGAATCGGAATGAAAAATTAAATTTCTCCAAAATTTGTTGAATTGTACTTTCCAACACGCTGAATCGACCTGTAAAAGCGTTTTTTCGAAAAACGACGTTTTCCCGGAGAAAAGCTGTACTATAGTTCGTTTACGCACAACTTGTGACGTCACAAGTTGCCATTCATAAAAATTCATATTTTTTTTCGCGGGAAATTCAAGTTGGTTGCACTGGTCGTGTAGAACTTCATGTCAATTGCAAAGTTTGTCTGCTGTCAAAAGTGTCAAAGAGGAAATGCTTTCTCAACGGGAATTGATTAACTTAATAAATTAATTGGTTTATTTCATATTTTCATAATAGTTTTTGTGTGTGATAGTGAATATTGTGAACAAATCAATTCATCAGTTCTCAGTGTCTATATGATGATTGAAGTAATAGATGACAAATTCGCACAAGATCAATCGGATCCAAATAGACTTGTACTTCAAAAACACTCTGGACTATTATTAAGGACACAAAAAAATACTCATCAGGTGAGTTTCTCTATATATCTGTTGTTTAATTTCAAATTCAGCTTAGCTGAGCATTATATAAATAATAAATAATCCAATGCCAATTTACCTATAAATCCCGCCTCAAGATTTAGGCACTAGGAAGGTATGACAGAAAAATTATTTCAACTTATTGATAGAGAAATACCTAGCTGTTTATTAAAAGGAAAATATTTTCCTTCAATGACATTGTTTTACGTACGTCCTAAATAGGTACGAATACGTAGAGTTCAGACTTCGCAAATAAAAATGATAGAGAATGATATTTCAATAACTTTTTTAACTACTAAAACAAGTTAGGATTTCTCTTCCTTAATCAAAACTTAATGCATACCCCCAATCCCTCGTATCAAACAATAATATACAACATCCAGAATCTAAAATAATTTTTTTGCATTGAATATTTACCCGCTTCAAATTTGAAATTAAAATACGTCTTCCGACTTCCGACATGAGTGGCGACGGTGGCCTCGGTCCAGGTGCACGGTGCACTAGAAATGACAAAATGGCGCATTGTTATTGTTATTAATATGTTTGAGGCTGTGATCAAGCACAACGTATTTATTCAAAGTCCTAATTTTCGAATAGACATTTTTGATGTTGTGAAAGTACAATACAAGTGGTTGAGAATATGCAGATTGTGAAAGTCAATCACCAGATACCTATTTTTTGTGAGTGGACGTTTCTAGAGCTGAGAGCCGAATGTGATTAAATTCGTGTTCGCCTTGTTCAAGATATCAAACCATGTAAGTAGAATCAAAAGGCGTATTTCACCAGTTTCCAATATAAGCGAGCAATAACAAATATTATTCCCATTCCTAACAGTTAGAGAGGCACCTATTGAATAACTCAATTTCAACAATCCATAACCTAAAACACCTGTGTTAATATTAGAACTTTCTCAAATTTGTTGTTCTCTGAGGCATTTTGAAATTAGTTAACATAAAAGGCAAATCAAAAATGCTTTATAAACGTCCTAGCATTTCAAAATATTTGAGTTTCCTACCATTTTTCTCACTAAAAAATTTAATTAAAATTTAGAAATAGGTAGGTATTGTGTGAACCAAGAATTGTTGGAAAGGATTGGACTAATTTATATGTTTTGAATTGTAAGCTTTGTGGAATACATGCCAAGATAATAAAGGCGGATTTAGCGGATTGACAATGCATAATTTAGTGCATATGCGTAATTTTAAGGCGACTTTTCCTGATTTAAAATGCGTAATTTTTCTGCATACTCCATAACAGTTCAACACAGGGATATCTTTATAAATTGTGAAACGTGTAAATCATTTCAATCGAGTCCCTGTATTGAACTTTGATGGATTAGGTGTGAATTAAAATTACGCATATGCACTAAATTATGCATTGTGAATCCGCTAAATCCGCCTTAAGTTCCTAAGCTTTGTCCTTCTTGAAATAACTAGTCCCAGAAAAGAAACGTTCAACAAGTCTCCAGGCCATAAGAAAATGAAAGAGTCTCAACTTGTCTGCAGTGTTCTAGGAAAGTAAGCGTGAATGTGAGTGAGGTATTACCGATGAGATGCTTTACTATTTTCTCAATGGTATTTAATCTAGCACAGGAGCTGAACTCTAAATATGTGAATACCTACCTATAACAAGTCGGATCTGTAGTATATAGATTATAAATCTATATCTCTTGGCACAAAACAGAAAACAGTTTCTAAGTGGCTCTTTTGACAATGTACTCTTGGTGGTTAGTTTTTAGAGTATTGTTGATAGTAATACCGAGCATCAAAATGGATGACTTTAATGTTACTGGGACAGACATAACTGGACTCTCAAATCAGCTTTTTTTAAATTTAGTTTCTCTAGGTGAATTTTTAGAAAAGTTAATTCCAAACTTTGATCTTTTGTGCATTACAATCCCTCATTCTTAATAATCAAATTACGCTCATAATTATGTGAAAAAAAAATAATTGTGCAGATAAGATGGAATATTCTTGGTGGTAACTGGTAAGAACACTATGGAGACTATCAATTGCTTTCAATTTATTTTGTAGGAAAATCGTATGTTTCTATTGAACATCCTAAATAAAAAACCTATGAAATTCCTATAAAATTCTGTACCTAAGCCATCAAACACAGATTCACTCAGAAATATTACACAAACCAATTTTACCAAATTAATTCAAATGTCTATATCTTTCTATCAGTTCAAATGATATATGTGGGCGAGTGTGCTACAAATTTCCTTTCATCTCTTGATTCAAACATCATTTAATTTATTTTCCAGCTCAAGGCAGAAAACTTATGAAGACGTATATGCTATGGGATATCAAAGAAACGTGATGGGGGTTGTTGGTCCAGCCACATATAAAATATTCATCCAGAACAGAGAAATATTATGTAAGTATAAAATTCTGGTTTTTTCACCTTTTTGGTGGAAAATTATTTTTTGAGTTCCTATTTCCTATAATGGTTAATAGAGGATGATGAATCTCATTACATAACAACTCAAATAACATTGCAAAAATGAAGTGAATATTATTTTAATTTCGACTTGTAAGCCACAAAGATTTTTCTGTTATGGACCGTGGTGGTCAGCTGGTAGAGCCGTTTGCCTCTCCAGCGTAGGATCGTGGGTTCGAATCCCATGGTCACCGGTCTTGTGCATGGATAAGGGTTGCATGTAGGGATGCAACAGGTTAACGGAAATAACAATAACATCTCTTCAAACTGATTATGGTTTATTCCATAATCTCCAATTGCCAGTGTTTTTCAGGTGAATTCTTTTTCAAAATACTTCCAGATAAGTTTCGTGAAAATCACAATTTGAACTTTTCAATCTTACAGTATTTACAATATTATTTTTGATTTAGTTCAATATTTTAATTATATATTTTTAATTCCAGTATAATACGATGAAAGATTTTGTAGAAAACTTAGTAGGGCAAAACATTTTTAATTCAGATATATTTTCAATTTGTTTCAGAGACATGCCTTTCTCTCTTTGAGTTAAAACTTTTGTGATTTGTAACTATTATCATGTGTTTTATTGAATTCATGAAATTAGCACAGATTAGGACTTAATCTGTGAAATTAGTATAAACTACTATAAACTAATATGAAAATACGATATGATCAAATATACGCTGAACATTTTTCACACTTTCATATTTGAATTACCTACGAGTTTTCAAATGATTGTTCTGTTCTGTTCTGAGGTTCACATTCATATGTGACAACAAGTTCGCCAGTACATTTTTACAGTTATGCACCTAGGTGAATTAACACCTGTGTGTGCAATAATACAAAATAATCTTGTGTGTGTGTTTGTATTTAGTTATTACTTCAATTTCATTTGGTAAGATGTTATAAATTTTTGGTGCAACAGTTCGTACAAACTTTTGGTTTCCATCATATTTTCTAAATGGTATTACGATATGTTTGTTTGTGTACTGTCTAGCTTGGTAGCAATGGTTCACAAAATGTTTATTTGTAGATTTAAAACAGAAGATGCAGTTACTAAGATAGTATAGACATCGGACATTCAGAATCGATTCATTATAGAAACTACTTGTAGAATATAGTCTATTTTTGAACAATATTATTCTTAGTATGTAGTTTTGTGCTACATTTAGTTGAGTTACTGCATTGTCATAGAGCCACCCCCATACTATGATTCCATAATTTAGGAGTGATTCGACTAGGGACTTGTAGATTTGCAAAAGAAGTTTTTTTGTTAAAATTTTGCATATTATATAAAATTTATGAATCAATATTCTAATTTTGTCAGTTAAGTCTTTAATATGAGTTGTCCATTCTAGAGTGATACCTAGATATTTTATGGAATTAGTTTCTTTTATTATGAGATCATTCATTGTGATAGAATTAAATTGTGGTCTCTTTGAATCTGTCATTGAAAAGGCAATATAAAATGTTTTATCAGAATTTAAAGTTAGTTTATTTTTGTCGAGCCAACATTTTACCAAATCTAATCCATGAGACCCCTTATTTTTTACATTTTCTCAGGTTTCTTCTATAAAAAGAGATAGAGATGCCACTTATGTTTAGGTTTAGCAGTGAGTTGATGTAAGTGATGAAAAGAAGTGGACCAAGCACTGTTCCCTGAGGTATACCTATCTTAGTTTCAAGGGGGATATTAACATAATTCACATATGAAACTAATAGTGTGCTTACTCATGAAATGAAGTGATACAAAAAAATGCAATGTTGCTCCTAATTTGACCTTTTTTGTTAACCATCTGAGCCCTTAAGAGCAACTAAAAAAAATAAACTCATTTAATTTATCTTCATTGGAAACTCATATGAGATCTTGTGCAAACGGGGGACATTCAGAAACTACTGCTTTTGTGAGAGTAGATTCCGAACCACTCTTAGCTTGGTGGCAGATGCTGTTTTGATCCTAGGTCGTCTGGGTGAAAGGGCATCACTGTAGCGCGATGGCCACTTAGCTTATAGTATCTTGGAAAGACAAGACCTAGGAAAGACGGGGACCTGTTTTTCAACTTGTGATCCTAGACAAAGTTGAGAACCAATTGATTTTTTTTAGATGTACATTAGTCACCCATCTAAGAGAGTCAGATTGTAGGGGGGTCGTACCGGCTGTGCAGCCTCACAAGCACTTCGACCTATAAGAGAGTCAGCTTTGCTCAACATTTAACATATAACTTTTCAGGTGGCTTCACAGTCATCTAGCTACTTTTATCAAGAATAGAATAGCACTTTATTCACTTATGAGGAATATACAGATATATAAAATTGATTGCACAGCGTACCCTATCAGTTCAGTTAGTCAAAACAATATTAATATTCTAATTAATCCAAGCACAATAAATTGTTAAATTGTTAAAATTGTTATTTCCGTCAACCGATTGCACCCCTACGCGCAACCCTCGGAAGTCTTCGAGAGACTTGTGTAATAAGAATCCATATTTCTCATTTGAGTACAAGATAATAGAATTTCCAGGTTTTATAAAATATTTATTACTCCTTTCATTTATATTTATTTCACTATTTATATTTTAATGTAGCTGATTTTTGATTTTTAATTACAGGGGGAGGTGCAAACTTTCAATGATATGAGGCTTGGATTTTTTGCCGCAGAGATGATCTTCTGTTAACTTCAAGAAAACACACTGGAAGGACTATCTTGCACCAGGTTCATTCTTGGAATTTCTTCAGGATAATCATATAAGAAGTTCAGTCTAAGCAGATTCAATACTTTTCTTTGAAACAATTTCAAAGTTCTCTGCTCAATAAAGCAAAAACAATTGTAGGATAGTAGAGGAGTCAAAAGAAAGTTTTCAATTTTGTCAGAAGGAAATGAAATACGATATCATATTCTGAAAAGTTATCTCATCAGAGATATTTTAATTTTCCTTTTTGCAGCAGTCAAAAGTCATAAGCTTCAAGTCACAAGGAAGAATATTTGTCAGTGATTGGCTGAACCGTTTATTTCAACCAATCATTGACGAACATTCATGACTTAAAACTGCTGCATAAATCCACCATAAAACAGAAAATGCAACCAAAGAAATCTCAGTATTATTTGGTATATGAGGGAGATGAATAAGTGCACCAAGAGTAAAGTAGGAGCATTAGTTTTCATTAGGAAAAAAAATTTCAAAAAGGTTTTCACAATCAGAACATAATTTAAAATAAATAAAAAGATTTGAGGTTTTTTAGACAAATAAAAAGTAGCAATCCAAAGTCGTCAAGATAACATTGCAAATGATTACTAATCCATCACGCTGCAGAAAAAAACACAGGCCCTCTTGGGGTCTTTATTTAATAAATTATGGACAAATTAAATTTGCAGCAGAAAAGTTGCTGAATTTTTGTAAATTTTGAATTTATCTAGACCAGTTCGGCAACATTTGTTTGTCATAAAAAAGAGTTTGCATAATTGAAAAAGTAATTCTGTTTTTTTTTTGGATCTAGCTGTAAAATTTTGAGTTCTAAATAAGATATATGCTATTATTGTACTGTTTTTATTAGCTCAACTCCATTTGACACTGACACTCAAATATCTCAATACTTTTATCAATCAACTACTGTCAAATCTCATATTTGAATTGCGATATATCAGGAAAATATAGCCCTACTACAACCTAGACAATTTGAGAGATTCTAGATGTTTTCTTGGAATTCTTCCGAAGTCTATCTAATATAATTCTCTCGAAGGAGTAAAAGTTTTGTTTTCCATTGTAGTATAATTTTCTGATTTTTTTAATTGAATATTGTGTATATTGTATGTATTTTACATTAGGATTATTGAAATGTTTTTTGATTTTTGTATGTATGTAATATAGTCAACATTTGCGTTTATATTGATATTGCACCTTGAAATGACTTTGTCAACAAGTTATTTTCTTAGACCATAAGTACATTTTGAATTGAGTAATCTCCACACAATTTATAATTGCTATAAAAGACTGTAACCACAAATATGATCTTAGGTAAATATTGATTTTAATTTGTACTGTAAATGTAGTCAGTGGCCTAGTGCCTTTCTGTAGAATTTTGTAATAAATACGTAGGTATACATAATACATAGACCACATAGGTGGGCTCTTTGAAGTGGATGATTGGTTTTCAATTATTCTTTCCTGGATTTCAAAGTACACAGAGAAACCTTGATCTTTTTTTTTACATAAAGACCTGTTTTTTGAATGGAGAGTAAAATGTGCTTGTATTGCTTTCGATAAATGTTTATTCCATTCAGAAAACTGGGTTTTAATGGAACTGTTTACAAATTATTCATTGGTCTAGCAACCTTGTGATGTAGAATATAAATTTGTAATCTCTGTGATGTTAAACACTGGACAAACTCAAAATAAAAGCTAGTATTGTATAAAAAATCAAAATGCATGGAAACTTTCAACAGGTTGGTAGTGGAACTTAAGTTATGTCTAAATGTTGAATAATATTCACTTAGACATTTGGCTCGTACTTTATAAAAAATATACTCTAGTGTTTGAGTTGAGCCTATATTCAATGTATTGTTGTATGATTTCTATTTGTGAACCATTTTTTTACAAGATAAATCAGATTTATTCATGTTGGGGTTTTTATTTGGAATGATTGAATGGAGGTATTCATTGATCTCAATAAGTACTTATATTTACTTCAGAGTTGAGATTAAAACCGCAAAATGTAATGCAAGTGTTTTTGTATTATCGAGATTTGATTTTGATCCTAAAATGTTAATATTTTAAAAAGCTCAGATTGGTATTGATACTTGTAAATTTCTTGATAGGATTCTTGTCAGATTTTAATTTCCATTTATTCTATTGTTCAAGTGAAAGTAGCATTTTGATAATGTTTTGAAAACATTAAAATCCTGAAAATTTGTCTCTTATTTGTAAACAATTTCATTATTGACTTTCCCTACAATTCACGAAAATGGGTTGTAGAACCTAAAAAAAATTATTGACTGAGAGTTTTATTTTGTGGAGGAATTCTTTACTTGATAAATTTCGAAAATGAATAAATGTAAGATTAAGAAAATCTATACAAGTGGAGGCATATCAATTTGTTTCGATAAGTTACAGCATTTATAGGACTTGTTTCGAAGAAATTATTTAGTTTTGTCAATAAATTATCATACTCTGAGTTTGCATATCTAATTCTTCATTTGCCCTTCTATTCTATTATAGTTTTTTTTTAATTTCCTTTTTTTTTCATCTTAAGACAGGAAGCATAAAATCCTAAAAAAATAGGATGTTGAAAATGTCTTCTCATGTGATTGCTGTTCATTCAAGCTTCTCACAAAATCAGAATATCCCTCTTAAATTGGAATTGGATAGATATTTTGTCAAAAGATTTGATTATTAAATCATTTCTTTACAATTGACATTCTTTTTAGAAAATAATTATTCAATTCCAATGTAAAATGAAAAATAGTGATTCCAAACATTGAGCTTAGTTAAAATTTATCTAAAAAACTTAACATCTGCCTCTTGAAACTACAAACCTCTCAGAATTCTCCCAGCCATGTTTGAAAGCATTTTGAATAAGTAAAATGTACACAAACTCAGAAATATATTTTTTATTTCAGTTATTATACATTTTTCACTCCCATCTATAATATTTGATTTCTTTCTTACAGTAGATTTGAAGAAACAAAACCCTTTTGTGAAGTGGTGACACTTTTTCATATAATAATAATTTGCCAATCCGTGGAAATTCTCATCAACCTGAAACAGAACATCTATTCATTTTGGGAAATAAAAATTGAAAAATATACAAAATGCTTTGGGAGCAAGATACAATTTTTGAAGAATCTCGAGTATTTCTTGTTAATTTTAATATTTTAAAAGGAATATAACAAGTTAAATGAGTGAAACATTTATTTAAAATTGAACATTCCATGATTGTATTTTAATTATATCACTGCTCAAACATTTTGAAAGGAAATCTGGTACATTTACCTACTAATTGCTATTTATTTGACTGATGAAACGTTATGAAGAAATTCGAACATACAAATGTCTCAAAACTCGACAAAAGAGAACTATTGCTCCCAATCATATATTTAAACTAATGGCAAATTTGAGATAGAACACAAATAACCTTGCTCTCCTGTTCTCAGTAATTTTTCAATATTTGTTAGGTAGTGTTAATTTGGAATGCAACTTACATCAGCAACAGTTTCTCACTGTTCCAGTTTCCTTTTTTCTATCCTGATCAGAACCTGAACAAATATTCATCAATTCTCATAGATTTTACCCATCTTTTGACTGAAATGAAAAATCATTTTATTGAAACAGAAGGTCTAGTAAAATCTATTAGTAAATAAACAATAAAATTGACCAATATTGGTTGTATTTAGGTACACATGGCAATTCATTGTCCCAACAAAACTGGCGTTAGTTTTTCTCAGAAATAAATACCAACATTGCAATATCTTATCAAATACAATAATACATTATGATACATTCTGAAATATTGTTTAAATTGTACTGGGGTTTCATGAACTAATGACAAGCTTCCTTTTTGTTTGTTTTTTGTGCATCCAGGGTCTATCCACCATCTCCCAGATTTTGTTGTCTTGAGTTTTGCAATGCATATTAATGTGAATGTGACTCAGTGTAAATTATTGACTATTCTTCTTGAAATAATAATGTACCCTCTGTGAATCGGTAAGTTATAGCCTCAAAAATCTAAATTTATGTTTTGTATTAAATTATACAATGAATATATAGTTATCATAACACTCAAAACAGCCGAAAATTACAGAAACTGTTTAAGGTCACAAAATTGATGAAGTTATCGAACTGTATAATTTCGAACTAAAACAAGAGGTTATGTCCACTACCAGTATAATTTCATTAAATCTTAAAAGCAGTAATAGGCTTGAACATTCTTAAAACTATTCTAAATGGTTTTTATCCTAATTTTCCATTGTACCTAATAAGAAACTATGCTAAGTAAAATATTCGAAGCATTCTGAATGATGTTTTTCAAACTGTTTCTTCCCTCCAATTTTAATCTAATGGTTTTAATATAGTTTCATCTTCATGTTATCTAATAATTGTGTAAAGAAAAGCATTTTATTTATGAATCAATTTGCAAAATGATCTATCGGGATGTTAAGTTTAACCTTGCTTGTTTATATGCTGCATTCAAATCAGGGATGACAAAGAAATGTAATAATCCGCTTGACTAACAAGCTACATGAAGTAATATTGTTAATTCAATTGAAATACTTACATGAAATGATCACTGCATATAGATTATGAGTTTTTATTTGAAATGCCCCTGCACGTATTATTTACACACACACAAACTTCTGAATACTTCATGCTTTCTCTCGAAATAATCGAAACAATATTCATCTGAACGTTCAACACGGTTTTCAAGTCAAATTCCACGAAATACACATCATTTTCAATGAATAAATAATCCAAACATTTTGAAACTGTCAAAAACCGAAAAACATTCTGTACATGTCAACAATCCATTTATTCAAGGAATTTTGTTGCCAACCTTAAAAAAGTTGGGGTTGGCGTAGCTATATTCACTTTGCCATTTTTATGAATGAACTGTGTTTCCCGCGCAAAATCAGATTTTATTTTTTTTACGGCTCTGATTGAAAAAGATATATAAGTGTTATATATATTCGGAACCAGGGCGTTGAGCTCTATCTACTGTGAAATTATGAATTTTTTTTTTTTTGGATTCCGATTCCTCATTAATGTTTGATCATCGTTGATGGATCTTTGGAAAATTCATATCAGGAGAGTTTCTCATATTGTTTGCGATTTTTTACGCTATATATATTTTTGAGAAATCTCCGTTCGCTTTGCGGATTTTTGAGGTTAGAAGTCACTTCATCATTGTGTGAAACCACTGGAACGAGAAGCTCGCTATCAGACAGCAAACAGACCATCAAAGCTGTTATCAGAACCCTCCCACTTAATAGAGGTTAGTATTTGCATTTGGGCTCTACTTAAGGCTCCATAAAAGTGTAATCGGAAGTCAGACTGGTATTGTATATTCTAGGGTGCTCCTCTGCGGTTACCACTCTGCTATTTCTCCTCTGCGGTTACCACTCTGCTACTGCTCCTCTGCGACTACCACTTTGCTACTGTTACCTCTTCGCCGCTGGTAGTGCTCCACTACGGTTTATTGCTACTACTCTGCTACCGTTTATTGGAGTTCCACTCATGTGATTGTTCCACTGTTTCGTTGCTACACGTTTGTCTTTCCACTATTCCACTGCTGTGATTGTTCCTGCTCGATTGTGGTTGTCCCGCTGTATATCTGTTGTTCAGCATTCCTTCGCTATTCGTCCCAGCTGTACATGTACGTTGATTGATTGTGTCGTACCTACCCACTGTGCACCTGTATACACCAAGGCACTGATGAACTGCAACCACGCTAATTGGTGAACTGGCATGCTTGAGAATATCTACGTAGTATCAGATAAGTTTAGAATAAGACTGCCCCTAAGGCGTAAGTATCTATAACTGTAAGCTATCATCGTGACGTCACAGGCATAGCCCTCACTGGAGGTTTCATATTGATATATTCAAACAATACCATACTCTCAATCACAGCATTCACTGGAATTCATCTTGGTGGTTGATATTTACATTAATTTCATTTTCTTTTGTATGGTGAGCTGAACTGTGCACATACAGGGTATGTAACGATCAATATATTTTATTAGTAAGGGACATGACTATTTCTTTTATTATGGTCCAAGTTATCTAAGAGTAAGGGAAGACAAAACCTCTACATATTTATATATTATTATTATACCATTTACAGGTATCTATTGTTTAATATTTTAGTAATATTAGTGCAGTGGGTTGTCCCATTCCATCAGGGTGGTTTCGGATTTTTCACTAGCGATAAATCCGTGGCGCTCCGGAAAATTAACCCCATATTTCAATCTTATCGAAATCAATTTTTATTGTCGAATCCGCGCCTACTGAGCTACTGAGGTGCGTTTCAATTTAACGTCTGACGTCCGGTAACGGACGATGTATGACGTCATAGTTGTTTCGTAGGGCGATATCTTTCGGATTGAATTTTGAAACGCTCTCCTAAATCGTGGTGTAAATAGTTGACGGTCGGACGTTCCACTCAAGAATTTTGAAACGATGGAATGAAGTTTTCGGACAGGACGTTCTAATATCGAAACGCTTCGTAAAAAAAGTTAGACGTCGGACGCACGTCGGACGTAATATTGAAACGCACCTCTGGGTATGTTAGAGGCGTGATACATCATTGCACATTCACTGCTCTCCTTTCCTAAATTTCGCCCCTAACAAAATGGCGCCCTAACGTTTTTGAATTTTTTTGATTTTATAGATTCCGAATAAAATCAGGTAGAGGTATTTGTATTTCCTTCTGTTCGTTATATTGAATACTAATAGAAGTGCACTTGATAAGTATACACTGCTTACTGCTTATTTTGAATGCTTTTCATGTATTATTTATTATAGTTTATCTAGAATTGAAGCGTAGCAGTTGGTGTACTTATAAAGGTGTTTTTCCTTCTCGGTATCTTGGATCGGGATAGAGAATAGTCATTTTGAGAGTAGCATTGTCTCATAATTTGATAACTGAAATTATTTTCTATCTTTCAGTATCGTTTAGAGTTGTTGTCAGGTGGTACAGTGTGAATTATTTGTTTTTATTTGTCTCAGTCGTCGCGACGCTCACCGTCACCCAGCGTCGGTTATTGGAAAGTTGCTATTTCTGGTATATTTTGGTTTTGTTAGCACTTTCTTATAGTTTTAGAGTACCGACGCTTACGGACGCTAGGCGTCGTTTTTCTAAAAGTGCTTATTTCTGGTATATTTTGGTCTGCTTTGCACTTTTATAGAATTTTAACGCACCTACGCGATCCGACGCTTACCGACGTCCGGCGTCGTTTGTCTAAAAGTGTCTATTTCTGGTATAATTTGGTTTTCTTGACACTTTTATAGCTTGCAAACGTCCGGCGTCGCTTTTCTTAGTGACTAATTTGTTGAAATTTTGTTTTATGGTCACTTTAATCTGTTTATTATATTTAAAGTATTTTATTATCTGGGTGATTTGAACTGTTTTCTTTGCATTTTTAAAAATGAGTTCTTCAAAAATTAAATTAGATGTCAATCGTCTTTCTAGAGATGAATTAATTTATGAAATAATGGTTAGAGGTCTTAGTGATGGTACAGACTTAACAGTAGCTGATATTAGGGCAGCTTTGCGGAAAGCGTTGTCCTTAGAAAAAACTTCACTTGCTATTAAAAATCCAGCATATCCTTTCAAATTTATTGATGACTCTGCGGCTATTACTGTTAATATTGATTTGTTGATAACTTTGATTGATGACTTTTCAGGTACAGAAAAAGATACAACTTAAGTAGGTATATCTTCAAAAATAGCTCATGTTTTAGGTCGTGTGAATAGGTGTAGTCCTCAGAATGATGCTGAGAAGAAAATTAAATCTGATTATCGAGTACAATTGTTATTGTTGCTAGATAAGTTACAAGGAAAGGCTCGTAAAGGCCATAAAGATTCTTCTGTAATTGATATCTCAGTTTTAAAACATTCCTTGACAGCACCGAATGCCCACAGCTCTGCTGTTTATTCTAGTGATTCTTCCAGTGAGGAAGAAGAACCTTTGAAAATTAGGCCAGTCCCAGTTCGTGATTGGGGTATGAAATTCACTGGAAGGCCTGGAATGATGTCGTTCTCTACTTTTGTTGAGAAAGTAGGAACAATGAGAAAGTCTAGAGGTATATCGAAATCAATATTGTTTCGGGATGCTGCAGATTTATTTGAAGGAGATGCTGCTACTTGGTATAACTTAGTGAAAACTTGGGCTTCTGATTGGGATTCTTTAGTTCAGTTGATGCGACAGCAATTTTTACCTGCCAATTTTGACAAAGACTTATTTGAAGACATTAAGCGTAGGACACAAGGTCCTGATGAGTCTATTGGTTTGTATGTTGCTAGTATGAAGAGTTTGTTTAATAAAATGCAAACACCTATACCAGATGAAGTTCAACTTTCATTAATGATGGAACGGATTAATCCATATTATCATCCATTCTTAGCATTCAAGCAAGTTAATTCTATAACTGAGCTTATTGATGTTTGTCGTACTCTTGATGAGAAGCGGGATTTAGTGAAATCTTATGTTCCCCCACCATCAAGAAGCAAATCTTTGATTCCTGAGTTTGCATATGCTTCTAGTTCATCAAGGAGTGACTCCGTACCAGATTTGGCAGAAGTTTCATCTCTGGGTAGTTGTTTTAACTGTGGAAGTGATAGCCATACTTTCAGAGGATGTTTAGCTGAAAGGAAAAAATTCTGCTTCAGGTGTGGAACTCCTAACGTTACACTTCGTGACTGTCAAAAATGTTCTCAAGAACATAGCAGATGGAACAAAAGAAGTAGAAATAACAACATACATGCTAACAACTCTTCTTCATCACAACAGGGAAACTCTACAGGGAGACCTTAGGTGGTCAGGAAGTTTCTCCCGAGTCAAATAATTTGACCTTTTCTGTATTAGATTCTAGGAAGCAAATAATTCTTGATTATGTACTCTCAAGTGTGTCTGGTGATGAACGACCATACCTTGATGTTTCTATTTTGGGATGTCCTATTACTGGATTGTTGGATTCTGGAGCATCCAGAACAATTGTTGGCCAAGCTGGTTATGAGTTTCTGAGACAACGGGGTTTAAGTTTGTATAGTTCTGTCAATGAGTGTAGAGTGGCTAATGGTCAAATTTGTAGAAGTGTTGGTTATGTGACCACCCCTCTATGCTTAGTTGGCAAGATTTGTGTTATAGATATTTTGGTTATTCCCGAGTTGCCTCATACTCTTGGTATTGATTTCTGGAGGTCCATGAATATTATTCCAGATTTGAGACAAAGAGTTTGGCATTTCTCCAAAGATTTTCCACAGTCAGTTGAGATGTGTGGTATAGAATGTGATGAAATGCTTTCTCTTTCTCAGCAAGAATAGCTCAGACACTTGGTAGAGGAAAAGAAAGATTTGATGGGAACTTGCTTAGGTAGAACTAATTTGGTTGAACATAGTATTGAGCTACTTCCCAATACAAAACCAATTAAGCAACGCTATTATCAAGTTTCCCCTATTAAACAGCAAGTTATTGATGAAGAAATTCGAGACATGTTATCCAAGGATATCATTGAACCTTGTAGAAGTCCATGGGCTTCCCCTGTGTGTATGGTCACAAAGAAAGATGGGTCATATCGCTTTTGCGTCGATTATCGTAAATTAAACGCAGTTACAATTAAGGATGCTTATCCTTTGCCATATATTTCTTCAATTTTAGATAAACTTCGTGATGCGAAATATATAAGTTCATTGGACATTAAAAGTGCGTACTGGCAAGTCCCTATTGAGGAAGCTTCGAGAGACTATAAAACTTTTACAGTCCCCGGGGGACTGTTTCGTTTTAAGGTTATGCCATTCGGGTTGACCAATGCTCCAGCTACCTGGGAACGTTTAATTGAGAAAGTACTAGGCCCAGATTTGTCCCCATCAGTCCTTGTATATTTAGATGACATAATCATTATTTCTCAGGATTTTGAAACTAATTTGAAAACTTTAAGTGAAGTGTTTGATAGGTTATATTCTGCAAAGTTAACAGTTAGTTTTAATAAATGTCATTTCTGCCGACCTGAGTTGAAATATTTAGGCTATATTGTGGATCGTTTTGGTTTGCGTCCGGATGCTTCAAAAGTGGAAGCTATTTTAAATATCCGTTCCCCAACTACAGCCAAGCAGGTGAGACAGTTCATTGGCACAGCATCATGGTATAGGAGGTTTGTACCTCAGTTTTCCTCAATTGTATCACCATTGTGTAACCTTACCAAGAAAAATGTTAAATTTTGCTGGACGGATGAGTGTAAATCCTCATTTCGTTACCTGAAGGAGTGTTTGGTAAGCGCACCGATTCTTACGTGCCCTGATTTCAGTAGAACATTCTATGTTCAAACAGATTCTTCTGCATTTGGGGTTGGAGCGGTGTTGAGTCAGATCTTTGACGATGGTGAAAAGGTAATTGCGTATTTGTCTCGATCGCTGACTGCGCAGGAGAGAAAATATAGTGCCACGGAGCGAGAATGTCTACCTGTCATATGGGCGGTAGAAAAACTCCGGCATTATCTCGAAGGATATCATTTTGTGATTATCACAGACTGCCATTCGTTGCAGTGGCTTCACAACTTGAAAGATCCTCAGGGTAGATTAGGTAGATGGAGTCTACGTTTACAACCATTCGACTATAAGATTATTCATAGGAAAGGAGCAGATAATGTTGTTCCTGATTTTCTTTCTAGATCTGTTCCTGTTTCTGTGGAATCTGTTGATGTCGATAGGTTGGTTATTCAGGATTTTGAGAATTTTGATTATGCTGAAACTGCTGATCGATGGTATCAAAAGTTGTCAGCTGAAATAAAACAGAATCCTGCACGCTACCCTTGTTTCCGCATAAATGATGAAGGTCAAATTTTCAAGTTTGTTCGTCCACAATACCCTGAATTATCAAGTCCATCTGAACAATGGAGGTTAGTTGTTCCCAAGGAGAGACGTTTTGGAATCCTCCAAAAGTACCACGATGATCCAGTATCAGATCACACAGGTATATATAAAACGGTTGCTCGTATTTCCAATAAGTATTATTGCCCAAAATTGAAATCTGATGTGACGAAGTACATTCGACGTTGTCAAATTTGCTATTCTATTAAATCAGAGCAAAAAGCTCCATCTGGATACATGTTGAGTAAAACTCCCACTGTAGATAAACCATTCCTTCTCCTCAGTGCAGACCTTATGGGTCCTCTGCCTAGAAGTTCAAAGGGTTTTGCATATATTTTAGCGGTCTGTGACGCTTTCAGTAAATTTGTCTTGCTCTTTCCATTGAGATCTGCTACTGCAAGTAGCATAGTTAAGATTATGGAGGAACAAGTTGTTCTTATGTTTGGTGCACCAAGGAAAATTATCGTTGATAATGGTGTGCAGTTTACGAGTAATCTCTTTAAAAATCTTGCAAAAACTTACAATTTTGATATTGCATATACCGCCAACTATCACCCTCAGTCTTATCCTACTGAGAGAGTGAATCGAGTCATTAAGACCATGCTCACGGCGTATGTTTCAGAAAATCAAAAATTGTGGGATACTTATCTCCCAAAAATTGCTTATGCAATTCGGTCGTCTAAACATGAAACAACTGCTCTAACTCCTAATTTTGTGAATTTTGGACGTGAGGTCTCTCTTGATGGAAAGAATGAAATATATGTTCCTAGCGAGTCACCTTACCCTATTTGTTCTGCAGAGGACAAGAAAAATGCATTTTCTAGAATTTATTAAGATGTGCAAGCTCGAATACTGAAAGCACATACTAAGAGTAAACAACATTATGACCTTCGGCGACGTCCTGTAAAATTTTCAGTTGGACAGAAGGTATGGAGGCGAAATTATGCAATTTCAAATGCAGTTAAAAACTTCACTGCCAAACTAGCTGCAAAATAGCTTGGTCCTTTCATCATTACTAAAATAGTATCACCTTGGACTTATGAATTAAGAGATGACAAGGGTAAGAAGTCTATCTGGCATGGAAAAGACTTAAAGGCTCATCCTCCGGACCACCCAGATTAAAATTAAATTCGGTAATTTTGGGGCCGAAGTTGGCTGTCCCTGGCGTATGCCTAAAGCAACTAGAACTTGGACTTAGTTCCCAACTAGTGAGATTTTGTACCCATAATATCTAGGAAAAAGGGTTGCGATTATAAAATCTCACAACAGCAACACTGCTGCATTTATAATTTTTGTTTGGTATGTTTTTCTATAATTTTGAGGCCATTCAAAAATTATTGTTCATAATACTAACATCATTGGATGTTATGTTCCAGTAAATTCATTATGAATTTAATTTTGTCATCATTTAAGATGTTCTTCAGTAGAATTTTTGATTTTTTTTTGTTCTTGTCTGTGATAAGTTGACAATAGTGATTGTCCACAGACTAATAATTTGCGTTGTCGGTGATTGATTAAAATTTTTATTATTTGCGTTGTTGATGTTGAATGCGAGCGCTGTCTCGGTGGTTCTGGATAGAAGTTGGCTATCCCTAGCTTCGGCTTGAAGCTACTTGAACTAGGCTAGTTCCCAACTAGTGATTTTTTTTTTCACGACAGAAAAACCTCTGTTTGACAGTGTCATGCCACCCCGATACTTGGAGCCAAAAATATGTTTTTCTGAGGATTGGTATTATTTTAATCTGCTGTCAAGAGATTACTTTATTGTCCGGGTTAGTATTTGTGATTTCGGGATTTGTTTTCTTGCAGCATATTTCAGTACACGTGTATTTTGGTAACGAGCTTTGCATTGTTGCATATTTGAGCTGTTTTTGTGGCACTTGTACTGATGTCCTCCTTTGAGGGATTTGTTTGATGTAAAGACATATTTTTAATTATATTTCACTGGGTATTTGAATATGCTGGATTTTTATTTTTGTTGGAATGACCAACACCGGCTTATGTTATTGAGTATATTCCCAGCAAACCAGCGAAGTCACAGAAGTCGCTAGGACGAACAATTGATATACTCATTGTTAATTCTTTTTGGGACTTACCAACAACTGTTATAGGATTTCTTGTTGTAATTTCGAATGCTCAGTAAAGTATCAATGGGAATTCTGTTTGTTACTTACCTAGGAGGTATATGCCAAGTTTCTCTATAAACATTCAAATGAAGTACACGTTAGTAAAACCGTAGGTCTTTCCCGGATGGTAAAATTTTCAACATTCTAAGTGTTACTCATTTGGTCAGTTTTTAGCTATTCGTGAGAGAATTCCCTGAGAATTATTGTTGTAATTGCCTTTCGATTTCCAACAATTGGTATCTGCCATATATAAATGAAGTAAAAATTTAGTTGCAACAGTTAATAGAATACATAAATATATTTGAATTATAGTTCTTCTATAGTTCTTGAAAAATTCATCGAAAGCTTATCACTTTACTATTAAAAATTGGAGTGTAATTTTCTTCTTATTGTTTATTATAATAGGAAACGAACGGAACTCAGGTAGAAAACGTATTGGAAGACATATTGCATTTTTTATTTCAAAACGACAAATGCAATGAAAGAATTCTATATAATAATGAAAGCAAGCTGTTTTTGGAATAAATGAATGCTATGGCTATCAGTGAGATGAATTATTGAAATCACATGTGTTGATATTCGAGTTCTCCAGTCTATCAAGCCCATTTTGAATTTCGCGCTTTGGTATAGTTGGCAGTTTAAGCTGTTTTTTGTCGTTGAACCGTATTCAATATAATGTTTTGAAAACTTTTTCAATTTACGTCATAGAATTGACTATGGCGTCAAAATGGTGCATTTCGTTTGAAATCATTCTGTCTATGATGACATCATTGTTTCAACGCTAAAATGAAAAGTTTTTAAAACGGTCCAAATAATTTTAAAAAAGTGATACGACAAAAAACAGCTTTAATGTGTTTTTGAATTCAATGTTCCCGATTTGTATGTAGGTCCAAGTTCCAGCTTCACTATTGGTGCAATTTGACAACTGTCATTTTTCAATAAATAAGTGAACCTAAACACTGAAAGAAAACGAGACGACAATAAGGTGCACGGCACGGCACGCACTATGATTGGTCACTGTAATGGCGGTAAGTTTAAATCACCGACAAGAAGAAGGCAAACTGAGTTGAAAATGCGTGAATTACTAGCCAACCTAACCTTACCTGACTAACCTTACGTAGACAGAATAACTATGAAAAATTGTTAGCGATTTAATGACTATTCATCCAAAATTGTTAATAATCCTGCATTGGTGGGGGCGCTTATGCCGTGCATTTTATTGTATAGTAAGAAAACGTTCTCTGCGGAATGCGGATTGACAGTTGACATACATTGGGTTTGCTGTGCTGTGAATCTCTTCTACAATAAATTATTAAAATTATTTTATGATTTGATTTGTGGACTGATACAAGTGAATGCAACTCTACACCAGATCGCAGAATAAAAAGGTGAGATGTTTACTTATTATTAGAATGTAGGTTCATGTTTCATCTTGGTTATATTTCATGGGGGTTTTATGACCGTAAAACTTGTTGTTAAACACGCCTTATGAAACAAAATCTTCACCAAATATTAATGGTTTTATACACTTCACTAAAATATGCCACTAACTAATAAGGAATATGAATCAAGTCTAATTTTATTACTTTAAACCTATCGTTTACTTCCAAAAATTCTAGTTGTAAGTATCAATACACTCGCTACAGCACTGTAGCCGTCCCTTGCCCAAACAAAGCTCTGTTTCTGGGCGCTCACACAAGGGAAAATATTAATACCTGAAAATTTTTTAGTGGTATTTGGATTGGACCAGCCTGAGATCACAAAGTATCTCAACAGGGCAATACCAGCATCCATCAGATGCGTTATTTGACTACCTATAAATACTGTGCACTCCAGATTGTGTCAACTTTCCGAGTCTGAAACCATGCTGAAATTGACCCGTTTACATTTATTGAATATGGCAGAAGTTCATGAAAGTAATATTCAAATATTGTTGATAAAACAGATAGGACACTGTATTAGACCTAGCTATAGTTGGAAATAATTTCACGTTTTTTTTGTGGATGGGAACAACTTTGCTCGCATTCATAATACATTATTTGAGGCTAACCTTTTGAATTGAACTGTTTTATAAATAAGGCGCATAGACCGTGTTTTTTTTAAGGTTTATTTTATCAATTTTCAAAAAGATCAAATTTGTTAATTGTTCACCATGCTGGGCGTTAAGGGATATTGTTTCTATCAAGATAATAAAATAGTTCAATTGCGTTAAGTTATTTACATTCTACATTATTTTTATTATTTGTTTTTTTTCAGAAGCTGTTCAAAAGACCTTTCCAATCACTAAGAAGGAATTCGAAATGCATGTAAGAGATTGGCTGCGACATGCTAAACAGAGGAAAGAGAGGGAGGAAAAAAATAAGTTAAAAAATTGATTTTTTGACTTTTATTTACATTAAATAATTTGTTTTTCTTTGAAATATACAGTGCATGGCACACATGAAGTCCACACCATCTGGAAGTTTTCCTCAATATTGGATATAACGTACTGCAATTTGACTTTTCAGTTAGTTTATTATTTTTTGCTTGAAAAATGTATGCAACTAAGCCCAAAAGTTCACCTGCCATATGTAACGCTGAACGTGTCAAATTTGATATTTTGAAAAATGTCGAGGAAAGAGTTGTTCAACGTTTGTTTGAAAGTGGTTGACAATGTTTCACTTTGAGTAAGGTTATTCTGGACTTCCATTGTCTAAAAAAGAACAAAGAAAAATTCAATTCTCTGCAATTTTTAATCACGACGTTTCAACTGTTAATATCTACAGTCGTTATCAAGTGTATAACATATTATACACTTGATAACGACTGTAGATTTAAGTGTATAACGCATTATACACTTGATAACGACTGAAACGGCGAGATTAAAAATTGCAGAGAATTGAATTTTTCTTTCTTCTTTTTTAGACAATGAAAGTCCAGAATAACCTTACTCAAGAGTTTTTCAATTTTGTTTTTTTTCAAATTTTTCTCAACTTCCTCTCTGCCGATTGACAAAACTCGAACTCCGCTATTTTGATGGATGCGAGACCTACATGCAATATGTCTGGGTCAGAAAATTATTTTATTGGTCTCTATAGCCGAAGAAAGAATAAGCTGAACTCCAGAAATTTCTCTTTCTTGATGCAAAGTTCTAGTTTTTCTAATTTTTGGATTCAACTGCATTACATTGAATTTGACGAACTAGGAGAACTTCTCATCAAGTAAAGAGAATTATTGCTTTTTTTTCAAGCTACAGGTCGATACAATCATTTTCTGGAAATATTTAATGTGGTTCTGGCAACCATAAAAAATTCTGAATTTCCATCCACACTTAGTTCTCAAACAAAAACTAACTGCAAAATCTCAAAATTCATTTACATATATATCCATTATTAAATGGAATATTCATATGGTGCGGATTTTATGTGTGACACAGTATAAGAATTTAATTAATTTTTTTTTATAAGAATTTGTTGTTTATTTGTTATAGAATAATATTTGTTTTACTTGTATTTTTGATTTTATTTTTGTGAGAGTATTGTTTTCATGCAAAATATACGTTTTTCATGCTGAGTATGGTTTTCATTTGATATATCGACATTCTTTACATATTGGAAATTGACACACCTGCCTTTCTTATATCAAGACACTCACTTATATAGGAACATATCTGATCAAACATATTCCTTTATGTGAGGGTGTTCATATAAGCAGACAATTAAGTGCATCAATGATCGAAGCTGGAAGAATCACAAGAGTGAAAAGTATATCAATTTGGAATTTCTATGGAATTTTAAAATGCAGACATAAATATGTTATCACTGTAACTTCCCACAGCATTCCTTGAGTGAACTCGCATAAATGTCATACAAAGAAATTCCGTCGAACATGGAAGTGTAATGCAAAATAATGTTAGTTTCAGTAAGATACAGGAACTCACAAAGTGGATATTTTTGAACATTCCGTTGAACTTCTAAAAAATGGTTTGTTGTAACGTTTCATGGATTTACGAGGGATCTTCAGTGTCGCGGACATTCGAAAGTCGCCAGGAATTACTGGGTACAGTTTTTTGAACATCGCATTGGAAGTTGTATTCCTGTTGTTAATTATTCGCAACTTCCCAGGGATAAACTCTGGTTTGCTGGGATTGTAGAACCCAGATTGATAATATAAACATTTGACCACTTGACATCAATTTATTCAATCACTGATTGCTTTGAAGATATATTTAATTATTATGATTTCAGTTGTTTAATTGTGTAGATATTATATGTTTTTGTGTTTTTCTCACAGTTGATAGTACCAGGTGGACATATCAACTAACTTTCGACTCTTTCCTAACAGGTATTTATTGAATAAAGTCACCTTTTCTATCTCAATTACATTGAAATGTCAATCATTTGTATTGTATGACATGCTCATTTTCATATGCGTTGTAAGGTGATTATTATATGCGGAGTCGATATAGTGGTATTGTTCCACTGATGCTTCATCTTCTTTACTTTCTTATAATGTTATTTGTTATCTACCAGTCTGATTTACACTTCCTTGAATTTCTTATTGTTGGTTAAATAATGTTATTGTTAGCTTCATGGCTAATCGTCATTGAAGTTCTGGGAACTTTAATGCCTCTCCGAGTAGAGGGGGGATTTGTTACGGGTTTATTTTGCACTAGAAAACCCTTTCTGTAGGGAAGGTCGAGTATTTACGGAGCAGGTATTTTGTCACAGGTACGAGATGATACTACTGTGGAACAGGTACGGATTATGAAAAATACCTGTTCCATGCGTATATATTGTGTTACATGAAATCACTAAACCATATAACCTTAGTTAAGTGCTTATAAATATCATACTACAAGAATAATTATTCAATTCCGATCAAATCAGTGACAGTAACTACGTTACGTATATACGAGACAGGACTCACTGTGACGCGTACGCGAAATACGCAACCGTACGGATATCGAGCCCGCGCTGATACCACAAGTATTTTGGAACAGGTATGGCTATTGGCTCTGTTAAGAGTACGTAAGTATTCTAAAGGATTTAGGTATATCAGCGATCAGCCGTCCCTCGGCGAAATACTCGTACGGAGTGTAGAGCGGCCAAGCGCCGACGGCTCCACGGACCTAACCGATTATAGTACATATTCTTTGGATACGTACGGAAACGGGCCGGGACGGACGACGGAGTCTCGGGATGATACTACGAGTATTTTGGAACAGGTATTTGGAACAGGTATGTCTCTGTCACAGGAACAGTACGTACCTGTTCCAAAGGAAATCATGTATCAGCCATCCCTACCTTTCTGTTTTAATACAATAACATCAGGAATTCTGTCATTGATATACACTTTCCACTCTGTACGCCACTGTATTCTTCTTCTTCTTCATATTCCTCAAAATGACAACTTGATCGTTGTCATGTATAGCTTGTTCCGAATGTTAGTACTAACCTTTGCTGTACTAGTTCGAGCGGACATGAACCGGTCTTGAGCTAATGACAGTTATCAGTTGTTCTATTTTGCGGTATGACAGCGTTATTTTGTAAACATACTTTTGGTTAGTCTATTGTTTTGTACTTAGAACACAAAACCGTAACATTCCTACTCTATCTCTATCTTGTGTCATTGAGGTACATACTTCACATTCTTGAGTAAATAGGCTACAAGAGATCCGCCTCATCTCTTATGTAAATTAACACGGGAAAACGCTAAGCTCAGAATTAGCAAAAATGGTTCCTTTCAAGGTCACGCGCTCGCTGCTCTGCCGTCAGTGTGTGACGTAGTCGAGCTGATCCGCCGTGGAGATAACGAGTTTGCCAGTACCCAGCGCGGAGAACAATTATAGATGAAATAATTAGAATAATAATAATGATGTTTGAGAAAATAGAATTATAGAAAAAACAAGTATGAGAGAAAAAAAGATGGCGGCAACTGATTGGTCAACACACATCATGGGACGACACACACATTTGAAACAACTACTTGCCCATACAGAGAATGGATTACATCAGACATTTTCTCGATGAGAGTGTGTTTACATTTATTTGTCAACTGTCATTTGAAAAAAGATTAGTTAAAGAAAAAACATGGCGGTCGGTTATCAAATGGAATACAGGGTGTACCATCATGTTATTCAAGAGGAAAAAACATGGCCGCCGCTGTCATTTGTCAAAGAAAACACGTGCCATTGGGGGTATGGAGGATTCACAATGTTTTCGTGACGGGGTCCGTCATTTTTAAAGTGCGATACCAATTCGTTTTCAAGGAATACATCAGAGCCATCTGTCGTTCAATATATACATTAATGATATTTTGGATCTGTACGAATCATCAAAAAATACACTTCCGGTTTCAAAAAATTAAGATAGAAGAAAAGTAATATAAGATAGAAGAAAATTCGGATTACCCACATCGAGGAGAGTCCAAATCTGCAATAAAATGGCTACTTCCGGTCCAAACCGGAAATTGCACTTCCGGTTGTCCGATTTTGATGATTTTGGCATCAATAGATTCGTTTGGATGTCAAGAAACATTTTTAAGCATTTTCCGAGTTCAAAAGGGCATAGGAGGCTATCTTCGTTATTAGTAAAGTTACAGAAACGTGCGGGTACTCTAAGAAGACAACTTTCATGGGAGATCAAGAAAATAATAGAATTTGCGTACGTCAACTGCCATAAGGGCCGTAAACCGCACATATTAATGCGTTATGTACTTATTGCTTAAATCTTAGAAGCTGATTCGTAAGTTTAGTAAAATGGGTGTACCAACTCGACATTTATGAGAAAAAAAACATGGCAGCTGTCAAATTTGGTATACCGGATGTCTCAAAATACATCGATTATAGAAAAAAACATGGCGGCTGTCAAATTTGGTATACCGGGTGTCTCAAAATACATCGATTAAGAGAAAAAAAAAAACCTGGCTGATGCCATACAGGGTGTACCATCATAGTATTTAAGAGAAAAAAACATGGCTGCTGCCATACAGGGGGTACCATCATAGTATTTAAGAGAAAAAAACATGGCTGCTACCATACAGGGTGTACCAACTTGGCATTTAAGAGAAAAAAACATGGCAGCTATGAAAATTGGTATACCAGGTGAACCAACGCAACATTTAAGAGAAAAAAACATGGCTGATTGTCAAATGACATGAGACAGAGAAAAAAAAACATGGCAGCAGTCAAATTTGGTATACAGGATGTCTCAAAATACAGCTGCTATACAGGGTGTACCATCATAGTATTTAAGAGAAAAAACATAGCTGCTACCATACAGGGTGTACCAACTTGGCATTTAAGAGAAAAAAACATGGCAGCTATGAAAATTGGTATACCGGGTGAACCAACGCAACATTTAAGAGAAAAAAACATGGCTGTTTGTCAAATGACATGAGACAGAGAAAAAAAAACATGGCAGCTGTCAAATTTGGTATACAGGATGTATCAAAATACATCGATTAAGAGAAAAAATAAATGGTGGTTGGTTGTCAACGTATATACAGGGTGTCCTACAACGTTTGAGAGAAAAAACATGATGAATCATTAAGAGAAAAAACATGGCTGCATGAGTGATGGAAGAACGCTTCAATGGACATATGGAGATTCGAAACAACTACTTGCCCATGCAGAGATTGAATTACATCCGACATCTAAATGTGTAATTAGAGGACGTTTGGACCGTTCATTTGGGAAAAAAAAAACATAGCGGAGTCTGATTGGTCAAAGCTCATTATAGTAGTGCCATTGGGTAGTTGAAGTAATCACCAATAGAATGGTATCTGAAGAGTACAGACAGAAGGTTGAGGATTCTTTCGTTCCAAAAAACAATTAAAATAACAAACGCTAAAATGTGTAAAAAATTTGACGAATTCAGCGGTTTTCACGTTCCAAAAAATGATTAAAATTACAAGCGTTAAAAATTTACGTTTACATGTATTTCTTATGGAGATTTGTTATTTCAGAATCGTTCAAAATTATCGTTTTTGCTTCCCAAAAAACAAGTAAAATTAGAAGCGTCAAAACACTTAAAAAATGCAACGAAAATAGATGTTTTCGCGTCCCAAAAAACAAGTAAAATTAGAAGCGTTAAAACACGTAAAAAATGCAACGAAAACATGTGTTTTCATGTTCGAAAAAACAAATTAGAAGCGTTAAAACACGTAAAAATGCAACGAAAACATGTGTTTTCATGTTCCAAAAAACATATAAAATTTCGAACGCCGAATTACATAAAATATATAACGAAAACATGCGTTTTCGTGTTCCAAAAAACAACTAAAATTACGGACGCCAAAAATACACTTTTACATGTAATTCTTATGGACAATAGGCATTTCAAAATTGCACAAAATGATCGTTTTCGCGTCCCAAAAAACAGCTAAAATTTGAAACGCTGAAACACGTAAAAAATGCAACGAAAATAGACGTTTTCGCGTCCCAAAAAACGAGTAAAATTATAAGCGTTAAAACAAGTAAAAAATCCCATCAAAAAGTACCAGTTATTATAGTAAATTTTACTCAATTGCACTTAGCTTTGGGTATTTTGGTGGTTATGAGGCTTCAACTACTCGCACTCAGTTCTGGGCGCTTTGTATTTAATATTAAATATTACCATTTAGTTATCAGTTTGTATAGTAAATTTTCATAAGGTGAAGTTAGATAGATAAATCGAAAAGGATGTTAGGTGTGGGATTTGAACCCACGCTCCCTTTCGGGAATCGCAACTTAACGCCACAACGCCTTAGACCGCTCAGCCGACCTTACTTATAAGTATACATAATGAAATGTTGGTATTGTAGGATAGGTTAAAAAATTCAAACATCTTGAATACAAAATTTAGGCATTTTCATTTCGGTAATATATGACAGGCATTTGTAAAGAATATCTACGTTTCGGAGGCTGAAATTGTAGTTGGTGCGGCGATTGCGACGAATGTATGCATACAAGGTGAGATGCCATCATTGTTGCTGAATGTGGGAACCATCCATAACGTATTATCATAATCCTCCAAGTTGGCAACACGTGTAGGTAGGTCCAATTGTTGGAATTTCGCAGTAAGATAGTCACGTTTTTGAAGTCCTCGCACATAAATGACATCAACATCATGTAGATTTTTCTTGAGGATGGCATCCAATTGATGATATTCCACAAAACCGGAGGAATACCGCAATCCGTGAACGTTTCGTTCCAAGAATCAATGAAAAGTCGACCATTTTTCTTCAATAGTTGATGTGTTGAGTGATCTTTGTATCAAGGTTTTTTTGTATACAAATTGATGAGAACGTCAATATACACAAAAAATGCGAACAAAATAGACGTTCCTAACGCTCCAAAAAAATGGTAGATTTAAAAAGCGTTTGAACCCGCAAAAATGTGAACAGAATATACGTTTTACGCGTTTCAAAAAAGATAAAAAATACGAACGTCAATTCACGCAAAAATACGTACAAAAATAGCCGTTTTCGCATTCATTATTACGACGAAAATTAAGGCATACAAAATACACGTTTACATGTATTTCTTATGTAGATTTGACATTTCTAAATTGTTCAAAATGGACGTTATTACACGTTACAAATAAAATAAATGCCAATTCACTCAAATAATATGACCAAAATATTCGTTTATTACATTCAAAATTGGAATTTTAAAAGAGCAATTCACACAAAAATGAGTATCAACAACATGTTGAGCTTACGTCGTGGACGTAAAAAAGGTAAGACCTTCGGTCGGTAGCGAATATTTCTATAGATCAATCCATAAAAAAGCATGAGTTTTCGTGATTTCGTGTATGGTGATAGTGGCCACAGAACGGATCTTAGAGGCACAAAACAAAACTCGATTATTACAACCGACGTACTTTCCGTTGAGTTATTATCGCATTTCCTGTGAGCGAAAACCCAGAAATGAACATGTTATTCATAGTTATTTTGTGACCAGTACCGGCATCATTTTAAGTATGTGTAGTTTGTAATTCAATATAATATGGATTATGTTTGAAAGTACAGATGATTTTGAGGTAAGTGGGTTTCAGTTAATCATGTAGCAACGTAGTCTAAAGATGACAATAATTGATCATTCAGTCGAGAAAACATAATTTCAGCAAATATCGTGTTTTATTATTGGAGTTATCACCATTGTGTGGTTTAGGGCGATAGGCGTTTATATTTCATATCTTGAATTTATCCAGGAAATTATTCATTTTACTTCAGTTAGCATCTACAAAAATTTATTTCGTGTTGTCGATTTTCACAATGTTCATTTTGAATAAAGTCCGTTTTGGATACATAAGTCCATTATGATTTTTTTTTGAGATAGTCAGTTTTATTAAATATAGGGGTTTTTACAAATTATTAGAGTCTAATTTCAAAATAAGATAACATTTTCGCCATATGTGTTTAATTATCTGAAATGTGATTGAGTGGAATTTTCATAAAAGTTTTAGCTGTGAGGCATGGTGACGTCATTATTGGTTAATTGATTATTTTATCTACAATAATTTTTTATATAAACATATATTCATAAATGGGAATCACTCTCAAAAGTACAGCTTTCAAATCAGATAATAAACCTTTATCGGGACATGATACAATATTCGTATAAAAAAATCAAATTCGATGATTTGGATCTAACGAAAAGAACACAAAATATCATGAAAATAGTGGTAATAATTATAAAAGAAATCAGATGACGTCATATAAAGTATGGACGACTGTACATAAATTATGTTTGCAGCAGATTTCAAGCTTGACGCGTCAGAAGAAATGAAATGAAACGGGATGAATCAACGAAATTATGAAAATAGTAAAAAATATAGAGGTCAGCGCATTGAAATATACGTATGGAAGGGATCAAATTCAACGATTTGGATGAAACGATGAAACGACACAAAAAATCAAGAAAATAATGATGATAATAATAAAAAATGTAGAAGACATCATATTATACAGTATAGAAGGTTGTTAATGAATTATGCTTGCGGCAGATTTCAATCTCAACGCGTCAGAAGTAACGAAATGAAACGGGATGAATCAAAGAAATTATGAAAATAATAATAACAATAGTAATAAATGTAGAGGTTGAAATAAATATGGAAGGTATCAAATTCGATGATTTGAATGAAACGAAACGACACAAAAAGTTATGAAAATAATGACAATGATAATAAAAATGCGGTCGACGTCATATACCGTAGGCGTCCGACGGGTATCAAGCTTGACGCGTTGGAAGAAACAAAACGATATGAAATGAAAGGAAGCGAAAATGAATAAATGAAATCATTAAAATAATTGTGTTGATGAGAAATAGAGACAGCGCATAAATTACGCGTTCGACAGGTTTAGAGATCAACGCATTGAACGAAACGTCGCGTCGTGAAAATAATAATAATACTACGAAATATAGAGAACAACAACTAATAACCTATGTGTCTGACTTGACGTGTTGAAAAAACGAATCGCAATGAAACGAAAAGGTAACGTGAAAAAATAAAATGCCAACGAGATTCAAAATGAAAAAATTGAGGTGAAAAAAAAAAGGTATGGAACGATGGGAAAAGATGCATTCAAGGAACAGTTTCATGGACATTTCGTAATCACAGTGTTTCTCGAGAGACAATAACATATAAAAAACAAATGAGACACCAAATTTTATATTCATTAGATTTGGTTTCAATTAAATAAGTCTCATGCAGTGTGTTAGCAAGAGAGTTTGTGAGAAATAAATCATAGAGAAATTTCAGTAAGCAAGTTTGTTAGAAAGACACCCATCAAAGACGTTTAATATCCAACAGTTTTTCGCAGTGACGGCAGATCTCGTTCATAACTCCACTTTGTGAATTCGATAGCTTCGGGTTTTTTTTTTTTTTTTAACGTGTTGCAAGAGTATATAATCCTCGTTCCTATATGAAAATGGTGTTTGGTTGCCTATGAGATGATACCTTTAGGGGAACCAAAAAAATCAACCCTCTATAAAATACATCAATTCCGTGCCATTGTTTATTCACATTATTTCCAATGACATCTTGGGCATTTTTCTATAAATTCCATTTAAGTTCTTGTGGAATTCCTCTGAACGTTTTTGATCTGATTTGAGTATTCATCAAGGAACCATTACATAATCAGACACCAAATTTAACGTGCGGGTGGAAGGATTCATCAGATTGGTATTCAATTCAACTCAATTCAATTCAGGTGTTGTGTTATGTTCCAATTAAGTAAGCTGGTTTGTGGGCGAGATGTCACTGACAAAGACATCAACTTTGACACAAGATTAGGAGATTCATCAGATTGGTTTCCATCAAACTAAAGGCTCGTGCAGTTTGGAACTATAAAAGTATGTGAGAAATACATCACCAATGAAAAGAATTACTCTAAATGTTAAATATTTTCAAGTGAATCGTATGTTATTGCTTCCCAGTGGAAATGAGCCGAAAGACTTGAGGTAATATCGAGAGGAATATTTTCGACTGAACTATGTATCGATTCAGATGTGAAGTTTCACCAAAATGAATGATACATTCAGATCATTTTTGTTGAAATTGCTTATAGCCAAAGCACCATTTACAAACTCACCAAACTCACTCAAATAAATAGTTCCAGATGATTTTTGATGACAAATATCTTGACTGAAAACACTACTACGCATGCCCCGTGTGAATACATATTTTCCTTCGAATTGACAAAAAAATTAAACAATAGTGATCATCGAAGAAGGAGTTCAGAATTGGTTTTCTCTTCAAAATTATCTATTACCAAAAAGTCCACTGCTTGAATAGCTGAAGAGGTAATTCCTTCTATCGAAAAAACGGAGTTATACAGCGAATTGGAGTTTTAATAATATTCCTCCAAAAAACACTCGAAGACATAGCCTGTGCGGGTGAAAAATGGTTGTAATTATTATTATTTGCCAGGGCGCACCAAGTCGACTTATTCACTTTACAGCTGTAGGAAAACTCGGATAACTTATCCCACCACCATTACAAAAACGAACATGTGAATTACAAGAACAAAATCAAAAATATCAAAATATCAATGAGGATTTGAGAATTCAAGCTAAAAGAACCATGTAACAATTTGTTATTCAAGGATTAGCACAACGAAAATAAGGTAGTTCAGACGAAATATACATGAAGTTGATAGTAGAATAGTTCCAGAATCGTCAAATCAACCAAAAAAAGACTTGTTATTGTTTTATAAGTTAAAGTATTATTGTTCATACCCTTATGTTATAGATACTTGGTATAAGAAAAACAAACATATTATTGACACTTGTCATTATAATAGAATGCATACATATTAAAAATATTAAAAGTTGTTCTACTTATTAACATGGCGCAGTCGAATTAAATGCATTGAGTAGAACATTTCATCACATTGAATGATAAGCAGATCGTAATATTAAAATGGATTTTAATAAGCCAACCACTCTGAATCTTGATGGAAACATAGCCGAAAACTTCAGAGTTTTCAAAGAAGAAATCCTGATTTATTTCACGGCCACTGAATCAGACAAAAAACCAAATGAAATTCAAGTTGCGCGTCTGAAGAACTTCCTTGGACATGAAGCCTTGAAACTATATGGTTCTTTGAAATTAACAGAGGATGAAGTTGAAACTGTCACGTCGATCTTAAAAATTTTTGAGACTTATTGTTCACCAAGAAGTAATGAGATCATGAATGTCTTCAAATTCTTCAGTCGAAAACAGCAACAAATGGAGCCATTCGAAAAATTTTTTGCTGATCTCAAATACCTGTCAAAGCAATGTCAGTTCGAAAATCAAGAGGAAAAGTTATTAAAAGCTCAAATAGCACTTGGTGTTACTTCGAAATCTGTGCAGGAAAGACTTTTGAGGGATGACCATACTCTTGAAAAAGTTGTAGATTTTTGCAAGTCTGTAGAGTTAGCCGAGGCAAATATGAAAATTTTAACCACGGAATCAAATATAAAACAAGTTGACAAGGTATCAAGATTTTCCAACAGAAGTCGAGATTTTGCTAATCAATATCCAAAAGAAAGAAAAAATCTCAAGTGTTCCAGATGCGGCAGAAACCACGAAATTGGCAAATGTCCTGCGTATGGGAAAATATGTAGCCATTGTTCAAAAACAAATCACTTTGCAACCATGTGTAGAAATAGGAAAACTCAAGTAGTACGTGAACTGAATAATGATGAGGTTCAAGAAAACTTTGCGTCCGACTCTTCGGGTTCAGCCTTCTCAGTGAGCACAATTTATTCCATAGATGGTTCAGAAGAAAAGAAAACCTGGTTCAAAACAATATTGGTTGAAGGTTGTGAAGTAAAATTCAAACTTGATAGTGGAGCTGATATCAATATTTTACCGATAAATTTTGTGAAGCATGTAGGTATGCACAATAATATAACTCCTTTGAATAGTGAAATTGTGGCTTACGGGGGTTTTCATGTTAAAACGATTGGTCAGATTCTCATGAAAATTGAAACTGAAAAAATCATTGATTTAGTCGTATTTGTTGTAATTTTAGGTAATTTTTCACCAATTCTGGGATTAGAAACATGTATAAAGTTAAAATTGATAAAAAGAATAGATTCTATCTCAAATTCTACCAGCAGAGAAACATTATTGAAAAGAAATCATGACATTTTTCGAGGAATAGGGTGTTTTCCAGACATTTGTAAAATAAAACTAAGATCAGGTGCCATTCCACAAATCAGTTCTGCTAGAAGAATACCGATAAAGATAAAAGACAGATTAAAAAGTACATTAGACTCGTTGGAAAAAAGGGGCATTATATTACAGGTTAATGAACCAGTTGAATGGGTTTCAAACATTGTAATTGTGGAAAAACCAAATGGTTCTTTGCGAGTTTGTTTAGATCCAGTTCATTTAAATAAATATATAATAAGGGAGAAGTATACAATTCCCACTATAGATGAATTATTTCCAAATTTAGCACATAAAAAATTCTTCAGTATACTCGATCTTAAAGATGGATTTTATCAGATCAAACTAGATGATGAATCTAGCAAACTTTGCTCCTTCTCTACGGTTTTTGGAACCTTTAGATTTTTGAGATCTCCATTCGGGTTATCAAACCTGCCTGAATTATTCCACAAATTGGTTTTCAAATATTTCGGGGATATTAAGGGCGTTACAGTATATTTTGATGATATCTGCATTGCAACTGATACGAAAGAAGAAAATGATGAGATAATTCGATTAGTTATAGAAAGAGCTCGAAAATTGAATATTAAATTCAATCCTGATAAGTTTCAATATTGTTTGAATGAAATTAAATACTTGGGTTATATATTCAATCAAAACGGTATGCTTCCTGATCCGTCCAAAGTAGACACTATCATGAAACTCAAAGATCCTGAAAATAGAACTGAATTACAAAGATTTTTAGGAATGATAAATTTCTTGAGAATGTTTATTCCGAATCTTTCGGGTATCATATCACCTTTACGTGAACTACTAAAAAAAATGTTGAATGGGTTTGGACTAGCACACATAGCGAAACTTTGAATAAAATAAAAAACATTATTTGCAGTAATAAAGTTCTTGCTTCTTTTGATCCGAATTCTCCAATAGTTATACAATGTGATTCTTCAAAAGATGCTCTGGGTGGTTGTTTACTACAAAATAACCAACCAGTATGTTTTATTTCTAGAAGTATGAATGATGCTGAATCAGAATATCCACAAGTGGCCAAAGAATTGCTAGCTGTGCAATTTTCATGTTTAAAATTCCATAATTATATATATGGACACGAAAATGTTACAATCCATTCAGATCATATGCCACTGGTTGCCCTAATGTCTAAACCTTTGTGTAAAATTCAAAATAATACTTTAACTTATAAAACATCTTTATAAAGAGGGAGATGTTTTATAAGTTAAAGTATTATTGTTCATACCCTTATGTTATAGATACTTGGTATAAGAAAAACAAACATATTATTGACACTTGTCATTATAATAGAATGCATACATATTAAAAATATTAAAAGTTGTTCTACTTATTAACAGTTATGAATATGTGCCAAACCGAAATAACTCTTTGAAGGAAATGCGGGATCACATCATACAACAATATCAAGAAATTCCTTGGGGGAAGAATGGTGCATGACAAAACAATACGGATAGTTGAAATGTGCTAAAAAAATTTCTTTCAAATACACCACTCCGATAATGAGTCTTCGGAACAAAATTCAAGAGTTGCTTTATCACCGATGTTACGGCTTTAAGTTTGTCAACCGTACAAAGACAGAAATCAAATGTTTGAGTGAAGAAGACTAACGTAAAAAATATTGGAATAATTGTGAATATTTCTTTCAAGTGTCGAAATTTGAAAGTAATCTCGAGATTTCACGACTGGGAAGATTATTCTGTTTCAACTCAACAAGCATTGTGGTATATGTTTCAGTAGAGTGAGTTGGTGCATGAGCAAGATTTCATCGACGAAGGCACTAAATTTGATGTGTGTTAGTAGACAAATTTGTGAGAAATATATCACCGACGAGAGAATCTTCTTCAATAAGTATCAAGATGACTTGAAATATTTCCAAGTGAATTGTAAGAGTTGTCCGTAGGTAGATTTCATGGGCGGAAAGACAATTCGCTTTCAATTCAACATTGTGTTATGGTTGAAATGTACATATGAAAGTCGGAAGTGAGCTTCTGTTGGTGCGCACGCACACCAACAGAATCTCCTGGCGGCTATCAAATTCGGTATACCGTTTCAATTCTGTCGTGTACGACGCCGCTCATGCTATATCCCAAACGGAGAGGAGGGACACCACCGCTCTGGTAGGGAGGCATGAGCGGCGTCGTACACGACAGAATTGAAACGGTATACCGAATTTGATAGCCGCCAGGAGATTCTGTTGGTGTGCGTGCGCACCAACAGAAGCTCACTTCCGACTTTCATATGTACATTTCAACCATAACACAATGTTGAATTGAAAGCGAATTGTCTTTCCGCCCATGAAATCTACCTACGGACAACTCTTACAATTCACTTGGAAATATTTCAAGTCATCTTGATACTTATTGAAGAAGATTCTCTCGTCGGTGATATATTTCTCACAAATTTGTCTACTAACACACATCAAATTTAGTGCCTTCGTCGATGAAATCTTGCTCATGCACCAACTCACTCTACTGAAACATATACCACAATGCTTGTTGAGTTGAAACAGAATAATCTTCCCAGCCGTGAAATCTCGAGATTACTTTCAAATTTCGACACTTGAAAGAAATATTCACAATTATTCCAATATTTTTTACGTTAGTCTTCTTCACTCAAACATTTGATTTCGGTCTTTGTACGGTTGACAAACTTAAAGCCGTAACATCGGTGATAAAGCAACTCTTGAATTTTGTTCCGAAGACTCATTATCGGAGTGGTGTATTTGAAAGAAATTTTTTTAGCACATTTCAACTATCCGTATTGTTTTGTCAAGCACCATTCTTCCCCCAAGGAATTTCTTGATATTGTTGTATGATGTGATCCCGCATTTCCTTCAAAGAGTTATTTCGGTTTGGCACATATTCATAACAAGTCTTTTTTTGGTTGATTTGACGATTCTGGAACTATTCTACTATCAACTTCATGTATATTTCGTCTGAACTACCTTATTGTCGTTGTGCTAATCCTTGAATAACAAATTGTTACATGGTTCTTTTAGCTTGAATTCTCAAATCCTCATTGATATTTTGATATTTTTGATTTTGTTCTTGTAATTCACATGTTCGTTTTTGTAATGGTGGTGGGATAAGTTATCCGAGTTTTCCTACAGCTGTAAAGTGAATAAGTCGACTTGGTGCGCCCTGGCAAATAATAATAATTACAACCATTTTCCACCCGCACAGGCTATGTCTTCGAGTGTTTTTTGGAGGAATATTATTAAAACTCCAATTCGCTGTATAACTCCGTTTTTTCGATAGAAGGAATTACCTCTTCAGCTATTCAAGCAGTGGACTTTTTGGTAATAGATAATTTTGAAGAGAAAACCAATTCTGAACTCCTTCTTCGATGATCACTATTGTTTAATTTTTTTGTCAATTCGAAGGAAAATATGTATTCACACGGGGCATGCGTAGTAGTGTTTTCAGTCAAGATATTTGTCATCAAAAATCATCTGGAACTATTTATTTGAGTGAGTTTGGTGAGTTTGTAAATGGTGCTTTGGCTATAAGCAATTTCAACAAAAATGATCTGAATATATCATTCATTTTGGTGAAACTTCACATCTGAATCGATACATAGTTCAGTCGAAAATATTCCTCTCGATATTACCTCAAGTCTTTCGGCTCATTTCCACTGGGAAGCAATAACATACGATTCACTTGAAAATATTTAACATTTAGAGTAATTCTTTTCATTGGTGATGTATTTCTCACATACTTTTATAGTACCAAACTGCACGAGCCTTTAGTTTGATGGAAACCAATCTGATGAATCTCCTAATCTTGTGTCAAAGTTGATGTCTTTGTCAGTGACATCTCGCCCACAAACCAGCTTACTTAATTGGAACATAACACAACACCTGAATTGAATTGAGTTGAATTGAATACCAATCTGATGAATCCTTCCACCCGCACGTTGAATTTGGTGTCTGATTATGTAATGGTTCCTTGAGGAATACTCAAATCAGATCAAAAACGTTCAGAGGAATTCCACAAGAACTTAAATGGAATTTATAGAAAAATGCCCAAGATGTCATTGGAAATAATGTGAATAAACAATGGCACGGAATTGATGTATTTTATAGAGGGTTGATTTTTTTGGTTCCCCTAAAGGTATCATCTCATAGGCAACCAAACACCATTTTCATATAGGAACGAGGATTATATACTCTTGCAACACGTTAAAAAAAAAAAAAAACCCGAAGCTATCGAATTCACAAAGTGGAGTTATGAACGAGATCTGCCGTCACTGCGAAAAACTGTTGGATATTAAACGTCTTTGATGGGTGTCTTTCTAACAAACTTGCTTACTGAAATTTCTCTATGATTTATTTCTCACAAACTCTCTTGCTAACACACTGCATGAGACTTATTTAATTGAAACCAAATCTAATGAATATAAAATTTGGTGTCTCATTTGTTTTTTATATGTTATTGTCTCTCGAGAAACACTGTGATTACGAAATGTCCATGAAACTGTTCCTTGAATGCATCTTTTCCCATCGTTCCATACCTTTTTTTTTCACCTAAATTTTTTCATTTTGAATCTCGTTGGCATTTTATTTTTTCACGTTACCTTTTCGTTTAATTGCGATTCGTTTTTTCAACACGTCAAGTCAGACACATAGGTTATTAGTTGTTGTTCTCTATATTTCGTAGTATTATTATTATTTTCACGACGCGACGTTTCGTTCAATGCGTTGATCTCTAAACCTGTCGAACGCGTAATTTATGCGCTGTCTCTATTTCTCATCAACACAATTATTTTAATGATTTCATTTATTCATTTTCGCTTCCTTTCATTTCATATCGTTTTGTTTCTTCCAACGCGTCAAGCTTGATACCCGTCGGACGCCTACGGTATATGACGTCGACCGCATTTTTATTATCATTGTCATTATTTTCATAACTTTTTGTGTCGTTTCGTTTCATTCAAATCGTCGAATTTGATACCTTCCATATTTATTTCAACCTCTACATTTATTACTATTATTATTTTCATAATTTCTTTGATTCATCCCGTTTCATTTCGTTACTTCTGACGCGTTGAGCTTGAAATATGCCGCAAGCATAATTCATTAACAACCTTCTATACTGTATAATATGATGTCTTCTACATTTTTTATTATTATCATCATTATTTTTTTTGATTTTTTGTGTCGTTTCATCGTTTCATCCAAATCGTTGAATTTGATCCCTTCCATACGTATATTTCAATGCGCTGACCTCTATATTTTTTACTATTTTCATAATTTCGTTGATTCATCCCGTTTCATTTCATTTCTTCTGACGCGTCAAGCTTGAAATCTGCTGCAAACATAATTTATGTACAGTCGTCCATACTTTATATGACGTCATCTGATTTCTTTTATAATCATTACCACTATTTTCATGATATTTTGTGTTCTTTTCGTTTGATCCAAATCATCGAATTTGATTTTTTTATACGAATATTGTATCATGTCCCGATAAAGGTTTATTATCTGATTTGAAAGCTGCACTTTTGAGAGTGATTCCCATTTATGAATATATGTTTATATAAAAAATTATTGTAGATAAAATAATCAATTAACCAATAATGACGTCACCATGCCTCACAGCTAAAACTTTTATGAAAATTCCACTCAATCACATTTCAGATAATTAAACACATATGGCGAAAATGTTATCTTATTTTGAAATTAGACTCTAATAATTTGTAAAAACCCCTATATTTAATAAAACTGACTATCTCAAAAAAAAAATCATAATGGACTTATGTATCCAAAACGGACTTTATTCAAAATGAACATTGTGAAAATCGACAACACGAAATAAATTTTTGTAGATGCTAACTGAAGTAAAATGAATAATTTCCTGGATAAATTCAAGATATGAAATATAAACGCCTATCGCCCTAAACCACACAATGGTGATAACTCCAATAATAAAACACGATATTTGCTGAAATTATGTTTTCTCGACTGAATGATCAATTATTGTCATCTTTAGACTACGTTGCTACATGATTAACTGAAACCCACTTACCTCAAAATCATCTGTACTTTCAAACATAATCCATATTATATTGAATTACAAACTACACATACTTAAAATGATGCCGGTACTGGTCACAAAATAACTATGAATAACATGTTCATTTCTGGGTTTTCGCTCACAGGAAATGCGATAATAACTCAACGGAAAGTACGTCGGTTGTAATAATCGAGTTTTGTTTTGTGCCTCTAAGATCCGTTCTGTGGCCACTATCACCATACACGAAATCACGAAAACTCATGCTTTTTTATGGATTGTTCTATAGAAATATTCGCTACCGACCGAAGCTCTTACATTTTTTACGTCCACGACGTAAGCTCAACATGTTGTTGATACTCATTTTTGTGTGAATTGCTCTTTTAAAATTCCAATTTTGAATGTAATAAACGAATATTTTGGTCATATTATTTGAGTGAATTGGCGTTTATTTTATTTGTAACGTGTAATAACGTCCATTTTGAACAATTTAGAAATGTCAAATCTACATAAGAAATACATGTAAACGTGTATTTTGTATGCCTTAATTTTCGTCGTAATAATGAATGCGAAAACGGCTATTTTTGTACGTATTTTTGCGTGAATTGACGTTCGTATTTTTTATCTTTTTTGAAACGCGTAAAACGTATATTCTGTTCACATTTTTGCGAGTTCAAACGCTTTTTAAATCTACCATTTTTTTGGAGCGTTAGGAACGTCTATTTTGTTCGCATTTTTTGTGTATATTGACGTTCTCATCAATTTGTATACAAAAAAACCTTGATACAAAGATCACTCAACACATCAACTATTGAAGAAAAATGGTCGACTTTTCATTGATTCTTGGAACGAAACGTTCACGGATTGCGGTATTCCTCCGGTTTTGTGGAATATCATCAATTGGATGCCATCCTCAAGAAAAATCTACATGATGTTGATGTCATTTATGTGCGAGGACTTCAAAAACGTGACTATCTTACTGCGAAATTCCAACAATTGGACCTACCTACACGTGTTGCCAACTTGGAGGATTATGATAATACGTTATGGATGGTTCCCACATTCAGCAACAATGATGGCATCTCACCTTGTATGCATACATTCGTCGCAATCGCCGCACCAACTACAATTTCAGCCTCCGAAACGTAGATATTCTTTACAAATGCCTGTCATATATTACCGAAATGAAAATGCCTAAATTTTGTATTCAAGATGTTTGAATTTTTTACCCTATCCTACAATACCAACATTTCATTATGTATACTTATAAGTTAGGTTGGCTGAGCGGTCTAAGGCGTTGTGGCGTTAAGTTGCTATTCCCGAAAGGGAGCGTGGGTTCAAATCCCACACCTAACATCCTTTTCGATTTATCTATCTAACTTCACTTTATGAAAATTTACTATACAAACTGATAACTAAATGGTAATTTTTAATATTAAATACAAAGCGCCCAGAACTGAGTGCGAGTAGTTGAAGCCTCATAACCACCAAAATACCCAAAGCTAAGTGCAATTGAGTAAAATTTACTATATAAGTGTGATAACTGGTACTTTTTGATGGGATTTTTTACTTGTTTTAACGCTTATAATTTTACTCGTTTTTTGGGACTCGAAAACGTCTATTTTCGTTGCATTTTTTACGTGTTTCAGCGTTTCAAATTTTAGCTGTTTTTTGGGACGCGAAAACGATCAATTTTGTGCAATTTTGAAATGCCTATTGTCCATAAGAATTACATGTAAAAGTGTATTTTTGGCGTCCGTAATTTTAGTTGTTTTTTGGAACACGAAAACGCATGTTTTCGTTACATATTTTATGTAATTCGGCGTTCGAAATTTTATATGTTTTTTGGAACATGAAAACACATGTTTTCGTTGCATTTTTTACGTGTTTTAACGCTTCAAATTTGTTTTTTCGAACATGAAAACACATGTTTTCGTTGCAAATACATGTAAACGTAAATTTTTAACGCTTGTAATTTTAATCATTTTTTGGAACGTGAAAACCGCTGAGTTCGTCAAATTTTTTACACATTTGTTATTTTAATTGTTTTTTGGAACGAAAGAATCCTCAACCTTCTGTCTGTACTCTTCAGATACCATTCTATTGGTGATTACTTCAACTACCCAATGGCACTACTATAATGAGCTTTGACCAATCAGACTCCGCTATGTTTTTTTTCCCAAATGAACGGTCCAAACGTCCTCTTATTACACATTTAGATGTCGGATGTAATTCAATCTCTGCATGGGCAAGTAGTTGTTTCGAATCTCCATATGTCCATTGAAGCGTTCTTCCATCACTCATGCAGCCATGTTTTTTCTCTTAATGATTCATCATGTTTTTTCTCTCAAACGTTGTAGGACACCCTGTATATACGTTGACAACCAACCACCATTTATTTTTTCTCTTAATCGATGTATTTTGAGACATCCTGTATACCAAATTTGACAGCTGCCATGTTTTTTTTTCTCTGTCTCATGTCATTTGACAAACAGCCATGTTTTTTTCTCTTAAATGTTGCGTTGGTTCACCCGGTATACCAATTTTCATAGCTGCCATGTTTTTTTCTCTTAAATGCCAAGTTGGTACACCCTGTATGGTAGCAGCCATGTTTTTTCTCTTAAATACTATGATGGTACACCCTGTATAGCAGTAGCCATGTATTTTTTCTCTTAATCGCTGTATTTTGAGACATCCTGTATACCAAATTTGACAGCTGCCATGTTTTTTTTTCTCTGTCTCATGTCATTTGACAATCAGCCATGTTTTTTTCTCTTAAATGTTGCGTTGGTTCACCTGGTATACCAATTTTCATAGCTGCCATGTTTTTTTCTCTTAAACGCCAAGTTGGTACACCCTGTATGGTAGCAGCCATGTTTTTTTCTCTTAAATACTATGATGGTACCCCCTGTATGGCATCAGCCAGGTTTTTTTTTTCTCTTAATCGATGTATTTTGAGACACCCGGTATACCAAATTTGACAGCCGCCATGTTTTTTTCTATAATCGATGTATTTTGAGACATCCGGTATACCAAATTTGACAGCTGCCATGTTTTTTTTCTCATAAATGTCGAGTTGGTACACCCATTTTACTAAACTTACGAATCAGCTTCTAAGATTTAAGCAATAAGTACATAACGCATTAATATGTGCGGTTTACGGCCCTTATGGCAGTTGACGTACGCAAATTCTATTATTTTCTTGATCTCCCATGAAAGTTGTCTTCTTAGAGTACCCGCACGTTTCTGTAACTTTACTAATAACGAAGATAGCCTCCTATGCCCTTTAGACCTCGGAAAATGCTTAAAAATGTTTCTTGACATCCAAACGAATCTATTGATGCCAAAATCATCAAAATCGGACGACCGGAAGTGCAATTTCCGGTTTGGACCGGAAGTAGCCATTTTATTGCAGATTTGGACTCTCCTCGATGTGGGTAATCCGAATTTACTATTACTTTTCTTCTATCTTATATTACTTTTCTTCTATCTTAATTTTTTGAAACCGGAAGTGTTTATTTTTTGATGATTCGTACAGATCCAAAATATCATTAATGTATATATTGAACGACAGATGGCTCTGATGTATTCCTTGAAAACGAATTGGTATCGCACTTTAAAAATGACGGACCCCGTCACGAAAACATTGTGAATCCTCCATACCCCCAATGGCACGTGTTTTCTTTGACAAATGACAGCGGCGGCCATGTTTTTTCCTCTTGAATAACATGATGGTACACCCTGTATTCCATTTGATAACCGACCGCCATGTTTTTTCTTTAACTAATCTTTTTTCAAATGACAGTTGACAAATAAATGTAAACACACTCTCATCGAGAAAATGTCTGATGTAATCCATTCTCTGTATGGGCAAGTAGTTGTTTCAAATGTGTGTGTCGTCCCATGATGTGTGTTGACCAATCAGGTGCCGCCATCTTTTTTTCTCTCATACTTGTTTTTTCTATAATTCTATTTTCTCAAACATCATTATTATTATTCTAATTATTTCATCTATAATTGTTCTCCGCGCTGGGTACTGGCAAACTCGTTATCTCCACGGCGGATCAGCTCGACTACGTCACACACTGACGGCAGAGCAGCGAGCGCGTGACCTTGAAAGGAACCATTTTTGCTAATTCTGAGCTTAGCGTTTTCCCGTGTTAATTTACATAAGAGATGAGGCGGATCTCTTGTAGCCTATTTACTTACTTGACCTTTTGTTTGTTTGTTTGTGTTTGGTTCTGAGATTGAGAGGCTGGCGTTTTCGTGTTGTTTCAGTTGGCAACACTGAATCTTAAGGTGTTCTTTCATAGCTCCTATTAGCTCGAGTTAGTTCCTGGACTGTTCCCACCGAACACTAACGAACAAGAAAGCGCCTTGTCAGATATTGACAGTTTTGACTTTGACGTCTGAGAGATATTCTCTTCTTCCTTATTTGATCTTGATGAGTGACTGACCTACTTTGAAGGTTTTCAATTAAAGTTTGATCATCGTTGATGGATCTTTGGAAAATTCATATCAGGAGAGTTTCTCATATTGTTTGCGATTTTTTACGCTATATATATTTTTGAGAAATCTCCGTTCGCTTTGCGGATTTTTGAGGTTAGAAGTCACTTCATCATTGTGTGAAACCACTGGAACGAGAAGTTCGCTATCAAACAGCAAACAGACCATCAAAGCTGTTATCAGAACAATCCCACTTAATAGAGGTTAGTATTTGCATTTGGGCTCTACTTAAGGCCCCATAAAAGTGTAATCGGAAGTCAGACTGGTATTGTATATTCTAGGGTGCTCCTCTGCGGTTACCACTCTGCTATTTCTCCTCTGCGGTTACCACTCTGCTACTGCTCCTCTGCGACTACCACTTTGCTACTGTTACCTCTTCGCCGCTGGTAGTGCTCCACTACGGTTTATTGCTACTACTCTGCTACCGTTTATTGGAGTTCCACTCATGTGATTGTTCCACTGTTTCGTTGCTACACGTTTGTCTTTCCACTATTCCACTGCTGTGATTGTTCCTGCTCGACTGTGGTTGTCCCGCTGTATATCTGTTGTTCAGCATTCCTTCGCTATTCGTCCCAGCTGTACATGTACGTTGATTGATTGTGTCGTACCTACCCACTGTGCACCTGTATACACCAAGGCACTGATGAACTGCAACCACGCTAATTGGTGAACTGGCATGCTTGAGAATATCTACGTAGTATCAGATAAGTTTAGAATAAGACTGCCCCTAAGGCGTAAGTATCTATAACTGTAAGCTATCATCGTGACGTCACAGGCATAGCCCTCACTGGAGGTTTCATATTGATATATTCAAACAATACCATACTCTCAATCACAGCATTCACTGGAATTCATCTTGGTGGTTGATATTTACATTAATTTCATTTTCTTTTGTATGGTGAGCTGAACTGTGCACATACAGGGTATGTAACGATCAATATATTTTATTAGTAAGGGACATGACTATTTCTTTTATTCTGGTCCAAGTTATCTAAGAGTAAGGGAAGACAAAACCTCTACATATTTATATATTATTATTATACCATTTACAGGTATCTATTGTTTAATATTTTAGTAATATTAGTGCATTGGGTTGTCCCATTCCATCAGGGTGGTTTCGGATTTTTCACTAGCGATAAATCCGTGGCGCTCCGGAAAATTAACCCCATATTTCAATCTTATCGAAATCAATTTTTATTGTCGAATCCGCGCCTACTGAGCTACTGGGTATGTTAGAGGCGTGATACATCATTGCACATTCACTGCTCTCCTTTCCTAAATTTCGCCCCTAACATATCTTTTATTATTGTGTGTAAATGACGTGTTTCACGGTTTTCGTTACTTGGAACAAGTAATATGATATTATTGTGTGCAACAAAAATTAAATTATCATTTGTTTGTTTTATTTTCTCATGATCTATAAGTGATTGCGATTTTCTTTTCTCTGTGAATTCGTAAAACTTTGTAAGAAATTCATTTTGCTCTTGATTTTCGGCATTTTTATTATATTTACCCGGTTTATAGTCGATTTCGTACTCATACTATTCTAATTGTAATTTCCATCTCATTAAACGTGAGTTTGCGTTTGATAATGAAAATAAATATTTTAGTGGTTTATGATCGCTAAGAATTTTAAATTTTCTTCCATACAGGTACGGACGAAAGTGTTTTACTGACCATACAATGCTTACTAATTCTTTTTCTATAGTTGAGTAACGTGATTCTGCTCCGTTTAAAGTCCTGGATGCATACGCTACTGGTAAATCTTCACCTACTTTTCCTTGAGAAAGTAATGATCCGATCGCATATTGGCTTGCGTCACAGCTTAATAAAAATTCATTTTCAAAATTTGGATATTGCAAAATTGGTGCTGTTGTCAAACATTTTTTCAATTTTTCAAAAAAATTCGTTCATTCCTTATCAAATTTAAATTCTTTATTTTTCTTTAATAAATTGGTCATTGGTTTTGCCATTTCTGAGTAATTTTTTATGAATCTTCGATACTATCCAGTTAAACCTAAGAATGATTTTATTTCTTTCGGGTTTTTTGGTACTGGGAACTGTATTATAGCTTCTATTTTCATAGGATTTGGTTTAACGCCATTTTCTGTTACTAAGTGTCCTAAATATGAAACTTCTCTTCTTAAAAATTCACATTTACATGGTTGTATTTTGAAATTGTACTCTTTTAATTGTTGGAATACATTTTCTAGTCTTTTAATGTGTTCTGATAATGTAGAACTGTAAATTATGATGTCATCCATATAAGTCATACACATTTCTCCCTGTAGTCCTAATAAAACATTATCTAAGGCTCTACAAAATGTACTAGGAGTATTTTTAAGACCAAATGGCATACGCAAATATTCGTAGTGTCCATTGTCTACGCTGAATGCGGTTTTTGGAATATCTTTCTTTTCTTTTTCAATTTGGTGAAAACCTGATGCAAGATCTAATGTCGTAAAATAACTACACTTTCCTAACTGATCTAGTAGTTCATTTATCATTGGAAGTGGATATTTGTCTCCTACCGTAATTTCATTTAACTTTCTGTAATCAATTACCATTCGAAATTTTTGTTTTCCACTTGAATCTAGTTTTTTCGGTACTAGCCATACTGGACTGTTCCATGGACTAATCGATGGTTGAATTATATTTTGTTTTAACAAATTTTCAATTTGATTTTTAACTTCTTGCTTCAATGCATGTGGATATCTATACGTTTTTACTGATATTGGACCTTTATCTTGTGTATTTATTTCGTGTTTCACCTGACTAGTGAAAGTTAATTTGTCATTTTCCAAATAAAATATTTTTTCGTATTTTAAACAAAGATTCTCAATTTCATTTCTTTCCTCTTCATTTAAATGATCTAGACGTAATTCTGGCAGTATTTTGTCTTCTCGGTTGACATTTTGGAAATTGTTTATTTGAATATTTTTCATTCCTTTTCTTTCCATGAAAATTTCTAACTCTACTGGAGATATTTCTATAACTTGATCTGTGTCTGAAAAATTTGCAATAGACGTGATGAACTTTTTGTCTTCATTTACTTTTACAAAACAATTTGGAATTCTTACACTTTCATTAATTTTTTTTCTGGACAAATTCCTTCATTTAGATTTTCAGTTTGAGCTTTTAATTCTTGCAATTGAATTGTTCTGGCTGGAATTGTCAATTTTACAGTATCTTGATCTTCATTTGTATTATATACATATAATGGTAGTTCTTTGTAGAACAATTTTATCTTTTTATTGATAATAACGATTTCAGCTTTTGTTTTTTCTAGAAAATCGATACCTACAAGTCCGTCGAATTTGAAATCAAAATATATTAAATTGTTTGGACCGATGATAATATCTATACTTTGATATATTTGTGTGTCATTTTGTGTGTCATTTATACCATAAATTGAAAAATTCTCATCGTTTACTTGTACTTGTTTATGTGTATCATATTTTTTCTGTGCTACATCAATTTTCATTAGAGAAATAGGTGCGCCAGTATCTACTAAAAATTTATATCCTTGCCTATCTTGTATATAAAATAGTTTTTTATTTGGTGAGTTTAATATTGTTGATAATCGAATAACTCGTATTCCTGTTCGTTCTGTTGTTGGTCGTATTGTTCTTGGTGTTGGTGGTCAAGTTGTTGGATTTCCTCCACTGGAATCAAAGCACCCGATGGACTCGACTCCATCATGTAGTTTAAATGATTTACTCTATCATTTTGAGATTTATTTAAACTGATTGGATTTTTCTGAATGACAGAAGGTCTTTGTTGTTGAACATTTCTGTAATTACTTTGGTTTTGTTGATTAAATCCTTGCTGATTTGTGTATCTTTGTTGATTTAATCCTGAAGTACTTGGGTTTTGGAAATTTCTGTTTGTATTTGGTGGATTCGTATTTAATCTACCTTGATTTTTGTAACAATTTGAATTTGTGTGACCTGGTATTTTGCAAAACTTACAAAAATTTTGTGTTTGTTGGTTGTTGGAATTATTATTATTATACCCATAATTTTCTCGTGGATATACTTTATTTGAAATTGAACCTGTTGGTTTTGAACTTGGCTTTGAAATTCCGAAATTTTTCAAATATGCTATATTTTCTTCTTCAATTAAAAATTGTGATCGTATTACTGAACCGAAAGGCTCGCTTAACCCTGCTAAAACTGTTTTTAGTGCAATTTTTTCATGTGATCTGTTTAAAGCTGCTTTTTCTTGTGCTTCAAGTGTTTGATCTAAAGCTACGCTGCTTCTTAATTTTGTTAAGAAATCTTCAATTCGTTGAACAAATACTCTAGGAGTCTCATTCGATTTTTGAAAAGATGATGTTAAATCCCTCAATAATCCTTCCGTATCTCTACAATCTCCGTAGTGACCTATTAATAATTCACGAATGTTAACCCATGTTTGTAGTTGTCTACTAGAAATAAACATTTTTGCTTTTCCCTTGATTTTGCTTTTTATTATGGAAATCATAGCATTTTTTTGATTTTCATCTACATTTTCTGAAACAAAGTTACATGCTTCAATGAAATCGTTTAGTGTTGCTTGATCACCGTCATAGTCGGGAATCATGTCTCGTAATTCTTTTAATGAAAACCCTGCTTCCACTGCCATTTTTGTTTGTTTGGTTGGGGATTAGGAATAATAAGGAAATTATGCCTCAATTAAACCTTGGTTTAGAAACAATAACTTACAGAGCAATGACGAGGAGAAGGAACTTCATGCAGGCTCGCCTCACTTCTTCAGTTGATTGTCCTTGTTTTTTCTTCTTTCTTTGCTTGGTCGTCAAGTGCCAGGAAAGGTGCCGCTGGGACTCGTACGCTTCAGCTTGTTTTTTCTTTTTTCTCTATTCTTTCTTCTCTCTTCTTTCTTCTTTTTCCGCTTCAAGAACCAGGAAAGGGGCCGCTGGGACTCAAAGTTTGGTTTTTCTTTATCCTTTCTGCTTTTCTCCGCTTCGATGAACCAGGAAAGGTGCCGCTGGGACTCGAACGTGTGAGCTTCTTCACTTGGCTTCGTTGAACCACAGTGTTCTTGGACCCGTTTCGAAAATATCACTTTTTCGCGATTTCCGAACTTTTTGAATCCGTTTCCGACTGCGCCACTTTTACGTCGGGTTAGGTTTTTAAAAAATTACTTTATTTGTATCAACACTCAAGTTGACTCTTCTAACTTGGTTTCTAAATTTTGGTGTTTATTTTGAATGTGTTTCTCGAATCAGCCTCTTGATTAGACTGTCTGTGAAAATCATCCCAAGACAGTTCGCAATAACAATATCTTATCGCTTTCCTAGAATAAATTCAAGGTCTGCGAAGACAGCGTTTCCTTATAACCTTGCAACATTGTTGCAATGGCGTAGTTTAATAAGATGCAATTATTTTTATAAGTCCACAAGGGCTACGAGGATATAACAGATATATAAAAGATATAATAGTTTATATTGATTATTTTGATCAACAAATGAACATATTTCTTTAGATATTCAACTCACGTCAGGCAAATATGCAAAAAAGTACCCAGAGTTACATGGTTATTTGCTCACAAAATTGATCAATTCAAATATGATGTTTTCATTACTATATTACGAAATATGTAAAATATTCATATTTTGCCTGATGTCAGGAAAAATTTGGAGAGACAATGTTTGGAAAAATGTATCAATAATATGTTTATATTTGATTTTTAAAATTACCATCACTCAAGAGATATATTTATGATATAATAGTTTATATCGATTATATTGATCAATTAATGAATACATTTTTTTAGATATTCAACTTAGGTACGTCAGGCAAAGTATGCTTTTGCATACATAGTTATTTGGTCGTCAAATGTATCTAATCTAATATAATATTTTCATTACTATATTAGGAAATTTGTAAAATTTTCATATTTTTCCTATTGCCAGAAAACCTTTGGAGAGACAATGTTTAGAAACATATATAAGTGATATTTTTATAATCGATTTACAAAATAACCATCGCTCAAAAGATATATAAATGATATTATACTTTTTATTGATTAATTACATCAATAGGTGAACATATTTGTTCAGGTATTTAACTTACGTTGGAAATAGTATGCAAAAATACATGGTTACTTAGTCAGAAAATGTGTTGATCTGAATTAAACGTTTTTATTACCATATCATGGAAAACGAAAAGTACACATATTTTGTCTGACACCAGGATAACTTTGGACAGACAAAGTTTGGTAACATATATAAATAATTTGTTTACATTCGATGTTCAAAATTATCATTACCCAGGAGATGTATCCACGATGGAATAGTTTATATCGATTATTTTGATCAAAAATAGTTATTTATGCAACAAGTGCAAAAAGTGAATGTTTATTGCAATCGACGTGAAATTGTCCGACGAGGCCGTTAGGCCGAGTTGGACAAAAAGCAAAAAATGATTTATTGAGGTGCGGCACTAGGTGTAGGAAAATGAAAAGCGCAACTTGAATACTTTATTATTAATATCGATTTGCATTGAAACAGGAACTAATACGTTACGAACAATTTAACTCAAACTTTATTTTTACCCTCAATGTTGAAAGTGAATGAACAATTGGTGCAATTTTCAATATAAATATTTCGTAGTGAAGTACCAATTACCAATCTCACAGAATATCTGCTAAATATGTAGTAGGTTTGAACGTTTATGTTTGTCATGATGACAGCACGTTGAAGTAGAATGACAGATGAGTGCAATAAAAACTTTATTGCACTAGTGCAATAAAGAACTTCTTTTTCCACTGAATATAGTTCAATAAAGTTTTGCTTTTTGCATTAATGTAGAAAAATTAATATAATTCTTTAGTCATTCAACTTACGTCGGGTGAAGTATGCAAAAATACATACTTATTCGGTCGTTGAATGGATCGAATACAATATATTTTTATTACTATATTAGGAAATATGTAAAATATTTATATTTTGCCTGATGCCAGGAAAACTATGGAGAGCCGATTCTTGGAAACACACATAAATAATACGTATATTTTCGGTGTTCAAAATTATCGTCACTCAAGATATGTAATAATGATATAATAATTTTTATTGATTATTTCGATCAATAATTATATATTTTTTTGGGGCACATAAATTACGTCTGGCAAAATATTCAATAATACGTAGCTATTTGGTCTACTATTGATTATATTGATGAAGATGTTTATACGATTATATTTAAAAAAGTTAGATATTTTCATATCTATCTTGATGTCTGCAAATTATTGAAGAGATAATATTTGAAAAAGTACATAAAAAATATGTTTATATGCAATCTTCAAAGTTATCATCATTCAAATGATACATTCGTGATTATACGGTATTTAGCGTTTAATTTGATCAAAAATGCAACATAATTGAAATGTGTTAAAGCGAACGTTCGACGTAAAATGGTTTAATTTTGGTATATCATCTAGTCATGAGTATGACCGATTTCTGAAGTACGTATCGGTTAAGTTCATTCAACATAACGCATGAGACATCTGATGAAAACCATTATATGACTTATAATTGTAAAGTTGAATGTTCACCGGGAAGGGGTTCGCGTACCACACTTTGAGAAACCCTGATCTGGTAGACATGTGAAGCTCTCATAGACACAGCCAATTAGATTTGATAAAAAATGACAAACTGGAATGCGATTTTGATTTGTGGTGCGTTGTCATTGTACTGACAATATTCTGTAGGATATTTTGAAGTGTTTTGAAATGGCCGTACAGTTTACATTCAACGAATATGCAGATATGCATGCATTGTATGGATGCGCATAATCGAACTTTACCGGCAAGAGAAACGTTCGAACATGTCGATTGCAGCTTGACGGAGACAGGTATGTCTAAATGATAATCAATTGGAGCCTGTATTTCATTTCGATATGTAGGTACAGTTTTGCCAAAACGAGGTGGTGAGGGCGCTCTTAGGGCTGTGCGTACCATTGTATTGGAGAATAATATAATGGAAGCTGTCGCTGATGATCCTTCAATGAGCATCAGAGATCAGAACAGTTCCATACATCCAAGTCCACCATTCATAGAATAATCAGGGAACAACTGCTCCACCCACATCACATCCAGAAGGTACAGCCATGACACCTGACGATTTTCCAGCACGACTGGAATATGCCAATTGGTTCATGGATGAGCAAGGAGAGGATATGACTTTTATTACTCAAGTTTCATTCACTGATGAAGCAGGTTTCAGTAGAGATGGAGTAATCAACTCTCATAATCTCCACATATGGGCCGAAGAAAATCTCCATGAGGGGGGGGCAAATAAAATACCATCGGAAATTCAACGTGAACGTTTGAGCTGGTATCATAGGAAACCATCTTATAGGACCATTCGTTCTACATGACAGATTGAATGGAGAACGTTATTTGGAGTTCATTCAGAACTATTTGAATGGACTTTTGGACCATGTTGAATTGAAAACCAGAAAAGATATGTGGTTTATGCATGATGGCGCTCCTCCTCATTTGATTGTGCGGGACCATCTGAACTAGATTTTCCCCAATAGATGGATTGGTACAGGTGGGCCATATTCATGACCACTGTGGTCTGCGGATTTAAATTCATTGGATTTCTTTCTGTTAACGCTACAACTATTCACACAAGAGATGCCTAGTCGAATAAAATAAATATTGTGAAGCTATACGAAACGACCCTGGCATACTATTTCAAGTACAGAGAGGGTGTTTTCGCCAACTAAGAAAATGTATTGACAGAGAAGTGGGTCATATCGAGCAGTTTTTGTGGCGGATTTTACATTTCTGTTTGCTCTTAAAATAAATATTTACATGAGTTTTGTCAGGTAAAGGTGTTTGCATTATAAAAATTTTGCCTATCATTTCTATTTTCATTACAAATCAATCTTTTCGAATAATGGTAGACATCTCAGGTTGGATGTCCTCGAACAAAAGTGCATTTTTATCAAAAATCGTTGCTCCGATCGATTTTCCACAGGAGTACTTATATTCAGGAAATTGTCCGGGTAATTTTGTTTTGTTAAAACATATCGACAAATCCCAGTCATTTCAAAGTTTTGTGGTATGGACCATCGGAGGCCGTCCGTTCCTGACTTTGTAGCCAAACAACTCCTGCATGAAAGCTCATCAAAGCAATTAATCTTATGCCCAATTTCACAATGTCTGGTCAACAAATGGTTAGGATTTGACTAAGGGTTGAGTATTAAGAAGTGTTTCACAGTAGTTGGTTAAGAATTTAATTGAAGGTAACCATTGGTCAACTTTACTACAACACAATTTAATGGTTAGGAACTGACCAAATGATAATAACCTTACTTTTGCTTTGTTTTGAAAGTAAGTTTTTGACATACCTACATAATAATAATAGATATGCCAAGATAAGATAGTATAAAATTCTGAAATGGATATGTACGATATCAACACATTTTGTGAAGTCGAGGAAGAGCCGGAAGAGGTGCGTTGGCCAAAAATAATTAGGCCGAGGCCAGACTTTCTTGAAGAATATGATGGAAATGACTCTTTACCATTCTAGGCTGACTCCAAGATTAGTCGAAAGGATTATAGAAGAAATGTTATTAAAATAACAATTATGCTCAACTTTTTTTTCAGCAATCACTGTGAGTGATCAAGTGATCTTGACATTGAATTTTAATGAGAACAGCTTGCGAATTATCTGGAGTTAGCAAATCTACAGGTTGCAGGGCTGTTAGAAAAGTGAGTGCAGCACTTGCATCCTCAGGTCATCCCCTTCATTAGAATGCCAGAAAAGGACGAAATTTATTTTATGACATAGCCAAACTCCCAAGATGCACTTGACCATTCGAAGGTACACATATCTCCTGGAGGAGATAACGCTGAAATATTCTGCAACCGTAAACAGTTCTTTCGTTGAACGTGAAAACTGTAGCAGACCCAAATCTGAAAATTTGAGACATTTTTGCTAGATGGCCATTGTAGTGGTTACTCCACAATATTGCATGGGATGAGAATGAGCGAGTTCCAGGAGTTGATGCCGAACAATAAGCTATTATAAATTTAGTGAATAATGTTGATGTCCCACAAAATGAGCCAAATATACGTGCTGATGATAGCCTCGCCAGGAATAATTAAAACATTATTTTGCCAATTTATAAGTTTCCACTATAAAATAATTATATTTATGATGTATTTCGAAGACAAAATAAACAATAAATGAAACAAAATGTTCAATATACAAAACAATTTTAAAAAACCTACCCACAATATTAACAATTTTCAATAAAATCCAAAATTGGGTAAGTAACATTTTAGCTTTTCATCTGTTACTGCAAAATTATACAGTGCGACGCTAAATTATGAAACAAATTCATTATTTCTGAATATAAAGATATATCGGAAAAATCCTCGGACAGGTCGATTTTCTTTTCCGATGAACCAATTTTTGAACCTCACTCAAAATATATAGGTTTATCCGCATTTGGGGAAAAGCCACTTTGGTGATATTTTTAAATAGGACACCCAGTATATTTGTCCATATTTGGTTAGGGATCGTCATTACAAATCCAGTGATACCAAGTTTGATGGGATTATGTCAAACGGCTGCGGAGATATGGCGAAAAAACTTCTCCATATACCCAATGAGTGCGACAGAGACTTTTAACCTTCGAATCGTGTGGAGTCTCGCAGTCATACTCATTAGACATACGAGGAAGTTTTTGGGCCATATCTCCGCAGCCGTTTGATATAATCCCATCAAACTTGGTATCACTGGATTCGTAATGACGATCCCTAACCAACCCAGGTAGCACATCATATCGGCTGAATCTCGGTTCCATATTGGGCCAATATAGATACATTGTAAATGAAAAATCAATATCGGTCCAATATGGGTGAATATTCAAAAAACAATATTATATTAATAATATTGGTGGAATATTGGTTCAATTAGTTTTGAATGTAGATTATCACATGAAATATTGGGTCAATATTGGTTGAATAATTTCTACCACTATCGATAATACAATATTGGTTATATATTGTTTTTCACATCTAGAATAAATATTGCAATCCAAATATTTCAGACATATCGATTATAGGGAGAAAAACTATATTGTATTTCCAAGTTTGATAGCATATTGGTTGAATATTATTTCCACTTTATTCGAGAAATTGTATAAGTCAATATTTGTTGAATGATATTCACCAATATCGATCAAACAATATTGTCTTCACATCGTTTTCAACATCTAGAATAAATATTGCAATCCCAATATTCCCCTCAAATCGATTCTAGAAATAAAAAATATATTGTATCTCCAAATGTGATTACACATTGGTTGAATATCATTTCGCCAATATTCAACAAATCTTATTAATTAATATTGGGTCAATATTGGTTCAATAATATTTATCGATATCATTAAAACAATATTGTCTTCATATTGTTTCCTACATCTAGATTGAGATGAAATTTGAATATTGGCCGAATATTCAATGAAACATATTAGAATTATATCATGATCAAACCTGGATAAAAATCCGCTAGGTGGCTCTACATATAGAACGTCTTCTAAAACCTACAAAAGTATATTAAATACTTGTTTTCAAGACAGCTCACCCACTGGTTATGGCGATCAAAAGGCAGACTCTGGTGTCACCTTCATCAACTAAAAGACATTTAATAATTTACCAAAGTATATTGACTGACATCCTTCAATATATCCAAATGATATTGTACCAATATCGATAAATATTTTGAGGCCATTATTGCTTCAAGAATATTTCAGCAAAACTATTTTTGAAATATTTAAACAATATTCGACCAATATCGCAAAATGTTCACATTTTACTTCCCGACAATATAACTTTTGAATATTATGCCAATATAGTCAGAATATTGTATCAGCGATATTGTACCAATATCGCCAAATATTTTGAGGCCAATATCAGTTCGAGAATATTTTGCCAATATTATTCAAGTAATATTGGACCAATATCGCCGAATGTTCACATTTTTTTTCTCGCCAATATTGCATTTCAAATATTTCGCCAATATGTTTACAATATTGTACCAATATTTTACCAATATAGGTGTGCTACTTGGGAAATATGGAAAAATATACTGGGTGTCCAATTTAAAAATATCACCAAAGTCATTTTTAAAAATTGGCCCATCGGAAAAGAAAATCGACATGTCCGAGGATTTTTCCGAAATATCTTTATATTCAGAAATAATGAATTTGTTCCATAATTTAGCGTCGCACTGTATAATGATAATTGTCAGGGACACAAAAAATACATTACTTATTTGGAGCTTCCAGTTTTTTATCAGTGAGTTCAATTTTCTTCTTCAGAAGATCTAATTTGAGGGAATATTCCTCCAACTTCTGAGAAACTGGTTTTTTTCAGTACCTTGCGTATGACGTCCAATCATGTTCTTGACGAATATCAGCAGCAGAATTGCAACTGGGTTGGCCATTATCTAATAAATCAACCCTGATATTGGCAAATTTAGAATTGTGTTCTTTTCTTTCAGAACAGAATTGTGTTTAGATGTTTCATTAAACTGATCAATCAACAATATATCACTATTATAATTATAACTCAGCCCTGTCAACTGCTCCCCCAAAATATCTTCCATAGCAATATCAACATCATTATCTATTGGTGGTTTGTAAGTACCTCCTACTGTTTTTTAAATTAATTCATTTTTATCAGCCCATTTCTGTTTCGTTATTTTTTAAATAATTTTTTTTTGTTGCAAAAGTTGAATTCCTTCGTTATCATTTTTCGTGTTTTTTCTTTCTCTTTCCATGATATAATGTAGCTTCTCTTGCAATCTGCAATTTTCTTGTATTTTTCGTCAAGATTTATAGTTGCTCCTCCTCCGGTGTAGAATTGGCAGGTCTAGAATATTTCGTTTCTATCTACAATAGAGATAATATATTACTAGCAGGTCGGTCTCCTTTCCATTCGATTGAATTCCATTCAACTGCTCACTACGTCAACATGAAATCTCGTTGCCAACATATCGGAAATTAACACTATCTAATGGTTACTTGACTCACATAACTTTTGTTACTGTGAAACACTTCAATCTTTAACCACTAGTAAACCAAGGATAGGTTCCGTATATTGGCCTGATTAACCGAAAGATACCGAAGCGGTTCATCTAATTTTGACATCCGGTTACTAGTGTTTACGGAACGGAATATCTCCGTATCATCTGGCACCTGTCACTATTGTTCCTGCTTCCTAACCTATTTAATATATTGTGTTTAGATGGAAGAATTGATTAAAAGATTCATTCAAAATGAATGTACAAACACCGGTTTATCATTATAATTAACTGTTATCATTATAATTAATCGCGACATTGTCTACAGCTTATAGACAAACGTGGTGGGATAAAAGCTCGTTTTCCATCATCTGTGAGAGTGTACCCATCTGTATGCAACAATACCCACATGAAAATATTTCATCCATCTTACCAAGTCAACATATTAGGCCAAGCTGTAGATAAAAATAAAAGACTCTTTTCACACAAAATAAAAGACGCCAACGGCCTATACTACATTTTATAAGATAGTTCGTAAATGAAAACCCTAGTTTCCGCCCCAGCAAAGATCTTTGTGGAGTTTTTTCAACAACAAATAGTGAAAAAAAATATTTTTTTTGCGAATATCTTACTGTCAATGGAGCCCATGTAGAGAATTGATTAAGGGCAAATCTTTCTAAATGCGCCGATTTAAGGGAAATCATCTTGTTCAAATTCTGTAAACGGCATTTGGAGGCAGAGATCAATATCTACAATTTGTATATTTCCGATATTCACCTGAGAGATGAGAAATTTGTTGAAGATGTTACTGGAATTTACTGTGAATGCTTCAAGGTGCATCCGAAGTTGCCCGAACTCAACTCGACTTAACTTCAGTGCGACTTCGGGTAACTTTGGACTCACTTTAGAGCGTTTTTTCATATAGCAGCATCGTTCTGAATATGTTTCATGCTGTATAAAATGACCCCCCAAAATCGTTATATGGGCTTGTAGTCTATAACTATTAGAAAATATTCGTGTACACTATTTTATCTGAGAATGAAAAATTCTTGGTGGTATGAAGTACATAATACTTACTTAACCTGTAAAGCATTTTTTCCTTATAAATGTGACTGCTTCCAAAACTTTTTCAATTGATGTAAGTATAGGTGTATTATTTGCGAGCAATGCTGATTTGAGGAAATAAGAATGATCTCTATTTAAACCTGTGTATATCTAACCTCAAATAACCATAGAAATTATTTTAATAATTTACGAAGCAATGGATCATGTCTATGGCTCAATGCTGACTCCGTATCTGCGAAAAATCTTAAATTTGTTCTTTTCGTTCCTCAGATTTTTCCGCAGATTAGTGAATAGGTGCTACCAACCAAGTATATCGTGTTTGTAAGAGAATAGTTTTATTCTGCTTTCAAGTAATACCTTGCATGGCAATGACCAATAAATGTTTGAGAATATCCGGTAGGTCTCTGTTCATGGTATCTTTTATCAGGTATAGATTACACGCTCTGAAAAATGTAGTAATTTTAAAGGGAAATACGCAAAAAATCAGTGAATATTTAGCTCAAGGTTATTGAGATAATGTCTATAATTTTTACTGTATTCTGGGCAGTCAATCCTTGTTGAAAGTTTCTCACAATACAGATTATTCATTTTATATATTGGCAGATTCTCTTCCATAATGGCATTTTTTCATTTTAATTTTTTTTTATTCAGTTATGGGTTAGTAGCGTTAAGCCATTGATGTGGGACATATGAATAGAAATAACGAAAAGTAAGTGTCGAAAGGTCAATGCTATTTTCCGTTCTATGCCTCTCGCCTCTCATTAGGTTTGGAAGTCAAGCAAAAGATGTATGGGACCCAAATTATTCATCCTCCAATAATAAATAAATAGTAAAACAAAGTTAGTCAAAAACGTTTCCCAGATCGTATACTGCAACATGAAAAAATTGCACTTTTTTCATCATCCTGATACTCACTCTTGAAAATGGTAAATTGTACAGAGTAAACAGTCAGTTTATGAGACAAGCATAAGTGCAATGTTCATGAGAAAATATTGAGACTACTTGGCGTGAGACCATTAATCTAATAATGAAAATTTGATTATATAATCCAAGTCTTCCGCTTCAACCTGTACAGTGTAGGTATTCGTCATACCTCCCATCCTCCTCAAAAAATTAATATTGTTATGGAAAGATTACATGTATCTTTCCTATGCCATAAAAATACAGGACTATTGCTAATTTTACTTGAAAGATACCTTGCAATAAATAACATATTAGAAAAATAGTATACAGCAAACTGACCTCAAATGATTTTTAACATATATAATCAATTTTGATGTTATTTTCTAGGTACATTTCATTTAACACTGCAAAACTGCAAACATTTGTTCAACTGAAACTGGTGCTTCGCACAGTATTTGTCTTTTAATTAATTGCATACTGTTACCAATATCTAGATGAATTATTTTTAAAATTCATATTTGAAACTTTGATAATAGTAATAATAAACGTTTTTCCACTACTAGCACTATTATTTTAATACCAAGAAATTATTTTCATGAGCAAGTGGTAGGTAGATATAACTTCATTTTTGGGATAACTAATCAAAAACAAATACAACTGTATAGTTTATTATATCATTGGCAAAATAGGCCCTGGTAATCTGAATATATTTTCATGCAAACAAAAAAAATGGTTATATGTAATAATGCTCAATATATAAAGGTTTTATGAAAATGGTAATTGTTACGACACTTTGCTTCTATTGATAGATATTCCATAGAAAATGCTATATGACTTCTTAGAATGAAATCAATTTTTATTTTTTTTTTACAGTATATAAGTGATAAAACCTCATGTGAAAAAAAATATAACACCAGCCAACCCTTTTCGACCTTGGGGTGTAACAATGAATGTTTTTAAAAGGAATAAATAGGGACGTTCTAATGTTTGATAAAAAATCGTAAAAAGCTTAGCAACTAGTAAATAATTATCATTTCAAAATAATAATTTGTTGAGTTGACACGACTGAACTATTTTGAATAGGAAATTGAAAAAAAAAAATTCAAGCAGAAAATGATTTTATTGCTCTTCAGAAATAGTAATTCATTACAGTTCATTTCTCATGCATAAATATCTATCATTAATGCAACTTTTGAATATAAACAGTTCATTAGTCTTGCTCCTTTGATAAAATAAATAATAATAATTGTAGAATGTAAATAGCTATAAAAGACTACATTAGTTACATCAAAAAATACTCTTCTAATATACAATATTCACACAATTTTTATTTACTTAGCAATATTTCATTTTGTATATACCCAACTAGCCATTAGTAAATTCAAGACTTGAAATGTGAGTATGGTTGGGGAGTTTGATTATTTTCCTTATGAAACCTTGAGTTTTTTTCAGTTTTCTTCCACTACTCAAAGAAATATATAGAATATCAATAGTAGTGTAGAAGGATAAACTATTTTTCTTCATGCATCAAATTCTATCATCTTCATAAACAAATATTTTCAATTTGTGGAGGACTTGTGGCAAGTAGATAAGCTATGCCGATCCTAACACCAGCATAGGGAAAACAGTGTGTGTGTGAGAGAAAGAACATGTGTGACGTAGTTGAGGACTCCTCAGTCGAGAGCGTCAAATTTCAATTTGTCATCCGCCATCTTGCATCGTACCACGGAACACCTCCTACCACGGAACACCATCATGTCACTCTTGCATGGGCGCGCGAATTCAAATTACATCGCGTGTGTGACGAAAGCGTATTTTGATGAATAAAAAAAGATCTCGGCCCTGTGGATCGATCCGACTACCTCCAGATTATGGAGCGGACATTGAACACACTTGGCTACGGACTTCGCTGTGAATGTAGATGAACATGTTGGCTATACGGCTGATGTGCCATGATTTTGTTTGTTTGTCAACGTCCTGTATACAGCAGACATAAAAAATATACACACACACAGTGTAGTTGAGGAATGTGTTGGAGAAAAATATATCATTGAGGATATGGTTCATTTACGGTGTGTCGCAGTGTCATTGGGGGATGCCTACATGGGGGAGTGCAAAATGGGGTAATGCAAAATGGGACATTTTGTGTCTGTGCTTTCGCTTGACCCATTTGTGATTACCCTTTCATTATCCCTGCAATTTCCATGTGTCTCGTCCAGTATTCCGGCCAACCCTGAGGTTTTTCGGTCGCATCTCATCCTTTCGCAGTGCCCGTCCCTACGCCGGCGCCGGCTGTCACTTGAAGTGATATTCCTCAGTACGCTTTTATTTATCGTTGTGTTGACATGTGTTCTCGTCTATTCTTGTTTTCATGCAGTTAGAAATTATTTAAACAGTGTTACTGTTCTAGAGTCTACATAATAAGGTATGTAATGGTTTTGTTCATATGGTAGAGCTAGTATTTTTTTCAGAACATCGATTTTATTTAGTATTTTTGGACACAATGTTTCTGTCATTGTGATGACGTACCTTGACGTACCTCGAATCCTTATGCTTGGACGAGTGAAAAATGTTTGTATTCAGAGCTGCCGCTACTGCGCATTCTGAACATTGAGCTGATGTCCCAGTTATCAGGCCGTCTAGGTTCAATTTAAGCCAAGACTCATGAGCCAAAGCTCAATTCGGGCCGCCAAGGCTCAATTCGAGCTGCCGGCTCAATCCGGCAGCCAAGGCTAAGTTCGATCCGCCAAGGCTCAATTTGTGCCGTGAAGGCTCAGTTCGAGCCGCCAAGGCTCAATTCAAGCCGCCAGGCTCAATTCGAGCCGCCAAGGCTCAAATTTCGCCGCCAAAGCTCTATTCGAGCCGTTACGGCTCAATTCGAGCCGCCACGGCTCAATCCGAGCCACCAAGGACCACTAATACTCATTATGGGTACCCACGGCACCATCTGGTCTGAATTGAATTGCCAAGCTGGTTTTCAAATGAACTTAAACGTCACAGCCGTTTCCTGATACAGCTATAGCTGATCTCACAAAAGCTCAATTTTTTTTTCAGATGGCCATTCCCTCGCAATATGTGCCCCTGGGAAGTCTCCTACAAGACAATTCAGATGAAAATGAAACTTTATCACGGCTCAAGAAGCTGGCCGAAGAATGGTTACCAAAAGGCTGGATGGACTGGCTACTCGTAGCTGATTCTGGAGATGATTTTACAGTAGACCAATATACACTGAATAAACTTTGTTTTGCCTTACCTACTGTGGGCATTGCTAGGGCCTTCAACCCAGTCGCTACCAGCCTGATGGAGCGGCCCTACAGAGATATAAAAATTCAAATGCTGAATTGGCCGTTTTGCCGGGACCTGGTGATTAGCCCACCCGATTTGTCCATTAAGATAAGAGGTTCACAAATTCATCATGACCTAGTCATTCAGGCTACAATCCCCTCAAAGCACCTTTTTCTGTCAAGAAAAGAGGCCTGTCTTGAATTGCGCAACGTAATTTCTGATGATGATGATGATGATACTGATACCGGAGAGAATAGACGACAACGTCGCTTGTTGCCTGCCCCTCTCCGCGGTGAAAGATCTAAATTTGATGACTTAGAAGCTCGCCAAGACAGAATTGAGCAACTTTTACATGGCCTTCTTGAAAGTAAGCGTGAACGCAAATTTTCCTCTGAGGAGGAGCAAGACGGGAAGCATGATCCATATGGTATGGAGTCAGACTCAGAGTTGAGCGATTCACCCTCTGTTGGGACTATATGTCCGCTTCTTGAGTTTTTAGAAGGAGTTGGTTTCCCCTTTTGTAGATAATGCTTTTAAACGGACTGTGGTTTGTTTTTTTTATAGAGATGTGAATGAAATCTCGTTCTTTAGTTTCTAGTTATGTACAATTTATGACAGAATACGATAACCCCCACTCAATAAAATATTATATTCCCCATCATGGAGTCCTCAAACAAGACAGTTATACTACGAAACTTCGAGTAGTATTTGATGCTTCATGTAAATCAACTTCGGGATGGTCATTAAATGATATTTTGAAAGTTGGGCCAGCAATTCAACCGGAGTTATTTTCAATCGAACTGAATTTTCGTTTACATAATATTGTTTTTACTGCAGATTGTGAAAAAATGTATTGGCAAATAAACATCGCCCCGGAAGACAGATATTTGCAAAGAATAGTTTGGCGTACCAATCCTTCAGAATCTCTAAAACATTTTCAATTATGCACAGTAGTATATGGAGAAGCAAGTTCTTCCCTTTTAGCTTGCCGTTCACTCTATCAAACTGCCATTGATAACGAAAATAAATATCCAAAGGCTAGTGGCATAATCAAAAATTGTTTTTTTGTGGATGATCTGATAAGTGGGGCCAAAACAGTGGAAGAAGTCGATCTTCTGAAAAGTCAGATCGTTGAAATCCTCGAAAGCGGTAAGTTTCATCTACGAAAATGGGCATCAAATCATCCTAAATTATTAGAATATACAAGTGATAAAAATTTCGAAAATCAACTTCACTACATTTCTCCTGGAAAGGAGACCATAAAAACATTGGGCATGGCTTGGAATCCAAACCGCGATATCTTTGTTTTCAAATCAAATCTTGAAGAATCAAAACTGATTAAAAAACGTGTGGTTCTTAGTAATATCGCGAAAATATTTGATCCCTTGGGTTTAATCGGACCTGTAGTTGTACAGGCGAAATTTATTTTACAAAAGCTCTGGCAGGAATGATTGGTTATGATGACCGAATTCCTGGCGAGTTATTTCAGGACTGGTCAACGTTCAATAGGGAACTAACAAAACTCAATCATATTGAAATTCCACGTCAAGTGACAACTTCTCAATTCATCAATCAACAAATTCATGGCTTTTGTGACTCTAGTCAAAAAGCTTACGGCGCATGCGTATATTTGCGATCTACATGTCAAAACGGTTCTCATAAAGTTATATTAATGTGCGCTATATCCAAAATTGCTCCTATAAAAAGAACAAGGACACTTCCTTGCTTAGAGTTGTGTGGAGCTACACTGCTTGCAAATCTAACTCAAAAAGTTAAAGAATCATTAAAATTCAATCACATCGAAACATTTTATTTGTGTGACTCTTCTATTGTCATATCATGGATTGCAGGAGATCCACACTATTGAAAAACGTTTGTCGGAAATCGTGTGGCTGAAATCCATGAAGTGACTGGAACAAATAATTGGCGATACGTTCCGTCTCAGCAAAACCCTGCAGATATTATTTCAAGAGGCTGTAACCCAGAGCAAGTATAGAAAAAGGAACTGTGGTGGACAGGTCCTGAATTTTTAATTGAAAGTGAAAACGCATGGCCTAAAAATATAATTTGTTCATCAGAAAATATTTCTGAAAAACGGAACAAACAAGAATTAATTTTCATCTGTTATACTGATGAAAATATTTTCGAGATATTCATCTTTCACAAAAACTCACATAGTTTTCACATACATACTGCAATTCATCCATAATTCGAAAAAAAAAACAAACCCGACAGAATGAAGGGTGATCTGACAACTAACGAACTAGAAAGGTCCATCTTCCTTCTGATCAAAATAGTACAATCAATCCACTACGCGGATGAAATTGAATGTTTGAAAAAGAATAAGATTTTTCCCAGAACATATAAACTCTTACCTTTGAATCCATTCTTAGATTCAAATGATCTATTGAGAGTTGGTGGTCGTCTTAAAAAATGCTCCTATTTTCTATGATGTAAAATATCCTTTATTATTACCCCCCGATCATAAGTTCACAAATATGTTGATAAAGTATGAACATAAAATATCACTCCATGCTGATCCACAAGCTGTTTTAGCTAGATTAGGAAAACGATATTGGATTCCGAACGGTGAGAGGTATAATACGTAAGTGTATTCCTTGTTTCAGAGCAAAACCACATACTATTACACCCATGATGGGCGATTTACCTAAAACACGATTGACACCTTTGAGGAGTAGATATCCACTCGAAAACAAGTTGGTAATAACAGCGGTGATCTCACGGTTACAGTCCGTTGATATCGGAGAAACGCATTAGCATAGGAATATAAAAAAGTACTGATTAGCATATATTTGAATTACAGACGTTCACTTAAAACAAGTTGAACTCGGAGCCACGGGCGGTCGATAGCGTTAGTTGAGAAACATAAAAATACTGATTAGCATATATTTAAATAACAGGCGTTCATATAAACAAGTTAACTTCGGAGTCACGGCCAGCGATAGCGGTTAGTTGAGAAATAGCAGATTATTATCATGAAACCGACTCGTGTTATGGAAATCACGCAACCTCGAAAACAACTTTTGTAAGCTGCATTCTGCGAAAGGTCATCGGATTTCGTTCGCTTAAATACCGCGCAGCACAGAGAACGACCACTTCATTTTCGCTAGTGCTAGCAGAAGCATAAAGTGAAATATTCATTAGTGTACCAACTTCGCCTGAAAGGTAAGTGTTTCGAATTATTTTTTCTTCTATTGTTTCAAAGTTGCTTATTTTTTCTTTGTGTGTTGTTCAGTCATGATATTCGTTACCGACCGATGTTCCACCTACAACGTGAGCTTTTAGTAGATACCTGACAGAAAAATAACGTTTTATATTGAACAGATACGTGTGCAAGCAATTGCAAGTGCTCTCTGTAACCACTTAATTGAATTTTATTTTATTCTAGTTTTTCTATAATTTTTTCTATTCTTTCTTTTTACCCCAATATGCACTAACAACGTAGACTTATGACAAACAACTCTTACCTTTTTGACAAATACCACGACGAGTCTTGAATTACATCTAACAGATACTTATGCAATAGTCCTCATTGCAGAGGACTGAATTTTGTTTTTCATTATAATTTCCAGTTCAAATTTCTTTGACTAAAAGTAAATTATGATTGTTTTCGTTGGCTACGAGTTTTTTGAAAGTTTAATGTTATTTCCAAATCAGTCGAAAAGTGCTTTGTTTTTCAAAGTAATAAAATGTAATAAATTTTTGTGTATTTTTAAATTTCATTATGTGGCACACGTAACCAATATAACAAAATACTTTTTATTGCTTTTTGTTGTTTCAGATGGACCTTAAGAAAATCAACCAATCGTCTTTGATGGAAAAGAAACCAATCATCAAGTTGGCTGATCTTCCAGTGGGGACGCCACAATCAATCAACCTAGCCAAAATCGTTAAAAGCCGGTATGGAGACGTTATACTTCTGGACTTAGTGGAAAAGGTGACATTTCTGCCGCAGCGAGTAACGGAGGAGTAACGTCCCCATCTGACAGAATTTTCATCAGGAAAATATTCAGTAGTTTTTCGAGGGGTAATCGACATAGGCAAGACGAATCCAGCTACATCGTTTGAAATTATTCAAAATTAATCCATATACATAGGAGAGAGGGTAAATAATTCTTTTTTTGTTAATTGTTTTTCAAAATGATTGATATCGCAAAAAAATCTGATGATCCACTTGTTATTTATAGGCAGATAATACTTTTAGAAATATACTTTTCAGAAAATATTTGTGATAACTTTACTCAAAGAAAAACAACAACAACTGACAAAACTCTACATAACAACGTCAATATTCAAATTTTCACAATACTAAGTGTTTCAAATATTCAATCTGAATCTTCCTCTAACACCCCTCCTGGATCTCTGATCCCCAAAAATTTCAAGTGATTTTTCAATGTGATGGAAAGAACAGTTTTGGTTAAATGATCGGCCGGTTCAGCTTGGACGGAATATATCTGAGAACGATTTGTTTTTCTTCTAACATGTCCCTTATATAGAACAGCTTCAAGTCAATGTGTTTTGATCGGTCTGATGTCGTTCGATTTTCTGCGAGTTTCATAGCTCCTTGATTATCTATATGGATCGGGAAACATATTTGAAAATAAAATTCTTGACATATTTCTTTTGATAATTTTTGAAGAAATATGAATTCTTTCATTGCTTCACTGAGAGTAATGAACTCACATTCAACAGTGCTCAATGATACGCATCTTTGCTTTCGACTACACCAACTTACAGCTCCTCCTCCAAGTATAAAAATATATCCACTAAATGATTTTCTATCCATTTGATTTGCTCCCCAATCTGCATCCGTATAAGCACTGGCGATTTTATTTGTCTTCCTGTATTCTAATCCATACTTCTTAGTAGCGTTTAGATATCTCATAATATGTTTCATTCCCATCCAATGGTGTTTAGATGGATTCTGACAGAACTGGCTCATGAAAGTGGCCATTCTTGTTGTGGTTGCCAAATATAACAAACTTCCAATGACTTTTTGATACACTGTCTTCTGTTCATCGTTCAATATTTCCTGGCTATTGACTTCACTTTCGTTGAACTTTTCTCCAAGTGGCAATGGTGTTGAAACTCCTTTCGCTTCTAACATATTCGTTTCTCGTAAGAGTTCAAGTCTTATTCTCTGATCATTTCGTGAAATTCTAATGGATAAAACATGTTTGACTTCTTTCAAGTCTTTCGTGTCAAACCGTTGTCCAAATAACATCTTCATTTGTTCAATATGATGGGTTTTTCCATATAATAATATATCGTCCACATACGTACTTATAACAAGTTTCTTTTCTTTTCGGAAATATACACATGGATCTGATACCGAACAAATAAAATCTTGACTTCTTATGAATGAGTCCAATATTTTATTCCACATCAAACCAGATTGATGTAATCCATATATGCTCTTCTTCAGTTTGCAAACCAAATTTTTCGTTACGATCTCCTCCTTTGTTGCTAACTCAGGAAATAACTGCTTCAAAGTATCGACTAGTTCATCAAAACCATTTGGTATTTCCATATAAACGTCCTCATATAAATCTGCGGATAAATATGCAGCGGTAATGTCAATGTGATGAATGCTCCAATCTTTTTCTGCAAAAAGGAGTCTCATTGTCTTTTTCTGAACTACTGGTGCATAAATTTGATCTAAATCAACTCCTTGAATTTGAGTATTTCCCAGTGCAACCAATCTAGATCGATATCTCTCAAGTACTCCTTCTTCATTGTATTTGGTTTTGAATACCCATTTCGTCCTTATTATTTTCCTATTTTCGGGATGTTTTACAAAAATCCAAATTTTATTTGTAATAAGATTTTTCATTTATTCCATCACGGCATCTTTCCATAATTGTTTATTCATACCAGCGAATGCTTCTTTCACATTTCTTGGATCTTTGACTTTGATTTTTGAAATGTCTGTCATTTGAGTTCCTGTCATTTGAGTTCCTCTCATTTGAGTTCCTGTCACTTGATTACATTCATATACAAAGTCCTCATCATTTACCACATAATCAGCCATCCAAATAGGATTTTTCTGAACTCTTCCGGATTTAGTTCTTCTCGTCTCGGTAATTACTTCATCGTCACTGTAATGTCATCTCCATTTTCGTTTCCTATTACTCTTTCTTCTATTAGAATATCATCTTGATTTTGCCTTGTGTCGATGTTCTCCTCTTGATCATGTCCATCGAAAAATCCAGTAATATTCAAAATAGTATTTTTCTTTTCATCTTCGTTTGTGATTTCAGCTTGATTGTCTGATTTCATCGGGAATATATTCTCTTCGAATTTCACGTCTCGGCTAATGAAAATGTTATTATTTCTGCGATTCCATAGTCGATATGCTTTCGAGTTACTATCGTATCCTATGAAAACACATGGAATGCCTTTTGGTGATAGCTTACTGGTTCTGGATTTGTTTATGGCCCATGCTCGACATCCAAAAACTCGCAAATGTGATATATCATTTTCTGATATTTTCTGCCATTTTTCTATTGGACTTACACCCCCATTTGCCGTGGTAGCACATCTATTCCTAACGTAACATGCTGCTGCAATGGCTTCTTCCCAAAATGTTTCCGGTAATCCAGATTGAATCAACATGCATCTTGCTGCGTCAAATAATGTCTGGTTCATCCTTTCGGCGACACCATTCTGTTGAGGAGCCCCAGGAACTGTTAGTTGATGATGAATCCAGTTTTTCTTCAAATATGCCTTAAATTCATTCGACAAGTATTCGCCTCCATTGTCACTTCTCAAGTATACAATTTTTCTACCATGAAAATTTTCGGCTAGTCTATGAAATTCAACAAAATTTTTGAAAACTTCGTCCCTCTTTTTCATCATTTTGACTTCACAGTAACGGGAATAGTCATCAGTAAATGTAACAACATATGAATTTCCACCAATTGATGACGGTTTTATAGGTCCAACTACATCGGAATGAACGAGTTTCAACGGATTTTCCGCTCTGGTGGCACTCTTATTTGGAAATGGATTTTTCTTCAGTTTACCTTCGAAACATACTTGGCATCCCTCTTTATATTCATCTTCAGAATATGTTTCAATGTCATTTTTAACTAACATCTTCTTCATGGTGGGAAAATTCAAATGAGCTAGTCTTTGATGCCAGAGTTGATCGTCTTTCGAAATAACTTTATTTGTAGAACTGTCACTTTTATTGTCACAACATTTTTCATCCTCAAAAATATAATGTAATCGTCCAATTTTCGTGGATTCTGTGATAATTTCTCCCTGTTTAGATAATATTTTCGCACTGGCTGTACCGAAAATCACTTTCATTCCTCTTTCTGCGGCTAGGCTCATCGAAAATAAATTTCCTTTAAGTTCAGGTACACATAAAACTTTCATCAGAGTTATTTGAAATCCACCATTTTTCTTTGATAATTGCAGGTTGACGTCTCCATAACCAGTGGATTTCAGGAGTCCTCCACCAGCTACTTCTACTACGGATTCGTATTTGGTGAATGTGGCAAGTTTTTCATGATAAGCTGTCATATGATCAGTAGATCCACTATCTAATATCCATGATCTTGAAAATGTCTGATTATTCACTAGATTGGATTGGTGTATTATTTCTGCACTCATAGACGTTGATTGATGCATCGCGCTGAATGCAGCTCGTGATGTAGATGGTTCTTGTTGATCCGTTTCTTCAGCTGGAACAGTTTTACTTTTCGATAATGGGCAATTTTTTCCGATGTGTCCAATGTCCAAACACCTGTAGCATCTTAGAAATTGATGTGATGCTTTGTATTTCTCATCCGCAGAACTTGAAATCTCTTTTGAAAATTGAGGTTTATTTCTGAACGTTCTGTTATTTCTTACAAACTTATCATTCTTATGGAATGTCCGATTCATCAATTGTATTATATTTATTGTTGATACGTCTTTCCTCTTCTACCAACTTTGATTTGAGGTGGCCCATATTGAGATCATCGTCATCAGCTCTCAAATTTCTGGCTAAATATTCGTATTCACCAGGCAAACCCAATACTGCAAATCCTGCTTGAACTTTTTCGGTGAATTCAAAACCTGCATCTTTCACTTTATGATATAAACCATTTCGTCGAGTCAAATATTCATTGATGGTTTCGTCGGCTTTCTTAGAAGTATTAACAAAGTCTTTCAATAGTAGAAAACCATGCCAGATATCATATCTTGTGTGAATTTGTTTCAGCGTCTCCCATACTTCTTTTGCTGTTTTACAATGCATTATATCATCTAAACTATTGTTGTTTATTAGCAGATATAATATAGATTTGGCACTGTGATCATTCTTCTTGTTTGCAGCTTCTTTCAACTCGTCTTCACTGAATCCGGGATCAATAGCTTGCCAGAGATTTTTAACTTCCAAAATCCCTTGTGTTCTCATCGACCAGTATCTATAGTTCTCGGAATTCAGTTTTTCGGCCTTAAAATCGTCCATTTTCTTCTTGCAGATGGTTGTACTCAAAATTCTTTGAAATATTTATTCCACGTCGCGTCGTCTACTTTTCCTGATTACTTATAAGCCTGGGCCCATAACCTCTTATTTATAGGCAGATAATACTTTTAGAAATATACTTTTCAGAAAATATTTGTGATAACTTTATTCAAAGAAAAACAACAACAACTGACAAAACTTTACATAACAACGTTTTATTCGATAACTTCACTAGTAGAGATGAGGAACAAAACAGGTCAGAGTAAAATCATTTTAAATTTGGTTCATAAGGACTTAAAGCAATTTTTTGCTGATGCTTTGATTTTATTTAGAAATAAAATAAAAAATATATTGTTAAAATTTCCGATAATTAAAGTTAATATTAAATTTTGTGGAGAATTTGTAAAGAAATTAGATGATGGTGAAATTTTGGATTTGAAATACTTCAATACTAAAAATGTTATTAAAGATGCATTGCATCAACAGATTTACAACGTTGATTTTGTGATAACGTGTGTGATCAAATTTTCAACAAATTGGGTGATTTTTCAGAAAGTGATTCAGGGTGTGAGTTGCATGAAATCATATCAATGGAGGTAAACGTAAACAAATTTGAATTGGGGACCGGGTCTTCGTTCATTAGACTACCTGAGCAGATTTCAAGAAAGCATGCAAGTATAAATGTAAAGAACACTGACTCAGCATGTTTTTATTGTGACCGCTCTTTATCCTGTATAATTTCATGCAGAGCGCACTGGTTCGGATCTTGAAACACCTATGTCTCTACACCGAATTTCCAAATTTGAAAAATCTAATGATATTTCTGTGAACGTTTACACATTGGAACTAAACGTAGTTAAAGGAAAACCATTTTACATAGTGGTACCAGCACGATCAACCAAAAATAAACAGGAACGTCATGTCAATCTATTATTAATACAAAATGAATATTTTCCAAAATTGAATGATTATGAAGCTCCTCCAGTTGATGAAACTGATTCTGATATCAAATACCATTACTGCTGGATCAAAGATATGTCTGTTAATAAACATAAACATAAATTATATTTTTGCGATAGATGTCTCAATTATTTTTGTTCTGAACAAAACTTGAAAGATCATGAGGAGCTTTGTTCCCAATTGAATCACGGCAAAATTTCATTTCCAAAATATGACCATATAGAATTCAAAAATTTCAGTTACAAACAAACGACTCCGTTCGTCATTTATGCGGACTTTGAATGTCAATTGGAAAATGATAATGATATAGTATCATCCAAAACAAAAAAAATGTGACTTCGATAATTCGTGATCGTTTTTCAATAGTTATCGTGGTAGTGATTGCATGGATTGGTTTGCAAATGAAATGTCGAGGATAGCTGTAATCATCCAATCAAAAATTAAGACGATCGTGCCGATGGTTGAGAAACCAGATACATGTGGGGCAACTATTTGTCACTTTTGTAAAAAACCTTTTTCATCCAATGACATCATCGTTCGTGACCACAACCATTTCACCGGAGAGTACCGAGGCCTTTCGCACCAATCTTGCAATCTCAATTTTCAAAAATTGTTCGTAGTGCTCATCGTTTTCCATAATCTCTCAGGTTACGACTGTCATTTCATGATAAGTGATTTGAGGAAGAGGAGACGTATGAGCATACTTCCAACAAACAAGGAAAAGTACATTTCTTTCACACTGTACGATGAAGGTATAGATATAAAATTTCGATTCATTGGCTCTTTTCGATTCATGGGAGCATCTTTGGATGAATTATCATCAACTTTAGATCAAAATGATATGAAAATATTGAGAACAGAATTCATTCACTTGAATGATGAAAAATTCACGCTGATGACCAAGAAGGGGGTATTTCCTTACGATCATATTGATTGTATGGAAAAGTTAAATGAAAAATCATTAACCCCAAAAAAATGTTTTTATAATAAATTGAACGATGCTCACATTACCGACTAAAAGTATGCTCATTCTCAGAATGTTTGGGAGATTTTCAAAATTTCGGACTTGGGGTCATATTCGGACCTATATTTGAAAACAGATGTATTGTTGCTTGCCGATGTATTTGAAAATTTTCGAAAAAAATGTTTAGCAACCTATGGGTTGGACCCATCTTGGTATTACACCATGCCGGGTTACACGTGGGATGCTATGCTGAAGTATACTAAATGTGATTTAGAATTGTTGAATGATGTTGATAAAATCATGTTTATTGAAAATGCAATACGTGGTGGAATATCAGTTTGTAGTAGTAGATACTCGGAGGCCAACAACAAGTATATGCCTGAATATGACCCCAAAAATTCATCGAAATATCTCATGATGTGATGTCTATCGTGGACGATGCTGCGGAAGGTTACATTCTGCAAGTGGACTTGAAGTATCCGCGCGACTTACACAATCAACATAAAGATTTTCCATTTGCTGCTGAACACCGCGTACCACCTGGCTCAAAACTACCAAAATTGATGACAACGCTTTATGATAAAAATAAATATACCTTACATTACACAAATTTAAAACAATGTTTGGCAAACGGTTTAAAATTGAAAAAAATTCACGAAATTCTAAGATTCAAACAAGCAGCATGGCTGCGACCCTACATCGAGTTGAATACACGTCTGAGGACTTCAGCTACAAACGCCTTTGAGAAAAATCTCTATAAATTAAGGAAAACAATGGAAAACATACGGAAACACCGGGTGGTAAAACTCGTAAGAAAGTGGGGGGGGGGGTCGTAACGGAGCTAAAAATTTTATGAATAGTCCAAATTTCACAGTCGTACAATTTTTGATGAAAACTTGATGGCTATCGAATTACAAAAAAGCGAATTAATCTTCAATAAACCTCTGTATGTAGGAATGGCTATTCTAGATCTATCAAAACTATGTATGTATAATTTCCACTATGGATATATGATCCCAAAATTGACTATTGAAAACTGTAAATTATTATATATGGATACTGACAGCTTCATTTATGAACTGAAATGTGGAGATGCATATGAAGAAGTAATAAAGGCGGATCTCTCCATATTTTATACTTCTGATTATGCTTCAGACAATGTATATAAGATGCCCCAGGTTAATAAAAAAAAGTTGGTTATAATGAAGGATGAAGCGAATGTCAAAATAATGACCCATTTTGTTGGCTTACGCTAAAAAATGTATACGTATAAGGTGCAGGGGGGTAAAGTTGTAAAAACATCCAAGGGGGTGATATATAATGTTGTGAAAAACAAAATCGTTTTTGAAGATTATTTGGATTGTTTGAGGAATTTTAAGGAAAAAACAACAACCCAACGTTGTATTCGGTTATATGCTCACAATGTTTTTGGTATTGAACAATCAAAAATTGCTCTGAGTCCACATGATGATAAGCGTTATTCAATTCCCGATTCTTTTGATACATTACGGTCATCATACTTTAGAAGTGTAATTGGGTTTTTTCAATTTTTCAGTTGAGATAATTGCGAGAACTGAGCATAAAAACGATATGCGAAAACGTATTGAATTTGTACATTGTGATAAGGGTATAAAAGCTTCATTAAAAAATACAGTATTAACCCAAAACGATTGGGGTTATGTTTTTGAAGACGAAGATCGCTCTTGCGTTTGGGTAAATTACTACAGGATCAACAAATTTCGCTTGTGTGTTTGTTATTCATGTTTTTATAAAATCAAACGTGCAAGATGCAACAAGTTTTTGTACAACAAAAGTTCAAATTATCCAACATTTCAATGCGATGTGACAACACTGCTTTATGTAACTTCAGAATGGCATCAATGTCTTTTTCGAGGAAGTCCAAGTTGGTGTCTCCTCTGGTAATGGTGATCTGCTTTACATCGCTTTCGATGAATTGTATTGTCACGTTTGAAAAATCATAGTAGGTTTTCTGTAAGGGTTCTCAGATTCCTTCGGCCTGCTTGAGCTTCTTGTAACTAGGTGGCGCCACCATACAATTACTTTGAATTATTTATGTTCTTATAGAATTTTGAATAAATAATAAATATGTACCTTCCAAATACTTTCAGTCCAAACACAAATCTAGAATGAATTTCGGAAGAAATCTTTTTGTTAATTTGCCAAGTATACTTCCTACGGAAAAGGTTATTTCAATGCAATTTTTTAATTGTTCATTAGTGCACGAACCATAAAGCATTGGCAAGCCAGTGTTTATTAGCTGACCCTGTACATAGTAATCTTTCTTATTCAAATGGTGCCAACCACCGAAAAGGAAAACGATTTAGTCTCAATGATCTTCCACCATTGAACTAATGTGGGGTGCATGTTCATAGATGTCTCCCTTTTTTAAAGAATACCTGCCTGATGGCCATCACCATGAGAGGGCCATGGCCTTCTAGATTCCGTGTCGAGAAAAATGACATATTAGGTGATCTGAGATCTGACCTACTTGTCACTTGTCGCGGGTTCAACAATAAAATAGAATTTAAAAAAAAGACAAGCGTTGCTTTGGCTGGATAACCGAGATAACGCCATATTGAAGTCTTTTTCGAATGAAAGCCGAGCGGTAAGCATCTCTGTGGCCTGTTGCATCCAAGTTTCCTTGGCCTTTTCATTCGGAAACCTGAAAGGTGTCGACTCAAACACTGCTTTTTGGAGTGCGAATGTCGAGCACTTCAAGAATTTCGCTAGCTGCATTATTAGTCCATTTGAATGGCTTATTTCTGCTATTGCCTGAAGACTGGTTGCCGGGGAAGCCATTTGTAATCCTCCGTGCGGGGGTTGCTGGGAAGAGCCCTTCCTTATTATCTTTTTGGGAGGATTTGCACCCTTTGATAAGGTGGTCACATGTTCCTGGAAGGAACACCCATTTGGCGTTTTTTTTTGGAAGAACCAACCACTTCATTTCTTAAATTTTCAACGTATACAGACTCAGCTCAACTACAAAATGTCAACTCTGATTTGAAAGAGCCAACGACATAATTTCTTAAATTTTCAACGTACTCTGAAACTACAGGGTTCTATAAAAGGTTTCTGTGTCTAGTATTATTTTATTTTCATATTCACAAATAACGTCCAAACAGTAAGTCCCACATGAAGTCATTTCGATGTACATACATTTTTTATAAATAATTACAGGGTGATGGTATTATAAATAAATAATTACAGGGTGATGGTATTATGAATAAATATATGCAGTTTATGTAAGGTGATGTTTTATTCCAGGTGTGTCTCAATACTTATAGAAGTGTGACGAAGTTCTTACAAACTCGTACAGATAAAATCTTGGAACTTGATGCATAAATTTATAGAAATTTTATACTACTCCCATCAATTTCTTTTTATCCTAGTTTTCTCGAGTCAGACAGGACTTTAGACTCTTCAATATTATTTCTTTAGACCCGAGTGGCGCCCTCAACTCAACACCAGATCAAAGAAAATACTTGACTGACAGGACTCGACCTCGACCACATGACTCACCTAACTGTAGCTAACGGGTTTGTAACAATTCATTCCGATAGGAAATGAAAACATTACAAGTAGCGCTGCCAACGTGGGGCCCGATTCATCAGCAATTTTTCATCAAAGTATTTTATTTTTTGCATCAACTTTTAATTTTACAATTTGAGAGGCACCTGGAAGTTGAAACACACTTATTGATAATTTTGTAATAAAAAGGAATTCATTTGGCACTAACCAGATTTGAATTTTCTGGTGGGTTTAGAAATTTTGTGTTTTGATATTTTGGAATTTTATATTCAACATGGAGGACACTTTCAAACCTGTTCATCTGCTTTACGAAGAGTGTACATATGAGCTGGCTATAAGAGGAGTAGTTTTCACAAGAAATCAAGATGAGAGAAGGAAAATCCTAGCTCGAATGCTTGATAAGGAAATTAAAGGATTGCATAAACCTGGGGCACTGATTTATATAATTTTGAATTTGTTAATGAAAAAACTGCCATTGATAGTTCCTTTTCTTCTATTAAAGCTCTTGTGGAGGAGTTTGAGGGAACATCAAATGATTCCACTTATGAACGAATTAAATCTCGGTTATCCCACGTAATTGGACGTGTTAAACGCATGCCTGTAGCGCAAGAAAAGGTGGATGAAGTAGAATATAAAAATACAGCTTTAGGTGAGTGTTTATTACTCGAAGCAAATTTACATGAAAAGGTTGACCTAGCGGAGCAGTCGCAGAATCAGCAAGGCACTAGCATGCCTTTGTCCCCAACTATTATGCAACCTGTTTTCAATGTACCACATCCTGTTGTGTCTTATAGTGCCAGACAGTTGCCTGTTTCCGATTGGGGTTTGAAATTTTCCGGTAATCCTAAAGAGTTATACTCTTTCCTAGATAAAGCTACTGAATATGCGGAAGCTAGGGGTCTAACAAAATTTGAACTTTTAAAATCTGCTGCTGAATTATTTTCTGACAATGCTTTCCTGTGGTTTTTGCAAGTTAAACATTCTGTATCAGATTGGGATAGCCTGTAGCTCAACTTAAAACTGACTTTTTATCTCCTCATGAAGAGGATGACATTTGGAAATCAATAAAAGCAAGGAAACTGAGTCAAGATGAAACTATAGTAATCTACTCTGCCATCATGGAAAATTATTTCAAAAGATTGCCTCGGCAACCCATTGAAAGTACTAAAGTTAAGTTAATCAGAAAAAATATTTTGCCAGATTATATCCCCTATTTAGCTCTGTCAGAGATTAACAATGTTGCAGATTTGGTAAAACTGTGCAAACGCTTAGAAGAAGCAAACTATGTGAAAAATAAAACATTGAAGGCAAAGCTGTCAGAAATAACATGTTCATGTTCTCATACAGAAGGGGTAGTTTCAGAAATACAAAATAATGGATCAGCTGCTTTTAATAGACAGAACAGGTCAGGGGTTTCAAACACAAATAAAAATTATCAGTCCAAGCGTAACTCAAAATTTTCAAATACCAATCAACATTTTAATAAAAATTCCAAGTCAAAAAACGAAGTTGTGTCAAAAGAAAAGGTTCCTGCCACTCCTGTTCAAATTTCTTCTAATGAAATATCCTCGAAAAGTTCTAAAACTTTGTTGTGTTGGAATTGTCGTTTTCCAAATCACACGTATCACAATTGTACCTTGAAAAGGACAGTTTTTTGTTTTAGATGTAGAGATGTAGAGCAAAACTTGCAAAGTTTGCTCGGGAAACCAGTAAGGGGAGGGTGCTCTTCTGGCCAGCACTTTTCTCCCAATTTTAATAAGGCCAAGAATTTAAATTTTACTGATTTGTTGACTACATTAGATTCCAAATGGAAGCTGTGGTTAGATAAAGTTAAAGACTTTTACAAAACTCCTAGGAACGTGCAAGTAGCACCACTTTTTATTGAAAAGGAAAACGACAATAGACCATATGTCTCAGTCCGCTTAGTTGATCAAGAAATGGTAACTCTTTTTGATTCAGGTTCGACAGTGAGCATAGTTGGTGGCAAAGGTGTCCTTTTCCTTGAAAAACTTGGTCTAGAGTTTTCTAAAAATAATATTCCGATCAAGCATATCACAACTGCAGATGGTACTGAGAACACTGTAATAGGATCTGTTGATCTACCCATTTGTGTTGATAGTGTTTGCCGATTAGTAAAAGCGTTGGTGGTGCCTTCTGTAAACCAACTGTTTATTCTCGGAAGTGATTTTGCGAAATGTTTTGGCATCATTTTGAACTTTCATGATAATACTTGGCATGTTAAGAGCTCTCTGTGTAAGGTAAATTTGAAACCTAATATCAACCATTTTGATTTTCATGTGGAATCTCAGATATGTTCATTAGACACTCTCAGTGCAGAAGAGAAGAAAAGGGTTGATGGGGTTATTTCATCTTATGAAGCCATTAATGGAGATATGCGACTAGGTCGCACTGATAAAACGATCATGCATATAGATACTGGAAATGCCCTTCCTGTAAGGCAGAGGCAATACCCTATGTCACCTTTTATTTTGAAAATTATGAATCAAGAGCTTGATGAAATGATAAAATTAGGAGTAGTAGAGGAATCTCAGAGTGACTGGTGCTCACCTGTTCTATTGGTTAACAAAGCGAATGGAGAGAAACGTTTGTGCTTTGATGGTAGGAAACTAAATCAGTTAACTAAACATGATAGTTATCCACTACCTCGAGTAGACGGAATTCTAGCTATGCTTAGAAGCGCAAAATACATTTCATCAATTCATCTCAAGAAATCTTTTTGGCAGCTGCCTTTAGATAAACCCTCCAGAGAAAAAACTGCGTTTAGTATTCCTGGTAGAGGACTATATCATTTTACGGTTGTTCCGTTTGGTCTCAGAAATTCTGCACAATTCTTTTGTCGGTTAATAGACTCTATTTTTGGTCCCAAATACGAACCAAATATTTTTACATATCTAGATGATATAATAATTGTTTCTTCAACTTTGGAAGAACATTTAAATTTGTTGACTGTAGTTCGAGACCGTCTTGCCAATGCAAAATTGACAGTTAACTTAAAAAAATGTAAATTTTTACAACCATATTTGAAATATTTGGGGTTTATCATTGATGAATTTGGAATACGAACTGACCCTGAAAAGGTGTCAGCCATGGTCAATTACCCCAGACCCACCACTGCCACAGAGGTTAAACGTTTCATTGGTCTGACTTCATGGTATCGGCGTTTCATTGTGAACTTCTCTACACTGATGGCTCCCATAAATGCACTTTTGCTGGGACGCAAGAAAAATCAGCCCATCACTTGGACAGATGAGGCAGAACTTTCATTCACTAAAATCAAGGAGGCATTAGTTTCCGCCCCAATATTAAGTAGTCCAGATTTTGACAAACCTTTTATTATAGAGTGTGACTCGAGTGATACCGGGCTCGGGGGAATTCTTCTTCAAAACAACGACGGTGTAGAAAGAGTCATAGCATATGCCAGTGGTTCATTAACACGTACGGAAAGAAATTGGAGTGTAACTCACCGTGAATTGATGGCAGTTATTTTTTGTATAGAGACATTTCGCAGTTTTGTGGAAGGTGGTTACAGTGGTCTCAGATCACCACTCTCTTTTATATTTGGATAATATGACAAATCCAACTGGAAAGCTGGCAAGATGGATTTTGAGGCTAAGACAATTCTCTTTCGACATAAAATTTAAAAAAGGTTCTTCTAACATAGTCCCGGACGCACTGTCTAGAATACCGCATGATAATGTGGCCAAGCTGTGGGCGATGCCGGACCTGAACGATCACGCAGGCCACATATGACCTTCGAGGCGTTATGCACCGAAAAGAATCTAGATGATTCGAGGACTCCCTCGAAATTTCCTCGAATCGAACGGTAAATATAAAAGAAGAACCAGGCAGCGGAGACGGGCAGTCAGTGAAGTGAAAGTCGAATATAAATAATAGTGATTGTTATGTAAATTAGAGTATTGTGTTATTGTATCATTGTATTTCGATAAATAAATTATTTTAGAGTTAATTGGACTATGAATATATTACAGCTGGTGTTAGAAGTGCGATTTTTAAATACAGAGTGTTCGTGTAAGTACAAAGTTTGTGTATTTCGGACAATTATTTTCGCGTGTGAAATAGACAATAATAATAATAATAGACTGGTGGCCGTGGAATAGACTGTGTGAAATAGACAATAATAATAGTAATAGACTAGTGTCCGGAAAATAGACTGTGTGAGATAGACAATAATAATAATAATAGACTGGTGACCCGTGAAATAGACTGTGAGACATAGACTAAGACAAAATGTGTTCGAGGAAAGTTCGCCTGGTTGAATTGAAGGTTGCGGAATTGAAGCAAGAACTGGAGGAGAGGGAACTTGACACAAGTGGTAAAAAGGCCGTGCTTCAAACAAGACTTGCCGAGGGATTAGTTCAGGAGGGCGAGGACCCAGAAACATTTCTATTCGAAGTTTCTGGAATATATATAAGTTCTACAATGAATAAACTCGACGAACATTCCAAATCAATGAAAGAAGAGCTGCAACAGAATTCGAAAAATCTGGAAGAAAAGCTGCTAGAAAGTTCGAGGAATTTGAGAGAAGAGATTCTAGAAAATTCAAAGGGTTTGAGGGAGGAGCTTCTAGAAAACTCTAAGAACATGAAAGATGAACTCTGTGGCGTAGCGAATCGATTAGAAGAAAGAATGGGGACTGTCGAGACAGAGATGGAGAAAATCAAAGATGAAATTGAGGAAGAAATAGTTAAATTGAAGGAAGCAATCAGTGACGAAATCAAAAGCGGACTCGAGGCGGAAATCAACAAAATAAAGGAGAAAATCAGTAAGATGGAAAGCCAGACTGACATTACCCCCAACACAGAATCTGTTGATGAAAATTCAATCTCGGAACTGAGTTTGAACTTGGATGATGTTCAAAAGGGTCTGAAAGATGTAAAGATCAGTTCGGAAACAGGAAAGATCTCCATTAAACCACCCCAGTTTGATGGAAAAACACCATGGGCAAACTACCGCCGACAGTTTGAAGCTGCAGCAAAGGCGGATGAATGGAATGCAGGAGAAAGAGCTGTAGCATTAACACTGGCGTTGCGTGGAGAAGCAACAAATATCTTACAAACCCTCACGGCACAAGAACAAGAGGACTACGAGCAGCTGATTAAACATCTCGAATTACGGTATGGACAGACCCATCTAGAACATGTATACCACTCACAGCTCAAAAACCGCTGCCAGAAATCAAGCGAGTCCCTACAGGAGTATGAAGCAGACATTGCACGCTTGGTTCGCCTTGCATACCCAGCCACACCAGAAAAGGTAATGGAGCGACTAGCAGTTCAGGAATTCTTAGATGGACTTCGTGACCTGGAAACCAGACAAGCATTGACACTAGCTCGTCCAACACATCTTGTGGATGCACTGGCACGCGCTTTGGAATTTGAGGCAGCGAAACAATCCTGCAGAAGCCAAAGTAAAGTCCGGATTGTTGAGGAAGACCCACAGGAACCTGATAACCTGGAAGCTGTCATAAGAAAGGTCGTGAAGGAAATGTTGCCTGAGAGAAGACTAGTGAGATGCCGGAACTGTAGGAAACTTGGACACGTGCGTAGTCAATGTCCAACCCTCAAGAGGTCGCAACCAACGAAGGTTGTTGAGAAGGGGCAATCGTCGGCCTATACTCAGAAAGCCCCGGTGAACAACGCATATGTCGCTGTCCTCCAACGACAGAACAAAGGAGCCTTCGTAGACGGTTTCATCAACAACAAGCCTTGCACAATGCTGCTGGATACTGGTGCTACTAGGACAATCCTTGGACCTGCTTTTATTAAAACACCAGAGAGAATGAAACCATCATCCTGGAAGCTACGCACAGCAACAGGAGAGCCGGCCACTGTACATGGTGAGCTACCGATAGAACTGATTCTAGGCAGCACAAAAGTGAAACATCGGGCATTAGTAGCGGACATTGAGGACGACGCAATTATTGGAATGGACGTCATGAATTTCAGAGGGTTCGGATTGAACTTCAAAGAGGGCGTCCTACGTGTGAACGGAGAAGAGCTGGTGCTACATGGGAAAAGTGAAGAGATTATTCGTATTCTGCTAGCTGAAGATGTGAGTGTACCCGAGAGGGCTGAGACCATACTGGAGGCTCGCTTGGATGGAGGTGCGAGCAATGGAAGGGTGGTTATGTTCGAGCCCGAGCTTCATGATGAGAAAATTGGACGAGGGATTGCACTAGGCAAGACTTTGTTGCGTGCTGATAAAATTGTGCCAGTAAGGGTAATGAATGTCAATTATTACCCAGTGACTTTGAAGAAAGGAACTGTTTTGGGGCACTGCACGTCAATTTCCTCTGTGATCAGGAGTGTACACGGTATTGTTAGTCAAGAGAACAACCTGACAGCGGAACTGGAAAAATTAGTTACCCTCTCTTCCAAGGGCGTTAAACCAGCCCAACAGCCCAGATTGAGAGAATTAGTCAAGAAGTATCAAGACATCTTCGATACCGGACAAGGAAAAGGGAGTCGAACGAATGTAGTCCAACATAAAATTGATACTGGGGACGCTCGACCAATCCGACAATCAGCTAGAAGACTTCCTCTTGCCAAGAAGGAAGAGGCTGACAAAATAGTCAGTGATATGGGGAAAGATGGAGTTATTGAACCGTCTGACAGTCCATGGTCCTCTCCAGTTGTTCTGGTGAAGAAGAAAGATGGATCAACACGCTTTTGCGTAGACTATCGTCAACTGAACAACGTGACGAAGAAAGACAGTTACCCTCTTCCGAGAATAGATGACACCCTAAACACGTTGGCCGGCACCACGATTTTCTCGACCCTCGATCTGAAGAGTGGATACTGGCAGGTAGAACTGGCTCCAGAAGGTAGAGAAAAGATAGCCTTCACCATCGGCTCAGGACTGTGGCATTTCACCGTCATGCCATTCGGACTTTGTAATGCTCCAGCAACATTCGAGAGATTAATGGAGACGGTTCTGAAAGGACTCTCATGGAGGACGTGTCTGGTATATCTCGATGACATCATTGTAGTTGGCAAATCGTTCGAAGACCACGTTAAAAACCTGAAGGAGGTATTCCTGCGACTGAGAAACTCTGGACTGAAGCTGAGCCCCAAGAAATGCCACCTATTCCAAAAAGAAGTACGTTACCTTGGCCATATTGTCTCTGGGCGCGGAGTAGCAGTGGATGACGAGAAGATTAAAGCAGTGAAGGAGTGGCCTATCCCGAAAGATATACACCAACTACGTAGTTTCCTTGGTTTGTGCACATACTATCGCCGATATGTGCTGGGGTTTGCCAACATCGCTAAACCACTGACCTGGCTCACGGAAGGCCAAACAAAATTCCAATGGTCCGAAGAATGCCAAGACTCGTTCAGGACGCTGAAGGGAGCATTGATCAATGCACCGATTCTAAGTTATCCCCTTCCGAGTGGAAAATTCATTTTGGACACGGATGCCAGCAACGTGGGACTTGGAGCTGTCTTGTCCCAGATCCAGGATGGGCAAGAGAAAGTCATCTGATACTTCAGTAAAACTCTCAGTAAACCAGAGGGTAACTACTGTGTCACCAGACGAGAACTGTTGGCTGTTGTCAAGGGAGTAGAACACTTTTATAAATACGTGTACGGGAGAAGATTCCTGTTGAGAACCGACCACGCAGACCTTGAATGGCTTCTACAGTTCAAAAACCCCGAGGGCCAAGTAGCACGTTGGATCGAAAGACTCCAAGAATTCGACTTCGAGATCGAACATCGAGCAGGGAGTGGCCACAAGAACGCAGATGCTCTGTCAAGGAGACCATGTCCAGACGACTGCTCACACTACCGACGAGCAGAAGAGAAGGAAGCAGCGATTTGTAAAACCACGGCAGTTGACAACAACTGGAATGACAACGAGGTCCAGGAAGACCAAGAAAGCGATCCAGATCTTGGTTTAGTCGTCGGCTGGAAAAAGAGTAATCAAAGACCGACATTGCAGGAAATCGCAAGATATTCCCCAGCAGTCGAATCCTACTGGGCCCAATGGAATTCCCTTACCCTGGACAATGGGGTCCTGAAACGTGTATTGGAGTCCGAAGATGGTGGGGAAGACAGACGTCAGATAGTGGTGCCCAAGAACAGAAGGCACGAAGTACTCCGAGAGATCCATGATGGAGTTGCTGGACGAAGACCCTGCAGAAAGTAAGGCAACGGTTTGACTGGGTCAATTGTCAAGTTGATGTCAATGACTGGTGCAGAAAGTGTGCTGTTTGCGCTGCCAGCAATGGACCTCGGACACGACCCAAGGCCCCGATGCGTCAGTATAACGTAGGTAGTCGAAGGATCGCCATTGACATCGCCGGCCCGTTCCCCGTATCAGATAACGGAAATAAATACATCCTTGTGGCAATGGACTATTTCAGCAAGTGGGCCGAAGCATATGCCCTACCCAACCAGGAAGCCATCACCGTCGCGGTTGTCTTGGTGAAAGAGTGGATATGTCGATTTGGCGTTCCCTTGGAGCTGCACTCGGACCAAGGCAGAAATTTTGAATCCAATTTGTTCCAAGAAATGTGCCAGATGCTGAACATCCGAAAGACGAGAACCACAGCTCTACATCCACAGTCCGATGGAATGGTTGAGAGGATGAACAGGACTATCAATCGCCACTTGTCCAAGGTAGTCTCTGACCATCAAAAAGACTGGGACCAGTATCTCCATTTGTTCCTGATGGCCTACCGTTCCGCAGTACACGAGTCGACCGGCCAAACCCCTGCAAGTATCATAATGGGCCGAGAGCTGCGACTTCCCTGTGACCTAAAGTTTGGGATGCCACCAGGACAGGATACCGCGGGAGAGGACTACGTCAGCAAACTCCGGCAGCAAATAGAGGACATCCACGAACGAGTCCGTTTGAACATCCAGAGTGCCAGCGACCGAATGAAAGCGACTTATGACATCAATGCCGATGCTGGAGGATTTCAGGTTGGTGACCTAGTTTGGCTGTACAATCCGATGCGTCGCCGTGGCCTGTCACCAAAATTACGGAATTCATGGGAAGGTCCGTACAAGATCGTCAAGAGGATAAATGACCTGCTTTACCGAATCCATAAACCTCCCAGAGGTAAACCCAGGGTCGTGCATTTCAACAGGTTGGCTCCTTACGCTGGGAACCATGACCAAGTCCGCACCCTCAGACCACCAGAGGATGCGATGACGTTCCAGAAATTCATGTCCTTATACTCAAATGGACAGAAAGTGTCACACGGGGTAACTCGAGAGGAGCCACGGGACCTTTTCAAAGTGCCAGTCGATTACGCCCTAGCACACTGCGTCGCAGAAGATCTTCGAGTGTCCAGGGGCATCGCTGTGGTGTTCTCCAAGAAGTTTGGCCAACTCCAAACACTACGGAAACAGAATCCAGAAATTGGAGGTGTGCTACAGCTGAAGAAGGGCCAGAGGAACATCTACTACCTGGTGACTCAAGATAAACCGTCCTATGAAGATGTCTGGAGGAACCTTACCCAACTGAGAGATACGATGGTGGACCAGAATCTGGTGGACTTGGCAATCCCAAAATTATCCTGTGGTATTGATGGGTTGGATTGGAGAGTTATAAGAAGTATGTTGGAGACGATATTCCGATCCAGCGGCATCCAGATTTTGGTTTGCTGTAATCCTATTCCACGACCTAACCTGAAGACTGTGGGGTGTTATTTCAATCGAACCTCATGATGCAGATATGGAGAGTCCTGCAAATATCGACACACTCCAAGGATGACATATCTCTAAGAAGGGGGTGTTTTATTATAGGTTTTATTAAATCAAAATTACAAATGTATGTCACTTTCAAAGTCTACCTGACAAATTACAAATTATCAGATTATCTCTGTCCAGAATACAGGGAGGAGCATAACCAAATATGAAACATATACAACATCTTTCCCTTTTACCAACAAACCAATTGAACAGTCAAAACATAACAAAATCATTAAATTTGCTAGGAATAACCCTCCTTCGTTTCCCTTCTAGACTCACATTATCTTCCAGGCACTCATTATCACCTACAATCACATCTCCTTCATCTCTTACTTGCTCTCCATCAACTTGTTCTTTTTATTCATCCATATTATTATCATTCCTGACATTCACATAAGAATCATTCAAGTTCTGATTGATACTGCACGAAGATTCTTCATCATCACTACAACTATAGAGGTTTGAAAAATCATAGCTATCTTTATTTCTCAAATGAAAACTATTCCTTCTAACAATATTTCCATTATCTTTTTAAACCCAATAAGATCTTGGAGTGTCAGCAACTTTTACTATTTTGGCAGGTATCCACACACCATTTTCCCTTAAAACTACATCTTGGTCAACTTCATATTTTTAATCTTTCCTCTTTGCTTGTTTGTCAAAATATTTTTTATCATTCTTTCGTATATTTGTTAAACAAGATTTTTCAAATTCATAATTTACTAAGGTCGGTTTAAGAAGTGAATCACATATCGGCAGTGGTGTTCTCAATCTTCTGTTAAAAAGTAACTGTGCTGGAGATTTATTCAATCCTGATACCGATGTATTGCGATATTCAAGCAAAGCTAAAGGAACGTCAACACATTTTCGTAAAATTGTTTTCATTGTTTGAACAGCTCTTTCAGCCAGTCCATTAGAACGAGGATATAGGGGACTCGATGTTATAAATTGAAATGTCCACTGACTTGCAAACATTTTGCATTCAAACGAATCAAAAGGCATATTATCAGCAATTACCGTTAAAGGAACCCCATGAATTGCAAATATATTTTTCAACGCCTCTATAACCGAAGTGGACGTTTTATTTTTTAATTTTGATAACTCAATCCACTTTGTCAAATAATGAATAACTACCAAATATGATTCTCCACCATATTCCAGTATATCAGTACCTACTTTGTTGAACGGTAAATCAGGTATGTCATGCAATATCATTTCATGTCTACGATTGGAATTTTCAAATTTATCACATGTACTACACATTTCTACAAATCTTTGAATATCCTGATCCATTTTCGGCCAGTACAGAATTTCTTTAGCCCTTTGCTGAGTTTTTGTGATACCGAAGTGATTTGCATGAAGTTGTTTAATCATGTCATACTTCATGGTAGATGGAACAATTATTCTGTCATTAAAAAACAAAATACCGTTTGAAAAATGAATATCCGAACGAATATCCCAAAATGATTTTAAACAGTCTGAAGAGAGTTTCCTTATATCCCTGGGCCAACCTTTTGTGCACATTATTATTACTTTTTGTAGAATGGAGTCTTTTGATGTTTCCGTTTTAAATTCATTTTTTCTAGAGTCAGTTACATTAATATTACGTTCTAAAGTATGTACAATTTCTGTAAGATCTGTGTCATCATCAACTTTATCTTGTAAAAAATTACGCGACAAGTAATCTGCGATATGAAGATATTTACCTGGTTTATACTTGAGCTGAATGTCATATTTCAATAATTTTATTTTCATCCTTTGTAATCTCGGTGCATAAACCTGTGATATTCCTTTTTGCATAATACCCAGAAGCGGTTTATGATCTGAATCTACTTGAAAACTTCTTCCGTATATATAATAATGAAACTTTTGACAAGCAAATAAAATCGCTAAATATTCTTTTTCTATCTGAGCATAATTTTTTTCAGCTTCAGTGAGAGATCTGGATGCATACGCAATAGGCTTGTTGTCTTGTAACAAACAGCAACCAATTCCATCTTTGGAGGAATCAGTTTGTATGATGGTTTGTTTTGTTTCATCAAAATTAGCTAAAACGGGTGGAGAACTAATGATATTTTTTATTTTATTCAGAGATATGGTATGACATTCAGTCCAAAGCCACAAGGTATTCGATTTCAAAAGTTCTCGCAATGGCCCAGTAAGGTCCGATAGGTTGGGAATGAAACTTCTGAGATAGTTCACCATACCTAATAAACTTTGTGATTGTTTTTTATTTTCTGGTATTTTCAAATTTTGTATCGCCTTAATTTTCTCATCACCAGGACGCATGCCATTTTTATCAAATAAATGTCCCAAATACCGGACTTGTGTTTGTCTGTATTGGATTTTGTTTTTATCAAATTTCACAACTTCTTTCTACAACTGTTTTCAGGATTTCATCATGTTCTTCAGGAGATGAACCCGCAATCAACAAATCATCAAAATAGACTATTACACCTGGTATATCACCAAATATTTTTGAATTATACTTCTGAAAAATTTCAGGGGCACAATTCAAACCAAAAGGAAGCCTGTTAAATTTATAGACACCAAAAGGTGTACCAAAGGCACATAATTTGCTCGATTCATCACCTAAGGGAATGTGATAAAAACCTTCTTTAAAATCCAAAACAGAGAAACAGCATTTGTTTGTTAAATGTACGCTAATCTCTTGCAACGTTGGTATCAAACAATACTCTTTCTCTAAAGATTCATTGAGATATTTTGGATCTAAACATATTCTCAAGGACTTATCTTTTTTTTCTACAATCACTAAGTTACTGAGCCACTCTGTAGGACCATCGAATTTCGAAATTATTTTCCTGTTTTCCAAATCATTCAATGAATTGCTAAGTCTTTCTTTTAATGCTAATAGTACTCTACGGGGTGGTTTAGCAACTGGTATCGCATTCACCTTTAGTTTCAATTCATACTCCATACTATATTTTCCAACTCCTGAAAACATATCTTTGTTTATTTCAATGAAATTTTCTTTTGTTGCCACTTTTTCACAAATTTCATTGATTTTGTTTATAATATGCAATTTGATACATGTATTCAGACCCAAAATCGGCATAATATCTTTATCTACAATAATGAAATTTTCCACGTAAGTTTCATTTTTGAATTCACAACGCATGCTCACAAGACCAAGCGGTTTGACTTTGAATCCACCAAAAGATTCAAGGATAATATTTGTTTGTTTCATATTCTGTATGCCACCTACCTTTTCATTCACCTTAAAAAAAATGCATATATGACAAAACATTAACTTGAGAGCCAGTATCAATCTTGAAATATAAATATGAGCCCTCAACTCTTATCAGTTCTTTCCATTCATTCTTCATCTGAACTTCATTTATTTCAATACTTGTAACCAGCACATCTTCATCTGAATTAATTTCATCTTCATTCATGCCACGGATTTCTTTCACCATTTTATTTCTGCAGAACCTCTCAAAATGATTGAATAAATGACACTTCCCACATTTTTTCCCGTAAGCAGGACAAGATCGCGGCTGATGAAATCTGCCACAATTTCTGCACATGAAACCATCTCTCGAGTGGTAATCTGCCTTCTGGTTAGAACTGCACTTTATAGTATTGGTATGCTTCAGCTGGTTGATTGATTCCTCTTGACGTTCCTCCTCTCTCAAAGTATCTGTGTTTCTTTCTGATTTCATCAATTCTTTTTTCATTTTCCTGAATTTCTTTAACGTGGATCTTTGAAACTTCAGTTGCTCGGCAAATTTCAATAGACTTATCCAGAGTTATATCTCCCTTTCCAAGTAATTTCTGTTGCAATTCATTGTCACTGATACCTAAGACTATTCTATCACGAATCATATAGTCAGTTTGATCTTGGAAATTACAGTTCAGTGATAATTTTTTCAGAACAGTGAGGAAATGATCAAACTGTTCACCTTCTTTCTTAACTCTATTATAAAAGAGGAATCTTTCGTAAAGAACATTTTTCTTAGGAGATACATAATCTTCTATAGCTTTGATCACCGTCTCGTAGACTTCTTTTTCTTCCTTTGTTAACTTAAGTGTATTAAACAGCTCTATACCTTCTTCACCAATTATATTCAGTAAAATGGCGACTTTCGTTTTATTTGGTTGTGTATCTTTACCAGACGCCAGCAAGTAGATTTCAAAGCTCTGTTTGAACCTTTTGAAAATTTCGGCTACATTTCCGCTGAAAGATAGTTTTTCCGGAAGTTGGTTCTCCATTTTATCTCTTCTCTCAATAGCAGGTTTTCTTTACGACTGCGCCATGTTTTATTATAGTTTTTATTAAATCAAAATTACAAATGTATGTCACTTTCAAAGTCTACCTGACAAATTACAAATTATCAGATTATCTCTGTCCAGAATACAGGGAGGAGCATAACCAAATATGAAACATATACAACAGGGGGCAATGTGGCGAAGCTGTGGGCGATGCCGGACCTGAACGATCACGCAGGCCGCATATGACCTTCGAGGCGTTATGCACCGAAAAGAATCTATATGATTCGAGGACTCCCTCGAAATTTCCTCGAATCAAACGGTAAATATAAAAGAAGAACCAGGCAGCGGAGACGGGCAGTCAGTGAAGTGAAAGTCGAATATAAATAGTAGAGTGATTGTTATGTAAATTAGAGTATTGTGTTATTGTATCATTGTATTTCGATAAATAAATTATTTTAGAGTTAATTGGACTATAAATATATTACAATAATTTAAATTCTGAGGTTGCAATTTCAAATATTTCACCAGAACGTAATGACACTTGGTATAACAATTTGAAAACTAGGATACGTGATAATCCTGATCAATTTCCCCATTGGAAAGTTGAAAATGACCTTATTTTCAAATATATTGCTTCTAAATCTCCCCTTAAGTCTAACATTATGGAATGGAAAATTTTGGTCCCAAAATACCAGCGAAAAGATCTGATTAAGTCTTTACATGATCCCCCTACGAGTGGTCATTTCGGTTTTTATAAAACGTTGGCTCGAATACTAGAATCATATTTTTGGGCCAAGATGCGCCAAGACATGTAAAGTCTGCGCTGCTCAGAAATTACCTCCCACCACTCGGTTTGGCTTCATGGGTAAGGAGAAATCTGTTGATTTTCCCTGGCAGGTTGTAGCCGCAGATATTATGGGCCCTTTTCCTGGTTCGAAAGGTGGAAATTCTTATCTCCTAGTAGTAGGTGATCGGTTCAGTAAGTATGTTCTACTTCATCCAATGCGCAAGGCAACTGCACAAAATATAGTGAAATTTATAGAGGATAAAGTCTTTTTAGTATTTGGTGTCCCACAATATGTTATAGTAGATAATGGAACTCAATTTGCGGGCACTCTGTTTAAAAAGTTATGTGGAACCTATGAGGTTCAAAAGATATGGTTTAATGCTCGTTATCATCCGCAAGTAAATTTTGTTGAACGCATGAATAAAACTATTGGAACAGCCATAAGGTGCTATGTAGAGGAACATACCGACTGGGATCAGCAGTTGCCGAAAATTGCTCATGCTATCAATACAGCCAAACAAGTTACAGGGTATACACCCACGTTTTTGAATTTTGCCTTTCTGGGAAGTACTATGGAGAAATCCAAACAACCACTGACTTAGAAGTCCTACCTGGAGATAGAAACTCCTACGTTACAGATACAAATGCTTTAAGGGAAATTTTTGCCAAGGTTCGTCAAAATTTACACAAGTCTTATGAGAGAAATGCCACTAGATATAACTTACACAGAAAAGAAATATCATTTGATATAGGAGATAAAGTATATAGAAAGAATAAAGTCCTTTCTAATGCTGCTGATCAGTTTACTGCAAAACTTGCTCCTAAATATTGCTCAGAACCCTGTACAGTTGTGCAGAAAAAGTCCAGACTTGTTTACAGGTTGGAAAATGCTTATGGTTCACCAGGCGGTGAATGGCATGTGAAGGATTTGAAGCCTTACCTAGGCTCGAATTCAGACGTTTCAGTCGGTTAACTTACTCAAGTGTTCTAGTTAACACCGTCGAAAGTTACTGGAAAATTTCAGGCGGTTGCTGAACATTTTAGTATTTTTTTAACAAGCCTGTTTAACTCCCTTGTCATGTGGCAAATTCGCCACACTTCAGATATTAAGCCTGTTACAAATTCCTCGAAAATTTCAAGTATAAATCCTGCCCCGATTTTTTTGACTGGCCATAAAAAATCTCCTTTAAAAAAAAATTTAAAGTTTTTAAAGAAAAATTTTAAAAAATTTTGTAAATATTTTTCAATATTATAGGATTAAGTTAGTGGCATTTTCATTAGCAAATTCACTTGTCAGTTTGTGTATCAAATTTTTTTACATTGCATCAGACTTACCGATTTCGACTCTTACCCAATTTTGAATTTTGCCAAATTTTGACTTTTAAGTATTTCTATGTCCCATGATAACGCGTGTGGTACGCGAAGTTACCGAATGTAATGTAAAATCAATTCGTTTGAGATTGTACTGGTAGGAGTGATCAGAAAAATTGACTTGCATCAATTTTTTTTCTTTTTGGAGGGGGATGGTGTCACGTTTGAAAGATCACAGTAGGTTTTCTGTAAGGGTTCTCAGATTCCTTCGGCCTGCTTGAGCTTCTTGAAACTAGGTGGCGCCACCAATCAATAACTTTGAATTATTTATGTTCTTATAGAATTTTGAATAAATAATAAATACCTTCCAAATACTTTCAGTCCAAACACAAATCTAGAATGAATTTCGGAAGAAATCTTTTTGTTAATTTGCCAAGTATACTCCCTACGGAAAAGGTTATTCCAATGCAATTTTTCAATTGTTCATTAGTGCACGAACCATAAAGCATTGGCAAGCCAGTGTTTGTTAGCTGACCCTGTACATAGTAATCTTTCTCATTCAAATGGTGCCAACCACCGAAAAGGAAAACGATTTAGTCTCAATGATCTTTCACCATTGAACTAATGTGGGGTGCATGTTCATAGATGTCTCCCTTTTTCAAAGAATACCTGCCTGATGGCCATAACCATGAGAGGGCTATGACCTTCTAGATTCCGTGTCGAGAAAAATGACATATTAGGTGATCTGAGATCTGACCTACTTGTCACTTGTCGAGGGTTCAACAAGAAAAGAGAATTTTAAAAAAAGACAAGCGTTGCTTTGGCCGGATAACCGGGATAACGCCATTTTTAAGTCTTTTTCGAATGAAAGCCGAGCGGTAAGCATCTCTGTGGCCTGTTACATCCAAGTTTCCTTGGCCTTTTCATTCGGAAACCTGAAAGGTGTCGACTCAAAAACTGCTTTTTGGAGTGAGAATGTCGAGCACTTCAAGAATTTTGCTAGCTGCATTATTAGTCCATTTTAATGGCTTATTTCTGCTATTGCCTGAAGACTGGTTGCCGGGGAAGCCATTTGTAATCCTCCGTGCGGGGGTTGCTGGGAAGAGCCCTTCCTTATTATCTTTTTGGGAGGATTTGCACCCTTTGATGAGGTGGTCACATATTCCTGGAAGGAACACCCATTTGGCGTTTTTTTTTGGAAGAAGGCATCCATTTTGAAGATGCACCATACCAATACCCTTTGAAGGGGGTCCTCTAGTGGCTGGAAAAGGACCTCCTGTTCATTTACAATCTTTTGTTGTCTCCTGGCAGTTTGTGTATCAAATTTTTTTACATTGCATCAGACTTACCGATTTCGACTCTTACCCAATTTTGAATTTTGCCAAATTTTGACTTTCAAGTATTTCTATGTCCCATGATAACGCGTGTGGTACGCGAAGTTACTGAATGTAATGTAAAATCAATTCGTTTGAGATTGTACTGGTAGGAGTGATCAGAAAAATTGACTTGCATCAATTTTTTTTCTTTTTGGAGGGGGATGGTGTCACGTTTGAAAAATCACAGTAGGTTTTCTGTAAGGGTTCTCAGATTCCTTCGGCCTGCTTGAGCTTCTTGTAACTAGGTGGTGCCACCAATCAATAACTTTGAATTATTTATGTTCTTATAGAATTTTGAATAAATAATAAATACCTTCCAAATACTTTCAGTCCAAACACATCTAGAATGAATTTCGGAGGAAATCTTTTTGTTAATTTGCCAAGTATACTCCCTACGGAAAAGGTTATTCCAATGCAATTTTTCAATTGTTCATTAGTGCACGAACCATAAAGCATTGGCAAGCCAGTGTTTGTTAGCTGACCCTGTACATAGTAATCTTTCTCATTCAAATGGTGCCAACCACCGAAAAGGAAAACGATTTAGTCTCAATGATCTTTCACCATTGAACTAATGTGGGGTGCATGTTCATAGATGTCTCCCTTTTTCAAAGAATACCTGCCTGATGGCCATAACCATGAGAGGGCCATGACCTTCTAGATTCCGTGTCGAGAAAAATGACATATTAGGTGATCTGAGATCTGACCTACTTGTCACTTGTCGAGGGTTCAACAAGAAAACAGAATTTAAAAAAAAGACAAGCGTTGCTTTGGCCGGATAACCGGGATAACGCCATTTTTAAGTCTTTTTCGAATGAAAGCCGAGCGGTAAGCATCTCTGTGGCCTGTTACATCCAAGTTTCCTTGGCCTTTTCATTCGGAAACCTGAAAGGTGTCGACTCAAAAACTGCTTTTTGGAGTGAGAATGTCGAGCACTTCAAGAATTTTGCTAGCTGCATTATTAGTCCATTTTAATGGCTTATTTCTGATATTGCCTGAAGACTGGTTGCCGGGGAAGCCATTTGTAATCCTCCGTGCGGGGGTTGCTGGGAAGAGCCCTTCCTTATTATCTTTTTGGGAGGATTTGCACCCTTTGATGAGGTGGTCACATATTCCTGGAAGGAACACCCATTTGGCGTTTTTTTTTGGAAGAAGGCATCCATTTTGAAGATGCACCATACCAATACCCTTTGAAGGGGGTCCTCTAGTGGCTGGAAAAGGACCTCCTGTCCATTTACAATCTTTTGTTGTCTCCTGGCTGGGACCCAGATGCCTTTCGAGCAAATGACCATGACTACTTAGTCATAGTTCTAAACTGGAACGATTCGAGGACTGGAGTATCCCCCTCACCTTCGCCTGTCTGGAGTGGATTTCACCACAGGGATAGGAGGATGTTACAGTCATCATTCTGAGGATGAACTTCCATCGTGGGACCCATGGACTCCGCTTAGTCTAGCACCGTAGACTAACAGGCTTGTTAATTTTGATTTATCTAATATTTCTCATGAATGCCCTTTGGTAAATTTGCTAGGTAATGCTTTATACTTTATATAATTTTATGTAAAGCCACGTACAGTACTGAACGTTAGCTACCTTTACACTTGGCAGCTTGGTCAAATTTCCTAGGTATCTACATGAATAATATGAACCTTAATTTAATTTTGTACTAGACTGAGTGGATTCTTAATATGTTTACTCTAATTTGAAAGAGCCAACTACATCATTTCTCAAATTTTCAACGTATACAGGCTCAGCTTAACCTACAAAATGTCAACTCTAATTTGAAAGAGCCAACCACTTCATTTCTTAAATTTTCAACGTATACAGACTCAGCTCAACTACAAAATGTCAACTCTGATTTGAAAGAGCCAACGACATAATTTCTTAAATTTTCAACGTACTCTGAAACGACAGGGTTCTATAAAAGGTTTCTGTGTCTAGTATTATTTTATTTTCATATTCACAAATAACGTCCAAACAGTAAGTCCCACATGAAGTCATTTCGATGTACATACATTTTTTATAAATAATTACAGGGTGATGGTATTATAAATAAACAATTACAGGGTGATGCTATTATAAATAAATAATTACAGGGTGATGGTATTATGAATAAATATATGCAGTTTAAGTAAGGTGATGTTTTATTCCAGGTGTGTCTCAATACTTATAGAAGTGTGACGAAGTTATTACAAACTCGTACAGATAAAATCATGGAGCTTGATGCATAAATTTATAGAAATTTTATACTACTCCCATCAATTTCTTTTTATCCTAGTTTTCTCGAGTCAGACAGGACTTTAGACTCTTCAATATTATTTCTTTAAACCCGAGTGGCGCCATCAACTCAACACCAGATCAAAGAAAATACTTGACAGACAGGACTTGACCTCGACCACATGACTCACCGGCTACTATAGCTAACGGGTTTGTAACAATTCATTCCGATAGGAAATGAAAACATTACAGTATCACATAAACAAAGTCTCCGCAGGCCGTTGTAGTGGAATCATAATCATCGGGATATTCAATTGCTGCTTAGAAGAAATTAATTTTTATAGAATGAAGAATTTCAATGAGGGTACTCCATTCGATGGCACCGAATGGTATGCTTCGATAAGAATATGTTTGCTTCAAAGTGATGCATGGACTGAAGCATCTGGCTGGACTCAGCCCACAACGAATTTCGTAAGTATCTATGGGATGGGCCATCAGTAGAAGTTGGTGTTGTTCTTCACGTGCAGCCAATTCATACCTTTGGAGCGCTCGATTAAGTTCATCATTTTGGTTTTCAAGGGTAAGCGAATAGTAATCAGGACCATCATTCATATCAATTTCAAACGCGGTAGAATCTTGACTGCTACCATAACCACTATCACTGTCAGTGTACATGCTCACAGTCAGGTTGTAACAAGCAAAACTGCCTTTAAAATACTTTAAATATTATATATTATATATATATATATATATATATATATATATATATATATATATATATATATATATATATATATATATATATATATATATATATATATATATATCCTCCTCCTGCAGAAGGACATTTCGCATCCGAAATGTCCTTCTGGAGCGCTCTCTAATCTGTTGCCGTGGTGGATCCTGTAAGCGATTGCAGTGTTCATCCCGGCGAACGATGACGGGCACCGGGCCCCCGCGTGTATACTACCGTGATAACCAGGACTGCACTGATGAGGGACTTCATCCCGAAACCGGTCTGCAGTTGGTTCCTTGTTTGGATCAGGCGGTGTCCTGCTGTCTGTCTCTGAGAGCTCTTGCAAAGTTGTTCCTTCAAAGTAAGTATCTTTGCACATATGTCTGACAGATATAATTCAATATCTGTCGAGGTATTAGCCAGAGAAGTAGTTGTTTTCTGTCGGACATATGCCATACAATCTATACAAAGGTATAGTGAGTTCCTAAAGGATTGTTTTCGACTGTTTTACAGTCACTGGAACATATATATATATATATATATATATATATATATATATATATATATAGAAGTTGTTGGGGTGAAAATTGGAAAAATGTTAAAAGACCCTCCTCATCTTTGGCTGATGTGCGTATTTCTCATAAGATTCTTTACAAAATCAACGTTTTCTATCCAACTGTTGTGCTTGCTATCCATTCCTAGCCATTTGACAAACATTTTGTTTCCTTTTTTTTTCAATACTTTTTCCACGAGATAGATGTCAGGGTTCACAGTTTTTTGTAATTCCTCTGCGTATAAGGCTCCTTTGATTGGCACATTATGCATGTCTTCCAGCATAAAGGTAGCAGGATCGGTGGTGTTGATTTTGATAATTTTGAATAATTCCGTCGTCCAATTGGGTGTATAACCATTTTCAAAAACGTGTTTTGTTTTACTGATGCGCACAACATCACCGACTTTGAACTTTCTCGGCTCAGCTATTTTCAGGTGGTTGTATGATGATTTAAGAATTTGTTTTCCGTTGGTTTTATTGATTTCTGACGGTTTTACCGTCTTTGAGTGCCGCGTATCATTGTAGGACTTTGTGATTTCAGGCAATATATTCAACCATTTGTAGGTGCCATTCAAACTAAAATATTTGTAGTGCCTTTCTTTCAACGTTCTTATGACTCGTTCAGCCATGGCAGCCTTCATGACGCTGTATGTGTTATAGTGATTTATTCCATGTTTTTTCATCAAACTCTGTAATTTTCTGTTGTAGAACTCCTTTCCCTGATCACTCTGTAGATTTTTCGGACAACGTTTCTTATGTGCCAAAATATCTGCAAACGTTTCGGCAATTTCCGCACCCGTCTTCGTTTTGAGAGGTCTAGTCTACACGAATTTCGAGAAACAATCTATAACGACTAGAATGAATTTGAAATTTCTATTTTGATGGGCGTACGTTCTCATTTCAGCCAAATCCATTTGCCACAAATCATCCAAACCCTTGATGATGGTACGTCGTCGAGCAAAATTTTTTCTTATTGGTTTATGTAGTTCGTGAACAAGTTGAGCCTTCTCTTTGGAAGCCATATTACTGAGGTTGACAACGCAATACGCTTCAATATATAATTTTGGTAAATAGACTAATTTTATGTCATTTCGTTGTTGATTCTCCCCACAGCATCAATACCAGCCTTAAACTTCGCTATATCAGATTCCATTGTGGTGATTTGTTGTTTAAAGTTACGCTGGATTCGATTCACTTCCATCTCAGTTTTTTTGTTTGATGCTTCACATTGTTCCATGAATATTTTCATATCCTCATCGTGTGATTGAATTACTTGAGTCAATAATGCGGTTTTCTTCGATAGATAATCTCGATTATTTTCAATATCGGTTTTAAAATTCTTACCGAGTTGATCACAGACAGCAAATAGCTCCTTATAACGCTCATCATTTATTTGAGTTGATTGAGTCAAGTTATCGCCAATCGTTTGCATTTTTCTTTCGAATTCTTTCGATGACGTACTCAGGTCATTTTGAATATTTTGCATATCCATCGAATTGGAACTTAGTTTGCGTATGGAGGTCTCCAATTGCTCAGTGGACTGCTGATCTCTATCATCTATAACTTTAATTTCATTTTGGATATTTTATAGATCAGCTTGCATTTCATTAACTTGATTGGTTATTACTTTATTGATTTTATCCACGTATTCCTTATTAGCTGCATCCGTACCGATGGTGGGTGGTTTGACATTACTCAATTTCAAATTACCGAAATCTATATTTCCGTCTGGCGTGTGTAACAAACCACCGCCAGGTGACGCAGAAGGTTCCAATTTTCGCTTTTTGTTTGAGCTGCTACGTCCGAACTTATCGATAACCATTTTGAATATGTTGATGTATCTGTGAGTGCTGCCTTAAAAGGGGAGACGAATTATATTTGCCTCTTCGAGTTCACTCTCAATTGCCCTTATCTCATTGATATGTGAAGTATTTTCAGCATTCCTAGAGGCTATCAATGATTTGAGGCGTTCACATAGTTCGTTGGGATCATCCCAGTAAATATATTCCATGGGTTTGTTATTATATGTCATTGCAATAGGCGTTTCAAATAAACCGCTACCCGTCGGCGGCTGAGGTGTTTTAGGAAAATTTGCACGTGTCGATGGCTTACGCTGACTCCCTTTGGGAAACAGTAGTTTAATAAGGCCGGTATACTTGTATTTTTGGGAACTCTTTGCACGACCTAAAGTGTCTCTTTGAGCGCTCGATAAATCTAAAAGTTTTTTGTATTCTTGTAAATCCTCATCATCATAATTTTCAGGTGTGTTGAGAAATATCAATTCATATATACCAGGTGTTCCTTTCCATTGCAAATCATCTATTTTAATGTATCCGCTGCGTTTGACAAAATTTATTTCTCTTCGTGCAAGGAACCATTTCGAATCATATCAATCATAAAAGGGGCCGTAGAGCTTGTCGATTCCTTTGTTATTTTCAAAATGTTTCAAAATGTATGGTTGAGCCATTTCCGGATATTGATCAATATATTCCTCTAGAACTCGTTCACTCATTTCTGACGCAAAGCTCTGATCTTGCTTATCTACGCTTAAAACATCTGCATCTCCAACATCACCGTGCGTACCTGACATATTCAAGGGCTTGGAATAGAGTCGTATCTCTTTCACTTTCTCTTGTTTAGGTTCGGTTTTCACCTCAGTTTTGATTGAGGTTGCACCTGATGGTGTGGTTTTATTTGCTATTTTCCTCAATGGAATAGATAGAGGTTTGAAGAATTTTTGTAATGTCTTATCTTCGGATTTACCCAATTTCAAAGCCAGATACTTTTTTTGAATGCCTTTTGCAATTTCGTTTATTTTATTCTTTCGTTTGACATCAACCTCTTTGCTTAGTGGTTTCATGACGATAGCGACCATCATTCAAATCGAAATCTTTTGCAATGACTAATGTTCCATACTTCTCACACCAACAAGCGGCTCACATTCGTTTAAAATGTTCAAATGTAACATCGGGAGAGACATGCTCATCATATACGTGTTTCAAATTGATTCATCTTGTTTGAAGAGCACGATTAGATTCCAATTATCCATCAAAAGCTGTTTGGGTACCTTGTTTTGCTGTGAATCACACGAAATGTCATCGAATATGAAAATGGAATTTTGTTTAGCATCTTGGGGACTTATAACATTTTCATTTTCCGTGAACGGAAAATAATGAAAACCTTTGACTTCTTCCAAAATTTTTTGCAGAAACCAATACTTGGGTTGAAATAACGACTTTGAGTAGACATAAACATTTTCCAATTTCACGCCATGGGGATGGATCAACACCGCGATTAGAGCGTTCGTTTTTCCACAACCACTCGGACCATATACGATAGCACGAAATGAGTTTGGTAACAATTCGCCATGTTTGCGACCCACCATAACATTATCATCATTTAAATAATCCAAGTTTTCAATATGTAACGTGTTTTCTTGTTGAACAACCTTCATAGTGTGAGGGATGTGCGTGTATGTTTATAAAAAGAGGTGACACCTCACACTTGATGTCATTCCCAATGCTGACATATCAAGGTGAAGGTGTTGTCGATACGTTCATCAATAAGTTACCGTTCGAATTACATATACCTGGATATCAGTACTGTGGGCCGAGTACTCATCTGAAAGAGAGACTCGAAAGAGGAGATCCTGGTATCAATCCACTGGACACGGCTTACAAACAACACGATATTGCATATTCGCAAGACAAATCTCTCGATGGCCGGCATCAGGCTGATAAACTTCTTCAACAAAAGGCCTGGGCAAGAGTAAAATTAAAAGACGCAAAACTTGGTGAAAAAACAAGCGCTCTCTTCGTCACCGGTGCAATGAAAACAAAACGCAAGTTTGGCATGGGTGCTACAAAATTATTCCGCAACAATGTCCTGGAAAAATCCTCAAGGATTGGTCGTCCCACACTGGCAGTGATATGGGAAAATCCATCACATTAGCTCTGAGAGCGGCTAAGAAAGCAGTCAAAAAAGCTGGAGGACGTAAACGGATACGTATCCCGAGAATAATTCCGCTGGGATCCAAGTCAGGTTGTATCCTACCTCTCATACCTATATTTACTGGACTTTCAGCTTTGGGTTCGTTGGTTGGTGGGTCAAGCGCAGTAGCAAAGACGGTATTGGATGCAAGGAGTGCCAAAAAGAAGCTTGAAGAGGATCACCGTTACAATAAGGTTATGGATCATTTGGGTTCCGGACTATATCTGCGTAAAACACCTCGAGGATACGGACTATTTTTGAAGAAACAAAAATGTGCACGAGGTCTCTACTTGAAGAAACAAAAAAACTGCTAAGGAAGCTACCTAATAAATACGATGTGGAAATTGAAAAATTTGCTCGTAAAATGAAAATACCTGATTTTCGAGAAGTATGTATGCGTGATACGTTACCAACACAACCCCGACAAAGAGAATGTGCTGTGTTGAACTTGGACTCTTAGGAAAATATGGGTACTCACTGGGTAGCTTACAGGAAATTTGGCAACATTGTGGAATAGTTTGACAGTTTTGGCAATCTGAAACCTCCGCTCGAACTGGTTCAAAATTTGGGAAATGGTGTTAAAATTATGTATTACAATGAACGATATCAAAATTTTGATCAATTCAGTTGCGGTCATCTCTGCCTAAAGTTTTTACTTTGCAATGTATTCGATTGAAAACGAATGTAATTATTGTATGAATAAACGATTTCAACATAATATGTTGTTTCTATTATTAAAGACATGCCGCTGATGGTACTATATCCGTCATGTCTATGCTGTTGACTCTCAAAAGTCGTTCTTCAACGCTTTCCATTGATTTAACACCACCTATTCAATTGGAAGAAGATTCCGAATACGGTCTAGCTCTACTTAGTTTTCATTCATTCAACAGTATAGCAAACGTCAAAGAGGGTACCAAGTTCAATTATTACGAAATTATTAAGGATAAAAAGAAGAAGGTGAGGACGAGTATCGATATTCCTGTTGGAGCATACGAAATTGGGGATATTGAAGCGTTGATTCAGAAACGTATTGTACCAAAAACATTTGCTGACAAACCTGAAGAATTCTTCTATCTCAAACCGAACAATAATACGCTGAAAAGCGAAATATTTTGTCTACTATACGCCATTGATTTCACCTCGCAGGAAAATTCTCTGGCAAACATATTGGGATTTTCTCCGAGTGTTCTAAAACCAAACGTGCATTACACGACCGATCTGCCTGTTAATATTATAAAAGTAAGGACTGTAAAGCCCTTTTTTGCTTTACTGGTCACTTTGGCGCCGAGTCCAGGTTACGGATTTTCCCGGGCGCCACCTTTGTTTAACGTGGGAAGGCCACTCGCTCCGGGCAGTCTTAGTGGAGAAAATGATACTCCAGGGGTAACTTATGGTATGGACGAAAGTTCGGTGGACAGGCTTTAATTGCCTATCCTGGGTTCGAATCCTGGGTACCTGCTGCTGTTTGATGGAACACTCAGAAGTAATTAAATTGATTAGGGGAGGAAGAAACAGCTAATTAATCAAATCAAACACCAAATAATTATCTCAATTAGTTTTTATTCATGTTACGTCACGGTAGGCGACAATGTCAGTATAACTATGTATTTTAAAACCAAGCACTATTCTAAAATCACAAACTGGAAAAACAAACCACTTTAAATCCTCGATAGGCAAGCGGAAGCAACAACAGTGGTATTAAACATTAAAAGCGGAGTGGGGATCAGGTATTTATTACGCAAGCGGTTATAAACGGAAGCATACGGGGACAAAGCGGTTACGGCAAACGATGTGTAAATGCAAGTTCTGAATATATCCAAAGCTCCACCTCTTGGGGTCGTAATTCTCAGACAACACGGCTGTCAATGGAAGTTGCACAGGGCCTCAATTGACAGTGACCACCCTGTATCGGTTTACCTAGCTAATCTCCTATCATATGTGGCTGTCAATGTAGGTTGATGTTGCACAGTGCCTCAATTGATAATGACCACCCTGTATCGGTTTACCTAGTTAATCTCCTATCATATATAGCTGTCAATGTTGGTTGATGTTGCACAGTGCCTCAATTGACAGTTACCACCCTGTATCGGTACACCTATCTAAATCTCCTGTCATATACGGCTGTCAATGTAGGTTGATGTTGCACAGTGCCTCAATTGACAGTGACCACCCTGTATCGGTACACCTATCTAAATCTCCTATTATATACGGCTGTCAATGTAGGTTGATGTTGCACAGTGCCTCAATTGACAGTGACCACCCTGTATCGGTACAACTATCTAAATCTCCTATCATATACGGCTGTCAATGTAGGTTGATGTTGCACAGTGCCTCAATTGACAAAGACCACCCTGTATCGGTACACCTATCTAAATCTCCTATTATATACGGCTGTCAATGTAGGTTGATGTTGCACAGTGCCTCAGTTGACAGTGACCACCCTGTATCGGTACACCTATCTAAATCTCCTATCATATACGGCTGTCAATGTAGGTTGATGTTGCACAGTGCCTCAATTGACAAAGACCACCCTGTATCGGTACACCTATCTAAATCTCCTATCATTTACGGCTGTCAATGTAGGTTGATGTTGCACAGTGCCTCAATTGACAGTGACCATTTCAAATCGTCTGAGAATTACTCACCCTTTACTCATCACCAAAATTATTTACAAATGCTTACGGTTTCGGGTCAGGATCCTTCACGTGGCTTCTGATCTGCTGGCCGGCACACAACTGACTTCACTTCAGCTCTCTTCTTGGTTCTCGGCCGTCTTCTCCCACTATTACTATTCCAGGCCTGCGCGGTCGGTCTCCGGTTGGACTTAGCGAATTCTCACCTGCTAGACGGCTGCTAGTGGATTCCTGCTACGTGACGAACCTTGGCTGGACGGAGAACAAACTGAATTTCCTGTCGTCGCTTCAATTCAACTGAAGTCAAATTGGAAATTGAAAATATTCAGCTGAAGGTAAAACGAGTTTCCCCCCATGATCAAATCAAGCTGCAACTTTTGAGAGCAATCCAAGCTGACACTCCAATCACGATTAATTTCATACGCAGCCTGCTCTAATTGTTGGTGCTACAAATCAAATATGGGCCGTAAAGACTTCTTCGCAAATCGAAACTCCCCGATTGTTCCAGAAGAGATGAATCAATAAAAAATACCTCTGTTGACGTTATGCTGGAGATAGAGACATCACAAGGATTTCCAGCAAACACTACAACTTATTGCATCATAGTACATGATATGAAGTATGAACTCCGCCCACTTAGCGAAATTATCAAAAAGTGGAACTGATCTGCATTTGATGTTAGTCTAACGTTGACGTTGGTGAGAATAGTTGCTAGTATATATCACGAGGGTAGCACTTGAAGATATCCAAGTGCTCATCATTGAACAACAATTTCATCCTAAGGAGATTGCAATTAGGATTGGTGCACAATGAAGCAACTTTTCACTACGCTCAAGCGTACCGTTTTCCTCTTTGAGTAAAAATGATCGCCGAACCGCCTGTTACATGGAAAAAACATTCATGGTCTGAGATACTCCTCTGGCTTTGTGGAATATCAACTGCTAGATGATATCCTCAAAGACAACCTTTTCGATGCTGATATTATTTACGTGCAAGGTCATCAAAAGAAACAATTTCTGGATAATAAACTGCAACAGTTGAATATACGTACGAGAGTTCTAAATTTGGAAGAAAATCAAGACTCAATGTGGATTTCAGCCGTCTTCGATGATACCAGCGGGGCTCCATCCTGTACACATCATTTTAAAGGACGCTCATACAAATGCAGTCTTCATAACGTTGGTATCTTATACAAATGGTTGTGCGCACTCACGCACGGACGCAAGCACGCGCGCATGCACGTACGCACGCACGCACGCACACATGCACCCAAGCACGCACGCACGCACGCACGCACGCACGCACGCACGCACGCACGCACGCACGCACGCACGCACGCAAGCACGCACGCACGTACGCACGCACGCACGAACGCACGAACGCACGCACGAACGCACGCACGAACGCACGCACGAACGCATGCTCGCACGGACTCCCGCAAGCTGGTATATAGCATATCATCATGTTTCTATTTCCTTCATTGGGTGATATGCTTCCAACAAGTTCAGATATAGTATTCGCGAGTGAAAAAATAAATTACTTCATCAATGAACACAAAGATAGATATGAAATTTATGAAGTGATTCTGAAAGAATGGGAACAGCGTAAGAAGCGCCTACAGTCAATACAAAATACAGAAACCAATAATTCACATTACAAAAGTTGCTGTTGGTAATATCCTGATGTAACAGAAGGTCCTGACACTTGTGAATGCTGCTTCATAGGTCGGTACGTGGAAGAAGTCAAAAAGTTGTGAACGTCTAAGGCATTTTCCAAGTATTTCGAAGGCGCTTAAACATGGATGGAACACAATGGTGCGAAGATTGTAGAAAGCATTTTTGTTTTTGTAAAAAGTCAATTGCCAAACATAATGATCCAAATTGGAATTTGAAATGTTATGAAAGCATATCAAATAGTCCTGTTCATCCTCCGAAAAATAAAAATACTTTGAATAAAATGCTCATTTTATTGTTTATCGTTCAATACACAAAACAGTCTGATGACACTGCGACACACCGTAAATGAGACATTGTTACAAACACATCCTACAACTCCACCACTACATGTTTACAAATGTCCCATTTTGCATTACCCCATTTTGCACTCCCCCATGTAGGCATCCCCCAATGACACTGCGACACACCGCAAATGAACCATATCCTCAATGATGTATTTTTCTCCAACACCTTCTTCAACTACACTGTGTTGACAAACCAACAACAAAATCATGGCACGTCAGCCGTATAGCCAACATGTTTATCTACATTTACAGCGAGGTCCGTAGCCAAGTGTGTCCAATGTCCGCTCCATAATCTGAAGGTAGTCGGATCGATCCCCACGGCCGAGATCTTTTTTTATTCATATAAATACGCTCTCGTCACACACGCGATGTAATTTGAATTCGCGCGCCCATGCAAGAGTGACATGATGGTGTTCCGTGGTAGGAGGTGTTCCGTGGTACGATGCAAGATGGCGGATAACAAATTTAAATTTGACGCTCTCGACTGAGGAGTCCTCAACTACGTCACACACGCTCTTTCTCTCTCTCACACACACACACACGCTCGGATTCGCTTTCTCTCTAACACACTGTTTTTCCTATGCTGGTGTTAGGATCGGCATAGCTTATCTACTGTGACAGTCTGAATCTGCCTACCAAAAAATCAAAATGTATTGAAACATATTTTCTTTGTGAAGGGAGTAAATTCTGGCAAATGGAATAGTTCATTAATATTGACTGATATTTGCCTGCATAGACTTTCTTGATTAATTCTAAAGACTTTTCAGGTTGTGGAAATTTATAGAATTGAAAAACTTCATAAAATTATAATAACTGCAAGATAAGACTCAGTGAACCCATTCCATTTTAATTATAAATTGATTTTCAAAGTAAACAAACTTACCTGTTAAAGGTTCGAGTATGTTTTTTTTTCCCTTTCTTCTGCACCAACACAACATTTTGATACCATTGTAGCTGTCACACAGTAAAGTCGAGCTAATGAATTGATTACACAATGATTATCACAAGAAATGGTATATAACACACAAAAATAAAAGTAAACTACGAGGTCGAGGTATGGGTATTTCATTCACTAATATTCGCTTTCGAAGTACGATCGCAAATGGTTACATTTATCTGTGGTCATGAAGTTGACGCTTGACAGAATGTGAAAATACCGCTAATTTTGAACTAAGCCAATCCTAAATTGTTATTTCAAAACTAACCAATGGCTATTCACTTTCCCAATATCCAATCAGACTTTGGGTCTCAAAACGAGCGCATGCGCCTTAAAAAATCATTTTAATGAAATGGCATATTGAAGATATTGATCTCTACTCTCAGATGCCGTTTACAGAATTTGAATACGACGATTTCTCTTGAATCAGCCATTTTGCAAGATATGTCCTCAATTTGTGCGATTGTGCAAAAACAATACATCGGATAAGAAACATTTTGCGCGTAGTTGAACCACATATTATTATCTGGCAGTTTCCGCCATATTATTTGTCCAGCTTCTGATTTATAAAACTTATATGTTTTTGAAAAATGGTCTCTTTTTCGAGGTTTTCCCAGATTTTCTCAGTGGAAAATTCTCCAATCCGGTGGTATGAAATCCGTTTCATGGTTTTATAAATTTCTATAAAAGTTCCATTGACTGTAAAACGATTCCTTGAATTATCTTTGAGATATTTCCAAAAAACCAAAACAGTTTGAATTTTGTCCACTATTGCTTGTTTAAAACATTCCACAAAGCGATTTTGCTGGGGCGAAAACTCGGGTTTTCATTTACTAACTATATTATCAAAATTAGTATAGGCCAATTGCGTCTGGGATACGTTATTCAAATTCGATCATAATGCTTGTAATGTCACGTAACTTGATCAAACAAAAATTATTGACATGAAGGAATCGCAATAACCACAGAAAATCGTTGGTTGTTTTGGTTACCGATTTCGTAGAAACTGCGTTCCGTAATTCATCCACTTTTCGGAGTTTTGACGTTTACGGTACGCTAAATTGTTAACCTAAATAACCTTTCACATTTACGGAACGATACAAACATTTTTCATTTTGTAACTTTGAAGGACCGTAACGAAGGCTTTTGGGGAAAAAAAATCGTCGGTCCCATGCCAAAACCGCGAATGTGCATTTTCTAATTTAGAGTTTTTAGAATATGCGTTCTTCTTTCTTGGAAAACCTTGGTAAGTTTTCACATTCGCGAATTCATTCTCGTTCACATTAGACATCCTTATAGCATATTCATGAGTTTGGCATTGAACATTTTGGTGGAAAATAATTTTTAAACATATTGAAGTCAGAACCCTGAAATTTGCACATTTGCGGTTTTGGCGTGGGACCGACGAATTATGAGGTACTGGTGATATTTTGACCTCATCTATACAGTCCCGAAAGGAAAAGAGTGAGTCCAGGGACTGTATATGTTGAGAGAACTGATATAGTTGAGATATACAAGTATCTTGTCCATATTCTAGATAATAAACTAGATCTAAAGGAACATTTCCAATATGATCAAAAAACAATATTTTTCTTCACTATAATTAGTAGTAGACATTTAACATTCCAGTCTATGTTGACAGTATATTATTCAATAATACAACCACATTTCTACAACTGTGCTCTGTGCTAGTGGGTGTTAACAATATAGCTGCTTTACAGAAGTTGTGAAATAGAGGATACCCGCATTCCTCTTCTTGAATGTAATAATTTGACACCTACTTTATCCATGATCCATTCACTGAACTGACTGTAAAGGAAAGGCTCTTTTATTTTCGTTTAGTTTTTGTCCTCATAGCTTGAATGTAATAAGATTAAGATAGGGGTAATATCTATCATAATAACCTCATATAATTAAATCCTTATTACGAATTTTTTTCAGGTTGATACAATCGCGAATTACATTCCGAAAATGTTATCATTTTATGGTCCTTCATTAATTATACTTTATTATTATTATTGCACGGCTGGGCTGGCTATCAGCCAAAGTACGAGTAGTTCTTTCTGAGTGAAACCTTTCTGCCCCCCGCTGTCTGGTTCATCCTCATGCGAGCCAGGGTTTCGCATTCGAAAGTTTCTTTTTCCTTATCACAGAACCTGCATAGTGAGGAGTCTTGGTGTATCTCCAGCATGTGCAGGTGTCTTTTTAAGTGGCAGTGCCCAGTTAGTAATCCTACCATCTTTCTGAGAGAGTTCCGGTCGGTTGGCCTCATCATTACCATCTTTAATAGCCAAGATGATTGGTGATGGTTCTCAACCTATTTCTTTGCATCCTCCTCAATGTCACCAAATGGTATTCTGCAGGCTGGATCTGCTTCGATGAGAATTGATGCTGCCCCCACTCTTGCTAGGGCGCGCTCATTTCTCTGGATGCCCCTGTGAACTGGTACCCAGACAAGTTCACCTTGTTCTGTGCTTCTAGATCGCTAAGGTTTTTGTTAGTCTCCCAAACTAGTTTGATTGCAGAGCCTTTATTGCCGCCTGACTGTCGAAAATAATGACTGTGGGTTGGTTTCTTAGAATCTCTCTCGTGCAAACAGAAATAGCCATTACCTCGGCTTGTAATATTGAGGATTGAGTGCCGAGGCTTAGACTAATCTTGCTTTGGTCTCTTTCCGTATATTCCAGCCCCTACTCCATTGCTTGTCTTAGAGCCATCCATGTACCAGATTAGCCCTCTCGACAACATTGGTATTGCCTTTGATGTGGCTTCCTCCTCTTGTAAGATGGTGGTGTATGTTCCATCAACGGGGTAGGTTGGAGATATTTTGTTCGACGGCATCTCAGATGCGTCGATCTTTATGTTGAAGTAGGTTTAGTTATTGTCTCTCCATTGGACCAGACGCTTAAGTCTGGAGGCTTATATCCAGCGTACGCTATATGCAAATGTAGAGGAGGGAGGATTAGTATCACCTCCAGGCTAATCGCAGATTTGCTGAACATAGCACCAGTGACCCCTAGCATGGCCAGTCTTTTCAAACCAGCCAGCCTCCCTCTGGTTGTCACTTGTTCAACCTTTGGCCACCACAGCAGGGATCCATAAGTTATCGAGGGCCCCACTATCGCTGTGTATAGTAAAGGGATTGTTTGGGTCCGAGCCCCAAGTTGTGCCAAAGGAGCGCCTGACTACCATCAGTGACGTCCTTGCATCTGCAGGCTTTCACCAAAGATTTGAAGACCTCTGTTGATCTCCAGATTTCTCTTCCTGGTGAAATGGACAATCATGGTTTTTTGAGGGTTGACCTCTAAGTTCTCCCTCATACACCATGTCTGGATGACCTCCAAATACTTTCCAGTAACCATTATGACGAGTCAGCATAGACCTCAGCATACATTCCTCTCCGGTTCAGGTCTGTATCTTTACACGAGATTCCACAATAGTGGGGATAGTACTCTCTACTGATGGCATCCCCGAATAGGTTGGCCTGTATTACCCTCTTTGCACCCAAGCATGGTAGATATGATATTCACTGGTTCAGGACTGGAGCAACACTTCTTGCCCTGAGGGCTGATGTGATAGAAGCATATTATGATATGTTATCAAACCCTTCTATATCAAGAAAAGCTGTGAGTGCAATCTCTTTATTCGGGAGAGGTTTCTTAATCCTTCTGACTAGGCTATGGATCGCTATCTAACAGGATTTTCCAGGTTGATAGGCGTGTTGGTAATCCGAGAAAATTGGATTTACTGAATCATTATCTCAGATGTTACTATCAACCAGTTTTTCCATCGTTTTGAGGAATGATTAGAGCAGATTGGTCTGAATGCTTTAGCCTGGGCGTAGGATGGTTTCCTCGGCTTCAGTATGAAGACCACTCCGGAACTTCGCCAGGTGTTAGGTATGTGTCTGTAGACCAGTCTTATCCTGAACAGGTTGACTAGCTGAGGAATCAGTGGCTCTGCTCCTTGCTTTAGTAGTACAGGTTGGATTTCGTCTGGCCCTTCTGATTTGAATGGACTAAAGAATGCTATGGCCGATTCTTCCTTGCTGTAGGTTATAACTTCTTTCGCTATGTTCCAGGTTTCTCTTGTGGGTATAGCCACAACTGCTACTCCCTGAGTCAGTTGTTCTCCTAGAGTCAGTAAAGTGAGTATCAAGGAGTATCTCTTGCATAAGCGTACCTGTTTGGTTTGTTCAGTTTTAAAATGATGAATATTCCTGTATAGCTGAAAAATAAAGTTGACATTGTTCTGACAGAAAAAGTCATTGGTATTATTTTCAAATTGAACTACGAAAAAGTTAAGAAAAAGGGATTTTAAAGCTAATCCAGACATTGTTTTTGGTCCTTCAAGTGAAAACAGACCACGAACTATGGAACCGAGTAGAATTCAGACCAGAAGCGTGACTGAAAATGCAACTAACCCTGACGCGGGAGAGACTGAATCAAGGAATTGTTCAAATGGACAATTGGAATCAAATAAAGACACGAAAAGTAAATTATCTAACAAAAAGACCTCTTCGACCAAGAAATCAAAAGCAAGTAGCATTGCTGCAAGGCTCAAAATTGAAGCTCAAATAAAGGCGGACGAAGCATTGGCACGAATATTGGAGCAAGAAAAAGTTATAATTCAAAATCGATTAGCATAGGAAAAAGCCTAAATAGAAGAAGCGTATCTGGACCATTCTGAGGTAGAATCCAGAGAATTTGAAATCAATGAAGATGTCAAATTTGAAGAAGTGTCATCTTGTTCAAAAGTTCGTAATTGGCTTTCTGATCAAGAAATGTGTGAACCTTCCACCAGCAAACAGAAGGAATACCAAAACCCGACAAGAAATGAAGAAACAACTATTCATAACAAACTTGAAATGTTATTCTCGAGACAAACAATAGATAAAGATCAAGCGATATACTCAGGTGACGTGAAAGAATGGCCTTTATTTTTCATGCAATATAAATCCACAACCGAAATGTTGAAACTTTCGCCAGAAGAAAATTTGTGTCGACTAAAAAATGTCTCACTAGTGATGCCAAAAGATGTATCGAAGGTCTTCTACTATCTGCAACGTCTTTAGACAAAATAATGGAAATTCTCAAAAATCGCTTTGGTAGACCTGATGTCATAATCAAATCAATGGTGAACGAAGCTGAAATATTACCTTTCGTCCGGAATAATGATTTTAAAGCATTGATACATTTGTCTGAAATAATTGCCAATCTTGTTGCGACATTAGACGTATTGAATATGAGAAACTACCTCGACTGTCCTCAGTTACTGGAAAAATTGTAACAGAAGTTACCTTATTCGATGCAGCTGTCTTGGGGAGAAAAAATGTCGTCGAATAGTATTCCTCTCAATCTCAAGGACTTTAGCGATTGGATATGGAAAAGATCGGAAGCTGCAAGCTATGTTCAAGCCATCAACAAACCTTCAACCAGTATGGTAGACAAATCGAGATACCCTGGTTCCTCCAAATACAGACACGCATTCGTTACTACCCAAGAGAAAACTAAATCTAAGAAAATCATGAATTGTAATTTCTGCAATATCGAAAACCACACCATCGATAAATGTGACCAATTTTCAAAACTTGATTCTGATGAAAAATGGAACTTTGTTGTGAAGAAGAAATTGTGCTTTTGTTGCTTAAAAGGAGCACACAGAATAACACATTGTTTTAGAAAGAAACTTTGTGACAATGAAGGTTGCCAAAAATTTCACCATTATATCCTGCATGCCAAAGAAAAAGTCTCTGAACCGGATACCTCCAAACATATTGAAATTGTAGCTTACACGCGAAACTGTGATGAAAATATTGTTCTCCTGAAAGTTGCTCCGATAAAATTAAAAGCAAATGGAAAAGCAGTCGACACTTATGCTCTTTTCGATGAAGCAGCAACGGTTACTCTACTGGACGAAGAAATTGCAAACCAGTTGGATATACAGGGTGATCCAATCAATCTTGTATTAAGATGGACCGACAGAAACTCGAGTAAATCCATGATCAGCCGAATGTTTAACCTTACCGTGAGTGGGAGTGATGGAAAAGACCATGAACTTAAAAATGTATACTATGAAAGATTTGGACTTACCTGTGCAAAATGTTAACATAAGCATTCAAAGACAAATGGCCTTACCTGAAAACTGTGAATCTTCCAGAAATTAGTTTTATGAAGCCCAGACTTTTGATTGGCCAAGATAATTGGGAACTTATTGTAAGTAGAGAAATAATTGAAGGTCCCAAAAATGCTCCAGCTATTTCAAAAAACAAATTGGGTTGGATTGTTCACGGCAATGTCGAAAATTACAAAGGGATGGTCGAAAATACAGTTCTATTTATGAAAAATCATGACGATGAAGATTTGAAAGATATTCATGAACAAATAAAAACCTCTTTTTCATTCGAAAGTTATGGTTTGAAAAATGAAGAAAAATATTGTGATGAAGCTGAAATTTTGATGGAAAGTTCAGCACAAAAAACAGAAAGAGGTTGGGAAATCAGATTGTTGTGGAAAGACAGTACTATGAATTTACCAGGAAGTAAACACATGGCCCTCCAGAGACTCCTTGGTATTGAAAGAAAAATGGATAATGATGACGAATTCGCCAAGAAATATAAAACAAAAATTGATGAATATTTGGAGAAACAATACTGTCGACTACTTTCACCGGAAGAAATAAAAAATGCCCATGAAGATCGATAAGAATGGTACATTCCTCATTTTGGTGTCATGAATGAAAATAAACCTGACAAATTGAGATTGGTTTTCGACGCTGCTGCGAAGGTCGATGGAAAATGTTTGAATGATTTCCTTTCAAAAGGTCCCGACTTATTCAATTCGTTACCTGGTATAATTTGGAAATTTCGCCAAAAGAACATAGCATTTTACGGAGATATACAAGATATGTTTCACCAAATAAAAATTAGAGGGAAGATCAGGATGCCAAAGATTTTTATGGAGAAATTTCGAAAGAAAGAAATACCCTGATGTATACTGCATGAATGTTCTCATATTTGGAGCAGTATCATCTCCGTTTTGTGTCCAATATATTAGAAATAAAAATGCAATGGAATTCATAAAAGATGTTCCGGATGCTGTGGATGCAATCATAAATAAACACTTTATGGATGACTATTTAGACAGCGTAGACAACCAAAAACATGCCATTCAACTAGTGAAAGAGGTCATTGATGTTCACATCAGAGGAGGTTTCAAAATACGAGGGTGGAGGAGTAATTACATGAAAGTTTTAGAAAGTATTCCAGAAAATTTAAAAGCAAACACCGGCATAAAACAAGATATTCTACCACAAAGAGTTTTAGGCTTGAAGTGGTCTCCTAATGAAGATGCTTTGTCATTTCCTTTGAATTTCCACAAGATAAAAAAGACTTCATTGGGAAATAATGAAACACTAACTAAGAGGGAAATTTTACGGATCATCATGTCCATCTATGATCCTGTAGGCCTTCTAGGAAGTTTCCTAGTCAGAAGCAATATTATAATGCAAGAAATTTGGAGGAGTGGTATACAATGGGATGAAAAGATACCTGAACATATACAGAAAAAATGGTTGAGATGGCTAGACGATTTACAGAAGGTGAAGACGCTCCAAATTCCGAGATGTTATATGTATAATAGCGAAGGCTTCAGACTAGAGCAGCATGTCTTTTGTGATGCCAGCCAGCAAGCAATCGCAATCGTGAGTTACTTCCGCTTCTCTAGGGGAAATGAGAAGAAAATATCATTGGTTACGTCTAAAACACAGGTTGCTCCAATGAAACATCAGACAAGCGTTCCGAAATTGGAATTACAAGCAGCTTTATTTGCCACACGAATAGCAAAGAAAGTAATTCAGGAACATACGGTTCATATAGAAAAAATGTACTTGTGGACAGACTCAAAGACAGTTATTCAATGGATTAGGAACGAAAATAGTTACGTTTCTCATAGAATCAACGAAATACGAGAAAATTCAGCTAAAACTCAATGGCATTGGATTCCTACTGAAATCAACATAGCAGCTGAGGCCACAAGGGATACGAAAGAAATGCAATTTGAAGAATCGAGGTGGTTTGACGGACCAGAATTTTTATATTTTGATGGAGAGTTATGGCCGAAAGAAGTATTTGAGAAGAAATTCGAGAGCAATCTGCAAATTACACTTGTGACATCTCAAGAAGTCATAGATTACTTACCAAATGAAAATAAATTTCCGAAATGGGCACGTTTGTTGAGATCAACAGTTTATGTTTTGAGATTTGCCAGAAAGATTAGAAGATTTGGAGAAATAACTGTGGAAGAAATGGAAGAAGTTGAAAAAAATTGGTGTAGAAAAGTCCAGATTGACAGTTTTGCAGAAGAATACATATTGCTGAAGAGTGGTAAAACCTTATCAGATTCCAGTAGGTTACTTCAACTATCTGTCGTGTTAGAAGATGGTCTGTTGAAAGTTGGAGGCAGAACAGACCTTTCTATAGAACTGAGCGAGGAAGCGAAACATCCTATAATTTTGGATGGTAAACACAAATATACTCAGTTATTGATCAAACACTTCCATGAAAAATATGAACATCGAAGAAGAGAAATGATCATAAATGAGTTAAGACAGAAATTCTGGATTATACAAATAAGAAGAGCTGTCAACAAGACAATGGTGAATTGTAACATCTGTCGAATAAGAAGAGTCAAACCTGTGGTACCTTTACGTTCGTTGGGATGGATTATTTTGGACCCACCCAGTACGTATTGGCAGGAGGACAGAGAAAAGATATGGTGTTTTATTTTCATGCCTATCCATCAGAGCTATCCACATTGAAATAGCAGAATCTTTATCAACCGAATCCTGCATATTGACATTGAGCCGTTTTATTGCGAGGCGAGGAGAACCACAAATTATAATGAGCGACAATGGATCGAATATGAAAGCTGCGGACAGAGAAATAAAAGAATCACTAAACAAAATCGACGAAAACTTGATAGAAAGAGAAATGGTTTCACGGAATATAGAATGGAAGTTCATCTGTCCTGCAAGTCCACATATAGGTGGGGCATGGGAGAGAATGGTGCGAGCTGTCAAACAATCACTAAAAATTACTCAGAGAAAAATCTACAAAACCAGAAGTTTTGGCTACTTTTATGGCAGAAGCGGAGAATATTGTTAACAGCAGGCCATTGACTTACGTCTCAAATAGTCCAGATGATCCAGAGAGCATAACTCCAAACCACTTTCTGATAGGAACTTCAAGTTCGGCAAAACCATCAGGAATTTTCATCGAAAAAATTGATTTTAGGAAACAATGGAGATACTCCCAGAAGCTCGCTGACAATTTCAGGAACAGTTGGGTTCGAGAGTATCTACCGACTTTGACAAGGAGGACAAAATGGCTCAAGAAAACAATTCCGCTAGAACCAGGTGATTTAGTTGTCATAACAGATAACAGATTGCCGAGAAATAGTTGGCCACTTGGAAAGATTGTTGCTACCTATCCAGGAGAGGACAAGCAAGTCCGAGTTGCTGACTTGAAGACCAAAACGGGTATTTATCGGCGTCCCGTTGCAAAACTATGCAAGATATCACTTTTTGAAAGTGACGACGACACATCAGAAGATTATAAAACGTGACATATTATTTTGAGGGGGGAGAATGTTTGGTTTGTTCAGTTTTAAAATGATGAATATTCCTGTATAGCTGAAAAATAAAGTCTACATTGTTCTGACAGAAAAAGTCATTGGTATTATTTTCAAATTGAACTACGAAAAAGTTAAGAAAAAGGGATTCTAAAGCTAATCCAGACAGTACCTATAGGATTCACCGGTTTTTTTTGACACGATCTTGTTTAGTCATGAGCATTCGGCCGTGCTCTCGACTCCTTCGTAGAATTTCTTCCACACCTTCCTTGTCTCTCTTTGTATGACTAATTTGCATAGAGTGGGCTCCATTGTATTCTCTCCAGTCATTCCATAGGCCTTATTGAAGAGAAATCTGGTCCGTTTTCTCAGCTCTTTGGTCCAGAATTGGACCGTGCAATTCTTCCTCGTTTTGGTAAGAGGACAGTTTTTCTGGAATGAGGAGACTATTGCATCCTGAAGTCAGATTTCCTCAACTTCCACAACCCCTCTTTCGGAGATTTATAAGCAAGAACTATTAATAGATGTCCAACGATGAAGATGCAACCACCGGAAATAGGTGAAAAGGCAAAAATACATTCAATTATTTAAAATTCTTCAAATCCAATGACAGATATGCCACTATATGTATGCTTATAAATATACATCAAAACTATTGGTTTTTGACAAGAAGATAGGTCTCTTCGTTATGCTTCGATCACAAATTCACTTACTTATCTGGAACACTGAAAAAAATTCGACTTTCTGTCTCTATTTTGAAGTTATCTCCATAGCCAATGCCCTTCTGAGATTTCATCAGTCGCTCCATCGTTAAAAGTTTCATTTCATTTACACATCCATTCAGTCTCCATACTCCTTTGTCGTTACGAAGATTTGCTGAACATTCCTTTACCAGGGTTCAATATATCAATGACAGCAAACCATTGTAACTCGTTGTCAGGAAAGGTGGTCCTAGAAGCATGCAGCATTCAGGAATAAAAAAATTAACACTAATTATTGTTGTTAAATTGTTATTTCCGTCAACCGATTGCACCCCTACGCGCAACCCTCGGAAGTCTTTGAGACACTAATGTTATTGCTTTGTTCGTATGCCTATCTGTCTTTCCGGTTCATAGCACTTGCTGACAGCAGATTGAGCTAAAATTTCAACCCCTGCCCCCGAAGGCTAAATAAAGAACAAGTAGGATTTCGGAAAAAATTCTTGATGCTACGGAAGTTAAAAATTACGTAGAATAAAAATTGTCGGTCCTCGAACCTCCCTCCTTCTCAAAAATAGTTGCGAGAAAATTCAGTCGAAAAAATCAGTGAAAATAGTAACAAATAAAAATAATTCAATTTTGAATAACTTCAACCGCCCTGACTCCCGACAGAGAACTCGTAGAAATTCGGACTTGGGAAATTACGGCGTAGACGAAACGTCAGTTCGAAAAAAGTTACGAAAACAAGCGAAAATGAAAAAAAATGAAAAATATCGGACCGTCGAATACTTTTACCTACCCTGCCCCCTCGAAAGCTAGATGAAGAAAGCGTAGGAATTCGGATTTTTTTGGCGGTTTTGAACGTCCGTACGTAAAAAAATGTCAGTAGGGGCTCGGACACTTCTCCTTTTCGAAAAAAAATGCGAAAACTCACGAAAAGAAAATTAGAAAAATCCGTGAAATTGGTGAAAAACTTCGTACATGTGTGTGTGCATTCATCCAGTGAAGTGGACTATGTGCCGACAAGCTAGGTGACAAGTGGTTGCAAACATACGAATGCCACTAACGTACCAACTTCTGGGTACCTGGAGTATCTATTAAGACAGATAATTAAACATATTCCAAAGCTAAAAAATACCAAATGAAATAAGTTTGAAAAATAAGTTTGAAATCAAGCATTTACTATTCATAAGCAAAACGTCATCACTCTTGAAATGGAGCCTTAAGAGCTTTCAAGAAAATATTTTCTCATTCACTATATATTATTTTCTACTTCCCAGTAAGTTAGTTTATAAACAAAAGCTTTTTAATAAAGATTTTTTTACAATTTTTTTATTCTTTTGTTCTCACCAACCTAGGTGATTATGTGGTTTTTACTGACATCTTCTTCTCAATACGTTTACGTTCACATTTTGATGTTCTTGTTCACCATTTTCAGTTTTATCAGTTATAACCTTACTTTTAGCATCCTGACCACTCAATGGTCAGTTGGGTCGTATCGTTGCATTCATTCCCTGCATGGCCCTGGACCCACATCAGTGTTATTTCCTTTTCAGTCGCAATACTCTCCAGGGCATCTCTGCACTCCTGAACCAGTACGGATCTGGTTCTGGTTGCATTCAGAGCTCTGATGACGGCTTCACTGTCCGAGCAGACTCTCTGAGCCGGACCTCACCGCTTCCATTCTGGTTACCTCCAGGATGACATACACCCCTGCTTGGAAAACTGTTGTCAGAGAACCTAGCGCATAGGCTCTTTTTTCTTCGTTTTCCAGGAAAACTCCTTATCTGGCTTGTCCATCCTCCAGGTTTCTGGGGGAAATCATCATTTCCTCTTCCCACTTTCTCCTACACCGACACGTAAGTACCTGTGTGTGTGTGTGTGGAAAAACGTACATAAGAAATCACTGAAACCGACAAATCGGAGACCGGTCGTCCGTCTTCCGATTGTCATGATCCCCGCCAGCTGCATACGGAATCGGCGGCCGTACCGGAAAATAGGTCAGATCAGGTGTGTGAAAATTAGAATTTGATTACATTGCATTCAGTGTCGGCTCCAGCACCGGCACCGGTATTACCGGTTTGTGTAAAAAGGCTCTTATGGTCCTCAATCAAGCAAAAATGCAAGATATCATTTATTGTCAACAAATGCCATTTTATTTCCATAGTTACAGTAATTAATTGATTTGGAAAAATATTTTAAGCCAGTTCAACACTATTAAGCTAATCATATTAATTCAGAACACTAGTTTTTGACGTTTGTAGGAAAAATTTTGTTTGTCACTTGTGCGCAAAATACTTTGGTGATCTCGACTATTTTTTTAACTCGGCTGCGCCTCGTTGAAAAAAATCAATTCTCGATTACCAAAGTAACATGTCTTGCACTAGATACAAAAATAACTATTTCAGTCATTCCACCAGAAAATCAAATCTATCTGTACTCTTTCTGAAGTAATCGAATAATTTTAAGTTATCTTTACTTAGTTTCTCATAGAGCGTGTAAAAAGAATCGCAAAGTAATTTAGGGATGTACCATGTACCCAGTGTTGTCTTTTATATTTGCTTTTTCGGTATTTTCTCCTAAAATACAATAACCCTAGAAGATAACAGAAATCAACGTCTGTTGACAGCAGTGACAGCACACATCTTCCTTCCTGCACTGTGCAACTTATACTAAAACAGATAACGGCACTGAAATGCGGAGCTGTGTGAAATACGCTTGTTGTGTGGTACCGGAACCGGTACCAGCACCGGTACGGCATCGTCACCGGTTTTGCCGGTGTGTGTGAAAACGGCCTAAAGGTTAAATATAAAAATCCCATATAATTTACATGCAGTGTGCGAAGTAGGTATTTTGCACACTTCTTCGCGCACGGAGTCATGGTAACGAAGGAAAATGAAAAAAAGAGTCACCTCGCATATTGTTGTCAATGCGCGAACCTTGTAATTTTTTGACGTTTGTAAAAAATGGCTATTTATGATACAAGTTTGTAAAGTAGGACTTTTTTGTATGAGCGTGAAGTTTGTTGAAAGAGGCGTAGAAAAAATAAATTATGCATCAGGAAACAATGTACTCTGATGAGAACAATAACGGTACCAAGCAATATAAATAAAACACTTTCAAAATACTCTTCGTCACCTACACGTCAGAGCCTGTGTGTGTGGATAAACGTTCATAAGAAATCACAGAAACCGACGAATAGGAGATTGTCGAGATTGTCGAATCCACGTCGGCTGCATAAATCGGAATCGGTGGTCGTACCGGTAAATATGTCGGACCGGGCTGCATATTCGTATCGGACGTAGCTTATTGCACAGTCGGAAAGTAACGATCTAAGCTGATCCAGATTACGTAATGGACGAGCATGATTGCATACTAGTGTTCAATATCGGTCGTCCGATACGATACTCTTCTGTGCAAACTTTCCAGAGAGCTAAATTTGAAAATAACAGACTTTGGCGTGGTACTATTTTGTTTATGTTATAATTGTTATATAAAATGTGTTATATATTTCCAGACAATTATGATTATCACCATGTTAGTGGTGAACTGAATTTGATTCTGAAGAAGAAATCGAGGTAAGTACATATTTAATGGAACAAATAAACTTGATTATTCCATCAAAGTTTTGAGGTAACTTACCTACTGTGATTTTTATTTAGAGCAAAAATTGTACCATGTCATAGTGATGTAATTTTCCAAAGCTGACTGATTTTGAAGTCTGTGATTTCAGAAGTTACTATGAGCAGATACTTTTAGATATAGTGTTTGATAGAGTTATCAACATGACTTTAAAAAGGTTATTTTCAAATTCTAAAGATGTGAGCGAACATCAGATAAAACAAAATGAGTTGCCATGCAGTATTGAGTGAAAATCTTCTAGTGGATCTCAAGAGTATTTTGTTGATATAAGCGTTGGAATTTGCAACTGCCATGTGGGAGAAAATGGAAAAGTATATAAGCATCAGTAATTTATTTTTGACTAAAAAATATATTCTTTTGATAACAAAGTTCTTTTGTATGAAATTGCTACTGGGACACAACCATCTGAAGGACTATCGATTCCATTGAAACTTAGCTAAAGTCTTAAAGAAACAACCATTTCCAACCAAACTGCAGAACTATTGGGGTCGAATGAGCCCGTAGATTCCATTATATCAGATGAACAACCCACTCAGCTTAACATAAACGAAATGATAAATATCCAACGCCGAGAAGAACTGGTCAAACTTCCTTTCTACAATAGACGAAGATGTACGATCTGGATGAGAGATGTTTTGAATACTGAGGGATTACGTGAGAAATAAATAGTATAGAAAATAACTTATGAAACGTCTGTATCAGATATTTATCAAATAACTACAACTTTTCTTTTTCATGGAGTACTATATTTCATTTATCATTGAAATTCAACAGGATGACCCTTGTGGATTTTCTATGGCGATTAATTCATGTGTTGATGCTCAACGTTAATTATTCGTCAGCTCTTATTAGTGGATTATTTCGGATGTTTAAATTTCAACAATACAAGTCTTTGAAATTTAATATAACACAAAGAGAAGAAAAAAGATGAGCGTTTAGCGTACATTAGTAGCACGTAGAAAAATAGCAACGAAAGGAAAAAGGCGATTACAAGCAGACAGAAAATTTCAGTATCTTACGAAAAAGAAGAAAAATCCTATAAATATGTGGAAACAAATACTACTTTAGGTGACAAAAAGTTTTCCAAATGAACACTATTTTTGATTTCACTTCGAGGTTTTACTTTTTTTGGTTGAAAATGATGTATTTTGATTAAAAAAAAGCTGTTTATTTTAATTTTGTAATAAATTTCGATATAATCAATAACACAAGTATATCCAGTATGAAGGGAGCTTAATCAAAGCATTTGCAAAGGTAATCAAGCAACTATGGTTGGAAGATTCGTCAGATCGAGTTGTAAATACAGCCCCCTTAAGAAGACAAATTCAAAAATTCGCATCTCTATCGGTTATGCCCAGCAAGATGCTCAAGAGTTCTTACGATACCTTTTGGAAGGTCTACATAAAGACTTGAATAGAATAACGGAGAAGCCAAATTATGACATTATGACAGAGATAGACAAAAAGTTAAATACTTCTTACAATATATTATGCCAGTTTTCATTGTCATCTGCGCTATGGTATACTTAACTGGGGATGTTCAACCAACATGGAGAGAGTTTTTCTTCTACAAAAGTATGCAGTTAGGATTATAGCCAAACTTGCATATAGAGATTCATGTAGATTAGCATTCAAAAACCTGAAAATACTCACCTTGGCGGAAATATATATTTATGAAATATGTATATATGTGTACAAAAATAGGTCATTATTTGCTTCCAATCAAAACATTCATGAGCATGAAACTAGATCCAAGAATCTATTAATGCCAGAAGCACACAGGTCCTCATTTTATCAGAAAAATCTTCAATTTATGGGCTGTAAAGTATTTAATTCACTAACCAAAGATATACAGACATCCCCAAATCTCTTTATTTTCAAACAACGGGTGAAAGAGCTACTACAAGCGAGAATCTGTTATACATTGGAGGAATATTTCAATTGTCCCTGAATTGTAAATGTCTATTTTATCAATTTTATTAATTCTAAGAATTTTTTATTACATGATATTTTAATTTGTTGACGTTCAGTCTGTATTATGTAATTCTCCACACGTGGCTTTGACGTTTTCTTTTATTATTGTGCTATGTTTACTGTTTGTATTATACATGTACTTTTAAATTGAAGAAATAAATTATTATTATTATTATTATATTATTATAAAACAGCGAAAAGGCGCAGAAGTCATGGTCAAGATACTCAAGGATGGAATACTCTAAAATGGTAGATAACTCCGTTGGTCAGCTGAAATCTACACTGAAATGTACTTATTGTGGTCACTGTTCAGTTTCCTTCGATCCATTCTGGGACCTTTCCCTACCAATACATCAAAGAACATGCCAACTAGGACTATCACACTGTTTAGATTCATTCACAGAGAAAGAAACTTTGGATGGAGACGAGACAAGATATGTTTCACCAAATAAAAATTAGAGGGAAGATCAGGATGCCAAAGATTTTTATGGAGAAATTTCGAAAGAAAGAAATACCCTGATGTATACTGCATGAATGTTCTCATATTTGGAGCAGTATCATCTCCGTTTTGTGTCCAATATATTAGAAATAAAAATGCAATGGAATTCATAAAAGATGTTCCGGATGCTGTGGATGCAATCATAAATAAACACTTTATGGATGACTATTTAGACAGCGTAGACAACCAAAAACATGCCATTCAACTAGTGAAAGAGGTCATTGATGTTCACATCAGAGGAGGTTTCAAAATACGAGGGTGGAGGAGTAATTACATGAAAGTTTTAGAAAGTATTCCAGAAAATTTAAAAGCAAACACCGGCATAAAACAAGATATTCTACCACAAAGAGTTTTAGGCTTGAAGTGGTCTCCTAATGAAGATGCTTTGTCATTTCCTTTGAATTTCCACAAGATAAAAAAGACTTCATTGGGAAATAATGAAACACTAACTAAGAGGGAAATTTTACGGATCATCATGTCCATCTATGATCCTGTAGGCCTTCTAGGAAGTTTCCTAGTCAGAAGCAATATTATAATGCAAGAAATTTGGAGGAGTGGTATACAATGGGATGAAAAGATACCTGAACATATACAGAAAAAATGGTTGAGATGGCTAGACGATTTACAGAAGGTGAAGACGCTCCAAATTCCGAGATGTTATATGTATAATAGCGAAGGCTTCAGACTAGAGCAGCATGTCTTTTGTGATGCCAGCCAGCAAGCAATCGCAATCGTGAGTTACTTCCGCTTCTCTAGGGGAAATGAGAAGAAAATATCATTGGTTACGTCTAAAACACAGGTTGCTCCAATGAAACATCAGACAAGCGTTCCGAAATTGGAATTACAAGCAGCTTTATTTGCCACACGAATAGCAAAGAAAGTAATTCAGGAACATACGGTTCATATAGAAAAAATGTACTTGTGGACAGACTCAAAGACAGTTATTCAATGGATTAGGAACGAAAATAGTTACGTTTCTCATAGAATCAACGAAATACGAGAAAATTCAGCTAAAACTCAATGGCATTGGATTCCTACTGAAATCAACATAGCAGCTGAGGCCACAAGGGATACGAAAGAAATGCAATTTGAAGAATCGAGGTGGTTTGACGGACCAGAATTTTTATATTTTGATGGAGAGTTATGGCCGAAAGAAGTATTTGAGAAGAAATTCGAGAGCAATCTGCAAATTACACTTGTGACATCTCAAGAAGTCATAGATTACTTACCAAATGAAAATAAATTTCCGAAATGGGCACGTTTGTTGAGATCAACAGTTTATGTTTTGAGATTTGCCAGAAAGATTAGAAGATTTGGAGAAATAACTGTGGAAGAAATGGAAGAAGTTGAAAAAAATTGGTGTAGAAAAGTCCAGATTGACAGTTTTGCAGAAGAATACATATTGCTGAAGAGTGGTAAAACCTTATCAGATTCCAGTAGGTTACTTCAACTATCTGTCGTGTTAGAAGATGGTCTGTTGAAAGTTGGAGGCAGAACAGACCTTTCTATAGAACTGAGCGAGGAAGCGAAACATCCTATAATTTTGGATGGTAAACACAAATATACTCAGTTATTGATCAAACACTTCCATGAAAAATATGAACATCGAAGAAGAGAAATGATCATAAATGAGTTAAGACAGAAATTCTGGATTATACAAATAAGAAGAGCTGTCAACAAGACAATGGTGAATTGTAACATCTGTCGAATAAGAAGAGTCAAACCTGTGGTACCTTTACGTTCGTTGGGATGGATTATTTTGGACCCACCCAGTACGTATTGGCAGGAGGACAGAGAAAAGATATGGTGTTTTATTTTCATGCCTATCCATCAGAGCTATCCACATTGAAATAGCAGAATCTTTATCAACCGAATCCTGCATATTGACATTGAGCCGTTTTATTGCGAGGCGAGGAGAACCACAAATTATAATGAGCGACAATGGATCGAATATGAAAGCTGCGGACAGAGAAATAAAAGAATCACTAAACAAAATCGACGAAAACTTGATAGAAAGAGAAATGGTTTCACGGAATATAGAATGGAAGTTCATCTGTCCTGCAAGTCCACATATAGGTGGGGCATGGGAGAGAATGGTGCGAGCTGTCAAACAATCACTAAAAATTACTCAGAGAAAAATCTACAAAACCAGAAGTTTTGGCTACTTTTATGGCAGAAGCGGAGAATATTGTTAACAGCAGGCCATTGACTTACGTCTCAAATAGTCCAGATGATCCAGAGAGCATAACTCCAAACCACTTTCTGATAGGAACTTCAAGTTCGGCAAAACCATCAGGAATTTTCATCGAAAAAATTGATTTTAGGAAACAATGGAGATACTCCCAGAAGCTCGCTGACAATTTCAGGAACAGTTGGGTTCGAGAGTATCTACCGACTTTGACAAGGAGGACAAAATGGCTCAAGAAAACAATTCCGCTAGAACCAGGTGATTTAGTTGTCATAACAGATAACAGATTGCCGAGAAATAGTTGGCCACTTGGAAAGATTGTTGCTACCTATCCAGGAGAGGACAAGCAAGTCCGAGTTGCTGACTTGAAGACCAAAACGGGTATTTATCGGCGTCCCGTTGCAAAACTATGCAAGATATCACTTTTTGAAAGTGACGACGACACATCAGAAGATTATAAAACGTGACATATTATTTTGAGGGGGGAGAATGTTTGGTTTGTTCAGTTTTAAAATGATGAATATTCCTGTATAGCTGAAAAATAAAGTCTACATTGTTCTGACAGAAAAAGTCATTGGTATTATTTTCAAATTGAACTACGAAAAAGTTAAGAAAAAGGGATTCTAAAGCTAATCCAGACAGTACCTATAGGATTCACCGGTTTTTTTTGACACGATCTTGTTTAGTCATGAGCATTCGGCCGTGCTCTCGACTCCTTCGTAGAATTTCTTCCACACCTTCCTTGTCTCTCTTTGTATGACTAATTTGCATAGAGTGGGCTCCATTGTATTCTCTCCAGTCATTCCATAGGCCTTATTGAAGAGAAATCTGGTCCGTTTTCTCAGCTCTTTGGTCCAGAATTGGACCGTGCAATTCTTCCTCGTTTTGGTAAGAGGACAGTTTTTCTGGAATGAGGAGACTATTGCATCCTGAAGTCAGATTTCCTCAACTTCCACAACCCCTCTTTCGGAGATTTATAAGCAAGAACTATTAATAGATGTCCAACGATGAAGATGCAACCACCGGAAATAGGTGAAAAGGCAAAAATACATTCAATTATTTAAAATTCTTCAAATCCAATGACAGATATGCCACTATATGTATGCTTATAAATATACATCAAAACTATTGGTTTTTGACAAGAAGATAGGTCTCTTCGTTATGCTTCGATCACAAATTCACTTACTTATCTGGAACACTGAAAAAAATTCGACTTTCTGTCTCTATTTTGAAGTTATCTCCATAGCCAATGCCCTTCTGAGATTTCATCAGTCGCTCCATCGTTAAAAGTTTCATTTCATTTACACATCCATTCAGTCTCCATACTCCTTTGTCGTTACGAAGATTTGCTGAACATTCCTTTACCAGGGTTCAATATATCAATGACAGCAAACCATTGTAACTCGTTGTCAGGAAAGGTGGTCCTAGAAGCATGCAGCATTCAGGAATAAAAAAATTAACACTAATTATTGTTGTTAAATTGTTATTTCCGTCAACCGATTGCACCCCTACGCGCAACCCTCGGAAGTCTTTGAGACACTAATGTTATTGCTTTGTTCGTATGCCTATCTGTCTTTCCGGTTCATAGCACTTGCTGACAGCAGATTGAGCTAAAATTTCAACCCCTGCCCCCGAAGGCTAAATAAAGAACAAGTAGGATTTCGGAAAAAATTCTTGATGCTACGGAAGTTAAAAATTACGTAGAATAAAAATTGTCGGTCCTCGAACCTCCCTCCTTCTCAAAAATAGTTGCGAGAAAATTCAGTCGAAAAAATCAGTGAAAATAGTAACAAATAAAAATAATTCAATTTTGAATAACTTCAACCGCCCTGACTCCCGACAGAGAACTCGTAGAAATTCGGACTTGGGAAATTACGGCGTAGACGAAACGTCAGTTCGAAAAAAGTTACGAAAACAAGCGAAAATGAAAAAAAATGAAAAATATCGGACCGTCGAATACTTTTACCTACCCTGCCCCCTCGAAAGCTAGATGAAGAAAGCGTAGGAATTCGGATTTTTTTGGCGGTTTTGAACGTCCGTACGTAAAAAAATGTCAGTAGGGGCTCGGACACTTCTCCTTTTCGAAAAAAAATGCGAAAACTCACGAAAAGAAAATTAGAAAAATCCGTGAAATTGGTGAAAAACTTCGTACATGTGTGTGTGCATTCATCCAGTGAAGTGGACTATGTGCCGACAAGCTAGGTGACAAGTGGTTGCAAACATACGAATGCCACTAACGTACCAACTTCTGGGTACCTGGAGTATCTATTAAGACAGATAATTAAACATATTCCAAAGCTAAAAAATACCAAATGAAATAAGTTTGAAAAATAAGTTTGAAATCAAGCATTTACTATTCATAAGCAAAACGTCATCACTCTTGAAATGGAGCCTTAAGAGCTTTCAAGAAAATATTTTCTCATTCACTATATATTATTTTCTACTTCCCAGTAAGTTAGTTTATAAACAAAAGCTTTTTAATAAAGATTTTTTTACAATTTTTTTATTCTTTTGTTCTCACCAACCTAGGTGATTATGTGGTTTTTACTGACATCTTCTTCTCAATACGTTTACGTTCACATTTTGATGTTCTTGTTCACCATTTTCAGTTTTATCAGTTATAACCTTACTTTTAGCATCCTGACCACTCAATGGTCAGTTGGGTCGTATCGTTGCATTCATTCCCTGCATGGCCCTGGACCCACATCAGTGTTATTTCCTTTTCAGTCGCAATACTCTCCAGGGCATCTCTGCACTCCTGAACCAGTACGGATCTGGTTCTGGTTGCATTCAGAGCTCTGATGACGGCTTCACTGTCCGAGCAGACTCTCTGAGCCGGACCTCACCGCTTCCATTCTGGTTACCTCCAGGATGACATACACCCCTGCTTGGAAAACTGTTGTCAGAGAACCTAGCGCATAGGCTCTTTTTTCTTCGTTTTCCAGGAAAACTCCTTATCTGGCTTGTCCATCCTCCAGGTTTCTGGGGGAAATCATCATTTCCTCTTCCCACTTTCTCCTACACCGACACGTAAGTACCTGTGTGTGTGTGTGTGGAAAAACGTACATAAGAAATCACTGAAACCGACAAATCGGAGACCGGTCGTCCGTCTTCCGATTGTCATGATCCCCGCCAGCTGCATACGGAATCGGCGGCCGTACCGGAAAATAGGTCAGATCAGGTGTGTGAAAATTAGAATTTGATTACATTGCATTCAGTGTCGGCTCCAGCACCGGCACCGGTATTACCGGTTTGTGTAAAAAGGCTCTTATGGTCCTCAATCAAGCAAAAATGCAAGATATCATTTATTGTCAACAAATGCCATTTTATTTCCATAGTTACAGTAATTAATTGATTTGGAAAAATATTTTAAGCCAGTTCAACACTATTAAGCTAATCATATTAATTCAGAACACTAGTTTTTGACGTTTGTAGGAAAAATTTTGTTTGTCACTTGTGCGCAAAATACTTTGGTGATCTCGACTATTTTTTTAACTCGGCTGCGCCTCGTTGAAAAAAATCAATTCTCGATTACCAAAGTAACATGTCTTGCACTAGATACAAAAATAACTATTTCAGTCATTCCACCAGAAAATCAAATCTATCTGTACTCTTTCTGAAGTAATCGAATAATTTTAAGTTATCTTTACTTAGTTTCTCATAGAGCGTGTAAAAAGAATCGCAAAGTAATTTAGGGATGTACCATGTACCCAGTGTTGTCTTTTATATTTGCTTTTTCGGTATTTTCTCCTAAAATACAATAACCCTAGAAGATAACAGAAATCAACGTCTGTTGACAGCAGTGACAGCACACATCTTCCTTCCTGCACTGTGCAACTTATACTAAAACAGATAACGGCACTGAAATGCGGAGCTGTGTGAAATACGCTTGTTGTGTGGTACCGGAACCGGTACCAGCACCGGTACGGCATCGTCACCGGTTTTGCCGGTGTGTGTGAAAACGGCCTAAAGGTTAAATATAAAAATCCCATATAATTTACATGCAGTGTGCGAAGTAGGTATTTTGCACACTTCTTCGCGCACGGAGTCATGGTAACGAAGGAAAATGAAAAAAAGAGTCACCTCGCATATTGTTGTCAATGCGCGAACCTTGTAATTTTTTGACGTTTGTAAAAAATGGCTATTTATGATACAAGTTTGTAAAGTAGGACTTTTTTGTATGAGCGTGAAGTTTGTTGAAAGAGGCGTAGAAAAAATAAATTATGCATCAGGAAACAATGTACTCTGATGAGAACAATAACGGTACCAAGCAATATAAATAAAACACTTTCAAAATACTCTTCGTCACCTACACGTCAGAGCCTGTGTGTGTGGATAAACGTTCATAAGAAATCACAGAAACCGACGAATAGGAGATTGTCGAGATTGTCGAATCCACGTCGGCTGCATAAATCGGAATCGGTGGTCGTACCGGTAAATATGTCGGACCGGGCTGCATATTCGTATCGGACGTAGCTTATTGCACAGTCGGAAAGTAACGATCTAAGCTGATCCAGATTACGTAATGGACGAGCATGATTGCATACTAGTGTTCAATATCGGTCGTCCGATACGATACTCTTCTGTGCAAACTTTCCAGAGAGCTAAATTTGAAAATAACAGACTTTGGCGTGGTACTATTTTGTTTATGTTATAATTGTTATATAAAATGTGTTATATATTTCCAGACAATTATGATTATCACCATGTTAGTGGTGAACTGAATTTGATTCTGAAGAAGAAATCGAGGTAAGTACATATTTAATGGAACAAATAAACTTGATTATTCCATCAAAGTTTTGAGGTAACTTACCTACTGTGATTTTTATTTAGAGCAAAAATTGTACCATGTCATAGTGATGTAATTTTCCAAAGCTGACTGATTTTGAAGTCTGTGATTTCAGAAGTTACTATGAGCAGATACTTTTAGATATAGTGTTTGATAGAGTTATCAACATGACTTTAAAAAGGTTATTTTCAAATTCTAAAGATGTGAGCGAACATCAGATAAAACAAAATGAGTTGCCATGCAGTATTGAGTGAAAATCTTCTAGTGGATCTCAAGAGTATTTTGTTGATATAAGCGTTGGAATTTGCAACTGCCATGTGGGAGAAAATGGAAAAGTATATAAGCATCAGTAATTTATTTTTGACTAAAAAATATATTCTTTTGATAACAAAGTTCTTTTGTATGAAATTGCTACTGGGACACAACCATCTGAAGGACTATCGATTCCATTGAAACTTAGCTAAAGTCTTAAAGAAACAACCATTTCCAACCAAACTGCAGAACTATTGGGGTCGAATGAGCCCGTAGATTCCATTATATCAGATGAACAACCCACTCAGCTTAACATAAACGAAATGATAAATATCCAACGCCGAGAAGAACTGGTCAAACTTCCTTTCTACAATAGACGAAGATGTACGATCTGGATGAGAGATGTTTTGAATACTGAGGGATTACGTGAGAAATAAATAGTATAGAAAATAACTTATGAAACGTCTGTATCAGATATTTATCAAATAACTACAACTTTTCTTTTTCATGGAGTACTATATTTCATTTATCATTGAAATTCAACAGGATGACCCTTGTGGATTTTCTATGGCGATTAATTCATGTGTTGATGCTCAACGTTAATTATTCGTCAGCTCTTATTAGTGGATTATTTCGGATGTTTAAATTTCAACAATACAAGTCTTTGAAATTTAATATAACACAAAGAGAAGAAAAAAGATGAGCGTTTAGCGTACATTAGTAGCACGTAGAAAAATAGCAACGAAAGGAAAAAGGCGATTACAAGCAGACAGAAAATTTCAGTATCTTACGAAAAAGAAGAAAAATCCTATAAATATGTGGAAACAAATACTACTTTAGGTGACAAAAAGTTTTCCAAATGAACACTATTTTTGATTTCACTTCGAGGTTTTACTTTTTTTGGTTGAAAATGATGTATTTTGATTAAAAAAAAGCTGTTTATTTTAATTTTGTAATAAATTTCGATATAATCAATAACACAAGTATATCCAGTATGAAGGGAGCTTAATCAAAGCATTTGCAAAGGTAATCAAGCAACTATGGTTGGAAGATTCGTCAGATCGAGTTGTAAATACAGCCCCCTTAAGAAGACAAATTCAAAAATTCGCATCTCTATCGGTTATGCCCAGCAAGATGCTCAAGAGTTCTTACGATACCTTTTGGAAGGTCTACATAAAGACTTGAATAGAATAACGGAGAAGCCAAATTATGACATTATGACAGAGATAGACAAAAAGTTAAATACTTCTTACAATATATTATGCCAGTTTTCATTGTCATCTGCGCTATGGTATACTTAACTGGGGATGTTCAACCAACATGGAGAGAGTTTTTCTTCTACAAAAGTATGCAGTTAGGATTATAGCCAAACTTGCATATAGAGATTCATGTAGATTAGCATTCAAAAACCTGAAAATACTCACCTTGGCGGAAATATATATTTATGAAATATGTATATATGTGTACAAAAATAGGTCATTATTTGCTTCCAATCAAAACATTCATGAGCATGAAACTAGATCCAAGAATCTATTAATGCCAGAAGCACACAGGTCCTCATTTTATCAGAAAAATCTTCAATTTATGGGCTGTAAAGTATTTAATTCACTAACCAAAGATATACAGACATCCCCAAATCTCTTTATTTTCAAACAACGGGTGAAAGAGCTACTACAAGCGAGAATCTGTTATACATTGGAGGAATATTTCAATTGTCCCTGAATTGTAAATGTCTATTTTATCAATTTTATTAATTCTAAGAATTTTTTATTACATGATATTTTAATTTGTTGACGTTCAGTCTGTATTATGTAATTCTCCACACGTGGCTTTGACGTTTTCTTTTATTATTGTGCTATGTTTACTGTTTGTATTATACATGTACTTTTAAATTGAAGAAATAAATTATTATTATTATTATTATATTATTATAAAACAGCGAAAAGGCGCAGAAGTCATGGTCAAGATACTCAAGGATGGAATACTCTAAAATGGTAGATAACTCCGTTGGTCAGCTGAAATCTACACTGAAATGTACTTATTGTGGTCACTGTTCAGTTTCCTTCGATCCATTCTGGGACCTTTCCCTACCAATACATCAAAGAACATGCCAACTAGGACTATCACACTGTTTAGATTCATTCACAGAGAAAGAAACTTTGGATGGAGACGAGAAACAGATATGTGAGACGTGCAACAAAAGAAGGAAGTGCACGAAATCCATATCAATTCATAAATTCCCGAAAATGTTAGTAATTAATTTTAATCGTTTTTCACCCTTAGAAAGATTCCGAGAAAAATTGAATTCCACCATTGATTTTCCTTTAGAGGTATTGGACATGAGTAAATACGCAGCAAATAACGTAGATCCATGTCGCTACAGTCTGCACGCTTGTGTAATCATAGTGGGACAACCAATAGCGGACACTACACAGCATAGTGTAGACATCCTTATGCTGGTTCCTGGCATGAGTATGATGATTCACGAGTGTCCTCAATTTCATCTGAATCGCCTGTGAGCGGAGAGGCAGTTGTTCTCTTTTATGGGGAGGAAGGCACTAAATCGCACATTTAGTTCTATTCTTATTTTGTATTTATTTTATTTTTATAATGTTTAAAATATATCTAATAATGCTCTTAGTTTGCCCCATTGAAGTAGATATCTTGATGCTATGATGATAATCATGCGTATTCCGAACCGTATCGGACGAACGGTGTTGCACAGTTATGTGTAATCACATGCGTCTGTTACGAGCCATGGTTCGGCACCTTCTGATGTGTAATAAGCTACGTCCGATACGAATATGAGACCGGGCTATGTGTGAAAATTAGAATATGATTACATTGCATACGGTTCTGGCACCGTCAGCGGCACCGGTCTTACCGGCTTGTGTGAAAACGCTCTAAAGGGAGTTGAATCCGGTGCTTCCCTTCTGCCAATCCAGCTATCTGGGAATCTCTCATCTAACTACTGTCGGACGAAAAGAAGAGTCTCTTGCTCGTAAGTTGTAAGAGGATTGATAGTCTCTTCAAGCATATCAAGGTACAGATTGCCAGAAATTTTCTTCAAGAAATAAAGGGTCAATAATGGCATTTGGTGTTATGGACATCACCTTTTTGTGGTTGTCCTCGAAAAATATGCGGATTTTCGTAACTCCATTAGTGATAATTCTGTCTATTAATATCGCCATTCAGAAAAAAAATATCATCAATCACTGAAAGATGTTCAACAAAAGATTACGCATGGCATTGATTCGATGAGGCATGGTTTCACAAAACTCTATTCTTCTCTCATAATTATCCTCATGAAGCTCTTGCATTTCATATGGATGAAATTTATGCAAATTCAGTGCTTCTCTTACAGTCTCGTCTGTTCTGCTACTGATCGTAAGGAGCTCGTTGGTTCTGCAGCAAATGTTCCCAAAACTCCAATTTGAGCTTCTTCATTCAGTACTCTGGATTTATTTCTTTTTTCTATTTTTCACTGAACCAGATTCGTGAAACTTTGTCTGAATTAAAAATGCAGCATTTAATGAACACAACTTAACTTCCATCTACATTTTTCTATCAGATTACTTTTCATGTACATTTTTTGTAGCTGATGGCTAATGTTGCCCCTGATGAGGGTTGGAACTGAACCACTACCCAATCTTCTAACCAATTCACGTCAATTGTTTCAATAATAACATGAAAACTATGCATATCAATGCAGGCAAGTTCTAATTACTTAATTCTGTAAGTTTAAAACGCTATTTTTCAGAACCTATTCATAAAAAATAATAAGTCAGGGTACCATTAAGAAAATTTTTTACGCCTATAAAAATGATGTGCCACTTGACCCTTCTTCATATTTAAGATTCTAAGGGGTAACATCTACTCCTCCTAGGACGTTGAACCGAGTGCTACAAATATTCATAGAAATTTAGTCTTTGAAAATAAAATTGACCTATTTTTCCGGTTTCTCATATTATTTACTGGAAGGAAGATATTAAGGGTGAGAAGTATATTTCCAACCCCAGCTAAATCTACGGCCTCGTGAGCAAATTTCCACAATGCGTGGTATAATAATCCCACTTACTTGTATCATAATAGATATTTCCGATTTAAGTATCGTGATTCATATAACGATTCATAATGGGGAATTTGACAAACGAGGCCGTTGGCCGAGGATATCCCATCTATAATCGTAATATGAATTTATGATACGAATATACTGCAATATTTTACCTACTACCAATAACATTAATTATTTACTCAAAGTTAGTAAATATTCCTGAAATTATTGATATTTGAATCATGTAACAAGCAACCATTGCAAAGGTTGGAAGTACCCATTGTTGATTCATTATGTCGTGGTTGTCACTCTATCTATATGTATGAATGGAGATACGTATTTTTTGTCTCGAGTTATTGCAATTATTTTATTGTTACTTTTGCGTCTATATTTATAATAAATCAGTTCTTGTTTCCTTTCTGATTGAGTAGACTGAAATTTTAAAATGGAAAGATACAAGGGCGGTAAAGTACCACTTTACCGAACTAGTGCAGTAAAGTATCTCATTACGAAACTCATATCAGTTTCGTAATGTTTTGCATTCCATACTGGTAGTAGGTGAATAACTAATACAGCATAGATAAAAATCCAAGCTTTGACTACTGTTTCAAGGAATAATTTTTAAATTCTTTTCATTACAGGTATTAGGGATTTTTGGTCAGAGTCTAGCTCTCGAGTTTGGACAACAATTCGCTGGGACTATTGGCTCCTCATTCCACTCGTATATCGCTACAGGGTCTTGGTGTCTAATGACCAGCTTTCTGTTATTGCTTTGCTATGTTTTTTCACCGAAATCGTACAATCTACTGAGGTTATCTCTGTTTGTGAGTATATATTTGATATGTTATTGTTTTAATGAATAATTATATGCCTTTTTCTAGACTGCTAATAGTGCCAAAAATAACGTTCCATCAAACCAGTTTGAAATTATTGAAAATCAATGATAATAATATACTTTTTTAAAACAGTCTCGTAAAATAAGTACTTTCTAGACTACTAATAGTGTACAAAAATGACCTGTCAAACCAGTTTAAAAAGATTGAAAATATTTCTTTATACAAAAACTCAACGTCATCATTTGGAGGGCTGATAGTCCAGCTCATGACTGACCAGAATATCACAATATGACCTTGGTGAAATATTGATAGTTTTGGAGATATTGGCACTTTTTTCGTGAAAATTGAAATCTTTGAACAGTATTTCGATTACTGCAAGTACAAAATTCCATAGCTTGAGATTCTAATTTTTGTTATGCAACCAACCATAACCCTTCTATTGATTAAAATCTAAAATAGAAATATTGGTGCAATACCTTTCGAGAAAAAAAAAACATATTTGTCCGATTCGCGAATTAATTTATTTCATCAGCTTACTTAGACTCTTCATACTGTAAAGAAAATCACCACGCGAACCTGCAAGTTATTTCAATAAATTGCTCATTCGGTGTAGTTTTCGACATGATACAACATTTACTAACTTCCACGTGAGGAAAAATGATATTCCTAGTTTACTGCAATAGGAGCTCATAGTGAAATTATTTCAATAATTAGGAATTCTTCTTCTTCTTCGTTTGTATTTTTGGTTTCTGAATCCTTGATTTCTGACTCCTTGATTTCACCAGATCAGGTGTTGACGAGCTTGATGTAAGAATTGAATATGAGGGAGATTTGTTAATTTTGGTAAAAGGATGAAGTAGTACATCTAAGGATATTGAGTAATTAAGTTCCACTGACCAATGCTAACACTGAAAAAAATACATAGTAGAAAGCCCATGGTTAGTAGGGGAAGTTTCATAGATCAAATTGATGTAATGTCTCAAATTATAATTTTACTTTTTTCAAAAAACTTATCAAGAATTTCGATTGTTTTGAAATTGATGTCACTAAGTAAAACGTGATCAGATAATGGGGGAGATAGTCCTATATTGATTAAGCTGAGGTACAATGTACAATATTTGGTTTGTTATTTTCACATTCAAATAGAAGATGATTTATATCTCCTATCTTCCCACACTCACATAGGCTACTATCGACCACCCCGATTCTATGCAAATGAGACGGAATACAACAGTGTCCCAATCTTAAACGAATAATAAAAGTCAATGTCAAAGTCTTACGAGAAACAGATTGACATGAATAAAACCACGGAATGTTTTGTATATTTGGTTGGATTCCTTTGAACCGGGAACCTCTTGATGTGGAGAACTGATCCCAGAAATGTTGAAATTTAGTTTTCGATATTTCCTCTATATGTGAGATTAAATCATAATAGTGAATTCTTCCCATTTTATATGGAATAGTGGCGTTTTTTGCCAAGAAGTCCGCTTTATCGTTTCTCTCAATATTGCAGTGACCAGGAATCCAACATACCTTGATATTAAAATTGTGAGATTGGTATTTCATCCATAAATCCTTGATTTTACTAGGCAATACATTCAAGGAAGCTTTGATTTTACTATTCTGTAAACCTAAAACAGAACTTTTAGAATCTGTATTAGAATAAGTGCAATGTGAATGGCAGTTAGTTGTAGACTCCTTATGAAACTTGTTCTGCCGATTTTTGATCCATCCTTGAAAATCATTTTGTAAGTTGGCCATTTAGGATAGACTATGTCTAACAGTGAAGCATTAATGTTACTACAGTCTTTATCTCTTTTATCAAGTCCAATATTCGAAAATGCATCAAATGCTCCATACAAAGTTTCCAACAGGAACTTAAATATAGGATAATAAGGGAAAGCAATAATTTGGTTGTAGGGGAGATCCAGAGATTCTTGAATGTATTTGTATAATACACAGGATCTAATCTTATTAGAGTTAGAGTTAGTGATGAGTTCTTCAAACATCCGCATTTTATAGACACTAGGGTTAGATTGTATACCTAAGTGTTTAATGATGAATGAGAGAGTACACTTATTTTGTTGAAGTTCTATTGGAAGTTGGTTTGCCTCAACTAAAATTCGCAGAGATTTGAACTGAGTACTAGAAATTTTCTCAATGTTATTTTTACTAGTATTCCCATAAATAATTAGACAATACTCTATTCTTGAAGCAATCATTACGCTATGCATATTTAACATTATCTTGGGATCTGCCCCCCAGCAAACTTTTGTTAAGTATTTAAAGATGTTCATGATCTTCAGACATTTGTTTATGATTTTATTGACATGAGTATTCCATGTCATTTTCCTGTCAAAGAACAGTCCCAGCATTTTATGTTGTTCAACTTCGGGTGGATTTAGTCAACTTTAGCACAAGCATTATCATAAACATAACGGTAACATCAAAGGTTTTTAGCATAAACTTAACATTGTTGTACAAATGGTATAACACTTTCAACTTTCGCTTTTGACATATATTTGGCACAATATTAAAATGATGTTGACTAAATGCACCTTTAATTAATTACTTGATTGGAGATTTCAATATTTAAGTTTGGCTGATGATGAGAATTAGAAAAGATCACACTTTTGTTTTCTCTGTTGATATTGTCATACCAATTTTCAAGGGACGTTATAGCCCTTTCGATGGAGTGGATTGCGAGTGAAGGAACTTCGTGAGATTTGTATAAAGTTATATCATCATAATTTTTTTCATACATGGACAAGTTCTTTTTGTAAGTACACATATTTTTTTTACCTCCATGTCTTGTATGACCTGCATGTATACCTACTCAGCTACTGTGTATGATCCTTGTGGAGTGCACATGAAAATCTATACCAAAGTATGGAGAAGGTACACGTCCGCACAGTACGGAGATCCAGCCCGATATGTGAGCTCTGATTCCTCTCCCGTGATGTATACCTTGCGATGGTGGTGGGGTGGAGTGGTCGCGTGACGTCAGCGCTAAGCGCACGACGATCCACTGATGTGTGTCAGTACTCGCTCTCGACATGGTGGGTCCGCTGACGTCACAGACCCATACACTGTGGTGATGTAGCGACTATTTACTCTCCGTCCTCTATCGATGCGATGCAAACTCGCGCATGGTGGGGTCTTTGCAACACACACGCGGTGCATAAGTCTGTGGTGGGGGTGCTTCACTATCCATTATAAAAGAAGTGGGTATGGTGACATGAAATCAGAAGTTGTATACCTAGCAGTTGAGTAGTCAGCAAGAGTAGTGAAGTTATACAGTGCCTACACAGAGAGAGAGAGAGATCAGTAAGTGTGTTTTTCTATTGAAAATTATTTATATTTTCCTTATATATTTTCATCATGTCAGTTCCAAAGGTGGATTTACAAAAGCTCAATTCTATAATTAAAGGAGAGATGGAAGTGTTAGAGCAAAGAGTAATATCATCTTTGCCACTGAATGAAGCTTTCCCAATTAAGACTATATCATTTTGTTCTACTCGGTTTGGTAAATCAATCTTATTAACATTGGTGGATGTGAGCAATAATACATTGTTCAAAACATGGCTACCAAAACGTATTTCAGCACAATTAACGTATGCTGATGTTACTTATATCAATTCTTCTGGTGGTAAATACAAGATAGCATATTTGGGTCAAAGTCAACAGACTATTGTTGGCATGAAAACGAGATCATTGGTCAAATTTGATCTCACTGAATAATAGTAATATATAATTTCCACTTGTCATAGGCTAATTCTGATTCTTTATATTATAGGTGATAATTGTTAGGAAAATATAAAACTTTTCATACATTGTTAAACACACTCTTCGGTGGAGACATAATCAAAAGTCTAATGTGAGTAATACTATTTATTTTATTACTAATTATTTTTGTAGCATAGTTATTTCAATAATTTCTCTTGATTATAGCTTCATTCTTGAAAGATGTGGATGCAATATGCCAGCCAATATTGGACCAAAGCCACAGATATCTCTTCAGCCGTTGAAAGGTTGTCATCAGAACTGGATGCTTTGGACGAGGATGCTCACCATGCCACCAATTACAACTTGGGCGTGTGTTATGATGAAGAGCAAATTGAATACTGCTTGCGAGACTACGAGAACTACAAGAGGGGTGCAAATCTTTGCTAACAATATTCAGATGGTGCTTTGGATTTGGATCAACTCTGCAATAGTATGATTGCGTGCGAGTTGAGAAGATTTCTTTATCGCCTCTCACCATATCTACCTGAAGGGATCATCCAAAAGTACCAATTGGATGATCACAGCGATGAAGAAATCGAAGACGGCTAAGAAGATAGTGATGAAGAAGGAGACATAATTTCAGATTGTTTGCATATACCTAAAACTAGCGATATTTGAATAAAAAACATAATATTATTTATACATGTTTTATTTACCTATTCCTCTTTTACATAAATAAATGAAAAAGAAATTAATACAAATGAGAATAATTAAAAATACATAATATGTGTGTGTATTTCTTCAATATCTGCTGAGAACTGAACCATCCAATGCACTGTATGTCAAAAATGTATCATGCAGAATGAGTGCATATACTTTGGTGTTGGCTGGGAAGTTGGCTTTCCTCGAGCTTAATATCAATCGTTGATGATTTTGTGGCATTCGGCTGATGTGAACAATCGATGATGGATAGTGGATTTTGTCGAAATTGCCCAATGTCCATGAGAGGTTCACTCATATCTTTGTCATAATAACTTCTTTGAAAATTCTCATAGGCATAATAAGCTGAAGTATCGAGTTTTTTATCGAAATCCAAATTCCAACGTTCATATGGATATACTTCAGAGTTCAAGTACACTCGAATATTATTGATATCAACAGTTGTAAATTTAGTGATATCCTTTGTCCTATCTTCCCAAGTGGTGTTGCTTTGGAACCCAATGATGATATAACGAGGTGTTTCAAGTGCATTGGTTGTCTTGATAGCCCATATATCTGAAGATGTGCCACGTAGTGATGGAAGTTCATAGAGATCCCACATGCGATAAGCCAACTTGATTTTAGCATTCAGACCATTTTTGTTGATTCTATTCAAAAGTTTGAGCTTGTGCTTATCTTCTGGCACTGTATGTCTTATTTTCCACTCAATTTTATTGATTTCCAAATCAGCATCAACCGCACCAATATATGAGTTCTTGAAGGATCGAGCGATTATTAAAATCATTTCTTGTTTGGCATTCAAGATACTTTTGTTATAATCTTCAGCGAAACCCATCACATATTTCAGTGATAATTTACCACTAAATACATGACTGGTTGTGTCCAAGATATCCTGTTCCGTTTCCGAAAGTCCCCATCCAGTTGTTAATAATGTTTTGGCATGTGATTGTCCAAATGAAATCATATTCTTCATAGTAGATGTTATCCCCGGCTTCCTGAAGACAGCAACATGTTCACCACCCATTTCGTAGCGAATTTCATCAAAAAGGGAAAGCGATTGCATTGTTCGAGAGATAACATGATTGTGTTTCATCTTTAGGTGTGAATTTACCCTCTATATAAATGAAACTCTCAGCAATGTCGAGTATAACGTCTAGATTATTGATTGCGATTCGGATTTCATCTGATACTAAACAATGGTGATCCATATGGTTTGTATGTGTGCTCATGTAAACTCGTGAGGAAATAATCGAGCATCGGCTTATCGAATATATTCAATTTTTCACTATTTGTTTCGAGCACCATTTTTCCTTACTTTCAGTTCAATAGATTTCAAAAATTTGAGATCTCTCACTGATAGAGAGTGGTGTGCTAACTGTTTAGCGTACACTTTTGGAATGAGCCTTTTTCTAGTCGAAACTTCCTTTTTAGCGGTTTGTAGAATGATTCGAAATCCTCCACGATTCTGTCTATTATAACAAAAACCCATAATAGTTATTAGATTTTCTTCAATTCCAAAATTATAACAATCTCTTCTGTACTTCCAAAATCAATGATATTGTTTGTGTGATCCAAAATACGCACTGTGATGTTGTAAATCAACTGACGACCTTCTGGACTGACTGGCATATACAGGGTGTCAATTTGAAAACTTCCCACCCTTCCTTCCAGTAAACAATATGAGTAATCGAAAAAACAGGTCAATTTTATTGTCAAGGGGGACACTTTCACGGACTATTTGTAGCCCTCGTGGTTCAACCCCCTAGGAGGGGTAGATGTTACCCTTAGAATTTTAAATGGGAAGGGGGGTCAAGTTGCACATCATTTTGATGGGCGTTCAATTCTTGTTCCAATGGTACCCTGACTTACTATTTTGTGATGAGCATTTTCCGAAAAATTGCGTTCTAAACTAACAGAAGTAATTATTAGAACGCCTATACTGAGATGCATTATTGTATTGACTCCCTTTAATAAAAATGGTTAGAAGAGTAGGTGGCACCACTCCAACCCTTGAATGACAGGAATAAATTTATTACGCATGGGATTTTTTATATGGTGGTTATTTTCCTTCTACACAATAAAATTTAATTTGCGAGAAAGACATTTCCAACATAAAATCTACTTACGCTTATCTTATTAGCTGTTCGAAATGTTGTCCATTTTGCTCTAAACAGTAATACAGTCTGTTTTCGAACTCCCCTCTAACATTACGGAAAACTTCTCTAGGAATTGACCAGCATGCTGCTGTAATGCGTCTTTTAAGTTCGTCAATATCAGAAGGTTGTGTTTTATAAACAACGGATTTAAGATGCCCCCAAAGAAAGAAATCTAAGGGTGTTAAATCCGGTGATCTCGGAGGCCATTCAACTGCTCCCCTTCTGCCAATCCATCTACCCGGAAATCTCTCGTTTATCCACTGTCGGACGGGAAGAAAATAATGAAGTGGAGCACCGTCCTGCTGGAAATGTAACAGATCCTCCTGCAAAAGTTCATTACCTTCTGCATCAATTTGAGTTTCTAGCTCGTGAGTTATAAGAGGATCGATAGTCTCTTCAAGCATATCAAGGTACAGATTGCCAGTCAAGTTTTCTTCCAGAAATAATGGACCAAGAATGGCATTTCCAAGAATACCAGCCCAAACATTAACTTTTTGTGGGTGTTGTGTATGCCCTTCCCGAAAAATATGTGGGTTTTCGTCACTCCAATAGCGACAATTTTGTCTATTAACATTGCCATTCAGAAAAAATGAACACTCATCGCTGAAACAGATGTTTAACAGAAGATTAGGAATGGTATTGACTCGATGAGACATGATTTCAGAAAACTCTATTCTTCTATCATAATCATCCTCGTGGAGCTCTTGAAGAATCTGCATTTTATATGGATGAAATTTATGCATTTTCAATGCTTTTCTTATAGTCTCGCGTGACATTCCCGTCTGTTCTGATACTGATCGTAAGGAGCTCGTGGGCTCTGCAGCAAATGTTCCCAAAACTTCAATTTGAGCTGCTTCATTTAGTACTCTGGGGTTATTTCTTTTTTTATTTGTCACTGAACCAGTTTCGTAAAACTTATTCACCAAATCAAGCACATACCGGTGACTTACATTACAATTTGGATGTCTTTCGTTAAAAAGACATGCCGCCCTTCGTGCGCACTTTCCAACTTCGCCATAAATTACAATCATTTCAATTCTGTCTTGAAGAATGTAAACCATTTTTACACTTTTATACACTTATTAAAGTAATTCCTAAACAGCCCAACAGGTACAACGGTATTCACAATACTACCACATAGTTCAAATTTGCTAACCAATTTTTTGCCGGAAAACAGAAACTTTTTACAGCAGAAGTAGCAAAAAAGGAAGGCAATATGTACAATTTCTGCGATGACACTTAAAAATTCAGCATTTAATAAACACAACTTTACTACCATCTACGTTTTACTATTAGACTACTTTTTTATGTAAAGTGTTTGGAACTAATGGCTAATGTTACCCCTAATAAAGGGATGGAACGGTACCACCTAATATTCTAACCAGTTCTGTCCAAACCATGCATCTCAGTATAGGCGTTCTAATAATTACTTCTGTTAGTTTAGAACGCAATTTTTCGGAAAATGCTCATCAAAAAATAATAAGTCAGGGTACCATTGGAACAAGAATTGAACGCCCATCAAAATGATGTGCCACTTGACCCCCCTTCCCATTTAAAATTCTAAGGGTAACATCTACCCCTCCTAGGGGAGTGAACCACGAGGGCTACAAATAGTCCTTGAAAGTGTCCCCCTTGACAATAAAATTGACCTGTTTTTTCGATTACTCATATTGTTTACTGGAAGGAAGATATTAAGGGTGGGAAGTTTTCAAATGAGATTGAATCCAGGCTCCACATCGATGTCGAATGAAAAAAGAATATGTGATTCTTCATTATTTATGTATGAACCAGATATAATGTTGCAATCTAAGCGGATGAGTCTCACAGTTGTTACGTTTATCGGTAGTGAGGATTCATGTATCTGATTCGGTTGAAATCTATCAAAATTGAAACCCATCATCTTTGCTATGGAATTCGGATGAGTAAGATCAATTTCAAATTTTGATCTCATCTCACATTTGGAAGTATTATTATTGGCATGTAGGTAGAATATATCATCTACATTGGTATCGTTTTGATTATTACCAGAAAATAATCTAAACATGATATGGTTCTGAATAACTGCATTGATCTCATCTATTTCATAGGCACCACATGGAATTTCAATTGTGTATTTCTGAAGTACTGGTGAACTATCAGCACTGATTCTAAAACTGATTACATTGTTTTTTTAGTTATATTATTGATTGTGTTGCATCCATAAAATCCTGAAAGTCCCAATCCATAACGACTGTTTCTATCCAATTCAATGGGTGGGAAAAAGTCTGCACTCAAGACACTCGTCCCGACAGCTTGTAGTTCGAACTTTCGTGACATGACTGATACATTTTATGAATATCACTTCATTTTATTGTTGTCTACAATACACTTGAGACAACCTACGCTTTTTCGGAGATGGTTCATCAATATCCAGTTCATTTTTATTAGCACCAATATTCATATCCTTTATATTGCAATAACAGCAGAATATTTTTCGAGGTGTAGGACCATCATTCACATCAGAATCTGGAATGTTATCACCGTCAAGATTGTGGTGTTCATTGCAATATCTATATTTCATTATGTCGACATCATCTTGTAGACTTTTGGGTAACTTTTCCCAAACATGAGCAATCTCATGTGCAGCACATGCAAGCAACACTTCCTTCGGAATAGTTGCAAGCATCACTCGATCCATTTTTGTCAATGTGCGATATTTTGAATACATCTTGAGTGAAAATCCCATCCCCTTAATAGCCTCTCGCGTCATTGCTGGAGTTGTATCCATTTTATAATAATTAGAGAGAAACTTCAGGCACAAGTGACCGCAGAAAACTGTGTTGAACTTCTGCTGGCGATCATAGTTATATAGAATTTTCACTTTCGGACATTTCTGAAAGTATTGAATCAACCCTATTGGTGGGGGTAGATCTCCAAAACTATCAAAGTATGCAATGTCTTTCCCACATTTGCCGTATGCCACCCAATGTGTTGCCGATCCTCTTATTCCATCTAAATTGACAATAGCGGTCTCGTAATTTCGTGGACCTCTAGTGGGTAATGTATCACGCATGAAAATACCGCGAAAGTATGGAATTTTCATTTTCTTGGCATAATAATTGAGATCGATGTCGGTGAGAGGTCTTCGAGGTAGGGAATTGTTGTTGTTGTTGTTGTTGTATAGTCCGAGTCCTTTAAGGTATGGTTTAAGGTATATACCACTACCACTTTTACCCAGGGCTGTTCTGCTTGCTTTTGCTGCATTCACAGCTCTGGTGATGCCTGCAACAGCACCTGCTAAACTTCCTAGCGCGGACAATCCTGCAAAAATCGGTTTCAATGGTAGAATCCCCCCAACCTTAGGAATTGGAATTATGCGGGATGTGCGGATTGCTTTCTTCCCACCGGCAGCTTTGAGATATTTACGTGCCGCATGCAATGCCACTACGTTAGCTTTTTTCCTAATATTCGTCACAAATTGCTCACATCCAGCTGTTTTCAATACATTCCGCACTTTATGAACCACCCCAGAACCGAAGGCGATTTTTCTGAGTTTATTTTTCTTTTTCTTCGGTTGCTTCTTCTTCTTTCCCTTCATAGTATTACTACAACCCATACCAAAACGTCTCTTTGCTTTCATAATGTTGGTAACGAGTAGGGCAGCTGCTCTTTCCTTAATACCAGCGTCTTTCGATTTAACCCTATTCCAAGCTGCGTATTCGAGTTCTTTGTCTGCCGTATGTCTCGCTGTGAGATCAGTAAGATGATTCAAGTATTGAATATCGTGTTGTTTGCATGCAATATCCAATTTATTGATTCCAGGATCTTTGCGGGCTAAACGTTTTTCCAATTTTGTACCAGGTCCACAGTACTGATATCCTCCAGGTAAATGTAATTCGAACGGAAGTTTGTTTATCAAATTATTAACGAATCCACGACCGTTTTTTCTGCATCTACCACGAACACATCCGTTTCGTTTGATGGTACTCATTTAAATGAAACATTCACAACATATCATCTTACATAGTCTCCAACCACGGTACTATGCGCATTGTGAAGCAGAAAGGAAAGTTTGCTGTAGATAATTTAAATGAAAAACTCGGTTGTGGATTGAATGGACAGAAAGTGTTCCGGCATGGTCCGCTACTTCCATCATCTGTTCGAGGACTCGTTATCGAACCGTCGAACTGTGGAAAGACGAATGCCATGATCTCTCTCTCTTAACACATCCACAAGGACTGCGATTCACAAACGTTTATCTCTATTCGAAATCACTCAATCAACCCAAATATCAATTCCTACGGAATGTATTGGAACCTATGAAGGGGTTGGGTTTTTTACGTTCAGTAATAATGCAGAAATGATGGAACCGTCCGATGCCAAACCAAATTCTGTTTTCATTTTCGATGATGTAATATGTGAAAAACAGGACATTGTGAGATCATATTTCTGTATGGGACGCCATAAAGATGTTGACTGTTTTTATCTTGCTCAAACATATTCACGAGTGCCCAAACAGTTGGTGCGAGATAATACCAACTTTATCGTAATGTTCAAGCAAGATGAAACGAATCTGCACCATATTTATTCCGATCACGTGTCACCCGATGTAACATTCAAACAATTCCAACTGATGTGTGTTAAATGTTGGGAGGACCAAAATGGATTTATGGTCATTGATAAATATAGAAAAATGCACGAAGGTAGATATCGCATGGGATTTGATAATTTTATATATCCATGACACTGCAATCCACATTCAATCGATCGTTGGATTGCACACAGGTTACTTCATTGGTGTAATCTCTCTTGTAGAACAAAATGAAGAACGATTCAGTTGTTGATGATAAAAACAATGCATTGAATTCGAAACGTCAACTAGTTGAGACAACAGAAGCTGTACGCCAGAAATTTAACTCTATCAAGAGTGGACTTATTGAAAATTGAATAGTACTTGAAAAATTCTACGATCCCCTAATGAAGCCATTGAACGTTCTATCTTCAGCTGCTGCAACGAAACAACTACCACCACCACTACGACAATCAATGACGAAGCAAGTGAACTCACACTCTACTCTAGTTAGGAGATCTCCTATGGGAAAGAATCAATTTGGTAGTGACACCTTGTCTGCTGACAGTGAGACCATCAAAGAATTCGGTGAAACGTCTATATTCGAAACACCATCATCATCTCGAATAAGTAACTCGGACTATTCCTCCCTTTCTGAAGGCAATATTGAAGATATTTTGAAGATGCATTTGGAAAATGTCAAAACAAACAATGGTGACTATGACACAATATTTGGTATCCGTACAGATCCTGCTTCAGGAAAACTTGAAATGGGAATTCTCAATGTAAATTTCAGTGGTGGAAATATTTTATTTTGGAATGCCAATAAAACAAAAAAACATGAATTCCCAAGTAGTCCGGAGTTATATAATATGATTTTTTTGAAAAACCCACCTGAAGTCAGTGATGACGGAATTCTTCATACATATGCTAAAATATTGAGAGTCACGAATGCACCCTACAAACAACATCAACTGAGAAATGGTTTCAAACATACGAAATCTAAAAAATTCCGTGAAGTTATTAAACCAGTACTAAACTTATCACATTATCTAACAACGAGAAGTAGAACAAAAAAAGGTGCAGGTATCAATCGGATACAAAAAAGGTATGATCCCAAACCTGCGAATTATGTATACTGGAATTCACCAAAAGAGTTAGTCGCTCGTTTACGACTATTGATATCCTCGAAATCAGCTGGACATACTGGACACGACAATGAAATAATTTCAATAATTGAAGAATTACGTGAGGAAAGTATAATCTATTGAGACATTCAAGAAAATGGTCACTTTGTACACGGAAACAAAGTAAAGCAGTCATTGTGAGAGGATGGATAGTGAAATAAGTGATCTCAAACGACAAGTTGTCAATGAATTACATACACCGGCAAGACGTTATTTCACCAGAAGAACCACCACCCTCAAAGGTTTTGCAGATCTATGGCAAATAGATCTTGCCGAATTACAACCCTATGCTAAACATAATAAAGGATATAGATATGTTCTTGTAGTAATTGATTGCTACTCAAAATATCTATGGACAAAACCAATCAAAAATAAAACAGGTGGTGCTGTAACTGTTGCAATGAAAGATGTGCTGAAAGGAGCCGACTATTCTCCGAAACATCTACAAAGCGATCAAGTAAAAGAGTTTTTCAACAATACTTTCTCATCTCTGATGGGTAAACATAAAAGCAATCATTATTCAACATTTAACACAATGAAGGCGGCCATAGCAGAAAGAGTAATTCGAACAATAAAGACGTGGCTTTATAGGGAATTTTCAGCGATGGGACACAACAAGTGGTTAGACATTCTTCCTATTATAACAAGAAAATATAACCATAAAGTGCTTCGTACAACTGGTATAGAACCAATTAATGTTACACCAACAACAAAACTGAAATTTAAAGGTGCCAAAGTCATCCGAAGAAAACAAAAAATTCCCAAATTCCGAATGAACGACATTGTACGTATAAGCAAGTACAAAAATATTTTCGAAAAAGGATATACTGCAAATTTCACAACTGAACTATTCAAAATCATTAAAATCAATAGGACATACCCTACAACTTATATCATTGAAGATATGGATGGCCAACAGATTAGAGGATGTTTTTATGAAGAAGAGTTATTGAAATCGGAAAATCCTGATATTTATCTCGTCGAGAAGGTGCTGAAGAGTAAAAAAGATAAACTATATGTGAAGTGGTTAGGTCTTCCCATTGAACACAATTCATGGATTGATAAACGTGACATGGTTTAAATATGTATTAACTTTAATGTTTCGTTGAATAAAGTGGTGAAATTGACTTCGAGTTTTCATTTCAAGTAGACGCAATTGAAAAAATATTGTAGTGGTAAACGTTGCCCCAGCCAATCGCAACGTTCTGTGTATGCCAAACCCATTTAAATGCATACCCCATTCCCGCTTATATATTTTCAACTCACAACATTGATGACATTTCATAATCCTCAGAGCTAATCAGTATCAGATTGAAAAGCGTGATCAAACTCTTTTCGCCACTTATCACGTACAGATGCTGCCGTATCAAAAAGTTTAGTGGACTTCTGAAGCTCCATCTCAGCTTGCACTTTTACACAATGGGTGGACTGATTTTCCTGTGTTATTTTGGAACGGAGTTTATCTGCATCTTCACACATTTTGATCAGTTCAACCTTTGTTGATGCAATCTTTGCATCGAGCACCTGAAGAGCCACCGCGTCTATGCTGCTACTTTGAATATCGTCATCGTATTTGACGATGGTGGCCTTCGCTTTTACGATGCGGCATTTGGCTTTCATCAACATGTCCCCACAGCACTGCAGTGGACCGAAAGAATGAAGCGAAAAATTTCCAAAATCACCCATCACTTTCTTTAAGGTGTCATCTACCTTCTTCTTACGGGGTTTACGTACACCCTCAGTTATTTTCTTGGGATTAGAAGCAGTAGATGTACTCTTCCTCTTAGATGGTTTCGGCTTATGATCCACACTAAGAGGAGAGAGGAGTGGAGGGCATTCGGGTAGTGACAGCTGTGAAAGAGTTGGATCACTTTCTGAAGATTCCGGTTTATCTGTCATCTTTAGATAAGCATCGGTGTTGAAGTCATCGGTGAAATCTTCTTGGGATGACAAGTGATATACTGGAATATTTTCAAAACCAAACTCACCATTTGTTGGAGTACATGACATTGCACCTTCTTCAACAGATAAATTTGGTAGTGAGTTCATGATCATTTAGCTCGGAGGAATGTGTTATATATCAATGGAATGTAGATAGAAATGGTGCTGATGTTGATGCGACTTCACGTTTTATACCAACAAACCGACTGGTATATGCGCACAAGAACATGACAAAAAACCACCGTAGAAGGAGAGGAAGTAAATATCCCTCCCAGGAGTTAACTCTACAAATTTCATAGGCATAAGAAGTGTTGAGAACACACAGTGTTCTTCCAACCGATGTCTTCTCCAGATGTGTATATAGTTCTATGTCACCTACATAAACTTTGCCCAATTAACTATAAATATGGAAATCATTTCGTAACATAATGAGAATGTGTGATTTAGAACAAAATGATCCAAGTGAGTAATAGTTCTGATTCACACCTACGTATTGCATATATTCATAGTGACAAAAATTTCCAGTCGGCATAGTGGTGAGGGAGGACCCAGAAGCGGTTCAAATATACTACTAACTGAATTTTGAAATAATCATATCTCACTCATGAATGATAATAAGGAAAAAGTTTGTTGATAAAAAATATTCAAACTGATCATATCTTTCAAGAAAACAAAAAAAAATTTGGGTTATGCATCAAAAAATTTTCACGTCTAAATATTAATTTAAATGTTTTTGAAAAATCATATCTCACTCATGAATGATAATAACGAAAAAGTTTGTTGGTGAAAAACATGCAAACTGATCATATCTTTCAAGGAAACATTAAAAATTTGGGTTATGCACCAAAAAATTTTCACGTCTAAATATTAATTTAAATTTTTTTGAAAAATCATATCTCACTCATGAATGATAATAAAGAAAAAGTTTGTTTGTGAAAAACATTCAAACTGGTCATATCTTTCGAGAAAACATGAAAAATTTGGGTTATGCACCAAAAAATTTTCACGTCTAAATATTAATTTAAATTTTTTTGAAAAATCATATCTCACTCATGAATGATAATAAAGAAAAAGTTTGTTCGTGAAAAACATTCAAACTGGTCATATCTTTCGAGAAAACATGAAAAATTTGGGTTATGCACCAAAAAATTTTCACGTCTAAATATAAATTTCAATTTTTTTGAAAAATCATATCTCACTCATGAATGATAATAAAGAAAAAGTTTGATGGTGAAAAACATTCAAACTGATCATATCTTTCAAGGAAACATATAAAAAATTTGGGTTATGGACCAAAAAATTTTCACTTCTAAATATTAATTTAAATGTTTTTGAAAAATCATATCTCACTCATGAATGATAATAATGAAAAAGTTTGTTGGTAAAAAACATTCAAACTGATCATATCTTGCAAGGGAACATATAAAAAATTTGGGTTGTGCACCAAAAAATTTTCAGGTCTAAATATAAATGTTTTTGAAAAATCATATCTCACTCATGAATGATAACAAAGAAAAAAATGTTTGTTGGTGAAAAACATTCAAACTGATTATATCTTTCAAGGAAACATATACAAAATTTGGGTTATGGACCAAAAATTTTTCACGTCTAAATATTGATTAAAATGTTTTTGAAAAATCATATCTCACTCATGAATGATAATAAAGAAAAAGTTTGTTGGTGAAAAACATTCAAACTGATTATATCTCTCAATGAAAAATATAAAAATTCTAGGATATGCATCAAAATAAATGTATTGTTAGTTGTATAAATTCAGGGGCTCTATATCCGACAAGCATATATTTTTGACTAATATATTTGGTGATCCAACTAGCTCAGTTGGATGAGTGTGTGATCATCCCTAGAAAGGAATTTCCGTTTATCATCCCAGGTGGGGGAGGCGGGGTTGATAATAGAGGTTTATTTCTCGGGTATTTTTTCGTTTGGTGATCTTTGACATTTTACCATGAAATTATACTTATTTTTTTGTTGGTTTGCCATATTTTTTAATATTTTCGAATAAAATCTACCTTGCGTCTGACAAAGCTAACAATTTATCGTTTGTTTGCTTGACGCGTGCTTCTGATTCTTTCGAAAAGGCAGCCAATCTCTTATCCAACGTAAAAAGGTCCACCTCTCCGTCTGTAGATGATTGTGTACTCGACACCTTTGAAAATGCAGGTTTTTTTCATCCGTTAATACTATATGGACTTGCCTTTTCATCTATGAATTCAAATTTATCTAATTTCGAGGACTTCTTTAGTTTCCTGACAGTGTAACGAAGTAACTATTTTCTAGTTATAAGCAAGGCAGAAGCAACAAGTGTTCATGTATATCTCCGTTATTAATGGGCCTAAAAATACCATTCTTTTTTAAATATATTCCATGACTTATCCCTGTAAATATAAGACCCTCAGTCAGTATAAACGCGTCCCGATTGAGTAAGCTTTATTTCTGGATCCCACCATGCCCAGAGTTCAGTCAGACAGCAACTCCCTCTCCACGAGAGTGAAATTTCGACTCGATCAGCTATCAAGGCGACAGAATCACAACGAAACTAACGAAAGTTCAGTTCGTCGCTAGTCCAGCGGAAAGGCAGTTGACATCGAGGACCGAATCTGACGTCACCAGAGTAAGTGTGCACTTTACAAATATTTGTTAGGTACCGAAAACGAGTCGCGCAGCGCTGATTGAACTTTGGTGGGGGAATAGCCAGGTAAGCTCCCGACTAGAGTCTAGTCGGAAGAGCAGTTGTGTACGAGCCGCAGATAGACGAGTCACGCGAAACCGACCAGCCTAGCCGAGAAAATGAGTTGTGTTCGAGCCACAGGTAGAAGCCGACGTGCAGCCTACCAAAGCCGAGATCGACCAAGCCGTGGTGAAACGTGAGTTAGAACATTATTGAGGTGTAGGGTGAGTGGTCCTCACTCTGACTTGAGATATCAAAAAATTGTATAGGAACACTTTCAGTCCTCTAGATCAGATGTACAAAATGTTTTAATAAAGTTTTTTCATATTATGAAAAATAGCATGAAATATGATATCCCACAAGGATCAATTTTCACACAAAGTCAAAAACTTGAGGTATCAAAAAAATGTATAGGAACACTTTCATTCCTCTAGATCAAATGTACAAATTGTTTCAATAAAGTTTCTTCATATTTTGAAAAAATTAGCGAGGAAGCAGCAGTAGTTGACGATGAAGAAGGCGCTGCTGGTAACTTAAACGACGTGGGGGATCATCTTGGTGATGACTTGTTCGAGGATGATGGTGAAGAACCTCCAGTGTGGTTATGATGGAGTTGGTTTATGACGTCAGAGGTCGAAGAAGAGAGGGAGTGGGAGGTGAGCTGAGTGTTTAAAACGAGAGCTCCCTCCGAATATTCTTCAGTCGACTCAGTCTTCCTAACAGTCACCATCCACCAGCAGCACCCAGTACCATCGAGAAGTCAGCCCGGAAGAGTATCCGAAGGTAAGTTAACAATCACATGTTCATGAACTCGTTTAGTTCATTTTCTTATTGTTTAGCAATGGAATCTACATCATTCGCCACAGCCTTTGGAGTAGCCACCATCCTCAGTAATATCCGGTTGGATACTGATGGACGGCGTCAGCGGAGCCCATCATCACCACTTGACAACCTCATCGGCCAAGGACCAGCACTAGACGTGTCGACGCAATTTGATGACCTGTTGGAAATGATAAAGCAGGATGTGGAAGTCCCTCAGGTGCTGTCGCCGATGATACCATCACAAGGTGAGCGATTGGAAGAACTTCAACGACCATGTGGGTCCGTTAACGGAGATGCTCTTAAACGATCCCGTAAAGAGAGAGCAAACTCGTCAACGAGTAGTGTGACGGTAATAGATCTGATGGCCAGCGATGATGATTTTGTGGTTAAAAAAACCAAATAAATCATCATCGGAGACGTCATCTGGTCACAACAGTAGGCGTAAGGCTGGTCCTATCAGCAAGTATCGCAATAATTGCAATAGGACCAATCCTTATACCAGAGGATGGCCATCATCTACTGTTGTGACGCCTGTTGTAACACCAGTTGCAACTATAGTGGCACCAGTTGAAGTTGCATTAACGGTTGCATCTTTAGTTGTACCGGTAGAGCCAACAGTTGTCGACATACCACTCCCACCAGTTGTTGAAGTTTTTCCAACCGCTGAAGAAACCACCCAACCGGCCCCTATGGTGGAGAAAGTTGCCATCGCGAATCCCATCTCCTTGGAATCTATCGCACCCACTCTGGAAACGGATATAGACCAGCTAATGGGTGAGATAGATGATGCCCAACGTGACTACCAGCTGAGTCAATTAGCGCGGGCAGAAATTACCCGCCAGCTGGCAGAGCTGACGGTCCGAGATCGACAGGAAGGCATCCTGGAGGTCGAAAGGTTCGCCAGGTTGGAGTCCGTCAGAGCGCGAGTGGCGGCTACCAAGGAGAGGATGATGGCAACTCTCCACAGGTTAGGATAATGTTTATTATATAGGTTTGTTATATAGTGGTTATTTGCTGGAACTGCGTATCGGACGTCTCAATGTCAAGAGATAAGGACTTTGCCGATTAAACGACGCTAGCGTATGGCCACCTGCAAGTGAACAATGAAGTTGCTGACAGTGTATGGACAATGTTTATAAATACGACCTGCGAGTCGATTTCAGTTAGTCTGTATTTCATTCTCATTGTAAACGTTCAATTCATATTCAAATAAAGTATTTTACCGGTGGCTTATCCACCCCGGTTACAATTTTTAAAAAGTTAATTTGAGAAAACCAAATATAACAGGTTTAATTATTTGTAAGTGATGTAAGTGATGTATATATTAAATTAAATTTTATATTGATTAGGTTATTTGTATTGTAGATAAATAAAAAAAATTAAATAAAAAATAAAAAAAAGATTAAGTGAAAAAAGGAGTGTACATTCAATTTGTTGGTACACACTGGGCAATGCGATGTTAGGGCATTGCTCATCACTTTGTCCTAATTGTATTTTCTGATACTTTATATCAAATTCTATAATATTTATTAGCTAAAAAGTCAGTGTATGTGAATATATGAGCATCATTATGGTAATGAAATAAAAATAACTTTAGTATGACAAAATTTATTCTATAGATTTTTATGATAATACAGATTCATTTTTTCAAACAGCTGGGTCTGGATCACTGCCTGGAGCCCAAAGTGTTGGTCTATGTGTCAGCCAAATATCAGGATGTGTCCTCTCTAAATCGGCTAACCTCTGATATTTCTTCTCTAATACGGCTAACCCCTTTTCCAAGTCATCATATTTTTGCATCACTGCAGATGTAACTTCAAAATCCTCTTTCATTAGATTGCATTTATGATCGAGGTCACTAGTCAACTCTGTTATTTTTCTTGTAATTGTAGCTGTGGTATCCCATACTTTGATATCCACATCACTTTTTAGATTACTATATTTGCGATCTAGATCATCAGTTACCTCCTCTATTTTCTCATTGAATGCTAGACGGGCATCAGGTACAATCTTAGCCGTTGTGGCAAGTATGGCAGCCTGCAAGGCTTTGAGGACACGTGCCTTCGTCTCCTTGATTTGTTCATTGAGATACAATTGAGTTACACAATCACTCTCATCTATCGGTTCACCAACATTTTTCAGTCTTTTACCTTGCACATCATATTGGTCATCAGGTGAAAGCTTGAATCCTATACCTTGGAGACCTTGAGAACTCGAACTTTAACAGCACCCCATTTTCGTGTACGACCGAATTTATCGATAGCTTTGGACATCTTTCTCCCACCTTGATATCTTTCATACTGATGATTTTTAAACAATCATTCGTACGTTATGAACCCAAGTCCGCTGACTAGGCTTCACACAGAGATAGAGTTACATCCGTTACTCTAGGAATGCTGATACGCCAAGTCAGCATCACCGACATTATAAATATAACCTAATCATATTATTATTCATTCTGTTCTGTACTTTCATACTGTCCGTTGTTAAAATAAAGTCTTTTTAAAAAACCGTTTTCATATACCGAATACGTAACTGGCGCAGTCGGTAGGATAAGTGCAGTTTTTCGTCGGAAATACACGGCATCGTGACCGGTTTCTACCTAGAAAAAACGTGAGTTTCTACTCTTGAGCACTTATCACAACGTTCAGAGACTTCCTGTGTTCCTGTGCACCAAAAAGGGATTGAGTTCAACTGAGGGGCCTTCAGAGGAGTCTTGGCGACAGAAAGAAGCGGAAGCAGAATCACCAAAAGGAATAACTACTCTGGTAAGACCAAGTAATAATTTTCCTCCCTAAAATTCCCTTTCCCTGTTTAGGAAATTCGGAATTTTTATTTTATTTAGTCAATAGTAAACCAATTAATTTTATAAAAAGTTTGAAACTTTTTCCACTCTTTCTATGAGTGAAAACCAATCAAATATAGACGACCTGATAGAAATTTTCAATAATTCTTTAAGTGTTACTGATTCTCAATCTGAAATCATGACAACTCCAACTCCTACTCAACGTGATAATACAAATACCACTTTGAGCATGCTCAAAATGTTTGTTGATACCATACCAAGTTATGATGGCGATATGAATACTCTAACTAATTTTACATCAGCTTGTGATTTTCTTTTTGATACTTACGGAATCCAATTTTAGTGAAATATCTGATTAGAGTTATCCAAACAAAATTGATCAATAGAGCCCAATTACTAGTGGGTTGTAGAGGTGAATTAGATACGTGGGCATTAATCAAATCTGCTCTTCTTCAATGTTTTGGGGACAAACGAAATCTAGAGTGTTTGGAACAAGATTTACTCATGTCCAGACCGTTCAGAAATGAATCTACTTTAGATTTTGGCAAGAGGTTACAAATTTTGCGAAGCACTCTTGCCCAAAAAATAAATTCTTTCCCTATTACGGAACTAGATGATGCCACCAAATTAATTTACCTAAGACAATATAATCAAGTTTGTTTGAGAACGTTTATTAGAGGAATATCAGGACCACTACAAAGTTTGATTAGATTAAAGAACCCAGATTATTTAGAATCAGCCATGACCTATATTATAGAAGAAGAAAATTTCCAATATACCCAAAATCTTTTTAGAACCCCAATGACCTCACAACAATCAGGACATGTTAATCGACAACAATTCCATAACCAACAATTTCCAATATATGCCAATCAACAAACCTTTGGAAACAGATTTTCTTCTTACACTGCAAATTCCAATCAGGCACCCCCTCAAAGGCCTTCATTCCAAAGCCAACAGACTGCTCCCCAATCGTTTCAGGGAAACTCTTTTCCCAGACAGCCAATAAACGTTCAACCGCGACCTGTTAATAGACATTTTCCAACAAATAGACAAGTTTTTGGCCCACCTCCCAATGTATTCAAACCCACTGGGAGAACACTAACGAACCAACCCGAGCCAATGTCAACCACATCGCGAAATACATTCAACAGACAATCGAATAATCACCAGAATCAATTTAGGCCTTCTGGCCCACGAAATTTCACTTCCCAAGAAATCTATCAAATTGACGAGGAGCCGTTCCAATTTTCAGACCTTTACCACACAAATAATGGCACTGACATTCAGTATATTAATGACCTGGGACTCGAACAAGACCCTCTTACAAACAATCACTACACAGACCCTAATACTGACACTGAAACTTACGAAAATCATGGAGATTTCCTGGAAAACCCAGAAAATAACGTAGTTACCGAAATGTACACCGAAACGAAGAACAGCTTACCATACATAAAAATTCTTAACCCACCAATGAAATTGATTATTGATACAGGTTGTTATCATTCGATGATGCGGCCCTCAATAGCAGAAAAATTTTTTCCACAAAACATTTATCATAGCGCGACAAAAATCAAAACGGGAATAGGAGAGAAAGAGGTCAGATTTAAAGCCGATATCATGTCTTTTCCAGAACTAAAATCAGATCATATAATCAAATTTATTTTATTTGATTTTCATGACTTTTTCGACGGTATCTTGGGCCTAGGAGAACTACAAAAAATGAAATTTTCTGTAGATTTAGTAGAAAACTGTCTAGTTAATGAAAAAGTCAAAATCCCGATGCTGTATAGAAATCCAAATAAGGAAACATACAGTGTCTCAATCAATGCAAACGAAATCGCCTCAGTAGAAGTACCTGTCTCTCAATATTCTGACGATGTTTTAATACCTGAATGCAATTTTCAAAATTTATATATTCCTGGAACACTTACAACCGCAAAAAATGGAATAGCCTGCGCGGAAATTCATAATTATTCAGACGAACCAATTACAATAACCTTTACCGAACCGATTAAAGTCTCTCCATTTTGTGACAATCAAAAAGAAAATTTCTATCTATTTCATTTCAACAATTCTAATGTAGATCCCTCCCCTGAAACAATTTGCGACATTCATTCGTTGCAATCACTTGAACAATGAGGAACAAAACGCCTTAGTTCGTCTCTGTCAAGAATTTTCCGACATATTTCACAGGGAAGACGAGAAACTGACTATCACCAACAAGGTAAAACATGTTATCAGAACCCATGATGAAATCCCCGTGCACTCTAAATCTTATAGATATCCATTCGTACACAAAGACGAAGTACGAAAACAAATCAATAAGATGTTAGATGATGGTATCATAAAACCAAGCCAGAGCCCTTGGAGCAGCCCAATTTGGATTGTTCCGAAAAAACTGGACTGCACTGGTAAACATAAATGGCGTATAGTTGTCGACTACCGAAAGGTAAACAAAAAAACTATCGACGACCGATACCCACTTCCGAATATCAATGATATTCTGGACAAGTTAGGTCGTTGCCAATATTTCTCCACTCTGGACCTTGCAGCTGGGATCCAGCAAATAGAAATGGATCCTAGTTCTATAGAAAAAACTGCTTTTAATGTCGAAAATGGACATTTTGAATATGTCAGAATGCCATTCGAGCTTAAAAACGCCCCCGCCACATTCCAACGAGTGATCGACAATATTCTAAGTGATCTCCAAAACAAGGTTTGCTTGGTGTATATGGACGACATCATAATATTCTCCACAAGCCTTGAAGAACACATATCGAACCTAAAGCTCATTTTCAAGAAATTACGCAGTTCAAAATTGAAAGTCCAAATAGACAAATGCGAATTTCTCTGGAAAGAAGTTGAGTTTTTAGGACACGTTATTACCCCTGATGAAATAAAACCCAACCCACGAAAAATCGAATCGATCCAAAAATTCCCAATCCCTCGATCAGCTAAAGAAATTAAATCATTTTTGGGTCTACTTGGATATTATAGACGCTTTATAGACAATTTTGCTAAATTAACAAAATCATTTACTAAGTGTCTCAAAAAAGGCGAAAAAATAGTACACTCACAAGAATTTGTCAACACCTTTGAACTTTGCAAAAAGATTCTCTGTAATGATCCGATTCTGCAGTACCCAAATTTCGAAAAACCTTTCATATTAACGACAGATGCCTCCAACTTTGCCATCGGAGCAATTTTGAACCAAGGTAAAATAGGAAGCGACCTTCCAATCGGCTATGCTTCTCGAACCTTGAACTCTGAAACTAACTACAGCACGATCGAGAAGGAATTGCTATTTATCGTGTGGGCCACAAAATACTTTAGGCCCTATCTGTTTGGTAGGAAATTTTTTATATTAACTGACCACAAACCTCTTCAATGGTTGTTCAGTCTTAAAGAACCGAACTCCAGATTAGTAAGGTGGAGACTGAAACTTGAGGAGTACGACTACCAAATAGTATACAAGAAAGGTAAACAGAACACGAACGCCGATGCATTATCAAGGGTGGAAATCAATCAAATCGATAATGAATCAATACTGGTCAATCCCGAAGACATAGTCGAAGAGATAGACCAATATTTGAATTGCGATGAACCGCTAGACGTATCCACAGAGGATTTGGATAGGATCGAAAGTGTGTTCAATCCCAACGAACCCAAAACAAAAAAAATCAATATCATTTCAGATATCCAGTTGGTACCAGCTACCTACTATAATCACAATACACCACCCCCTGATGATGACTACCAAACTGTCCACTCTGCTATAGAAAACCCAATACTGGAAATACCAATAACCGAATATTGTATTAACAAATACTCCAATCAAATAATATTTAACCAAAAAGAATCTGGTCCAAATTATGTTGTTAGGAACAGACCTTTTGGCACAGGGCGAAGACAAACCGTATTCCTATCAAAAAACTTTGAACGCGAAATCATTGACTTCTTCAAAAATCACGTGGACCCGAAAAAATTACACTGTATTTTCATTCAGAAATCAGAAGTTGATCTCGTTCAACAGTTAAGCAAAATACTCCCAAAATACTTTAAAAACCACGCGTATAAACTTACGATTTCAACCCAACTTGTTAAAGATATACTTGACGAAAATAGACAAGGGGAACTTATAAGATACCACCATGAAAAAACCTGCCATCGTGGTATTATTGAGGCCCTTACAACCCTGAAGAAAGTGTATTTCTGGCCTGAAATGAAAAACCATATAACACAATATATTAACAATTGTGATATATGTCAAGAAGCTAAATACGATAGGAATCCTCCGAAAATCAAATTTTCGCTGACCCCAATACCCGCACATCCACTAGAAGCTATTCACATGGACACATTCCAAATAGCAAGTTCGAAATTTCTGACGATTATCGATGTTTTTTCAAAATATGCTCAAGCATACCCACTCGAACCTATTTGCACGGCATCCATTGTTTTCGACAACTTGATGACCTTTGTTGCACACCATGTAATACCTAAATCCATAACGTGTGACAGTGGTACTGAGTTCAAGACCTCCCTGCTCAAAGAATTATGTACTCTCCATAACATCAAACTTCACTTTACAACCCCTGGAAATTCGAACAGTAACAGCCCAGTAGAGAGAATACACTCTACTCTAATAGAAATATTCCGAGTCCTCAAAATAAAAGACCCAAAACCAGATACGAAACAATTAATTAAATATGCCATTATAGGTTACAATAGTACAACTCACAGCGTCACTAAACAAAAGCCATATGACGTTATAAACGGACAACTCGATGCTCTAGACCCATTCGATATGTCAGATGAAATCATAATGAATCAATACGTAATCGATCGTCGTAATAGATTGAAAATCCTTTTCGGAAAAATACATGATACTTCATTCAAACACAAAGCAAGCCTTAATAAAAAGCAAAATGAAGAACGCGAAGAACCAGCCGAATTTCAAGCTGGTGCCAAAGCATTCGTGAAAGACAAAACAGCATCCAGAAGTAAAACAAAACCCCGATATAAAAAGAAAACAGTAATCGAGGACTTAGGGACCAAAATAAAAACAACAAAAAACAAACTGATCCACAAATCACAAATTCGAAGACCTAAAGCCTTCTCTTCTCTTTCACAGGACAATGAACCGGACGGTGCCATTGCTTCAAGCAGTCATACTCCTGATAATGTCCATAATAGTGATTAGCGAAATAAAGGTCACTCATCTGAAAACTCCTCTACTTCCATTCCACCTTGGGACCTCCCGAATTATTGAAACTAAACATACATTTTTACATTTCGTCGAAATATCCCCAATTTATACTCAGCTGAAAAATACGCGACTTTTTTACGAAAAAATATCAAATTACCTTGATGACTCCCAAAAGGACATAAATAGTTCCCAAAACGAAGATCTTAAAAGCACCTTCTTTCAGACACTTTTTTCTAACCTTCTAAGACACGCTAAATACCTCATTTTAGAAGCCGAAAGTAAAATTGGTAACTTAAAACCGCAAACACGCCCTAAACGTGGTTTGTTGAACTTAGTGGGAAAAACATCTAAATGGCTTTTTGGAACCTTAGATTCTGACGATGAAGTTAAATATGACGAGGCCATTCGAGAACTCCAATTAAATCAAAATGTTACTATGAAAGAAATCACAATGCAGACGTCCCTTTCAAAAAAATTGATTGACAATTATAACGCCACCGTAACTCTTCTGAATGCCAATAAAAAAATAATAGAAAATCGTTTAAACTATATTCAGTTCAATATTAGCCAAAGTATGGTTGAATACTTGAAAGCACAAAATATGTTAGACCAAATAATCCTGAATTGTCAAAAGGACCCCGCACTTTCCTTATGGAAAATGGCTTTCCGTTAAATTCCCTGAATTTTTGGTATGATGTAGATCTTGACTCCCTAAGCAACAGTGTCCATGGGCACAAAGAAATCGGCTGACTAGTTTTAGAGATACAGGGTGTCAAAGATGAAAAGTGAAGCTTTCTGCTCAGAATTTTTAACAACTCCGAGAATTGACAAAACGCCCATTTATTCATGGAATAACATGCCTGAATGATGGTATAATGTCATCTTGATCTCGTATCCATTATAATTTTACGTTTTGGGCTCTACAACAGGGTGAACAAAAAAAATCCAATTCGATTAATTTTAAACCAACCAGGGTAAATTCTTTCATGAGAATTAAAGATCCAATTGAGCCTGGACGAACTTCCTGAATCTCGATCGAAGTTTACTGACATTTTTTTTTATATACAGGGTGGTTCGAAAATAGGGGTACGTCAACCCATAGTTTATTTAATCGGAAAGGGGAGAGCATGTCACATATATATCAAACATTCTTTAATGTTGAGAACGTCGCATACTTATTTCATATATATAGAGTGAGTAAAAAGATACAGTCCAAGTTTCTTGAAAAAATGCGGTTTTTTTCAATGAATACCCTGTATTTCGAAAAAGAATCGGTTAATTTTCTTGAATTTTTGATATAATGTACGATTTGAGGAGTCCGAGATATTGTCATCAATATTAGCATAGGTCTCCGGACTCGTTTGTCGGCTATATACTTTTGAATGTACGGATTTTATTGAAATGGGCTATTTTCCAACAATTCATGTTGAAAAATATTCGGGCTAGATTAGTGCGGTACCTAGTCCAAAAATGCAATATCTTATATACAGGGTGAATTAAATGTTTTTCATTTGAAAGCCCTGTTTCCGAAGAAACTAGAGAAAATTGAAATGTATCAGAAGCAATAACTCTCTCAAGGTTGGAACTAATTCTACAGTATTTGAAAGCTATTTCAATTCAGATGGAGAAATATTTTATATGATTTCTGTGAAATGTGTATAGTTTATACAAAAAAAGAGATATTTTCCAATCAGCCCGACGAAAACCTAGGAATGGGATATTTAGCATATAATCAACAAAATTCTACAAGAAAGTCCGCGATAGTAAATATTTCCTTTTTATGGACGTTTATTCAATGAACTAATTTTGAAATGTAATTGAATATATTTCACACAAAAAATATGAATAAATATAATTAAAGAAACTTTCTGAAGACGAGCTTTTACTGAATTGCACTGAAAAGGAAAAAATAATATTTCTTTAAAGGTGCACGTTATTCTGTGACTGGCAGATTCAAAAACTTGTCGCTCAAGAATTCATATTTGTATTCAAACTGAAAACATTGAATCTCAGAATAGCGTGACACCACTAAAGAATTTTTTTTTCCATTTCAGTGCAATGTAAGAAAATCTTGTCTTTAGAAAGTTTTCATTTATTCAATTCTTTTTATCACCCATGAAATCAACCAGCTTGAATAATTGAATTTTGACAAAATATTCGAAGTGTCTGACCCCACAAAATCCTTCATATCAATTTTGAATACAATTGAATCTTATATATCACAAAATTCGTTCGCTATTTCAAATACTTGAATTTTGTCACAAAAAACATGATCTCCGGCCCCAAAAACACATTCATTCCAATTTCTAATAAAATCAATTCATAAATCATAAAACTCGTCTGCCATCTTGAAGCCGCCATTTGAAGTTATTGGATTTTCACAAAACAATTACGATCTCTAACCCCAAAAACCCCTACGATCTAATTTTGAATAGAATCGAATCATAATTCACACATCTTGTCCGCCATTTTGGTCCCGCCATTTTGCCTTTTTTAATTTGGACCCAATTTGATTATTATTAGGCCATAAATTACAAAAATCCTTCGCTATTTTGGCCGCCACCTTGTTTTTTTATATAAATATGTCAAATTCAAGTTGATTGGACAAGTGGAAGTGGGTCAAACGATCGCCAGATTTGTCCCTGACAAACAGACATACAGGAATCGAATAAATAAAAGCTTGTATAAAAAATACACTTTTCGCATTTACTGGTCGAGAAAATGAAACATTGTGTGAAATGTTCCTGCTTTATAATTCCTTTACCATGGTTATTATTGAAGATATATTGAAAACTTCTGTGCGGAGAATATATATTTATCACTTCGGAAAAAATTTATTTTGGAATATTGTTCACTGAAGAACAACCTTGCACGAGAGATTTTCCTAATTAAGTGTACTGTTTTTTTTTAATGGTGTCAAGAAAAAACATCAACACCTCAATTGCGGTTTCCTTCGTTCGAATGATTTTAATTAGGTGTTAAATGTTTAGGGTACACTTTTCGCAAGTACTTCTTTCGGCCTTTCTTGAAGGATGCTCTGGAAACAAAATACGTTTCCAATGTTTACAGGTAAGAACTGTCAGTTTTCATCGATTGATAGGTGTGTTTAGGAGTGTTATTCATCGAGAACGCCTGAATCTTTCTTTAGTCGGAAAATCAGTTATTCATTCTTTCATTATGCCAATTCGTAATAGATCCATTTGTTACGTGTGTGACAGACAATTTCCCAGTAGACAAATGTGTCGGATTCTTGGAGACAATAATTTTCCTGTTCAGGAGTTGGCTGTTGCTAGGCGAGATGCTGCAGGAAGGCCTCAAGAAGACATCAATGCCAACACTAGGCTGTGTTTCAATTGTAATTTGTTGATTCGAAATGAAATACAAGCCTTAGAAAACGACCCAGGTGTTCTCCGATTAAATGTATTAACTCAAACTTCGAGCAATACTTGTTTCATATGTGATTCTCGACATAACATTCAGCGGGTAACTACAGATTGTAGAGTGAATATTTATGTTTCGACCGATATTTTTGTTCCTGATAATGTGAGGGTGTGCCCTCATCACCTGAATGAAAATGGATACCTTTTAGATGTTTTACATGCAGGCTTGAGGTATGTGAATAGACCATATATTCTGAAAGGAATGCAGCTCCAACAATTTATGGAAGGTCTGAGAGAGGCGGCAAAAAAACACACATCCAAAGATTTCGAGGACATCAATTCTTTTTCCGATGAAGAATTCATATCTCTTACTTCATTGAGTAAAGTGCAATTCAACGAATTATATGAATTTTGTGATCATATTGTGCGAGGAAATGTGAGATACAGTACCAGAAAACATTTGTTAACCTTTCTCTTGAAATTGCGTCAGGGTATTTCTAATGATTTTCTCAAAGTGATATTTCAATATCCCACCCGCCAGGACACCAGTCTCATTATATCTAATGTCAGGATTTCATTGACACAAAGATTTGTACCAAACAATTTGGGCTTTAATGCTATAACCAGAGAAAACTATATCACAAGACACAGACACAGAATTTGTCAATGAACTCTATAACCCCAACCCTAACCAACCAAAAGCAATAGCTTATATCGATTGTACTTATAGTAAAATCGAAAAAAATAGTAATTTCAGAATTCTCAGGCAATCCTATTGTTTTCATAAAAAAGACCATATGGTGAAACCGGAAGTAATTGTTGTTCCAGACGGGTATATCCTGGCCATTCAAGGACCTTATTATTCAGACATCAAAAACAATGATGCCACTATATTGAACCAGGAGTTCGAGAGGGACATCGAAGGTATAAGGACCTGGTTTCAGGATGGGGATATTTTTATAGTGGACAGGGGTTATCGCGACTCGACACCATTATTCCAACAACTTGGTATTAATTATCATATGCCCCCATTTCTCACACGAGGTCATAGACAATTTACTACCGACGAAGCGAATAGTTCTAGGTTAATAACCAAAACTAGGTGGGTAGTGGAATCCAGAAATGGACATTTCAAATCAATTTTTAAATTCTTCAAAGGGACAATATCCACAACACATGTTGTGAACTTGGGTGACTTCTATCGCATAGCTGGTGCGTTGATAAATCCTTTTCATGGTCTGATAACAATGCCAGGGACCAATATTCAGTTTGCTAGACGAATGTTAGAGCGCTTTAATGATGTGAATGTTGTTCAAGCTAAAGTTGAAGCCGAAAACCTACAAAATAGGATTAGTCGATAGGTGCAATTGGACCACACCCACGTTCGAAACTTTCCACGCCTGACGATGGAATATTTGAAGGATCTGACTATTGGGGTGTATCAGATACAGCTATCTCCATCTTATATTCAGGAAAAACTCCAGAGTCAAGAACAAGATATATTGGAATTAGATGTTTTGGAACAAGAAAGACTTGTAAGATTCCAGGCATTTTCTAGGTTTCGAAATGCGACAAAATGTATGTTATGGATTGCCTACAACACAGAAGAAAATGACGACGATCCTCCCATTATGGGTTATTACTGTACCTGCAAATCTGGTTCAAGAACATTAGGAACTTGTGCCCATGTTGCAAGTGTTTTGTGGTTCTTGGGATATGCAAGATACCAGCGTGACGTTCATTTTCCTTCGACGTGTCTTTTTGGATTCATTGCTGATGCTGCTCACAGAAGAGCTCCAGATGATGTTGGTATTCAAATCATAGAACAATGAAACCTTTCATTACAATAACTTTCTAACGTTTAGCAAAATAATAAGTTTTTTTAAGACATTTCATCTAGTTTTCTCTGAAAACAATAACATACTCCCATTTCAAATTGGGAACAGACTGCCAAAACTCAACTTTTTTCACAATACCAAGAAAATGGACAGCAGAAAAAAAGTCGATTCAATTATATTCCTCTCAATAACACTTAATCATCATAGAATACATTTGGAATATTAGAGAAACGTGTTTGGAGTATTTTTCCCATACATAGTGAAATAGGCCTACAGGGGATACCACTAAAAAAAACGCGCCTTCAACTCTACCTCTTGGGTGGTGTGGAAACGAGTTGATTCATATCGTATGATATGATAATCCAAAAAATTATATAAGATTCATCAATTTCTGTTGCCTTAGTTCCAACCACCCTCTTATATCGCTGGGTCTTTGAATCTGTTATAGAATAAGTTTACACCCCTAAAGAAATTATTTTTTCCTTTTCAGTGCAACTCAATAAAATCTTATATTAATAAAGTTTCTTCATTTATATTTATTCATATTTTTTGTGAAAAATTATTCAAATACATTTCAAACTTGGTTCAAAGAAGAAATTACCACAAAACGTACATATTTCTTTTCGCGGACTTGTAGAATTTTGGGAGGTATAATACCTTCACCATTCATTTGTTCATTGAGTACTAAATATCCCAATTTTGTAGAAACCGCACATTTAACAGAAATCATATAAAATATTTCTCCATCTGAATTGAAATAGCTTTCAAATACTGTAGAATCAGTTCCAACCTTGAGAGAGTTATTGCTTCTGATACATTTCAATTCAGTTTCTTCGGAAACAGGGCTTTCAAATGAAAAACATTTAATTCACTCTGTATATAAGGTATTGCATTTTTGGACTAGGTACCGCACTAATCTAGCCGGAATATTTTTCAACATGAATTGATGGAAAATAGCCCATTTTGGACTCCAATGGAGTATATCGGGTATCAATAAAATCCGTACATTCAAAAGTATATAGCCGACAAACGAGTCCGGAGACCTATGCTAATATTGATGACAATATCTCGGACTCCTCAAATCGTACATTATATCAAAAATTCAAGAAAATTAACCGATTCTTTTTCGAAATACAGGGTATTCATTGAAAAAAAACCACATTTTTTCAAGAAACTTGGACTGTATCTTTTTACTCACTCTATATATATGAAATGAGTATGCGACGTTCTCAACATTAAAGAATGTTTGATATATAGGTGACATGCTCTCCCCTTTCCGATTAAAAAAACTATGGGTTGACGTACCCCTATTTTCAAACCACCCTGTATATAAAAAAAAATGTCAATGAACTTCGATCGAGATTGAGGAAGTTCGTCCAGGCTCAATTGCATCTTTAATTCTCATGAAAGAACTTACCCTGGTTGGTTTAAAATTAATCGAATTGGATTTTTCTTTGTTCACCCTGTTGTAGAGCCCAAAACGTAAAATTATAATGGATACGAGATCAAGATGACATTGTACCATCATGCAGGCATGTTATTCCATGAATAAATGGGCGTTTTGTCAATTCTCGGAGTTGTTAAAAATTCTGAGCAGAAAGCTTCACTTTTCATCTTTGACACCCTGTATCTCGAAAACTAGTCAGCCGATTTCTTTGTGCCCAAGGACACTTTTGCTTAGGGAGTCAAGATCTACATCATACCTAAAACTCAGGGAATTTAACCGAAAGCCATTTTCCATAAGGAAAGTGCGGGGTCCTTTGATAACTTTTCTTGACAATTTGGAGGATGCATTAACATTTGCAAAATTAAATACTTTACACAGCTCCGTGATTTCAGAAAGAGAATTAGAAAAAATCATAAATCGATTAACATCATTATATCCTGAAAACAAAATTCCGCGATTTAATAGTTCCATCTCTTACTATCAATTAGTAGGCAGACAAGTAACATTTTCAGAAAATAAACTTATATTCGCAATACATTTTCCGATTTTCTCTCAAGAAACCTACGAATTGTTTCGCTTATTCCCTATACCGATCAATAATTCCACAATAATCCCAAACCACTCCTACATATTACTTGGGTCAAACCAACGACAATACGAAGACGAGATGTGCCCTGCAATCGAAGACACGTTCATCTGCCATAATCATTTGGAACCCCAAACAAATGACTGTATAGCAGCCCTCATCAAATTTGCCGAAAACCAGAACTGCCACACCACCGGAGTCTATGTAGCAAATCCAATCATAGAAACTATATCCAGCCCACACATCATAGCAATTCCTGCCGAAAAACAGTTGAAAGTTCAAAAAACATGCGATAACGACGAATTCACAATGATAGGAGAACCCAGCATCATAGAAGTACCTTTCAACTGTGGAATCACTATTGGAAACTTCAAGCTCTGGAATAGAAAGGAAACAGTAAAAGGCCATCCCTTGACCATTCCCGAAATCGAAATGGATATTAGCAACCCCAAAGAATTGGAGCCCATACCAATTCACCTACATACAATTGACCTGAAGAAGATTCACGAACTTCAAGACGATGCCCGCTTCCTCCAAATTCGGGACTTACAAGTGACCCATCCTGCAGCCTGGAGCCTCACAAGCATCACTCTGATGATCATCGTTGCAGCCCTCATAACCTGGAAGTTTCATCAGCAGAGGACCACTCAAACCAAACAGAAGGAGGAAACTACCCCAGCCGAAGACTCCGAAAACAAACCAGTATCCCTCTTGTTTTCGTCTTAGGGATGGAGGAGTTATGAACCCAAGTGCGCTGACACACACAGGGATAGAGTTACATCCGTTACTCTAGGAATGCTGATACGCCAAGTCAGCATCACCGACATTATAAATATAACCTAATTATATTATTATTCATTCTGTTCTGTACTTTCATACTGTCCGTTGTTAAAATGAAGTCTTTTAAAAAAACCGTTTTCGTATACCGAATACGTAACTCGTATATATCTCTGGTTAGGTATGTAGATAACTCAAATGAAACAATAGGTATTCAGAATAACATGTTTATTTGAAAAAATATATTTGGTAACAGGACAAGACATAAACTGAAATTGACTAGTATAATTTGTCTTTTATACAATAAGAGAACTATATAAACATCAACTAAAATTGACTAGTACAATTTGATTTTTATATAATAAGCGTAATCACATATGAAATACAAATAAATAAGTATAGTGATGGTGAATTTTCCATTTTGAATGATATTTCATTTATTCAGCTGTTAATAAATGAAGTAATTGATCTAAAGGACTCTCTTGGGAAAAAGATTGAATAATATTAGAAACCCAACGAATATTCTCTTCTAGGTCATTCTGGTAGAACTCTATATCGCTATGACCCCAAGGAAGAGTTTGTGTCGTATTGGGAATGATGAACCGTTTATCATCATGGTACGACAATGCAACTTTGTTTTTCAATTCAGTATACATGTCGTGCAATATGCTTCTAAACGAGTTCATCTTCCTAAATATCAAACAACCCTGTTCGACAATTTTCTTATAATCTTCACATGTTCTTGTTTATGACGGATCTTTTGACACCTTTTGCTTTCTTGAATTCACTACCTACAGACTGAACATAATATGCTTTAGCACCGGTACCATAAAAGCTAATTATGGGATCATTCGGAAATTCATCTTTGAAATTACCCAGAATTGACTTTGTAATGGGAATATTGAATTGGTTTCCTAATTTGTAATTGGAAGTATCAAACTCACCTATATTGCTGGTAATGAATTCATAAAAATTATCAGTTTTTACTTTCAAAATTAAAGAATCCGTGTCAGTGTATAGTAAGGTAGCATTTTCTGCATAATGACGTTTAATACATCCGTAGAAGAAGTTGTACATAACTGTTTTGGATAATTGTAGAACACAGAATCCCAAATATAGTGGTTTATCATACAATACATTAACTTTGCCCAATTGAATGGCAACAAAATTTTCGGAAATTATTGAACAGCTTTTGAAATTAAGACGTGATATTAGGGTGCTAGCGCCCATTTTCCTCTTGATACTTTCCCAATGCGTCACCAGTCTAACATCTATTCTGTTATCAACGTTTTCCATCGTTTTCCCATAAACTACATTATTCATGAGTTTATAGAAATCTTCTTCAGCTTTGTTGTTAGATCGATTGCGCATTTCAGTGTTCAAATCAATATAAGGTTTCATCCAACGTGACTGCTTGAATTTCAGCACTCTATGTGTATTCAGGACAATAAGACCATTGGCCACAGCCTGCTGTAAGATTTTGTAATGTACAACATATTTTCTTTTGTCATTTAAATTTGGAATTAATTTAGGAATTTTCGATTTGGAATGTGGAGGTATCAAACTTTCAACGAGAAAAGGGAAATCAGCATGTTTGTCATGTAATTAATTCTTGGGGATAATGAATATCCACTTCGAAATCATATCCGTATGGACTATCAGATGCCACAGCCATTACGTCCAAATTGAAAATGTCGTTGGGTGTTAGCCAAGCAAAATCATTTGTGGGTAATGGTTGTGACATACTGTGACCATATAAGTTGGTGACATCTAAATATGATATGAATGATGAAGGTTCATCGGGGTTATAATCAGGTAAAAATTTATCATTAGCAATATGCTTCCTTCCACTACACTGACTTATTCCACCACGTATTCCTTTCTTGAAAAAATTTATCATGTCAATGTCTGTCAATAATTCCAATTCAATATTTGTATACTTTAGTATTGCATCCCATGATAATCCGGGTGCTGTATAATACTGTGCCGGATCTAATTTATATTTCTCTAAACATGTGTCTCTAAAATTCTCAAATATGTCACATAATAGGAGCACATCGGACTTCAAATATAAATCCGAGTATTCTCCTAAACTCTTACACTCGAATAAATGCCAAACAAGTTTCGCTCTCATATAATCCTTATCTGATATATGCTCTCCGTTAAGATTGTCATAAAACTGATTTTTTGTGGGGAGAGTTGGATGATTCAACTTGTCAATATGGTCAACAAAGTTATATGGAAAAACACCTTTCTGTCTCATCAAATTGAATTTGTCAATTTGTGGAAAATGTTTATGCATCTCAATACACTGATCGGATGTTAAGTTAGCACCTAAGTTCTGCAAAGAATCCGACATGAATTTGAAACTGTCTATAAATCTCATTTTCAAATAATTCTTTTTCACTTTTCCATCTTTGTCAGTTTATGTGTGAGTGAATAGATGCTTGGTGAAAAATATGTATTTTTCCTTAGTTTGTGGGATAACATCCACTTTGTCTTTGTTTTTATACAGTTCTTTTATGAACAAATGACATCATACGCACTCAGGTTAGGGAAAATTATCAGAACAAAATTGGGTAGTTTGAAATTCATACAGAATGTGCAGCAGGTGATCTTTTTTTCCAGTGAGGTGGCAATGGTCTCTCACTTTCACATCACCACCCGAGAATGGTTTATCACATATACCACAAAATTGTGCAGAAGAAAACTCTTTTTCTTCGGCGGGGGATTGTGCAGCCATAGGAATTGGATACCTCAAATGATTGTGATAAATATTCCTTAAATCATCTTCAAGTTTTGAAACAAAATTTTCGGGTGCATCCTCACCCATATATGTAACAAATTTAGTTAATTTATCATTGTATGAACATTTTATCGTATAAGCAAATGAATAAGGTTCATGTTTGTATGTTTAATTCGAGTATGAGTGTTTAGGGTTGGGTTGACTAGTTTGAATGGGTTTGAGAACTGATTCAAAGTCGGCATAAACTAAAAATGGCACCTTAATCTGTTTCTCAAAATTTTCAAATATAAGTGTATTCCCCGGTAACATTTTACCATATTTGTTGATTCTGAAATTGACTGATGGTGTTGTAGTGCTCAAGTGATTACAGTCATTCAACTGATGACGTAACAATAATCGCTCATGAGAGAAATACAATAAACATCAATCACAAAAATATTTTTTATGCTCATGCGCAGATAGTTGACTTGAAACTAACCTAGAAATGTCTTTAATCTAACAATAATGACTATTGCCAGAATTATCTCTTATAAGTAACAAATTGACTTGCCTTCTAAGTCTTCTCTGTGAGTAACGCAACGGACCAACTACTTCATATTTCATTTTACCCTTATCAAGTTTCGACTCTAACCCATAAACATTTATTGAAATATCATTCATGTCTTCAAACTTTTTTATAGCTTGAAGTTTAACTGGAAAATCCATACCTGCTACATCCAAGACATTGGAATAGTGGTGGTATGAGGAAACTTCTGACACTCTACCATTCACAGGAAACAATGCAGATGTGATAGCCCATGCAAAACAATGTTGGTCTTCATTATGAATATTTACAACACCTTTCCTTGTCTCGATGAACTCGGGCAGCTTCACATACGAACATCCGCTGAGTGGACTATACTTGTTGATGTTCACTTCGAGGAACTCAACTTTTTCACAGCTCCATCCTGAAGCATAACAATAATATATCATTCATATAAATAGAAATGAAACTTTAAACATACCCCAATCACATTTTTCAAATTCAGTAGTCTGAGCAATGATGACATCACGGAATCCATCGAATAATACACCTAAATCCGTAGATAGATCCACAATTTTATTTTGTGGGTTGAATGACTTGGTATCACTCAAATCCCGTGTTTGGACAATATAGCTGCCAAATACTTCCATATTCACTTTAAAGATCTTGAGAACCTTTATTGCCTCTTCAAGTAATCCAATAACTTTGTCTCTGATCTCACTGAAGAACGGCATATATTCAGTGTAAACATTTTGACTTTCCACTCGATAGCTCACAATTCTACACTAGAAAGCATTCCTTATAATTTGTATGTCATCACTTACTTGAACACATGCATTGTTCTTGTGCTGGAGAGTTCTTTTGTGATAACTAACTTGGGAAGCAGGAATTGACACATTACAACAATTGCATGTGTACATTGGTGTCTACGCTACCGCATCTAACTCAATCCTTTTCACAGAAGGGCTACCTTGGCAACTTTGGAGTTGATGCCGACGGAGATTATCACTACGAGTGAACGATTTACCACATTCACAGGAATACATTTTCTCGATGTCTTTTCAGCACAAAGCTCAACGAAATACTGATTTCACAATCATTCTCACCACTCGATGAGTGGAAGAGAGGGTGAACAAATTCTATCTGCTTCGACTACTCATGCAACGTCACAGAGCCCTCCCCACCAGTTAACGCATACAACACCGTATCAACACAGAGAGGACGGAGAGTTGATAGTAGTCGCTAGATCGCCACAGCGTATGGGTGTGTGACGTCAGCGGACCCACTCCATCGTGTCGAGAGCGAGGGCCTGACACACATCAGTGGATCGTCGTGCGCATGGCGCTGACGTCACGCGACCTCTCCCCCCACCACCATCGCAAGGTATACATCACGGGAGAGGAATCAGAGCTAACATATCTGGCTGGATCTCCGTGGTGTGCAGACGTGTACCTTCTCCATACTTTGGTATAGATTTTCATGTGCACTCCACAAGAATCATACACAGTAGCTGAGTAGGTATACATGCAGGTCATGCAAGACATGGAGGTGAAAAAAAATATGTGTACTTACAAAAAGTACTTTTCCGTGTATGAAAAACAATTCCAAGTCATCTCAATGTAATTTCAAGGTCAAACACAAACCCTGAACACCTCTTCCAACAATATACATCAAGGTCAAATACAAAATTTCAAAGGCGTCTCTAGGACATGCCAAGGTCATAGACCTACACAGAGGTACCTATGCACCAAGGTCATCCCTGAAGGTCACCACAAGGTCAACGATGACGTCATAGTGGTGGGGGGAGGCCCAGAACCGGCTCAAATCTCCTACTTATTTGCATCCCAAATAGTTGCTGAATATAGATTGAATAATAGTAGACTAAGAACAGCACCCTGTAAAATTCCTTGATTAAATCATAGATGATCTTAACTACATTTTTATAATTCCTAAGTCCAGGAGAGTTGTGGTAAGTATATCTGGCAAGACGTTATCATAAGCAGAGTTTATGTCCATAAAAACAGCAAGAGTTTCTTTTTTTAATTTCTGATTTGTAGTCTATATAAAAGAGCTTCTGTAGTGCCCCTTCCTTTTATGATCCCATACTGATTATGAGGAAGTATATTATTTTGTTCAACCCACCATTCCAACCGATATTTAATCAACAACTCACAAGTTTTTTTACGCATGATGTCAAAGCAATAGGCCTATAGTTGCTAACTACATTTGAATCTTTTCCAGATTTTTAAATAGGAATTAATATAGTTTCGTACCACTCTTTGGGAATGCTTACTCTATTCAACCATAAGTCATTAAAAAAAGTTACCAGCCATGTGAAGGCCTGTTTAGGCAGATATTCAATCATTTTATATGAAATATCATCTTTCCCAGGGCGAGTGTTTTCTTGTTTTCAGTGATACATCTAACCTCCCTTTCAGAGAATATATAATTTATATCCCTATTAATTTCAATATTTTCAAAAACCACAAAACCACAAAAAACCACACAAAGTTTCATATCAAAGACATGCTGACTCTTGTTATGATGAGAATGAAATGAACCTGAAAATCTTTTTATTTTCTTCCACACCTGTGATATATCCGATTCCCTGGAAAGTGACTCTGTAAAAGTAAGGAAAGATTTCATTTTCTTTTTTTTTAATTCTTCTCGATCTAGCTAGTTCTTTTTTATCTCTATAAAGTTAATGTGATTTTGAGTTTCTTTATATTTTCTGAAGTTTTCTTTTCTTTTTTTTATAATTTCCAAACATTCATCATCCCACCAAGGGGGTTTTGAGTAATACCTACAGTTGTTTTCCCTATCTATAATAGGGAATATGCATAACTTTTTTTTATTTGTTTAATCAATTTTTTACTCCGTTACAACATAGTTAAAAACATAAATACGGTTGAAAGTCTTGGAATTAATTTTTGAAATAATATATAAAATACCGATAGAGTTTGACCTATTTGAACGCCTCCATTTTCGCGCGCTGTGGATGACGTCACATGGCGCGATCAGTGCTGTTCTTCTTCAGTGTCGTTCGTTGAGACGTACTCTGATTGCTCTGCTTGCTTGAAGTTGATATTTTATAAAAGAGTTAGACAAATGCAGTACAAGTGTTAGAGGGAGATGAACATATGTGAAAGTGATCTCGATCAATCAGAGCAGTCTTCAATGAACAAGCCTTTCTATAGTTAAGGCCATTGACACTATTGACAGTTATCAATTAGGTTAGGGATTTGCACTTTTAATCGCTATTACGATAATGGAAAATGCTAAAAAAACATTTTATAGGTATTGTCTAGTACCGGAATGCCAAAACACAATTATAAGTACAACAAATAAAGTATTTTTTCATGTTCCAAGAGATGCGAAAATACGTAAACAATGGTGTAAGGTTATGAGAAGAGGCAAAGTATCTCCAATATCACATTTACATTGTTGTGAAGATCATTTCAATGTGAGTACATTGTATTTCGATAGTTAACATGAAGTGAATTGATCAGAAGTAAGTTTTGTATGCATAAATGTTTTGTATATCAAGCGGGAGATAACTCTGTTTATACCCTAATAGCACACTATGTCCCAGGGACGTCCCTATTTGGTACAAATCATGTCCGAATGTCCGGGACTTAAAATCATTGTCCATGGGACGTCCGATTCAGTGCATTTTCATGAATTTCCCCAAAGGACTTCTTATGGATGTCCCAATCGGTACATCGTATAAAACGTCTCTGCGAGGACGTCTTTGGGATGTCCTGGGTCGGATATATTTTGTAATGCTTACTAGGACATCCATCGGACGTCCTTGTTAGTAAGTATTCTGGCATGTCTTTGAAAGGACGTCCCATGGTTGTGCTGGTACGGGACATTTAGGAACATCCCGCATGAATGAATATTGGACGTCCCAATTGGTTAATCTTAGAATATCTCCCTGCGAGGACTTCCTTGGGATGTCCTGGTTCGGATATATTTTGTAGAATTTTCTAGGATATCCATTGGATGTCCTGGTTGGCATGTATTTGGCATGTCTTCGGAAGGACTTCCTATGGTGGTCCTGGTACGGGTACATTCTGGAACGTCCTTGATGGATGTACATCGGACGTCATCCCAATCAGTGAATTTCAGAAAATGTCCCAGCGAGGACTTCCTTGGGATATCCTGGATTGAACATTTTTCGGAATGTTTCCTAGGTGCATCCATCCAAAGAATACATCCCAGCTAGTGGTTTTACAGAAGAGGTATAAAATGGATCGCATATTTACAATAGGGCTAAACATTACAGCGAAAACAACCCAACTGAAATAAAACCCTTTTCACTATCATTGAGGTAATCAGGGGCCATATTCTCGAGTTTGTGCTTATGCCAATAAGATTCACTGTTTCACAACAATGAAAATAAAAAATTTATGTTTGTCTCACTAGTTCGTATACGGATTGAAACCGAACAATTCCTCTATGAATGGATTCCGTGCATAAAGTTGTTTTCTGTGTTTTGTGTTCTGTGTTCAAGTGAAGTGTTGACGAATTGACAGACAATTGTTGAGTATTTACCAGCTATGGCGGCTTTTCTATCGTCTTTTGTGATTAATTAGTTTAGTGACTGTTCTGTAAGTTATTTTGTGTTCATTCAGTGTAGTTATATCTTTAAATGAAAATAAAAGTTTTGTTATACTATTCAATAGTTATTACTAACCTATTCAACACTGTTTTGAAAAGTAGAGTTGTGTGTATCCTTTAAACATGTACAAAACCGAATTGAATGACTCTGGGAGAGTGCTGAGCTTACCTAGTAAGTAAATCTGGTTCCATCCAAATTGTTATCTCCAATAATCCACAACAATATCATAATCTTAGTCCTGAAAGAGATGTAGGAACAAACACATGTGATAATTCTGCACATCCTAAGGACGTCCCAGATGTACTTTCGATTGATGTAATTCGGGGACGTCCAATGAACATCCCAGGTGGATTTCGATTGAATATCCTCATAGATCGTCCAATTTTGGTGAGAAGTCGAAACATTGGTACTTCCCACGGATGTCCAATGGACGTCCGCGGTACCAATACTGCACGTCCTAAGGACGTACCAATATTGCACGTCCTAAGGACGTCCAAGATGTACTTTCGATTGATGTAATTCGGGGACGTCCGATTAACATCCCAGGTGGTTGTCCATTGGATATCCTTATAGAACGTCCAATTTCGGTGACAAGTCGAGACATTGGTGCTTCCCACGGATGTCCAATGGACGTCCGCGGTACCAATACTGCACGTCCTAAGGACGTACCAATATTGCACGTCCTAAGGACGTCCAAGATGTACTTTCGATTGATGTAATTCGGGGACGTCCGATTAACATCCCAGGTGGATGTCCATTGGATATCCTTATAGAACGTCCAATTTTGGTGAGAAGTCGAGACATTGGTGCTTCCCACGGATGTCCAATGGACGTCCGCGGTACCAATACTGCACGTCCTAAGGACGTACCAATATTGCACGACCTAAGGACGTCCAAGATGTACTTTCAATTGATGTAACTCGGGGACGTCCGATTAACATCCCAGGTGGATGTCCATTGGATATCCTTATGTAACGTCCAATTTTGGTGAGAAGTCGAGACATTGGTGCTTCCCACGGATGTCCAATGGACGTCCGCGGTACCAATTTTGTACATCCTAAGGACGTCCCGAATGTCCTGAGAGGATGTCCTATGGAGCACCATCGGACTTCATGTTGCTATTAGGGTACCTGCCTCACCTAAATTACAAAAGGAAAACTATCATTTGATAAACTATTACTACTTATCAGTTCAGGTATTGTCGGATTTTGCTTTGACAAAACCACTTTCAGTCGTTGCTCTTGATAATTTACAATTGTCACTAGACTAAAATCGCACAATGTAATGGAAAACACTACAAATATATAAATAAAAAAAAAATTCTATGAAAAAGATAAATGTCATAACGTGCCATGTGACGTCATTCTTCGTTTCGACCAATGGTGATGCGTTTCGCAAATTTGAATTCCACGCGCTTATTATGCACTTTTTGATTAAAGTTTTATGGAGTTAAATACAAACTAAATGATAAACTAATGGTGTAAGGTGTAATGTCAAGACAATAAAGTATCGGTGGTAAAAAAATCAAGTAAATTTAAATCACTTGCATATTCCCTATTGGGGTACTTTGGAAAAGGCTCCATTTCATTGCATGAATTAGATCATCATATGATGAAATTCCTTTATTCTCTATAAGGAGTTAATATTTTTACCAATCTGCTTTTTTATAATTGTATATATTTATATCTATATGGTCATCAAGGGGTTGGTAATACGAGTGAGAGTTCTTGTTTGTTATTTCAGCAATGATTGGAAAGTGATCTGAACCATAAGTGTCATTCAGGGTTTCACAGTAAACGAAGTTGGTATGAGAATATGGGGGTAGATAAAATTAAATTGTGAAGAAATCACTGTAGGTTGAAGATCATTATTTACCACGAAATAACCTTCGTCTACCGCAGTGTTTAATTCTAGTCGCCATATATTATGTATTCGGGATTATTTGTTAAATTTTTCCAAAAATTAACATCAATCCCGGATCCTCCCCATCCGTCGTTCCTCTCATGCGAGTAGAAATTTTAGCCCTTAATGTAAGTATAAGAGTTGGGTTTTAACCAAGTTTCAGTAAGACATAGAACGTCTGGATTCAAATCGTCTATAAGATTATATAAATTACCCAGTTAACACAAACATCTAGGAGATGTTGCTTTCATGATTATTATGGTAACAAAATGAGTTGCATTTAGACGTCACTGTTACCACTTAGTGATGCCAAATGTTATGAATTGTTCACAATTTTCTTTTTGTTAGTGTCGCTTTGACCACAAAATGTGAAGAAAATTGCAAAGCATATAAACATGAATTTTGATATCATTGCGATTATGACGGTATAGAAGGAATCAGGTTGGTAACAAAATTGAGCATAACATCACCATCACGACACAAAATGGCCAGAGTTCCCTAATAGCACCGTGAAGTCCGATAGTAATCCATAGGACATCCTCTCAGGACATTCGGGACGTCCTTAGGATGTACAAAATTGGTACCGCGGACGTCCATTGGACATCCGTGGGAAGCACCAATGTCTCGTCTTCTCACCAAAATTGGACGTTCTATAAGGATATCCAATGGACATCCACCTGGGATGTTAATCGGACGTCCCCGAATTACATCAATCGAAAGTACATCTTGGACGTCCTTAGGACGTGCAATATTGGTACGTCCTTAGGACGTGCAGTATTGGTACCGCGGACGACCATTGGACATCCGTGGGAAGCACCAATGTCTCGACTTCTCACCAAAATTGGACGTTCTATAAGGATATCCAATGGACATACACCTGGGATGTTAATCGGACGTCCCCGATTTACATCAATCGAAAGTACATCTTGGAGGTCCTTAGGACGTGCAATATTGGTACGTCCTTAGGACGTGCAGTATTGTTACCGCGGACGTCCATTGGACATCCGTGGGAAGTACCAATGTTTCGACTTCTCACCAAAATTGGACGATCTATGAGGATATTCAATCGACATCCACCTGGGATATTCATTGGACGTCCCCGAATTACATCAATCGAAAGTACATCTGGGAAGTCCTCAGGATGTGCAGAATTATCAGATGTGTTTGTTCCTACATCTCTTTCAGGACTAAGATTATGATATTGTTGTGGATTACTGGAGATAACAATTTGGATGGAACCAGATTTACTTACTAGGTAAGCTCAGCACTCTCCCAGAGTCATTCAATTCGGTTTTGTACATGTTTAAAGGATACACACAACTCTACTTGTCTTACGGAAACATCTTTTTCAAAACAGTGTTGAATAGGTTAGTAATAACTACTGAATAGTATAACAAAACTTTTATTTTCATTTAACTACACTGAATGAACACAAAATAACTTACATTACAGTCACTAAACTAATTAATCACAAAAGACGATAGAAAAGCCGCCATAGCTGGTAAATACTCAACAATTGTCTGTCAATTCGTCAACACTTCACTTGAACACAGAACACAAAACACAGAAAACAACTTTATGCACGGAATCCATACATAGAGGAATTGTTCGGTTTCAATCCGTATACGAACTAGAGAGACAAACATAAATTTTTATTTTCATTGTTGTGAAACAGTGAATCTTATTGGCATAAGCACAAACTCGAGAATATGGCCCCTGATTACCTCAATGATAGTGAAAAGGGTTTTATTTCAGATGGGTTGTTTTCGCTGTAATGTTCAGCCCTATTGTAAATATGCGATCCATTTTATACCTCTTCTGTAAAACCACTAGCTGGGATGTATTCTTTGGATGGATGCACCTAGGAAACATTCCGAAAAATGTTCAATCCAGGACATCCCAAGGAAGTCCTCGCTGGGACATTTTCTGAAATTCACTGATTGGGATGACGTCCGATGTACATCCATCAAGGACGTTCCAGAATGTACCCGTACCAGGACCACCATAGGGCCAGGTAGCCGAGTGGTTAAAGCGTCAATGTTTAAATCACTCACGCTGCCGGTCGCCGGTTCAAACCACAGCGACTGCAGAATTTTTCTGATGGCCCGAGAAAGTGGTACGGTACGATACAATGGGCATCTGCCTACGTGGCATCGGGTCAGCCTTGGGTGGCTGGACGAGCCTACCACGCACGAGGTGGAGTGTTTAGTGGGTATACCTGAGGGGGTTTCAATTCGGACTCAGGGGACTCCCACACTACCTTATGGGATGTGCGTGTCAGGCCGGATAAGGTGCCTATAAAGGGTTTCAACCACCTTGTGAGAAAAAAAAAAAGGACCACCATAGGAAGTCCTTTCGAAGACATGCCAAATACATGCCAACCAGGACATCCAATGGATATCCTTGAAAATTCTACAAAATATATCCGAACCAGGACATCCCAAGGAAGTCCTCGCAGGGAGATATTCTAAGATTTACCAATTGGGACGTCCAAAATTCATTCATGCGGGATGTTCCTAAATGTCCCGTACCAGGACAACCATGGGACGTCCTTTCAAAGACATGCCAGAATACTTACTAACAAGGACGTTCGATGAATGTCCTAGTAAACATTACAAAATATATCTGACCCAGGACATCCCAAAGACGTCCTCGCAGAGACGTTTTATACGATGTACCGATTGGGACATCCATAGGAAGTCCTTTGGGGAAATTCATGAAAATGCACTGAATCGGACGTCCCATGGACAATGATTTTAAGTCCCGGACATTCGGACATGATTTGTACCAAATAGGGACGTCCCTGTGACATAGTGTGCTATTAGGGTTGTTTGTCGAGTCGAGAGTCAAGTAGAATCTGTATTTGGTTGACGCCATCCTTTAAATATTCTATAGTGTCTGATAGTGTGTAGTGTTCTAATTGATTCTATTTATTTATTTCAATACCTAAATCAAATGTGTTTGTTGACATTGACCAAATATTATATCTACCAAGAACTGTATCCCTTCAAGAACTGGAACGGTGAGTAGAAAGGTAGAGAGGTAAATTCAGTAATTTACAGAATTTGGCATTTTCAGGATAGGTAAACTGATTTCGCCGCAAAGAAAATACTGTCCAGAGGATTGAAGTTGAATTATAGATTTTTCTACATTTCTGTATATTATTTTTTTATGATTAAGACAGAGTTTGATAATTTTTGTTTGTTTGTGAAAAGTATATACTACTCACGCATTTGTTTTTTAGCATTCCATTCCATATTACCCGAGTAATTCATCAGTAGGAATAATATCATTGAGGTATAATTTCTATTTATGTTGAAACATGATGAGCTTTGTTTTATTCTTGACATACAGGAGAATCAGATAGTGAAGCGCATTTTTGAATAAGTACCAGTCCTTTCAATTTCACACTGTTACATCGAAAGGATCTAGATGTGTATTCAATTTCGAAGTATAAATTGAGTGTCACATTGGGCTAATTTCGAGTCATATTTTGCATCACATTTTGATGTCTCGACATGACCAACGGGGCACCGAATAGTCGTTTATACGACAATAATGGAAGTCACTTTGCGATTCACTGGTGTGATCTGAAACATGAATGTAAATCTCACTACCATCTCTGAGACCATTCTGTGTTGACTGGGTAGCTTTATTTGAATTTAAACTTCTTATGTTCCAGTTCAAGAATTTTACCGGGGCCATAAGGTTGCCCCTTCGTCCGAAAATACAATATTATTCTTGTTATAATTATTATGTGGATGGAATTCCTTAATTAATTAAACAGGTCAGGAAATTTCGCGGATATTTTGCTAATATCCTCCCTCATTCTTTGTTTGATATAATTGTCTGATGGAGAATTGCCTAGAGCGTAATTATTTAGAGTACGCATTACAGGTGACACCTTAACTTGACCTTCCGGGTTGATAAGGCATTCTTTATGTATATCATCATATCCTCGTTTAACTGGCTTAAATTGCTTCTTATTTTGGGAAGGAGTGTCCTTGTTGCATTTTATTATATCATTGAGAATTTTTTGACCGGATGGGAGTCCTTTCATTATGTATTTGCAAAATTACCGTGAGATCAGGGTGACTCGATATATTAAAACTATGAGAGTCTTTAGAATTAGGAATATTTATAGATGGAACAAGTTTGGAAGCTTCGAAAAACGAAATATTTCTTTCACCCTTCAGCTGTTTAATTGTTTTTTGTCTAAGAAATTCAGGGCAAACTCTATTTGTAAATGAAACGTCCGGTTCATTGGAAAGGTGACCTTTTTTGCAAAAAAGGCAGGATATGGTAGATGATTCACATATCTCTTTATCCGTGCTCTTCAGCACATTTTGGACATCTGGTTTTTCCCTTGCATACATTTTTGGTATGGCCGTATCTGAGAGAGACTTATGGCATTGGATCACTGGAGAATATAATTTAGTGTTTTAAAAGAGCATGAATATAAATATAGATTGGCCGGAGGATTTTTGCCACGAAAAGTGACAAGAATAACCGGAATGTCCCTATACTGAAAGTATCGTCTGAATTAAACATTTTCCTTTTTAATCGTCGGACATGAAGAATTTTTTTGTTATCAATGGTTTTCATATTTTCCAGTATTTCTTCTTCCGAGAGAGAAGTTTCAAAATCTTCAATTATCGCTTTAGATGATATGAAATTGTTTGGAATAGAGGCCCTGAATTTATTACTTAATAGGAAGTGACTATCCTCGAGAAGTTTATTAGCTTCTTGCATTTTCTTAAATGAAATCATGAGTCTGTTTCTACATCTCCTTTCAATATTATTTGGATTGTATTGAGAGTTTTGGTGAAAAATTTTCCCAACTGCTAAGCTGGACAAATACCCCCAAGTTTCTGTCCAAAGACTCAATATAAATATTGTATGGACCAAAATCAGAGATATATCTATTTTCTAAACTAAATATATTTCCTAAATGAGGTTTATCCTGATTTTTATTAGCATCCATCATTTGTGATTGAGGAGACTCTTTTACTTAACCGTTGGGAAATATACTTTCTTTCTTTACCCCTTTTTCTTTCATTAACCCAGCTTTTCGTAAGACCAGGTCGGAGAGAATATCAACTTTTTGTGAGATCTTAACCTTCATGTCATTATTTTTGTATAGTAAAAAACCTTCCTCAACTACGTCATTGAATTCTGAAGCAAATTCTCCATTTATATTAACATGGGAAACCAATTAAACACATTTAGAATCGTTATATTCCACCTCTTTCGCAAAAAGAATCAAACTGTCGACAGCAGCCATAGCCGACGGGGATCTGTTTATTTAATCTTTGTACAGAATATCTTTATCCAGATAACTTCCCCCGGGGATTGATCCCCCATTACAACTTAATCTTTATACCACTGAATTATATTCCAGACTCTAGATAGTATCAACAAAAAAGAATGATAAAAAAATTAAAAAAATATGTATATCATTTTTCCCTTCTCAAATGAATCCAAAGCCTGTATATGAATGTTAAACTCACTCAATTTGACCATGAAAAATTCTTATGAAGAATATTACAAACACCAACATTCTTCAAAGGATATTTAAACTTAGTAAATAGGAAGAGGATGATGGAGCACGTCTATCTTCTCGAACGTCTCAATCTCGAATCTACTTGGTAAATTAAAGTGACAGGTATTTATTGACAACTAAACAAAATACAAAAAAAATAGGGAATGTGTACAAACTGCCGCCCCCAAGTCGAATGCAAGCGTGTCATCTTTTAAAAACGATCTTTTTAGTCGTCGTGTTCTTCCTTCGGCACTTATTTGGACTGATTCATAAAAACGACGTCTCAATTCATGTTCATCATTTACTGGGTGTGCATGTAGGATTGACGGGAAATTGCATTTCTACGTCATAAAAATCCTGGCTAGCTTGGGGTTCTTGGAGTTCTGCCAGACGCTTCGCGTGAGACTCCATTATCTTTGTTCAAGATTATAGATGTCTCCAGGAGGAATGTTTACACTGGCCAATACTTGGCAGTGGAGAGCGAGAAAAAATTATATTGTCGAAAAGAAAAATATTCACGATCTAAAAAATCCTGATCGGAGATATTTGTAAACAGAAATTCTTCGGCTTTCTGTCGAGCAAATTAAATAAGATAGAGGAAACTTCTTCTGAATGTTTCCCAAAAGGAAAATATTTTTATTTTTGAAATGGGATCCGAACTTAGAACCCAGGGGTGGCAGAATGGACACTGACTACTGCTCTACCCCTTTTCGGATAGTAAATGAGTAAAAGAACTAGTTGTACCACAACTAGGATTACTAAAATAATTCTCAAATTGTATCGGGTAAATATGAATAATAATAAATGATTTTAAATGTAGTGGTACTAAATTTAACGGCTCTGACTTGTATCCTTGTCAACGAATTCTTTCAATGAGCTCTAAAAAGGGGCATTTGTGCTGCTACTAGGAAGATGACTAGCCAGAAACCACCCTAACGTGTACCACCAAACGAACACTAATATAATCACAACACAACAAAAAAAATTAATAGCCTAGACAATTTGTCTAGGGAAAACAAGTAACAATCACTCCATCAGTATCAAGTACCGGATGATAATATCAGACACGAAATATAAGCACAAAGAAAAACATGTAAAAATAGTTAATGTCAACTAGAGTTGATTAAAAGGGTATTGCTAATTATATATAGTCTAAAGTTCACTTTCTTTCAAGAAATACGTTGACAATAATAATCACCAAAATTTAGAAATACAACTTTTAGAAATTGTATTGCTCAAGAAATGTCACTAAGTGAATAGCTACGATTTTTGAAAGTCTTTGACCAAAAAGGATCGGATTTGTCGATGTCTAAATTGAGTTTTAAAAACACTGCACAAAACAAAGTTGTATAAAAGTTTTGGAATATAGTTTATCAGAAAAAGTAAAACACCAATTGTTTGTGATTTCACTAAAAAGAGCTGTTCCCAGTTCTTACCTTGAAGAGCTTTTTCTTTCTCGAAGTTCTCGAAGGTCTTGAAGTTCTTGTCGTCGTTTCAAGTAGGATAGGGAAAAAAATGAAACAGTTGGATACCAAGTAACAAGTCCACCCCTTGCACAGGTCTTGAACTTGACTGTGCTGGCCGAAGATCGCGGCTACCAAATATTCTTTCTTGACGCAACTCTGAAAGAGTCCGGGTTTTGCTGACTACAGCCAACAAGCCGTTGTCTCGAGCAAGCAACGAAAAATATTCAGTAACCCCAAATATTTCTAAAGTAACTGAATATTATGATTTCAGTACTTCTGGAACAGTCTGGAGCACTTGGTAAAATAGGTAATACGCTAGTTTAGAATTTCTACTTGTCAAAGACAAGAAAGATAGATTGATTCAACAATACTGATGAAATAAAACTGTAGATGCAATAATATGTCAACACTCGACACAGACTAGCTGAATGCTGGACGAATACTGAATAATATTCACCATGCACCCCCGCTCGTTATAGCGGTTCCTCATCCTGATGACTGGCGATCAGCAGAATAAAATCTGACCTTTTGATATGGAGTGCCCAGCCAATTCTCGGCTTGAAGCTCCCTTATATCTGACATGAGTTTGACTTTTAAAACAATGACTTTACTTTATGTGCATGGTGCCCCCCTGAAACTGGCTGAAGGCCTGAAAAAACTCTCGGCTGAGGGCCGAGTGCTGTGTACTGATTTAACTGAAATTGAAATTACTACTTGGTCGGTTCTTCTTGGTATCTGAAACATAAAAGCATGATTAATCGTGATTTGGTGCCTGTTGAAGTAGACGTTGGCGTCGCCGAAGGTCTCGCCTCCGCCGTACTTCTTCAGGGGTGTCGTTGTCTCCTTGGTTTACTGGACGTCTGTATTTGTCTCTGTCTCTGTCGTCTTGCTCACGTCAGTAATTGTTCTATACCGATTCCAGCGCAGAATCGGTCATTTTCCTATGTTAAATCATATGGCAGATTTTAAGGTCGATGCTAGTAATTTTTGGTACCTCGACGCCCGTTGCGACGCTCATCCGAACACAGCGTCCTCCCGAATTCACTCCTTCGTTAAGAAAAAAAAGCACCGAAGTAAGAATCGAACCCGCTACAACACCGTCGCATTTTGGAGTCCGCGGGCACTTGCATGTCACGCCACGAGACTTGTTAGGATTCAGGCTTGTATTATTAGTAAAGTACTGGTGATGGGGTTACAACAAATAGTGGAATTAAACAGGGGTATATCAAAAAATAAAGGTACTTCTACGCTCGCGGAGGCTAGAATATATGGTAGTTTAGACTTGAATATTCAATGGCATACAAAGTATCAAGGAAAAGAGTCACGAAAAGTAATAGGACGGTAGCTTATCATATATCATCATATCAAAAGAGTTGAGGAAGTGGCGGCAGCATTCAGGCTGTGGCAATGTACGATACAATATGAGTATTCGGGGTATCATAATAAGTTACATTCGAGTCCTGCTCATGATTTTGGGGATGATTTACTCCAATCGCTGAACATTCTATAGAGATTTTTGGATTTTTAGAATGGGTTAGCTGGTCATTTAGTAGATGTTGGTTGAACAGAAAGTCTGGTGAGAAAAAAATCAGACAGTTATTGTGTTTTGGAAATCCCTATCATATGAGAGTGTTTTTCGTGCTATCGTGTGTTCCAGTAAGAATTCCGCTTGGTATTTGTGAATGATGCACAAAAATCGCTAAAATCAGATGTCCTTATGCATATCTTTAATCTTTAATCTTTAACACACTGTTTTCCCTATGCTGGTGGTAGGATAGGCATAGCTTATCTACTGGTGTCTGTGGTATACATCAATGAAATGAGTTGCGATCAATAAATATTTAAAAAATGGTAGGTGCATTTCATAGAAATAAAAAATAGGACTTATTCTGTAGATATGATGATGATGATAATGCTGTATTTGACATGATGTGTATGCGTGATATTTACTCGTACTCAAAATATTTGAATCCCATACATTGGTTTGACGTTTTGGAATGCTATAATTTGCTGGATGAGGCGTATCTAAGGCTGAATGTGTCTCTACTCCCAAATATGGTAGATTTTTTTTGTATACTTGGAGATAGAAGCCATGATAATATCACATAGATCTGGTCACATGCTTCAGAAAGATGAAATGATTATTGAAATTTCTTCAAATCACTGACGTCACTGGTACGTGAGATGTGTATTGGGAATGATGTAGTTAACATGGGATAACGTTCAGTTGAGGTGTCATTGAGCTACATTTGAATATTATTTTTTGTAATTGTGGATGATATACATAACTGGTGAGCATTCGGCAGGGGTTTGTTGAACAATTTTCACTATTTCGGAGATGTTGTCATTGATTAGACAAGCTACTGAAAAACACTTCGTTGAGCGCTATCCATTCGTACTGCGTTTGCGGAAGCAAAATAATATGTGTGGATAGTTTTAGCGATATCGAGAACTTCATCTGAGATTGGTATTTGTGAAAAATGATATAATGAATTGACTCGAATACGAATATGCAAAATGAAATGACATAGGTATCGATGTAAATAATCAGATATCCTCATGTATATTTCCAATGATGATTATGAAACAATATTGAAATGAGCTTTATGAGACAGAGAAATAAGGCATAGAATGCTCATTCGGATGCAACTTGAATATTATTTGTTACTCCGACATATGAAAAAATTACCAAACCTTTTCGATTCCGAAGAGAATGTAACTACACGTCAAATGAATTCGTCTCTTGGGTGAGTTGTTATTTCCTTCATGTTTGTTCAATTATTCGTATATACGCACAAGTTTCTTGGAGATTTCTGAGGGTTGCCATCAGGGTGCAGCCGGTTGACGGAAAGAACACATTTTTCACAAATATGCAAGTTCTTTGAGTTTTCGCCTAAAGAGCGTGAAATATCCAAGTTTGTAAATTTATCGCTTCCTATGGAAGAAGTAGTAAAACTAGGAACCTGAAGCCTGTCAAATCGCGCTGATAAAAAGAATTGTTTCACATCCTATGACATAAATTTGCAAATAATGGTTCATCCATTCTTGAGATACAACTGAACTTTAACTCTTCCCGATGTTCCAAAAAATCATCATTGAAAGGCAAATTTCAATATAATTTAGAGTAAAGTTCACATCAAATTGTTGCATCATATGCTAAATCCTAGTTAGTTGAAAACATGTTATTCAAATTTATTCAACCTATTACGGCGCTAATGTTTCATTGGGATGATTGAAAAACCCAATATTCAATATTCATCATTACGAAAAGGATCATATTTCCCATTTTCACCGCTCAATTTCTTACCTGTAAATTAAGTATTATGAGTGAGACATTTCTAATTTCATACCATGTGGTATATCCTATGGTCAAAATATTGAACTCGAATTACATCATATCAAAATTGTATCAATCAGTGGTCTTGCTGTTATCTGAAGTTATCAGGAAGTTATCAGGAAGTTCCGCTTCAACTCACTTTTATAAATAATTCTATTTCAGTTACTTTTAGTGCGGACACCCATGTAGAGATTCAAATTATCGAATATCCAGAATATACTATGAAAGCTTTGTCGGAAAGTTGAAAAACTTCTGACAATAAAGTATCTTTTGACTTTTTTTTAAACTTTTATTTCAAAATCATATGGGAATCATCTAATGATATCATGCATTTTATAGAATACATTGGAGGGAACAATGTATTTCTGTAGCTAGAACGGTGTACTGAGACTTTGTTCTAAATAAATATGGATCGGTCCTTCCTGTGATGATATTCTAGTTCACTGTTCCTGTATCGAAGCGTAGGTAGAGAAAATGCATTGTCTACTTACTACACACCGACAATGATATATTCAAAGATGCACAATTAAATATAAAATGCTTATAAAAGTAGTACATATCGAGTTATCGAGAAATTGATATCTTCAATAAATACATAATTAAGAATTTTCCGCACTGGCTGAATGCGCCTGATGGATACAGAGCCAAAAAAAAAGTAAAAGAAGAAGAAGATAATTAAAAATGATCGTTATACATATTTTATCAAATAGGGCGAAAATGACAACTCACTTCGAATTTATCAAAAAACTAATATGTAGGTCATTAGATTCAACTATGGAGCATAATTCAGTTCGATGATGGAATATTGACAGGGTTTGCTCCAATATTCTCATACTGAGCTATGTATGTCCGTCTAGCTTGCAATTTGATTGTTTCCTAGCAGTTCGGACACCTGTCAAGCTGACAGGCTCCCTAGCAGTTCAGCTACCTGTCAATCTGGCTGACTGGTCCTAAACTTCATATTTCGAAATGATGAAATTGTAAAGACTAAAATCTCATAAAAATAGCAAATAACCATTGTTTTGATTTTATGACATGACCAGCAGAAAACATCTTCTCTAGCTAATACTAATTTTTGTCAATGTCACTTCCAATGATAACACATTTTCCAAGTCTCTCATGGTTGTAAGTTATTACGAATGATCCTTTTTGACTTATCATAATGAGACAATTTACATACCGATTTGTAAAGGTTCTACGGTATGTATATAAATCTGTAGTATTTGAATGTCAGCTTGAAAGATACTTAATTTAGAAATATTAACAAATTGCCACTTTTACTTACGCGAGTCAAAATTTAAATTATTGAACTTTTTTCACTATTCGGCTGAAAGTAGCAGAAAAGTTTATGGGAATTCAACAATAGCAGGTGTGACTGCACTTTTTTGTCAACCTAGGAGAATCCTCTAACCGATCAAACCCGTCAAAATAGAAGATATTTTGATATTGATGATAATCACTCAGCTTCGAATCATGCCGATATTGCCGATTCACCATAAATTTGCATGAAAATCTCAATTAAATTTGATATAATGAAAGAATAGAAGATGCTTTGCTCACCGTAAAATAAGATTATCCAAAATTTATGATCACCATTGAGGCTACGTTTATTACTTGCGTGATAGTATCAGTTCAAAATTGTAGACTGGGTTAGTAATTGTTATGAATAATACTTGAGAAAAAAGAAACTGGATTATTGTGTAGAATTGTAGCTGATTTGTCTGATTAAGAATCAATCGACACAAAATGTGACTGAAAATGTACTTTCAACATGATGAATCCATTTATAATTTTAGGGTGCGTTCTCTCCAAATTAACAAGATCTTTCTGGGAGAACAACTAATGAGGGATGTGAAGAACAATGAAAAATGAATGAAACTGTATAGGAATTACGATGAGGGCTAGTTGAAAAATTCAGAAGTTTTACTGGGCCGTGGTGGCAGGCTGGTGGAGCTTTCGCCTCTCAAGCGTAGTATCGTGGGTGCATTTCCAGGCATGGACACCATTCTCATCACACGTTAAAAGGTAAGGGCTGCGTCTTCCCTAGCTAGCACAGGTCTCCCAAAGACTTCTGAGGGTTGCGCGTAGCGGTGTTACAGGATGACGGAAATAACAATTTCAACAATTTGGGTTACTCCCAATGCAAATTGGTGCAATAATAGTTTTTGTTTAATCTACATCATGAAGTTGATCGACTGCATGATATTTATGGATTTTCATCCATTTCTATCAAAATTTTTCCATCTCATGGTAACAGCTTGTAACCAAAGCCGGAATCTTTGATAAAATTATTATACACCAAATTTTTCAGATTTTTTCTTATTTTCACAGTTTCTTATTATTCTGATTCGAACTCGAAATCTAGTAAAAATCCAATTTGAAGTACTTATAGTAAAATACTTTATTTCACAGGTGAATCAAATGCAGAAGTAATTCGAGTCGAACATTTCATTCAGTACAATCAGTATACGTAACTTCAATTCAGAATTTGCTGATGATATTCACTCATGTAAAATTGTAAATATTGACGGGATTATTCTTGAAGTGGGGGGGGGGGGTTAACATACTGCATCACTCTTTCCAGTAATGCTATGCATTGGTTGGAATGAGAAAATCTCTCAGCTTCTTCCAACCCGTTTTAAATCTACAAACAATGGAATAGTATCCAGTTTGAATGCAGTTCTGTATTCATCACTTTTTCAGGTTTTGCTATTCAAACGATAAATAATTGATAAAAATAATATCACCTTGCAAGCATAAACATTCTATGAATGGAAAAAAATATGTTGAATATTTCATGTTGATGTACTTATCTGAGATATGTTAGGACTCATCAATCTAGGTGAATTAGATAAAATTTCATATCAGATGATTGGTACAAGACTAACTCTTCTCTTATTTCTCTCCCATTGTACATCTTTGTATCGTAGTTTTTTCCTCTTTTCATCTTTTACTCATTCAGCGACCATGCTGACCTTGTTGAGCAGGGCACGATATTAATCCCTCTTGAATATCAGTGAATCTTGGCCCTAATATCTGATCATATCAAGTGCCGTTTTCATAATTTTTATTGATCAATTCATATTTTGAGAAACAGCGATATCTCATAACGTATGTTGGGAAAATGGTAAATTGATCTATGATAACAAATGTGTGTGAAGTGTGAAGGTACACCAAATGAGGAAGACCAAACTTAGGTGTTCTCACGTACAGAGGTTTGAACTTTTCTTCAAGTTTGTATGTAAAATAAGTATTTCCATTATTTTCATTATATGACACCAGAGTGGTCCACTAATCTTCAAACATGAGCTCCTTTGTGATAATTTTCTAACATATACCCCAATAAAACAATATAAAATACTGAATCGCAGGTCTCATATTGCGACATAAAACTCTTGGGATGTAATATAGGTGGGAACTTTAAGGTACCTTTAATATATTGGCCATCGACCTTCAACTACAGAATATTCGTAGAAATATGAGGAAAACAAATTAATTATCATCAGTGTTATAAGAATTATTTTAAAATTGTAGACAGCCCATGGTTGTCATACATTTGATATGAATTGGAAAATTATATGAGAAAAAAAGTCGACATATTAAACATAATCCCATTCCATTTTCGTGGAATACAGATTCATGCCGGCATACGTAATTTATAACAGCTAAAAAATAAAATTTATTACCGTCAACCGATTGCACCCCTACGCGCAACCCTCGGAAGTCTTCGAGAGACTTGTGTGAGCTAGGGAAGACGCAGCACTTACCTTTTAACGTGTGATGCCATGCACGAGACTGATGACCATGCGGGGCTTTGAACCCTCGACCCTTCGCTCCAAAAGCTGAATGATATGTTACCATCTCATATCATCTGCACCAGTGATGAGAAATCCCACGAAACAGTTATGAATGCCTAATGAATCTAATGTAGTAGGCTACTTTAAAAGCTCGAATTTGGCCAACACATGCTGTTTGGCAGTGGGAAAACCAACACAAACTTCTTAGGTTTGAAAGCTACAAGAATCAATAGAGAGCAGTTAATGGCCATTTGTGTATTTAGAGCGCAAAGTGATTTCTTAGCAATGAAAGTTGAAAATTCGAACTATTGTATCGTATGCATAAGACTGAAATATTAACTACTTTCAAGACGCTTTGTCAGTAAGATTAACTCTTCGAGTAATAAAGCATGGTTATTAATATTATATTATTATTATTACATTTTAACCATACCAGAAATATACGTATTGGCCATTTTCATCAGAATTTTGTGTCATATCGTATATTTGCTGAGTAAAAATCTCGATAAAACATGAATTTGACATTAGTAAAACGCATCTATAAGAATATCTCTAGAGAGTTGTTCATGAAATAATCTCACAAATTTACGAACAATCAGTATTTCGAGGCAATGCATGACTAAATTTTGCGGACGGTATGAGGGATAAATACAATCTCCAAGGATTTCAATGGATTATGAATAAGAATGTAGTCAGTTTGAGTAGTAGAGTAATATAAGAAATGGTAAAGATAGGCATTCCCAGACAATGTGTTGCACTTTACTGACATAAGAAGAGCTGGGGACAATGTCAGTTAGAAATCTAAAGCTATTCTGTGCATAGGTCACCTCAAATAATCTAATTAGTGTTTTGAAATTATGGCAGATAAGGTCCTTAAAACTTCAATTATAGTAACTTTGGCAAATTATGAATAAGTTACTGCCTGGTTATATTTGTCAGCAGAAATCTATTATTTATTTTTTTCGATAGAGGTTAGCGAAAAGTATAGTCATTATGAAAGGAATTGAATTCATGATTTCAATATGAATCAATTTATGGAGCCTGAAATTACATTTTTAATTATTGTTAAAATTGTTATAATAAATCAATCTACAAATACTGATAACTGACAATATCCAACGATGTTGATGTTTGAGACTCATATTGAAATATTTTTTTTTACTAATTTAGACCATATGGTCAATGTGGGATGCTAATGGGACAATGATAGATATAGTAACAGTACAAGTGGAATATGCTGTTATCACAAACGAAATTACTCAACAATCGTTATCTAGAAAATATCTATGGCAATAAAAAAAAAACATTGAAAAAACATCAATTTCAATCAAATAACTGTAAAAAATCAGTAGAGCACAAAAACATTAAACATTTAGATACATGAAATCATACGCACCCAACTCAAAAATGAAACATTTTCTCATCATTTACTTTTTGAAGAAATATGTATCCATATTTGAATGTGTGGTGTCGTTAACTGAACTGTGATCATCCCATACACATACAAATTTACATAATTCATACGAAAATAAACTAACCTCGAGAAATCGAATTGATCTGAAAAACGCAATACACCACCAACGTTCGCAATATAAATGAATCTCATTGTGAAATTCTTCTGAGAAAGATGCCCGATTTACCTAACAGCAGGTCCATTGATAGGGCGGGAGGATATTTCTACGTACGAACGTAAACGTCATAGCCTCATGCAACTTGCACAAGCTTGTCTGAAAACGATGAGAAATTACATTAAACTGAAGTTTATGGTTCCGAGGTAATTCAATTCGTACCCCTAGTGATTTTAAAGCATTGAGGTTTCAAAAATAGTTATTATATAGTTGAAATTGCACCCCTACGCGCAACCCTCAGAAGTATTCGAGAGACTTGTGTGAGCTAGGGAAGACACATATCCCTCACCTTTCAACGTGTGATGCTATTTTAATTTGTATGGCAAATTCGTGAACGCATTCATTATTGAGTTGTTGATAGAATAAATGATTTACTAATTGTGTATCTTTCGTTGACATTTTTATTGATCATCATATAATTCGCGGAATATTGAAAACTTTTTTAATATCTAATGGTTCCTTGGGAAATTTAATTTTTGTTGAAAACCTCCGCTTCACCACAAAACCAAAGTTCATTAACCAAATTTTCATTTTCTACCACCTCAAACGAGGTAGAATGAAAAACTTGAAATATTTTCACGAAATAATGATTATCTCTAACTTCATTTGTAGAGACAAAAAAAAAGTACCAACACTAGATATTGTTCGGAATCAAATGTTCGTCCAGAATATTAAATAACAACCACCTCCGATCAATTCTATTTTTCACAATTTTTCCTATTCGTAGTCATCACTCTGTACGACTTGAGACTATACTAAGCGAATACCTAGTGCATTTTTAGATATAATGAGACCGACCTACCACCTCGATGATCTCTCCATCGTAAAATCTCATTCTATGGAATATGTGACAAAATTTTTCGTAGGTGTTCTTGCCGAAAATAATAAATAATAGGGAATTATTCCCATAGGATGAAATGAAATTATTTTCACATGCACTTGAAATACCATGTTTTGTAGTAAATATGCCTGTACTTCATTTTATGTGTTTCGTTCGACAGTGAGACGGGGAAAACAGTTACAGAAGAAAATTGGAAAGCAGAGATTTTTATCAAAATGATTTTTCTTGTGAAACCCATTATAAAAGTCTATATGCTGTGAACTTTGTCCCGGACAGTGTGTAATTATCATATAAATAGCGGAAATCTATCAAATTTCAGTTATTATGATCACATATTCCTCTTATGAAAATAAGAGTAACCAATATTTCATGAGCAGCGGCGGAATATATCTCTTGTACTTATTTTAGTATGAAAAATAAGTATTATCCGAAGTATTGAGCCACTGGCACTAAATTGATGTGTATATAACTTTCAAAGAATTATGGGGTTCGAAGAAATGTTTTGGAAAATTACGAATATATAGGCAAATTAATTGCATATCATAATAATTATGCGAGCTTACGGAAAATCAATAACTGACGATAGAATATCGAATGAACTTTCGTTGAAATTGCTTCAAGGTTCATTGAAATATAATATGGTGATTTTTAGCTGACAGACATCTTCATGACAATTCATGACCCATATTCTCACGTCACTTGAATTAATGTGAAAAATAGAATCACTGAAATGTAATTTTTATGAACTGTATTATTATCCATTCATATTATTTCAGCGAAGAGTAATTTTAGCATGAAACTAAAACGTTCAATCTGCTTACATAGTTTTCGCATCTTGTTTTCATTATCGAATGATGTAAGAGATTTTAGTCTTTACAATTTCATCATTTCGAAATATGAAGTTTAGGACCAGTCAGCCAGATTGACAGGTAGCTGAACTGCTAGGGAGCCTGTCAGTTAGCTTGACAGGTGTCCGAACTGCTAGGAAACAATCAAATTGCAAGCTAGACGGACATACATAGCTCAGTATGAGAATATTGGAGCAAACCCTGTCAATATTCCATCATCGAACTGAATTATGCTCCATAGTTGAATCTAATGACCTACATATTAGTTTTTTGATAAATTCGAAGTGAGTTGTCATTTTCACCCTATTTGATAAAATATGTATAAAGATCATTCTTAATTATCTTCTTCTTCTTTCACTTTTTTTGGCTTTGTATCCATCAGGCGCATTCAGCCAGTGCGGAAAATTCTTAATTATGTATTTATTGAAGATATCAATTTCTCGATAACTCGATATGTACTACTTTTATAAGCATTTTATATTTAATTGTGCATCTTTGAATATATCATTGTCGGTGTGTAGTAAGTAGACAATGCATTTTCTCTACCTACGCTTCGATACAGGAACAGTAAACTAGAATATCATCACAGGAAGGACCGATCCATATTTATTTAGAACAAAGTCTCAGTACACCGTTCTATCTACAGAAATACATTGTTCCCTCACCTATCCATTGATGTATTCTATAAAATGCATGATATCATTAGATGATTCCCATATGATTTTGAAATAAAAGTTTTAAAAAAAGTCAAAAGTTACTTTATTGTCAGAAGTTTTTCAACTTTCCGACAAAGCTTTCATAGTATATTCTGGATATTCGATAATTTGAATCTCTACATGGGTGTCCGCACTAAAAGTAACTGAAATAGAATTATTTATAAAAGTGAGTTGAAACGGAACTTCCTGATAACTTCCTGATAACTTCAGATAACAGCAAGACCACTGATTGATACAATTTTGATATGATGTAATTCGAGTTCAATATTTTGACCATAGGACATACCACATGGTATGAAATTAGAAATGACTCACTCATAATACTTAATTTACAGGTAAGAAATTGAGCGGTGAAAATGGGAAATATGATCCTTTTCGTAATGATGAATATTGAATATTGGGTTTTTCAATCATCCCAATGAAACATTAGCGCCGTAATAGGTTGAATAAATTTGAATAACATGTTTTCAACTAACTAGGATTTAGCATATGATGCAACAATTTGATTTGAACTTTACTCTAAATTATATTGAAATTTGCCTTTCAATGATTTTTTGGAACATCGGGAAGAGTTAAAGTTCAGTTGTATCTCAAGAATGGATGAACCATTATTTGCAAATTTATGTCATAGGGTGTGAAACAAATCTTTTTATCAGCGCGATTTGACAGGCCCCAGGTTCCTAGTTTTACTACTTCTTCCATAGGAAGCGATAAATTTACAAATTTTGATATTTCACGCAAGTGCCCGCGGTCTCCAAAATGCGACGGTGTTGTAGCGGGTTCGATTCTTCCTTCGGTGCTTTTTTTTCTTAATGAAGGAGTGAATTCGGGTGGACGCTGTGTTCGGATGAGCGTCGCGACGGGCGTCGAGGTACCAAAAATTACTAGCATCGACCTTAAAATCTGCCATATGATTTAAAAATAGGAAAATGACCGATTCTGCGCTCGAATCGGTATAGAACAATTACTCACGTCTCTTCTCGTGGAGCTCCGTGAGCAGCGGGTTCGTGTGGGTCTCTACTCTGTCTAGAGTAGTCCCCACATGTTGTCTGATCAGTCTGTCGATATAGTCTGGGTGGATGTCTAAGTCTCGATATATGAACCTGTTGGGCATATATTGTGGTGCGTCTGTTGCCGTCCTCAGGCAGACGTTGAAGAAGGCCTGTATCCTCTGCCTATAACTGTTCGCGCACTGCCCCCAAGCAGTGGATGCGTACAATATGATAGGCAGAAGAATTGTCTTGATGAGGCGTAGTTTCAACTCGAGTGCCATGTTGCTCCTACGTCCGATGAGTGGGTACAGCTTATGCCTTGCGGCTTTCGCTACAGCTAATCTGTGGGAGACGTGCCTCTGAAACGTGAGTTTCTTGTCCAGGGTTACTCCTAGGTAAACGGCTTCGTCTACCCAAGGAATTCTCTCGTCGTTCATAGTAACATGGCCCTCGGGTGTCCTACGTCGCCTCGTGAACAGTATGGCCTTGCTTTTGTCTGCATTGATTCCGATCTTCCAACGATTGAACCACGGTTCCAGCTTGTTTATCTGAAGTTGCAGCTTCGATGTTACTCCTCTCTCATGAGATGACTCAGCAAAGATTGCCGTGTCATCTGCATAGAGAGCAAGTTTGGTCATGGGGTTGTCCGACATAGGCATGTCTGCAGTGTAGATCGAAAACAGGTGTGGCGACAGTACTGCTCCCTGTGGTACTCCTGCTTCTAGCCTCCTTCGTGAAGAGAGAGCATTTCCGACTTTGCATCGGTAATGTCTACTCCTTAGGAAGGAGTCTATCAGCTTGACCATTGGTATGGAGTATCCGGCATCAACCAGTTTTGCGATCAGCCCATCGTGCCAAACTCTATCGAAGGCCTTGGAGACGTCAAGGAAGACTGCTCCTGTAAGATGTCCTCTTCTCGTGCGGTTCCAGCTCTGGATGGTGGCGTCCACTATCCGGGTGACCTGGAGTTCTGTTGAGTGTTCCTGTCTGAAACCGAATTGCTCATCTGGTAGGATGTTCAATTCTTCAGACATTGTCTCAAGTCGAGTCCTGATCACCCTTTCTGCGACCTTACTCATGGCAGGTGTTAGGCTGATGGGGCGGTGGTTTTGCGGGAACGTGTGGTTCTTGTTGGGCTTCGGAATCATGATGACCGTAGCTTCTTTCCAGCTGGATGGAAAGTGTCTAAGTCTGAGTACAGCGTTTATGATGTTTGTCAGGGCTGCTAGTCCTTTCCTAGGTAAGGCTTTTAGTGCCCTGACTGGTATGTCGTCTGGGCCCGGTGCTTTCCTGGTCTTGGCGTGTCTAAGTATGGCCTTGATTTCCTCTGGAGATGTCGGCTCTAGGAGAATGTCTGAGTCGTCAGTCCTTCTGAGTCGTCGAATCGTCTGGTCTACGTGCGTTTCCGTGTCCTCGACCTCATCGGTGTAATCGACCTCGTTCTCACGGCACTGACGTTCGAAGGAGTCCGCAAAAGCTTCTGCCTTGTCCGTCTCCGTGAAAACGATGCCCATCTCACCATGAAGTGGGGGGCACGGTTTCCTTCGGCCGTGTCTGAGGACTTTCTGAGTCCTCCATAGGGAGTTGTCTTCGGCGTCGAGTTCGTCCAAACGTTCAGACCATTGTCGCTCTCTGAGTTGCTTCAGCTCTTCTCTCAACCGTCGAGACACGTGGTTGAGCTGTCGCTTGTCATCGGGCGTCAACGTTCTCTGGTAACGTTTTTTCTGACGTCGTCTCAGCCTGATCAACTCCCTGACCTCAGGTGGGATCCCTCCTTGAAAGTCGAAGTTTGTCGTCTGTATGTCTCTTGAGCACCGTTCCATTGCTGTCAGTATTCCTTGTCTGAGTTCGGTCACCGCCGCCTCTAGTTGTCGTGATGTGTCGATCCTGGGGATGTTAATTTCGTTGTGGACTGCCCTTTGGAATCGTGACCAGTCCACTATCCGCTTTGTCGTGTGCACGATTTCCGCTTCTCCCTCCCCTATTGTTAGTAGGATTGGGTTGTGGTCTGATGATCCCTCGTCCAGTACAGAGATGTCCACCAGAGTTGGAATACTCTGTATGAGGGCTATGTCCAGAATGTCCGAGTGTTGGTCTTCCCTCCCAGGATAGTGAGTAGGTTCGTGTGTCGCCGTCACTGCAATGTCGTCAAAGTCTGGTAGTAAGTTGTCAGATAGGTCTCTGCCACGTGGGTTGGTGTTGCGGCAGTTCCAATCTCTAGATTTCGCGTTGAAATCTCCTATTGCCACCGTTGGGTGGTGGTCAGGAAAAAGTTTCTCCAAGTCCGTTTTCCTCAGGTTGGGGCCTGGAGGAATGTAGACTGAGGAGACTCTTAGGAGATTGATTCCGTCTACTTTCACTCTGATCGCTACCGATTCACCGAGTGAGAGTTCCGGAAGCATGTCCTCGTTATATTCCAGGTCTGATTTTACCAGGAGGAGCGAGCCACCTGCTCGAGCTCGGTGTCCTGGTCTGTCATTCCTGTAGCATGTGTATCCTGGCATGCCAAATTCCTTGCTTGGGTTCAACCTGGTCTCTTGTAGTGCCACCACGTCTGCCGAGATTCTGGAGATAAGTTCCAAAAGTTCATTTTTGCGCTGGATTGCGCCGTTGATGTTCCAAGAACATATCTGCAAGATCTTCGGAATCCGTGCTGGCATTATTGTCCCGAGGTTGTAGCCATGGCGCTGATAACCGCCAAGAGTTGGGTAAGTACCTGTGGGGGTACTTTTATCAGAGTTTCGAGAATTAGTGCCTGAGTTTTTGCGGCCTCAGTACTTTCATCTCGTCGTGTAGGGCCCCATTTTGGTAGTGCCGTTTGCGGTTGTGGTTGTGGACCATTTCTGGGCGCTGGTCCCTGCCTTGGGGCTGCTGGTCCCTGTCTCTGTGGAGTTGGTCCTTGCCTTTGAGGTTGTCGCGCTGCAACCCTTGGTTTGGGGAACTGTGGGCATCCCCGGTAGCTAGCTGGGTGGCTACCCCCACAGTTGGCGCACTTTGCCGGTTCCTCCCTGGCCTTAGTGCATGTGTGCGTGGCGTGGTCGCCTCCGCACTTCACACATCGGGCTTTTGAGTGGCAGCACTTTTGTGCATGCCCGAACCATTGGCAATTGTGGCATTGCGAGACCTTTCCTTTTTGAGGGCGCTGAGCTTCGACTTTGACCTTGAGGTCAAGTACGTCCTTTAAATCGAAAATTTCTCGATTTGCTCTGGGAACTTTAACTAGGAACAGTGGGAGCACTGCTCTAGTTCTCCTTGAGGTCATTCTGTGGCATTCAATGACCTCATAGTTCCTTGCCTCTAGATCCTCCTTCACGTTCTCCGCCGTGATGGAGTCTGGAATACCTCTGATTACCACATGCAGAGGTATTTCTTTCTTCAGCTGGTATGTGAAGAATTCCAGCTTGATTTCTTCAAACAGCTTGGTGGCGCTTCTCCAGTCTGCTTCACTATTAGTGAACAGATGGATTCCATCTTGTCTCGCTTGGGCTTTGAAAAATCCAATTTTCCTATTCCTTAGGATTGTGGATATCTTCAGCCATTGGGACTTGTCCCTGATGATCACTGCAGGGGGTTTTTTGGGGCCCTTGTTGTCCGAATTTTCCGGGATGGTCTCCATGCCACTTGTGGTACCATCTTCGGATGTCGTTTGGACGGTTGCCGGTGTTGGGGTGGGTGCCGGTGTTGGGGTGGGTGCCGCCTCCGTGTGTCGGATGGTTTTCTTCCTGTGGCTGACTACTACGAATCTGGCGTCGTCCTCTTGGTCAGACTTTTCGGAAGAGTATCCGTGTTGTCTCTTCCTGTTTCCGGTGCCTACGGGGTTTGGCGGTTGGGGGATGTTTTCAATGACGTCCATATCATTGGATGTTTGGGGGGTGGGGACAACTGCTGGAGTGCTCTCAGTTGCAAGTATTGCGGGCGAAGCAATACTACTTGCTTTGAGAGCGTTTATCTCCGCTTTCATCGCTAAGATGACCTCAACGAATCTCCTCCTCTTGTTCTCGGCCTTCTCTGCCTCTCTCTTGAAATGAGCTGCCTGCTCCTGGGCTACTAGAAGTTGTTGCCTCAGCAACGACTTCGTGTTCTCCTTCTTAGGAGTCGTCTCCTCATTGATGCTGCTGGTCGACGGTTTTCGGAAATTCTCTCTGTCGAGAGACTCCGATTTCCGTCGGGATTTCCCCATCCTTCTTCACTAACTCTTCGTTTATTAGAACCGAATTCTTTCCATACGAAGAAGGCTCTAAAAAGAGCCTCTGGCCGAAGCCAGAGTTACGAAAAAGGGGGGTACGCAAATCTCGCTTCGAAAAGCTGTGATTCTGCCAAGTGTTCCTATAAAAAAGGTTAATGATTAGTCATTACCACTTACCCAAATCACAGCCCTTCTTGGTATAGCCCTGGCTCGTTCAGGTATGACCCGTCCCTTGCCGTAACTATTTCGCTTCGTCTCGCTTAATGACTTCTCATTCGCAACACACAAACAATTTAATCAGGTAGTCTAGGGAGCTTCTGAATACACGTCTGCTCGCTTCGACTAATGATCGAACTGACGACGAATAATATTCAGATTTGTGCCTCATTTATAGAGGGGAGAAAAACTCTTGCCGCATTCCAATTTCAAACGCCAATATTCCTTCGCTAGACGCGAGCCTCGCATTGGCGGGGCGTGGCCTATTCGAAGAACTTCGCGACACGTAAATATAAATGGTTTCTCTGGCTCGCGAGCATTCAGGCTTCTGTCCTCAACTTCTCGTCGAGGTTCAACAAAACTAAATTGATTTTATCGATTTATGATTGATTATTTAATGGGAATTTAGGAGGGTACGAATAATTATGAAGAATTCCGAATGAATGAAAGAGTTGTCTGCTTGAATATTTGGTAAGTATGTTGTCTGAGAAAAAGGCAGAATATGGCCTTTGTTGACAGCAGGTTCAAATCTGGAGGACAAGTTTGATCCAAATAATTTCTCACTGGTCGTGCGTAATGAGCTGGACATCCATCATTTTGGAGCCACATTGCCGTGCGTTTGGCCAAAGATACATCTTCCAAAAGAGTAGGCAGTTCGTTTTCTAAAAATTCGCGATAAACTTTCCCGTTTTGAATGTCAGGTAAATCAAAAGGGCCAATTATTGTACCGTTCTAGATGATAGTACATAAATAAATAAATAGATCGTTTTTAAAAAGATAACACACCTGCATTCGACCTGGTGGCAGGCAGTTTGTACACATTGTCTAATTTTTCTGTCTTCTGTTCAGTTATCAATAAATACATGTCACTTCAATTTACCAAGTGTTTCCATTCGAATTCCTAATTATTGAAATAATTACACAATGAGCATGTCAAAAACTACACCGAATGAGCAATTTACTGAAATAACTGGTTCGCGTGGTGATTTTGTTCACATTATGAAGAGTCTAAGTAAGCTAATAAAATAGTTCAACTCGTGAATCGGGCAAATATGTCTTTTTTCTCAATTCTTCCGACCTCCCTGATGATCTTAGAAGAGTGAAATAGATTTTTGTCGACCAAAATGTATTGGAGGCCTAGCGAAAGAGATGCAATTATTCACGCATCTATGGAATGAACGATTTTCTGTGAGTGATACTTCTGAATAACATTCTCCCTTATCTCATTCATAGACAAGAATCTCCAATGGAAACTGGACATTCAATAAATAATCAACTATCTGAATGAAAATGCAAATTTTCACTTTCAGATTTTTTTCTCTCAAGTTATATAGGGTCTTTCTCAATATCTATCAGATGTAGTTCAATGTCCAGCGTGGCTTTTGCCGGGGAAGTAGTTGTTTTCTGTTAGATATTACAAAAAAGTAACTTCAATTTTATCGTAGGGTTTTTTCCATTTCCAGAGGAGTCATGTGTTGATTCAATTTTTAATTGAGAATGTTTCTCTTTACAACATGAATCCCTTCCAAGAGAGGTTATCTTGTACGATGGAAAACAGTGACTAAATTCCAACTTTCAGTCGCAGATGATTCCACAACTGTCTTTCTGAATATCCTGTTCATATTTTCAATGAAATGAACTCTCCAGAGGTATTGCACCAATATTTTTATTTTGGATTTAAATCAATAGAAGGTTATAAACGGTTGCATAACAAAAATTAGGAACTCAAACTATGAAGTTTGGTACTTACGGCACTCGAAATACTGTTCAAAGGTTTCAATTTTCACGAGATTCATAAAAATGCCAATATCTCCAAAACAATCAATATTTTACCAAGGTCATATTGTGATATTCTGGACAGTTGAGCTGGATAGGCTGGACTATCAGTCCTCCAAAGGATGACGTTGAGTTTTGGGACACCCTGTATGAGAAGAAATATAGTAGGGTAGTAACATAAACTATTGTCCATATTACTTGTCTCCTTTAATCACCGTTGTGGAATAATTTCTTGTTCGCATGCGATATTGCTACTGTTGATTGTTGGAACTGAAACGCTAATGATAATATTTTCAGGAAACTCTCTTCAATAGTGTTGCTGCCTTCAGTTACATATCATCTTGTTCTTATTTGGGATGGGCTGTCAATGTATTTCTTCAACCCTTATATCTCGTAACTCCCAATTTCCAAGCATACCAAGCGATAAGTGCCTCTTATGTAAGTAAAATGAGTGTGTGTTAAAAGAACAGAAATTTCTAATCGAGTTTGGATGACGTTTCGATCGTTAGTATTTAGAATTGTCTCCAGGTTCATATTCACACTAGAATAAGTAAAAATAGTGTGCTATTGTGAACATTCATAATCTAACATTGGACAGGTGCTTTAGATTAGAAAATGGCTCAGTCGAAAAAAAATCACTTACCTTCCCGTACAGTCTATTCTCTATTTTAAAAAACTCTCGCAGTTTTGCCTACTCGTTAACATCATTGTTTGGGTTTTGATAACTAATTATTATTCTGCAATTCTGAAAAATCGCCAAAGACGTCAAAATGTGGCATTAGGCGTCTCATAACTGTGTCGTGTTTCATTTCATATCTTGGAGAGGATTGTAAAAAAATGCATAAAAAATCTGTTTTAATGTTGGAAATATTGCCTGTGCGATGAGGCTGGAAGACCAAAGAAATAGTCAAAGACGTCAAAATGTGGAATTAGCCGTCTAGTAATCATTGTCACCTGGTACGGGTATAGGTAACGGAAGTAACAATTTTAAAAATAGGTACAAAGTTGCACCGTTAATAGGAGCCTTTATACGACTTCAAATTTGAATGATCAATGTGAAAAATGTCATTTAAAATATTGATGTTAATGTTAGAAATATTGTCTGTGCGATAAAGCGAATAAAGATGTAATATGAAAGTTAATATTATTATTTAATAATTATTCTATATTTCTGTTTCAGATGATGGGTTCTGTGATAGGACTAGTTTATGCATACGATGCCTACAAAGCGTATAAATATTTCAAGGGTGATAGATAGAATAAAGTACTTATCTATAAAGAAGAAAAATACACTTCGAAAAAATGTGGTCCCCGGGTATGAATGAGAGGAAAAAATTTCAGAAATAATTTTTTGATGTAGAATTCTACATTTATATTTCCAAAAATATTCTTTTTGTAAGGAAATAATACTACTATAACGATAATTTTATTAGTTACTGATTATTTTTAATGAATTTTCATAAATAACCAATTCGATAATTGTCGATGACCTCAAATTAACGAGAGTGTATATTTGAAAGTAGTGAGAGTCATATTGCTCATGTATTGTAATAGAAATAAATTATTCAATTTTGTTTTATAGTAACAATGACTTCAATACCCAATCCCCAATTCCCATTTTTTAAAGCAGTAACGAGAAATATTTCATATGTGATTGATTGTGCATGTCCGATGACCTTAATCCATAATGACTGGTCACGTGATCACTGGTATGGATGTAATAAGACTTCTCTCGAACTGAAGGCTATAATCAAAATCAACAGAAGGAATATCTAACAACTTTCAGAGTGATATGTTAAACTGACATGAAATGACGAAGTAAAAGTGATGGATGATATTTATCATTACATTCTCCTTGGCCTAAATAAAATGTAAAGTAATCGCTTAAGTAGCCCGGAAGATGTTTATTCCTTTGTGGGCTCCTATCTTCACATGAATCAACGGCTTCGCTAGCATCGCTATTTCTGGTTTCCTGATTGTCTAAATTTGCAACATTGTCTATATATATATATATATATATATATATATATATATATATATATATATATATATATATATATAGACAATGTTGCAAATTTATATATATATATATATAAGTGAAAATAGAGTATATTTCGTTTTAATTCCGAGAGTTCTAACCTTTGACAGCTGTTTCGTGCTAACGCACTCATCAGAAAGGATTTATGGAGCTCTCGAAATCAAAACGAATCCACTCAAGAATTAATACCGTGAGGCAAGACAGAATATAACAGGAAGTTATTCATGACATCTACAGTCACTAGTTGAAACTTAATTTGACACGAACGTATTAGAAACTTGATTGAACCTTGGGTTGGTCAGAACAACGAATTATTGGCTGCCTGTCAATTTGTGGACAAACCTCTACTTTTGGATTCCTTGGTTCGTGTCAAATTAAGTTTCAACTAGTGACTGTAGATGTCATGAATAACTTCCTATATATATATATATATATAATATATATATATATATATATATATATATATATATATATATATATATATATATATATATATATATATATAAAACCAGTTAATATTGGGGATTGCAGCAAAGTCAAAGGTGTACTCTTTTAGAGTTTATTCCAAGCTTTCGTAAATTTTATTTACATCTTCAGGGAACTACAAAGAATTATTATGTCAATTTTACATGTTGATATTATTAAATTGTACTTACAACTATAGTGAGGTTGTTTGACATGTTCTTAATGTTTTGAATAGTGACATTACAGTTTGTAAATAATGAAAAAATAGACTTTACGAATATAAATAAACAGAAAATTTAATAACATCAACATGTAAAATTGACATAATAATTCTTTGTAGTACCCTGAAGATGTAAATAAAATTTACGAAAGCTTGGAATAAACTCTAAAAGAGTACACCTTTGACTTTGCTGCAATCCCCAATATTAACTGGTTTTATTCTTAACTAGTCAGCAACGACTACCCTTTCTATATATATATATATTAAAAACTGAGTTTTGGAAAGTATCATAAAAAGAATTTTTTTTTTTTTTCGAATATTGCTCATAGTATATTTTAATTTGTTTGTACAAACTGTTGTGTGAGATATTTTAATAATGAAGTGCACTGTGATCTTCTTAATAGCAACCTCGAGTTAATGTCTTGATAAAGAAAATAAAATTTTCGAAAGCTAGACAATTTAACAAAGAGTTTCTCTATCCACTGGCCGTTCCCAATTGACTGCAACCTCAAGGAAAAGTTTTTTTTTATGATACTTTCCAAAACTCAGTTTTTTTCAACTAGTCCAGTCAAGAGACTACCCGTCTTCTATATATATATATATATATATATATATATATATATATATATATATATATATATATATGTATCCACAGATCGTTGTTCCCTCCATGTCAAAGCTAAGGCGGACTAACCTCCAGGGTACCGCTTCAAATTTTATTCAAAATAATGGCATATATGGGCAGAGGGAAACATACTGTATAGGTTTATCAAAAGAGGGGTAAACATTTTTGACAAAAAATTTATATATGTAAATATATATACAATTCGTTGTTCCCTCCGAGTAGCATATATAAACATTTCATTGTTCCCTCCGAGTAGTATATGTTTACGAGAAGTTCTGACAACTTAGTTACCTCCAATACTATTACCGTTCTTTGGATAGTATGTCCATCCAGTTGAATGAATGTATTGAAATAATAGCGAAATAGCCATGCTAATTGGCAATAGAAAAAAAGAAAAAGAATTAAATTGCAGCTTCTTTAATAAAATTTTCTGATCCCAGCAAAATTTAGATAAAATACTATTTACTAGAGAGATGGGATAACCACTATGGTTAATAATGCTTGTTTTAGTTTCTTCAGATTTTTTCAATGAAATTTCTCATAACTGAGTTTTTGAGTTTCATTTCTGGATTGTTTTATGATGTTGGTGTTTCGATGGAGGGGATGAGATGAAGTTCAGATATCTGTTAGAGCTACAAGATTTCTTGTATAAATCGGTGATTATTTAATTACCTTTTCTAATTCATAAAATAGTCCACTTGCTCGTGATCACTAAACAATCACTTACTTCATTTTATATGGGATACATTTTGGAATAAGATAAGGATCCTTTCCGGATTCTCTGCAGCCGTGAAGGATTATTGTTTTTGTTAGGGATAGCACTGGTAATTTGAACTCCACAGTACGGTATCCACCCCTATCTACTCACAAAATTTCAATACTCAAATTGAATTGAAAATCATTCCAGATGCGAGTGAGGCAGGAACCTGGGACCTTCAGCCCTAAAAATAAACGCTTTCACACCGCGCCGTACACCTACTAACGGGGCAACCTATTCACCCATTAGATATTGAGAAATATGTTTTTTTGTTATGCATGTCCATATATTCAATATAGATAGACTATCACTTTTTCATTTATGTTTTGTTATTCGCGAAGAAGAAAATCCTGAATCTTTTTTCATTTTGTTTCTTTCAAAATGATACACAAACGTATATTGTTTTTATTATAATTTGTCCCAATTTCAAATGGCAAAAAAACTTACTTTCGTATTCTGTTTTCACGTCCAAAGTTTGATTGTTGTTTAGTGATCACGAGCCAGTGGACAAATCAAACGCATTCCTCAGATGTTTACAATTTCAATGCCAACGTTTCGGTAAAATATTATTTTTCTTCAGGGCTACAGTAAGAAGTGTGCGTGAATACAAACAACAAGGTATGGACATAAACAACATATAAATAATCAAATTGTTAAAATGAATTGAAAAAATTGTGTAGGATTAAATGAAATATTATAGAAGCTACAGTGGGAGTGAAATACTTAAGAATCCAAAACATATATTAGGAAACAATCCCAAATGTGACAATTCTTTTACTTATCTAGAGTGTAAATTATGAGGAATATTGTTTTCAAATCATAAATGTCAAAAAAGGAATATAGTTGTGAAAACAGTGATAACATTGGAACATTTTACATTGGAATATTTGTTCGAGATCATACTAAAAGGATTGGTTCATCTAAAACGAATTCAAGTTTTGTTTTTTCTCTTTCACGTGATAAAAGACCGAGTGGATATGAAGTTTTTTCTTTTTTTTTTTGAATGATAAACCTGGATTTGGTTCATTTACTAAATTTGATTTTATATGTAATCAAAATGTTTTCATAAATACGTTTCAAATTGTTGCAGTAGGTCTTCAAGTTGACACTACTACCGTTACTTGCAACATGGGTCATTCCAAGAAATAATCTTTTGCTGATAGAATGATCTGACTCCAAAATTTTTGTGGAATTGAAATCGAAACGATGGACCTCAAAATGATGGGAGCTCAGTGCTATTTTGTTATTATTGTTTTTATTTTCGGAGCACAATCGTAATGATGTTGTTTAACCATCTGTTTCAAGTACTGTTTCGTTTGTCAAATGGCCATCAAGTCACAGTTTTCACATGGTATCTGATGAGTTATGTTGGTATTTTTCCTCAATGGTGTCTCTCTTTCGATTTGGAATTAATGTAATTTTTTTGAGTCTTCGTATTGTATTGTGCTATTTTTGAATTGTTTGTGCTAAAACGTTTTCTTAGCCTCTCGGAAAGACCTGTTATATTGGGAATCTTGAAAAATTTGCGGGAATTAGTTTTACGGGATAAGGTACTCAATGTTTCATTACTCTCAGTAGGTTTTCTACTCAAAATACTATTAACTAAAAAGATGGGATAACCATTGGTAAATAATTTTTTTTTTCGTTTTTTCAGATTTTTTCGATTGAATTCATCATGACTCTGCTTGTAAATTTCATCTCTGTATTGTTTTATGATGTTGGTCTTTTGATGAAGGGGATGAGCTGAAATGACGTAATGAAATCTGTTAGAGCTACGAGATTTTTTGTATAAATCAGTGATTGAATAATTACCTTCTCTAATTTATAAAATATCCAAAAAAAATAGTGTTATTATTCTCTACTTCCATTTTAAATGTCAACTCGGAAATTACGTTATTGAATGTGTTAGGAGCGGTATCTTTTTCGGATCTTGGGATAGCTAACAAAGTATCATCTACTTATACATATAAGATTGGAATATCAAATGGAGATATTGCAAGTGCTTTTCAAGCAGTGGGATATTAGATTTTCAAACGTAAATTATTTTGTCTATCGACGTAAGACTAATTTTTTTTCATCTTTCAATCACCAAAAACTACCCGATATATGTTTTCAACAGAATCAAATTGAATTTATTGTAATTCGTCCGCTATATTGGAGACGCCATTTCGAATTTGTATGAAATGAAACTGTTCGATTGAAGGAAATATATGCATCATCTTGGAGAAACTTACCACATGTATCTGTCAGATATAGTTCAATTTTCGGTATAGTCCCAGTATTAGCCAGGAAAATAGTTGTTATTTTCACGGATATTTACCTCATTTCACTTTTTGGAAATTGTTAGAGACAATGATATTTTTTTCGACTTATGGATATAATTCATTTGCATTAATATACATTTTTCAGATTTTGCATTATAAATTGATCAGCTATGTTGAATTGGATTATAATTGAGTTAAAGGTTTAATTGATAGACAGAAGTGGAACTCAAAAAAAACCTTATGATTAACAAAATTTTTTCCTATACCACACAAATATTTTCAGTCCTAGATGCTAATTTCGATAACTGAGTTAACTTCATCAGTAGGAATACTGAACTAATTAGTTTAGCATCTAAGAGTGAAAATACTCATGTGGTAATGGGGAAAATACTACTTGTTCCCATTGGATGACAACACAGGCGTGCAGTTCTCCATTTTCAAATACATCGAATGTAAAAATTAACCGAATGCATTTACTTTACTTTTGAATCAAACAGGTCTGAAAACTGTTGTGAATGAATTTACCAATAAGTATTCTAGATTATCATTCAAAATATGCATTCTGAATGATTACATACCGGGTTATTGCTTTTAATACTGATATATAAAAGGCCCGACGCGCGACCGTATGTCTGCAAAAATAATAATAATTACTTCCTGATTGTAGAGATACGAACTCATCTGCTTTGTCCGCTAGTGGCAATTTCAACAAAGGCTTGCTTCTTGCACTCATTTCGATTCATCTGTGTCTTACTTCCCGTCAGTTGATTATGATTCATATTCATGGTGCAGCCCCAAACAATACATACTTTTAGATTATGTCCAAGAGAAAAGCCATCCGTCTCGTCTGTGTTGCCGAGCTCACAAGCTCACTCACTTCTCTGGAACATCGCGAGTTTGTTGGCTGGGGATCTGTTTCTGTTTCACAGATGATTTCATGATATATAATCAGTAATTCCACCGTTAGCTATCCCATAGAGACTGACCCATCGAGGACAGTCTTCACATCCCTTTGTCATCACTTTGGAGACATGTCGAACATCTCTCTCCCATGGCTCGTTCTTTGAACAAACGGCAAAGCTTTGGAAGTCACTGACTCGGAAGGCGAAAAAAAAAACAGTACCGATAATTCCATGAGAACAATGTCGATACTTCTTGACGGTAGACAATTAATCAAATAATTAAAAATGGATTACATAATCCACTCTTCTACTTCAACGTTTACAATGGGTGTAATCGTCAGTAAGTTTGTAACAGAAAACAGCTACTGCCTCTTACGACCGTAGAATTATGTATTTTAGATTCTTGGCAATATTTTCTACAAGAACTACTTTGCAGTGCTGTTGTCTCAGGAACTCCCGACAGAAGCTGAAGTGGTATTTCGGTTTAATTGGGAGAACCTGCCTTCGCTGAAGATTGGCAAGAACCATGAAACCAGTACGGACGTGTTCCCCCAATTAAATCAAAATATAACTTTGCCAATGATCCAACAGATATAATTCAACGGTCGTTGGGGGTAGTAGTGGTTTCCTGTTAGAGACTTGCCGACGAATACACCTATTGTATAGGTTGAAGCGGAAGTGTTGATTATGTAATCCATTTTTAATTATTTGAGTACCTATAATACCTTCAATACACTATTATTACTTTTGACCTTTCACGAAATCAACACAAAATTTAACTCAATTCCTGCGAAAAGAGTAATCCCTATCCAAAATAATCGAAACTGTATCTCTCATATCATTTTTCAGAACTGCGTGCCGCAGTAATTCGGTATTTCTCGACGGAGGGAAGTACGTGTCGCAATTACTCCATATATATAGCTGGAGACGGAGGGAAGTACGTGTAACAATTACTCCATATATATAGCTGGAGGGAACTACATGCAGCAAGTAACATAGCATGAAAGTGATATATGGTTGTAGGGAACTACGTGCAGCAAGCAACTCGGAAAAAGCGATACTAGCGCTGGTGGCAAATCGCTGAACTTAGTGATCGAATTCGAGGTTACATATCACTCAAAGTTACCTCTATGCGTTTTTTCGTATTTGGACCGATCTGACATACTAGTACCCCGTAGTGAAATATTACGTTGGTTCGTAGTTACCTCCGAAATCGGAGGTAAGTCCGCTATATATGAGGGAAGTACGTTCAGTATATATGTATATATATATATGTATATATATATATATATATATATATATATATATATATATATATATATATACTAAAAGTTCAGGTTGAACCGCGTCTAGAATTTGTTGGAATTCGACGTTTCGGTTCCGATTTTGGAGCCATTTTCAAGAAATTGGGTTTTTTTGTGACTTGACGTCGGGGTCTCAATCTGCTTGCTCCCCATGTCTCGTCACTGGCTCTCTCTAAGGTCTCAATCTGCCTACTCCTTCGAGAGAACTGAGGATTGGTGGGTTGAGGAACTGTATTTATAGTGGCTGTAATGACCGTGGGAAATGTGTTGTCGTGAGGTGAACTATTAGCGGGAACTGGGTTGGCACTGGATGAGGTGTGCGTGGGAACTGATTTGGAACGAATTGAGGAGATGCGCGAAATAAGAGGCTTCCAGGTATTGGGAAGTCTACGTCCGTCATCGCGGGTGTTGAGGCAATTTGGACGCTTCTCAATCTCAAGGTCCTCTCGGATGATCCTAGTTTGCAGAGTTTTCTCGGTGGCAATTGTTTTGGTGTTTTTGAAGTCTATTTTGTGACCTGTGTCTTCTCGATCTTTATAAAGTGCAGATGTGGAAGATGCCTGTCGGACCGCAAGTTCGTGTTCGTAGACTCTGGAAGTTACTCGTCTGTTAGTCTGGCCAATATAACTTCTTGGACACTCTGAACATGGTATTTCATATATGTCTTGAGAATCATTAGGTATTGTGTCCTTGGGAGATCTGAGAAATTTTGATATTTGGTTGTTGGCAGTAAATATTGTTTTTATCTCATGTTTTCTCAAGATATTGCTGATTTTGTCGGTAACACCTTTGATGTATGGTAGGAAAGCTTTGTGAGGCTGGATACTGTCTACTAGATCATTCGTTTTGCGAATTGTTGTAACCATTTAGGAGTAAGGCTGATTTCAGTTTTTTCAACTCTTGTTGTCTGCTCTGGTTATCCGTAAGCTGAATTGACCTGTGTATTAGGGAGTTCAATACGGAGTTTGTTTTTGCTGGATGGTGATGAGAGTTTGCGTGTAGATATCGGTTGGTGTGGGTCTGTTTCCTGTGTACTGTGTGGGTGAAAGAGTTGTTGGATTTTGTGATGAGAACGTCCAAGAAAGCTAGATAGTTGTCAATTTTGGTTTCCATTGTAAACTTCATGTTGGGATGGATATCGTTTAGGTGATCTAAGAACGTGTTCAAGATTTCGTAACCATGAGGCCATATGACGAAAATGTCGTCCACGTATCTGAACCAGCAAGTAGGCTTGTGGTCAAATGCTTCTATGGCCTTGGTTTCGAAGTCTTCCATGAAAAGGTTTGCAAGGACTGGGAAAAGAGGGGAACCCATAGGAGCACCTTTTACTTGTTTATAACTGATATCTACACGCAAACTCTCATCACCATCCAGCACAAACAAACTCCGTATTGAACTCCCTAATACACAGGTCAATTCAGCTTACGGATAACCAGAACAGACAACAAGAGTTGAAAAAACTGAAATCAGCATTACTCCTAAATGGTTACAACAATTCGTAAATCGACAAGTCCATCCGCCATCAACTGACATAAACATCGAGAAGACACAGGTCACAAAATAGACTTCAAAAACACCAAAACAATTGCCACCGAGAAAACTCTGCAAACTAGGATCATCCGAGAGGCCCTTGAGATTGAGAAGCGTCCAAATAGCCTCAACACCCGCGACGACGGACGTAGACTTCCCAATACCTGGAAGCCTCTTATTTCGCGCCCTCAATTCGCGCCAAATCAGTTCCCACGCACACCTCATCCAGTGCCAACCCAGTTCCCGCTAATTGTTCACCTCACGACAACACATTTCCCACGGTCATTACAGCCACTATAAATACAGTTCCTCAACCCACCAATCCCCAGTTCTCTCGAAGGAGTAGGCAGATTGAGACCTTAGAGAGAGCCAGTGACGAGACTTGGGGAGCAATCAGATTGAGACCCCGACGTCAAGTCACAAAAAAACCCAATTTCTTGAAAATGGCTCCAAAATCGGAGCCGAAACGTCGAATTCCAACAAATTCTAGACGCGGTTCAACCCGAACTTTTAGTTTTCAAATATCTGACCGCGGAAACCTATCCGAACACATATATATATATATATATATATATATATATATATATATATAAATAAGGATGGATTTAGCGAGGGGCAGTATATGAAAATATAAGTAGAAAAGTTATTGGGTATAACCCTCAAAATATTCTGCAACCGTAGACACGTGTTTCGAGCTTAAGCTCTCATCAGTACGGTAAAATCAAGTGCGAAGATGTACAACACTTGGGTGTAAAAATAAAAACAAAGGAAGTCATCAACAGGAAGCCAACCACACATTTGTGGCTTCGGTTAGAAGACCTTGTGCTTACAAGGCAACAACTAACGTCGCCACGGAGGTAGCTATAGCTACCAGCGTGACAATCCTACCCAGGAAAATACAAATAAGGATGGATTTAGCGAGGGGCAGTATATGAAAATATAAGTAGAAAAGTTATTGGGTATAACCCTCAAAATATTCTGCAACCGTAGACACGTGTTTCGAGCTTAAGCTCTCATCAGTACGGTAAAATCAAGTGCGAAGATGTACAACACTTGGATGTAAAAATAAAAACAAAGGAAGTCATCAACAAATGTGTGGTTGGCTTCCTGTTGATGACTTCCTTTGTTTTTATTTTTACATCCAAGTGTTGTACATCTTCGCACTTGATTTTACCGTACTGATGAGAGCTTAAGCTCGAAACACGTGTCTACGGTTGCAGAATATTTTGAGGGTTATACCCAATAACTTTTCTACTATATATATATATATATATATATATATATATATATATATATATATATATATATATATATATATATATATATATATAGGAGAGAGGTAGTCTTTGCTGACTAGTTAAGATCAAGCTAGGGAACTTGTTGGGTGAGCAGCATGCAGGAAGTATACTCTTATAACACTTTATTCCAATATTTCGACAAGTATTATTGTCATCATCAGGGAAAGCTACAATAATGTTTTAACTATAGTGAAAACAATTGACAAAAGTGGATTCTAAACTACTTACGTGTATTGGTTGCAATAGATGATATAAAAAGACGTGTACAGTAATTGAACATATTAAAAAACAAGTTGTGAGATAATCTTAAAGGTAATCATCACACATTATTACAACTCAGTTGTGTATAAAATCTAATTCTATTGAAATTTATTAAAATGGATATCATACCGATGTCACACCGGTTGCGAGGCAGGCGTGAAAAAGACAGCAAATTTATTTGAGGTTATGTATACAGTGTGAAGTTTGTTTAGGTACGTTCCTGCATGGAACTGTACTGAAATGTGAAATTTGACAGATTAAGCAACTCAGAACGAGAAAAGTGTACATCAAGCTTGGAACAAATAGAATAGACATTGTATCATGAATATGACACATGACTGTTTCAAAAAATTTTTTTTAAATATTTCCAGATAAGTATTCAAAATTGAAGAACGTTTATTAAAATTGGTTTTTTTAGAAAGGAAATTTTGAAATATTATTATTGTATACCTTTTTAGGTGGTCAGTCTTTAATTGAAATTTAAAAGATAAAATGTTTAATAATTATAATATCGATTGAGAGTTAAGCTCTCTGACATTATGTTTCTGCTTGTCCAAATGCAATAAAAATGAATATATTTCACTTAAGTGTTTTATGTCAGTTTTCTTGTTCAAACATGAGGATGACTGTGCGATGAAGGTCATCTCCAGAAAGGTTCTTTTATATTTATTCGATTCTTTGGCTAAGATTTTTGCAGCCTCAAAGTTCATGTTGTGACCTTCATTTTGTACATGATTACTAAGTGCACATCTCTCTGGATGCAATCTACAGTCACTCTTATGTGAACAAATTCTGTCCTTCAACAACCTATTCGTTTGTCCTATATATTCATTCGAGCAATTGTAGCAAGGAATACAATAAACTACATGTGATTGATGAGTTAAAGGAGTTCCGTCCTTCACTTTTGTGAAAAGAGAGTTGATAGTTAAACTAGTTTTGTTTGCAATTTTAATATTATTAAAAGAATTAAAGATTCTAGTGAGTTTTGGAGTCATATTCGTTATATATGGAAGAGATGCATAAAAAGTATTGGCTACATGGTCCGCATTGTCACCAACTGCAACATCCAAAACACCTGTATTGTTAATATTATCTGAGGGAGTCTCCATTGTTGAGCAATATAAAATTTTTTTCAAAAGATAATGAGGATAAGAATTGTTACGAAATAGGTTGTACAAAATACCCAAGTTTTTTTCCAGAGGGTACTATCAGAAATGTTGAGGACTCGTTGTTTCATTTGTTTGACGAGGTTCACTTTGATAGATTCCTTGTGGTACGACAAGTAATTCATGTATCTACCAGAACTCATGGGTTTCCTGTACCAATCGATGAGAATACTATTGTTCTGTGCACGTATGAGTTTCATGTCCAAGAAAGGAACACTACGTTCAACGTTTTCACATTCCAACGTAAACTGTATGTAGGGGTCATAACTGTTAAATATGTCAACTACATCTGCAATACCCTCCGCAGGTAACGAGAGTATGATGTCATCAACATATTTCTTTATAAAAAATAAATTGAAGGGAAGAACACTAATAACTGTATCTAAAATGTCATCCATTATGGATGACATTTTAGATACAGTTATTAGTGTTCTTCCCTTCAATTTATTTTTTATAAAGAAATATGTTGATGACATCATACTCTCGTTACCTGCGGAGGGTATTGCAGATGTAGTTGACATATTTAACAGTTATGACCCCTACATACAGTTTACGTTGGAATGTGAAAACGTTGAACGTAGTGTTCCTTTCTTGGACATGAAACTCATACGTGCACAGAACAATAGTATTCTCATCGATTGGTACAGGAAACCCATGAGTTCTGGTAGATACATGAATTACTTGTCGTACCACAAGGAATCTATCGAAGTGAACCTCGTCAAACAAATGAAACAACGAGTCCTCAACATTTCTGATAGTACCTTCTGGAAAAAAAACTTGGGTATTTTGTACAACCTATTTCGTAACAATTCTTATCCTCATTATCTTTTGAAAAAAATTTTATATAGCTCAACAATGGAGACTCCCTCAGATAATATTAACAATACAGGTGTTTTGGATGTTGCAGTTGGTGACAATGCGGACCATGTAGCCAATACTTTTTATGCATCTCTTCCATATATAACGAATATGACTCCAAAACTCACTAGAATCTTTAATTCTTTTAATAATATTAAAATTGCAAACAAAACTAGTTTAACTATCAACTCTCTTTTCACAAAAGTGAAGGACAGAACTCCTTTAACTCATCAATCACATGTAGTTTATTGTATTCCTTGCTACAATTGCTCGAATGAATATATAGGACAAACCAATAGGTTGTTGAAGGACAGAATTTGTTCACATAAGAGTGACTGTAGATTGCACCCAGAGAGATGTGCACTTAGTAATCATGTACAAAATGAAGGTCACAACATGAACTTTGAGGCTGCAAAAATCTTAGCCAAAGAATCGAATAAATATAAAAGAACCTTTCTGGAGATGACCTTCATCGCACAGTCATCCTCATGTTTGAACAAGAAAACTGACATAAAACACTTAAGTGAAATATATTCATTTTTATTGCATTTGGACAAGCAGAAACATAATGTCAGAGAGCTTAACTCTCAATCGATATTATAATTATTAAACATTTTATCTTTTAAATTTCAATTAAAGACTGACCACCTAAAAAGGTATACAATAATAATATTTCAAAATTTCCTTTCTAAAAAAACCAATTTTAATAAACGTTCTTCAATTTTGAATACTTATCTGGAAATATTTTTAAAAATTTTTTTTGTAACAGTCATGTGTCATATTCATGATACAATGACTATTCTATTTGTTCCAAGCTTGATGTACACTTTTCTCGTTCTGAGTTGCTTAATCTGTCAAATTTCACATTTCAGTACAGTTCCATGCAGGAACGTACCTAAACAAACTTCACACTGTATACATAACCTCAAATAAATTTGCTGTCTTTTTCACGCCTGCCTCGCAACCGGTGTGACATCGGTATGATATCCATTTTAATAAATTTCAATAGAATTAGATTTTATACACAACTGAGTTGTAATAATGTGTGATGATTACCTTTAAGATTATCTCACAACTTGTTTTTTAATATGTTCAATTACTGTACACGTCTTTTTATATCATCTATTGCAACCAATCTCACCTACACGTAAGTAGTTTAGAATCCACTTTTGTCAATTGTTTTCACTATAGTTAAAACATTATTGTAGCTTTCCCTGATGATGACAATAATACTTGTCGAAATATTGGAATAAAGTGTTATAAGAGTATACTTCCTGCATGCTGCTCACCCAACAAGTTCCCTAGCTTGATATATATATATATATATATATATATATATATATATATATATATATATATATATATATATATATATATATATATATATATATATATTACGTCGGGAAAGCAAAGGTTGGGTTTTTAAAAAATTACTTTATTTGTATCAACACTCAAGTTGACTCTTCTAACTTGGTTTCTAAATTTTGGTGTTAATTTTGAATGTGTTTCTCGAATCATCCTCTTGATTAGACTGTCTGTGAAAATCATCCCAAGACAGTTCGCAATAACAATATCTTATCGCTTTCCTAGAATAAATTCAAGGTCTTCGAAGACAGCGTTTCCTTATAACCTTGCAACATTGTTGCAATGGCGTAGTTTAATAAGATGCAATTATTTTTTTATACAAGGGCTACGAGGATATAACACCTCCACCTTTAAAATTTTTTATTATATCTGAATGAATAATAAAAATTAAAATAATTATCAAGTTTCAATTAATTCAAGTTAGATGAGCCTCCTGAAATTACAAAAATTAAATAAGTCAGTAAAATCAATAACATTATAAAATAAATGTCATCATATGAACATGATAAGAAATAATAAATATAATTATATCTTCTTAGGGGCTCTTCGGGATGTCGACGCTGCCAACGGGGTTGACGGGGTCTGGAAGACTATTTCTTCTGATCCATTATCATATACTGGGGTTAAATGGATCGAGGGCCGTCTTGAAATCATTGACCTGACGTTACAGTAGTTGAATATTTGGGCACAACATCCTCTTGGGCGATGTCCGTCGTCTGAGTTGGGGCTCGTATTGAAATATCCAAAATATCGTCTTTTTAGGCAACATTTGAATATTATCCATAATATAAGTATGAATATAAAAGTCATGCAAATGTACGTGAAAGTACTTAGATGTCTAGTGGTGAAAGGCTCGTTTATAATCTTGTTCAAAGTTTTGTCATATTCCCGTAGTTTTTCTTGGGCTATGTTCAAATCATCCAAATTTAAATGATTTATTTTAACTGGCTTCATGACTGGAAGATCTTCTCGTTTTGGAAGATGGTTACAGTAATCGTATGTTATTTCAGGAATGTAGAGCTGAAGTTTCAGAGTTTTGTTGTTATCTGAACTTGCATATACTCTAGTAGTTCCTATCAAAGCGCTACACTTTGATTCTAATGTCAAAAGTGAGTTTTCTCGAATAATTTCAGTTTCTGAATTTCTACCTGGACATGTGGTTGTTACAGGTAGTTGATTGGATACTGTTAGTAACCATTTATCGTCCACTAATTTTTGTACATTGTAATCGTCTACTCCGATTACAACCTTGTCGCAATTTGGCATTATTTTTGATTCCATCAAAATTATAATTTCACAGGGTGACTCATGTGAAAGTGCCTTAGGAAAATGATTGTAACATGTTCGAATTTCGTTCTCGAATATCTCGGAACAATCGTCTTGCTTGACTGCAATATATTGCTTACTATCCCTTGCAATTGCTGCATATTTATATAGGGGTAGAATAGTTTGAAAAAGGTTTGTTTTAGGATCTTTGGTGGGAACTGAGTAAATATGATAGAAATCAAAATCTGAACTCTCTACTAATGGAATGTGTAAAATGAAAATTACTCTTTCATTTGTTTGAAAAGCTTCAAGCTTTATCAAAGAAATTATTTCTGAAATATGTTGATGTGTTGGAGTAAAAGGTAAATTTCCATGAGACAAAGTCATTGGAATTTTTGTTAATTGTTCAATTAAGAGGTTTGGATCAATTACTGAAGGATGTAAGATTTTTAATCTTGCAAAAGTTATGCTGTTAATAATATCATTCAGTTGATCTAAAATAATTGTATTCGATTGTAATATTTGTTCAATCATTTCTAATATTTTAAGTTGTAGCTAAAAATAGTATTTTGTTTCACGATTTTCAACCATTTCTTTTTCTATTATTTTCAAATCTTCATTGAATGTGGTTTCGTCAATTCTTAATTTATACAGAGTATTATTAAAATTCGTAATTGTACTTGAAACAATTTGAATTTGGTTTTTCATTAATAATTGCAAGTTTTTGTCGTCCCTTTCTAATTTATTTATGCACTCATTATAAAATTTGCCATCTGATGCGTCTAAATTCCCTGTAATAACTTTCCATACAGAACCTATGCCATTTATCAACCCTCTTTTAAATCTATTCGTCACAGTTAGGGTGATTTCTGAAAATTTTGATTTTATTTGTTGATTCATAGTATTCAACAGTGATAGTTGTGCAGAAAATGCTAATTTGAAATTTGGGTTCAAATTATTTCTGTTCAATAGAGAATTCAAGGATTCTTGAATATTAGGGCTTTGTTTGAACGCATTTCTAAGTTCTGAAATATTTTTATATGCAATCAATTTATATTTATCATTTGATATTTTGGTTATTCCTTCCTTTTGGAAAAATATACCTGCTGGGGTGTTTATTTTTTCTATTCTTGCGCTGGCTCCGAGGATGGCCCTGCAACAAGAGTTACTGGTTTCAATCTATCGAAATGTATAGTTGTTGTTCCATTATCTAATTCTAATACTGCTGTATTCATATTTAATATACGAAGTATTTTAAAAGGACCGTTATATTTATTTCTCATTTTATTTCCTATTTGAGATTCTTTTAAATAAACATAATCTCCTTCTTTGTAATTTGGTAAGTTTTCTCTTACATGTTTATCATGCCTAATTTTTGATTTTTCTTTAGCCGTTTCGAGGTTTGTTTTGACTTTCTCAAAAATATATTCAGCTGTATTTTTTAAATCGTTTACATAATTTGATTGAAGTTGTTCTTCAGTATATAAAATTTCATTTTCGTCGTCTCTAATATGTCCGAAAATTATTTCTTCAGGAGTATATTTTGTTGAATTTGATTTACTTCTGTTATACGTTTTTATACAGAAAGGTAAACCGGATATTATTGGTTTATTTGGATTATCACTATGATAAGCTCTTAAAGAATCTTGTAAGGTTGCATGGAATCTCTCTACAACTCCATTTGTTTGTGGATGTGCCACGGCATTTTGAGTTATTTTGAATTTATATAATTTCCCTAAATCTTTCATATGTTGATTATTGAACTCAGGTCCTGGATCAACATGAATCCTTTTTGGTATTGGGTAGTGTTGAAAATAATGTAAAAGTTTTTCTACAATAGTTATACCTTCTTTATTTTCCACACGGTATGCTTGTGCAAATTTGGAAAAATTATCAACAATTGTTAATAGAATATTATTTCTATTTATACCCATTTTTATATGTTCAAAAGGCCTATTAGGTGTTTCAGTTATAACTAATGGATAGTCATTATTTTGTCGGTTAGTTTTCGTTTTATTACAAACTTGACATTTTTTTATAAAGTTTTCAACATCTGTTTTCAAGTTTGGCCATATGTATCTATCTCGTATTCTTCTGAACGTTTCGTTAATGCCTTTATGTACTGCTGTCTTACTTGTGTGATAATTTTCTAAAATATTTTCTCTTTCTTCCTGTGGTGGAACTTTTACGATATCGTGACATATTGTGAAAGTTATGTCTTCGTCTTTAAAAATATAACTTAGAATATCTAAAAATGGTAAGTGTTTCACTGTGTTTATAAAATAATTATTTGGTGGTAATTTATTTTTCAGTGAATAAAATATCCTGAAACAATCTTTCAAGCTGATTGCGTTTATACTCATAGTTGGTATCTGAATAAGATAATATTTCCTTTGTTGAAATTTAAGACTTTGTCTTATCGTAAGCACGTCTGTAAGATTTAAATTCTGATTATTTGGATCTATACACGTATCTTTTATTATTGTGTGTAAATGAGGTGTTTCGCGGTTTTCGTTACTTGGAACAAGTAATATGATATTATTGTGTGCAACAAAAATTAAATTATCATTTGTTTGTTTTATTTTCTCATGATCTATAAGTGATTGCGATTTTCTTTTCTTTGTGAATTCGTAAAACTTTGTAAGAAATTCATTCTGCTCTTGATTTTCTTCTGAAGCTGTATCAGTTTCTGAGTCTTGGTTTTCGACATTTTCAGTTTCTGATAACGCGTTGATTTTTATTCTGGATAAGGCATCGGCATTTTTGTTATATTTACCCGGTTTATAGTCGATTTCGTACTCATACTCTTCTAATTGTAATTTCCATCTCATTAAACGTGAGTTTGCGTTTGATAATGAAAATAAGTATTTTAGTGGTTTATGATTGCTAAGAATTTTAAATTTTCTTCCATACAGGTACGGACGAAAGTGTTTTACTGACCATACAATGCTTAATAATTCTTTTTCTATAGTTGAGTAACGTGATTCTGCTCCGTTTAAAGTTCGGGATGCATACGCTACTGGTAAATCTTCACCTACTTTTCCTTGAGAAAGTAATGATCCGATCGCATATTGGCTTGCGTCACAGCTTAATAAAAATTCATTTTCAATATTTGGATATTGCAAAATTGGTGCTGTTGTCAAACATTTTTTCAATTTTTCAAAAGAATTCGTACATTCCTTATCAAATTTAAATTCTTTATTTTTCTTTAATAAATTGGTCATTGGTTTTGCCATTTCTGAGTAATTTTTTATGAATCTACGATAATATCCAGTTAAACCTAAGAATGATTTTATTTCTTTCGGGTTTTTTGGTACTGGGAACTTTATTATAGCTTCTATTTTCATAGGATTTGGTTTAACGCCATTTTCTGTTACTAAGTGTCCTAAATATGAAACTTCTCTTCTTAAAAATTCACATTTACATGGTTGTATTTTGAAATTGTACTCTTTCAATCGTTGGAATACGTTTTCTAATCTTTTAATGTGTTCCGATAATGTAGAACTGTAAATTATGATGTCATCCATATGAGTCATACACATTTCTCCCTGTAGTCCTAATAAAACACTATCTAAGGCTCTACAAAATATACTAGGAGCATTTTTAAGACCAAATGGCATACGCAAATATTCGTAGTGTCCATTGTCTACGCTGAATGCGGTTTTTGGAATATCTTTCTTTTCTATTTCAATTTGGTGAAAACCTGATGCAAGATCTAATGTCGTAAAATAACTACACTTTCCTAACTGATCTAGTAGTTCATTTATCATTGGAAGTGGATATTTGTCTCCTACCGTAATTTCATTTAACTTTCTGTAATCAATTACCATTCGAAATTTTTGTTTTCCACTTGAATCTAGTTTTTTCGGTACTAGCCATACTGGACTGTTCCATGGACTAATCGATGGTTGAATTATATTTTGTTTTAACAAATTTTCAATTTGATTTTTAACTTCTTGCTTCAATGCATGTGGATATCTATACGTTTTTAGTGATATTGGACCTTTATCTTGTGTATTTATTTCATGTTTCACCTGACTTGTGAAAGTTAATTTGTCATTTTCCAAATAAAATATTTTTTCGTATTTTAAACAAAGATTCTCAATTTCATTTCTTTCCTCTTCATTCAAATGATCTAGACGTAATTCTGACAGTATTTTGTCTTCTCGGTTGACATTTTGGAAATTGTTTATTTGAATGTTTTTCATTTCTTTTGTTTCCATGAATATTTCTAACTCTATTGGAGATATTTCTATAACTGGATCTGTGTCTGAAAAATTTGCAATAGACGTGATGAACTTTTTGTCTTCATTTACTTTTACAAAACAATTTGGAATTCTTACACTTTCATTTATTTTTATTTCTGGACAAATTCCTTCATTTAGATTTTCATTTTGAGCTTTTAATTCTTGCAATTGAATTGTTCTGGCTGGAATTGTCAATTTTACAGTATCTTGATCTTCATTTGTATTATATACATATAATGGTAGTTCTTTGTAAAATAATTTTATCTTTTTATTGGTAATATCAATTTCAGCTTTTGTTTCTTCTAGAAAATCGATACCTACAAGTCCGTCGAATTTGAAATCAAAATCTATTAAATAATACCTGTACATTAAATTGTTTGGACCGATGATAATATCTATACTTTGATATATTTGTGTGTCATTTTGTGTGTCATTTATACCATAAATTGAAAAATTCTCATCGTTGACTTGTACTTGTTTATGTGTATCATATTTTTTCTGTGCTACGTCAATTTTCATTAGAGAAATAGGTGCGCCAGTATCTACTAAAAATTTATATCCTTGCCTATCTTGTATATAAAATAGTTTTTTATTTGGTGAGTTTAATATTGTTGATAATCGAATAACTCGTTTTCCTGTTCGTTCTGTTGTTGGTCGTATTGTTCTTGGTGTTGGTGGTCGGGTTGTTGGATTTCCTCCACTGGAATCAAAGCACCCGATGGACTCGACTCCATCATGTAGTTTAAATGATTTACTCTATCATTTTGAGATTTATTTAAACTGTTTGGATTTTTCTGAATGACAGAAGGTCTTTGTTGTTGAACATTTCTGTAATTACTTTGGTTTTGTTGATTAAATCCTTGTTGATTTGTGTATCTTTGTTGATTTAATCCTGAAGTACTTGGGTTTTGGAAATTTCTGTTTGTATTTGGTGGATTTGTATTCAATCTACTTTGATTTTTGTAACAATTTGAATTTGTGTGACCTGGTATTTTGCAAAAATTACAAAATTTTTGTGTTTGTTGGTTGTTGGAATTATTATTATTATACCCATAATTTTCTCGTGGATATACTTTATTTGAATTTGAACCTGTTGGTTTTGAACTCGGCTTTGAAATTCTGAAATTTTTCAAATATGCTATATTTTCTTCTTCAATTAAAAATTGTTCCGCTTCATCCAAGCTTTGCGGTTTCTGTGATCGTATCACTGAACCGAAAGGCTCGCTTAACCCTGCTAAAACTGTTTTTAGTGCAATTTTTTCATGTGATCTGTTTAAAGCTGCTTTTTCTTGTGCTTCAAGTGTTTGATCTAAAGCTACGCTGCTTCTTAATTTTGTTAAGAGATCTTCAATTCGTTGAACAAATACTCTAGGAGTTGATGTTAAATCCCTCAATAATCCTTCCGTATCTCTACAATATCCGTAGTGACCTATTAATAATTCGCGAATGTTAACCCATGTTTGTAGTTGTCTACTAGAAATAAACCTTTTTGCTTTTCCCTTGAGTTTGCTTTTTATTATGAAAATCATAGCATTTTCTTGATTTTCATCTACATTTTCTGAAACAAAGTTACATGCTTCAATGAAATCGTTTAGTGTTGCTTGATCACCGTCATAGTCGGGAATCATGTCTCGTAATTCTTTTAATGAAAACCCTGCTTCCACTGCCATTTTTGTTTGTTTGGTTGGGGATTAGGAATAATAAGGAAAATATGCCTCAATTAAACCTTGGTTTAGAAACAATAACTTACAGAGCAATGACGAGGAGAAGGAACTTCATGCAGGCTCGCCTCACTTCTTCAGTTGATTGTCCTTGTTTTTTCTTTCTTTGCTTGGTCGTCAAGTGCCAGGAAAGGTGCCGCTGGGACTCGTACGCTTCAGCTTGTTTTTCTTTCTTCTCTCTTCTTTCTTCTCTCTTCTTTCTTCTCTCTTCTTTTTTCTCTCTTCTTTCTTCTTTTTCCGCTTCAAGAACCAGGAAAGGGGCCGCTGGGACTCAAAGTTTGGTTTTTCTTTCTTCTTTTTGCTTTTCTCCGCTTCGATGAACCAGGAAAGGTGCCGCTGGGACTCGAACGTGTGAGCTTCTTCACTTGGCTTCGTTGAACCACAGTGTTCTTGGACTCGTTTCGAAAATATCACTTTTTCGCGATTTCCGAACTTTTTGAATCCGTTTCCGACTGCGCCACTTTTACGTCGGGAAAGCAAAGGTTGGGTTTTTAAAAAATTACTTTATTTGTATCAACACTCAAGTTGAAACTCTTCTAACTTGGTTTGTAATTTTTGGTGTTAATTTTGAATGTGTTTCTCGAATCAGCCTCTTGATTAGACTGTCTGTGAAAATCATCCCAAGACAGTTCGCAATAACAATATCTTATCGCTTTCCTAGAATAAATTCAAGGTCTGCGAAGACAGCGTTTCCTTATAACCTTGCAACATTGTTGCAATGGCGTAGTTTAATAAGATGCAATTATTTTTATAAGTCCACAAGGGCTACGAGGATATAACATATATATATATATACATATATATATATTTACATCTATGAACATTAAGACGTCAAACCAGATCGCATACCTTACATTGTCTTGTTGAAGAATCAAGTATAGCCTGAGTTTGGTTCATGTATATTCATCACGAACAGCCCTATCCCCACCTCAACCGATCAGATGGTACTAATATGAGAATAATAAAATACGTTTTCTCACTATTGATAGTACCTTGGCACCTCTTCACAAATCACTGTCATTATCACGTCAGTTTTGTATATTTTATCCGAAATGTGAACATTAAAAACTCATATACGATACATTATAACGTCAGGCATTGTTGCCACGTCTATTGCCACGTCTAGTGTGTTATTGTGGGAATCCCCTAGCTACCCAGCGTCCAATACTTTCAATTGACGGATGATTATTTCAAGTCTGTTTGTGTGAGGTACTGGTGGAAATTGAAAATGGACAAATCAACAAGAGCCTACAAAATGATGTTGACCGTAAGGAGTTCTAAAGGTGAGTGAAATAGTATCGGATTTTATTAATGAATAGAACTTACTGGTATTATTCCCAGTATACCTACAAACAGTAAAGAATCTTCAGTGGCGGGAAAATTCACTCATTTTTATCGCGAAGACTAAAGATTTGTTACTGTCGAAGTATTAGAATGAGGGTGAATGGTTTGATTATTAGTTTTAATTATAAGCTATTCAAAATTGGAAGCTGAGGAATTTCGGGGTCGGGGATTATGATTCTTTTGTCACCATTAAAAAACTCAAGTTGACGGCCCAAATGACGGTCGAGTTTTGCGATTATGGTCCAATTCTATTCAAAATTGGTATCTGGGGGTTTTCGGGGTCGGACATTATGATTATTTTGTCAATTTTCAAAAATTCACGATGGCGTCTCGAAAATGGCGAAAGAGATTTGAGATTGTTGTCCGATTCAATTCAAAATTGGTATCTAGGGGTTTTGGGAGATTGCGATTTTTTGTCAAAATTCAAAAATTCAAGATGGCGGCTTCAATATGGCGGATCCGTTTTGTGATAATGGTCCGTTTTGACTCGAAATTGGTATCAGGGGATTTTCAAGGTCGGAGATTATGATGTTATTGTTAGAATTGAGAAATTCAAGATGGTGGCTCCAAAATGGAAGACAAGTTTTGGGATTATGAGCCAATTCTATTCAAAATTGTTATCTGAGGATATTTGGGTCGGCGATTATGATTATTTGGTCAAAATTGAAAAATTTAAGATGGCGACTCCAAAATGGCAAAAGAGTTTTGCGATTATGGTCCGTTTATATTCAAAATTAGTATCTGGGAGTTTTCGGCTCGGAGATTATGATTCTTTTGTTGAAATTCAAAAATTCAATATGGCGGCTACAAAATGGCGGACGAGATTTGTGATTGTGTTCCAATTCTATTCAAAATTGGTATCTGGAGGTTTTCCGGGTCGGATATTATGATTTGTAGTCAATATTCAAAAATTCACGATGGCGGCTCCAAATGACGGACGAGTTTTGCGATTATGGTCTGATTCTATTCGGAATTGATATCTGAGGGTTTTCGGGGTCAGAGATTATAATTTTTTGTTAAAATTCAAAAATTCAAGATGGCGTCTCCAAAATGGCGGACGAGATTTGAGATTGTTGTCCGATTCAATTCAAAATTGGTATCTTGGTTTTGGGAGATTATAATTTTTTTTTCAAAATTAAAAAATTCAAGATGGCGGCTTCAATATGGCGGACCCGTTTTGTGATAATGGTCCGATTGTGATTTTATTGATAGAATTGAGAAATTCAAGATAGTAGCTCCAAAATGGAAGACAAGTTTTGGGATTATGGGCCAATTCTATTCAAAATTGTCATCTGAGGATACGTGGGTCGGGGATTATGATTATTTTGTCAAAATTGAAAAATTCAAGATGGCGACTCCAAATTGAGTTCTGAGATTATGGTCCGTTTATATTCAAAATTGGTATCTGCGAGTTTTCGGGGTTCGAAATTATGATTCTTTTGTCAGAATTCAAAAATTCAAGATGGCGGACCCGTTTTGTGATCATAGTTAGATTCGGTTCAAATTGTTAAGTGGGTGTTTCTCCTAAGCTTGAAATTTTGAGCATGTATGAAAACTAAAAAAAGTAAAAATAAATTTCTAGTTCAAAAAACTAAAGAAGACACTTCACTCCTAACATTGACTGAAAAGTAGAACATAAATTTTAATAATTTCCGAAATGTAAAAAATGCTTGGGTGCTCTTTACGTATATAGTTCTTGAACGCTAAATATTAATAATATAAGAATATAGGTAAAGAACACCCAAGATTTTTTACATTTTAGTTATTATTATATTAGAAACTATTTTCTACTTTTCAATGTTAGGAGTGTTCTTTAGTTTTTAAGAACGTGGTTTATTTAATTTCTTCATTCAAGCAATTATTTGAAAAAATATTACGAAACCGTTGAATGCCAATGCAGAAAACATAAATTTGTCTTGGGTAGTAATGAATGAAATGAATAAAATGTGTTCGATTTTCGCAAGAAGAAAATATTTAGTTTTATAAACTAAGTATTTTCAAAGAAACTTTAACTTCGTCGTTTTGAACATCTTCATGCGTAAAAATCGAAAACATATTTGACTTTCACTATAAAGATCCATATGTACCTATCTTTCGTTTCTTATTTTACAGGAGGAAATAATTCTTCAAAAATATGAATTAAAATATTTTTTAGATGTGCCATTGGTCATTTGATGAATCATTATGCCATGATTAGTATCTCTAGAAAGCTTGTTTTTTTATCATTTCAGTAGTACTAATACTATTTTAACTCTCTTCATAGGAGCAGTGTTTCTCCAATTTTTCTGTCCACCTCGGTAATTCACTTATCTATTGCTTAATTTGATGAAAAAAATTCTCAATCGGGGAATGCAGACAGTTAAATATTTCAAGCGATATGGCAATTTGATTCAGAGAGAGGCGTACGTAGGTATACGTACGAATAATCCTGAATTTTTCCTAAATAGAAGGTAAGAGAAAAAAAACAGAAATAATCATTTGTTGCAATAGTTCAAAAAATTAGTATTTTGTGAATGGAAAAGGAAATTGCCGGATAACATTTGTAGAGCGGCTATTACATACCATAATTTATTAGTCCTGAAAACAAATTTTTGAATGAAACAACTATCAATGTAGCACATAAAGAATATTTTTAATAAAAACCAACGTACGCCACTGTCTGAATCAAATTACAATATCGCCTAAAATATCCCACTGGCTACATTCCCCGACTGATAAAATTTTTGAAAAAAATTAGGCAATAGGTAAGTGAATTACAGCGGTGGACACAAAAATACGAAACATACTGTACCTATCGAGATAGTAAAAGTAATATTAGTACTACTAAAATGAGAGAAAACCAGGCTTTCTGTCGATACTAAAAATATGATATAAGGTTCCATTCCATTCTCCACCAATGGCACATCTAAAAAATAACATAATCCATAGAAAGGTGCAGAGCGAAATACCTCTCAACTTCCATCCGAACTTAACTGAGAAAAATGGGTGGGTCCATACATTTGACTAACCCTGTATATTAATAAACGATTTGACAATAAGTGTTTTATTAACTAGTAATTATTAAACTTTTCAAATGTTGAGTGTTCAAGTGAAAACATTCATTTTCCTACGACAGTGCGTAAACTAAGATTTCACACACCTTCCACAGGGCGTAAAGTTATATTTTTTCGCAGAAGTTCGTACAAAATCACTTATGCGTAAGTACATCAACAGTGCATGAAGAGATTTTTTACACACTATTTATGTATTATTCAATTTTTGAAAAAAGTTTTTGCATACAATTTACTCGGAAGTGATTTGATAACATGAAGAAAATTCAAAACTTCAGATTGAACATTCAAATTAATGAAATAATCGCTGCAATTTACCTATTCAATAGCTGTCGTAGAAAACATATTTAACGATACATTTTTGTAAACAACTCTTTGCACTCGCGTGCTTTGTTGAACTCCGGCTCTACCTCATTCAACAAAATTCACTTTCATAACAAAAAGTCCTACTTCATGATCTTGTATGGTAAATATCTATTTTACACTTTCTGTGTTCTTGATAACTATTAAAAAAAAATCAGTAACAGCTGTACATGTTTTTTATATGTTTTAATAAAATTAAAATGGAAGGTAATTTTTAATGAATGACCCTGCACGTGTGCGGTATCTTCATAAATGCCCGAAAAAACATTTCTTCAACATCCATAATATGCAGGCTTTATTTTCAGTCTATTGTGAATTCCCAACTTCCCCGCGTAAAGAAGTCATACTTGCTTTGAACTGCCCAAGAATGAGATTAGTAATAATCGTTGCCATGTTGCCATATCAGTGAGTTCGCAACATTACTGAAACAGTTAAAATATATTCCGTAGGTATATGACGTGTACGCCACACGTGGTAGAATGCTGAACTAATATATACAAGTTTCATCATAGTTCTAACATTACCGCCTCATGCAAACTCTTCTTCTTCTTCAGATTTCTACTTTACCTCAAACAATGTACAGATTTCTGACAAACCAACATGTTCAACTCGCATCAGAGGCTTCTAGTGTTGGAAATTGGTAATAAAAAAGTGTTCAGTAGAGGCAAAAATTCAGGATGACATTGTGGCGTCAGTATACTGAGGTTGTAATTCGCCTGAGTCTTTAATGTATGGTGGATGCATGTTTCCTGAGTTGCTAAAGATAGTAATATATATATATATATATATATGAAAATAGGTAATTCGTGACTGACTATAACTGTAGAATTGAAAATATCTTGAGGTTGCAGTCTGATATTGGATTTAAAGAAAACTCTTTGTCATCTTGCCAAGCTTTCGGAAATGTTTATTTCCTTCCTCAGGACTCTACTTACATAACTTGAGTAAAAATAGAAATTAGCATCAAAAAAAGAATGTTGTATGTAAAAATATTAGACAGATAAAATTTTAAATGAATGTCAATCAACTTCAAATATGATGAGAAACAATCAAGTAACTCTACTGGGTATATCAGCATTACTATAATTTTTTAACTTATCTCTGTTCAGTTTTAAAATATAAGTGTAAATTTTACTCAAATTATTGAGATCAGTTTTTTTATTTAGGCAGTTACTCTCTTCATTAATTTGCAACATTTCTAAAAATGTCCTTTTAAAAATGTTGTTTTCTATTCCAAGTACACTAACATTATCAAAACTCATTCGATGGTCAAATTGATTAACATGCTGAGCCAATGCACATGAATTCATATTTCTTTTACAATCACTTTTATGTGATGTTATTCTACCTTTTAAGAGTCTAGATGTTTCTCCTATGTATACTTTATTACAATCGTTACAAGGAATTTTATAAACTACATTATAATTTTGGGTTGTTTCTAGAGGAGTTTTTAATTTTGAAAAAAGTTTACTAATGGTCTTAATGTTTTTTTGTCCAATTTTGATATTAGTTTCTTTAATAACATTAATGAAAGGAGTACATCTCAGACAACATTAGATGTTTCTCCAGAATATTCTCAATCAATTACAAAATACCGATCATTACCACACATTAGAGAATTAACACCTAAATTGATTAATGTTATTAAAGAAACTAATATCAAAATTGGACAAAAAACATTAAGACCATTAGTAAACTTTTTTCAAAATTAAAAACTCCTCTAGAAACAACCCAAAATTATAATGTAGTTTATAAAATTCCTTGTAACGATTGTAATAAAGTATACATAGGACAAACATCTAGACTCTTAAAAGGTAGAATAACATCACATAAAAGTGATTGTAAAAGAAATATGAATTCATGTGCATTGGCTCAACATGTTAATCAATTTGACCATCGAATGAGTTTTGATAATGTTAGTGTACTTGGAATAGAAAACAACATTTTTAAAAGGACATTTTTAGAAATGTTGCAAATTAATGAAGAGAGTAACTGCCTAAATAAAAAAACTGATCTCAATAATTTGAGTAAAATTTACACTTATATTTTAAAACTGAACAGAGATAAGTTAAAAAATTATAGTAATGCTGATATACCCAGTAGAGTTACTTGATTGTTTCTCATCATATTTGAAGTTGATTGACATTCATTTAAAATTTTATCTGTCTAATATTTTTACATACAACATTCTTTTTTTGATGCTAATTTCTATTTTTACTCAAGTTATGTAAGTAGATTCAATATTTTTTCTCCATTTATTAAATTTTCCTTTTGTAGTTGTCCTGAGGAAGGAAATAAACATTTCCGAAAGCTTGGCAAGATGACAGAGAGTTTTCTTTAAATCCAATATCAGACTGCAACCTCAAGATATTTTCAATTCTATATATATATATATATATATATATATATATATCGGGTATAACCCTCAAAATGTTCTGCAACCGTAGACACGTGTTTCGAGCTTAAGCTCTCATCAGTACGGTAAAATCGAGTGCGAAGATGTACAACACTTGGATGTAAAAATAGAAACAAAGGAAGTCAACAACAGGAAGCCAACCACACATTTGTGGCTTCGGTTAGAAGACCTTGTGCTTACAAGGCAACAACTAACGTCGCCACGGAGGCAGCTATAGCGTGACAATCCTACCCAGGAAAATACAAATAAGGATGTATATAGTGAGGGGCAATATATGAAAATATAAGTAAAAAAGTTATTGGGTATAACCCTCAAAATGTTCTGCAACCGTAGACACGTGTTTCGAGCTTAAGCTCTCATCAGTACGGTAAAATCAAGTGCGAAGATGTACAACACTTGGATGTGAAAATAGAAACAAAGGAAGTCAACAACAGGAAGCCAACCACACATTTGTGGCTTCGGTTAGAAGACCTTGTGCTTACAAGGCAACAATTAACGTCGCCACGGAGGCAGCTATAGCTACCAGCGTGACAATCCTACCCAGGAAAATACAAATAAGGATGTATATAGTGAGGGGCAATATATGAAAATATAAGTAGAAAAGTTATTGGGTATAACCCTCAAAATGTTCTGCAACCGTAGACACGTGTTTCGAGCTTAAGCTCTCATCAGTACGGTAAAATCAAGTGCGAAGATGTACAACACTTGGATGTAAAAATAGAAACAAAGGAAGTCAACAACAGGAAGCCAACCACACATTTGTGGCTTCGGTTAGAAGACCTTGTGCTTACAAGGCAACAACTAACGTCGCCACGGAGGCAGCTATAGCTACCAGCGTGACAATCCTACCCAGGAAAATACAAATAAGGATGTATATAGTGAGGGGCAATATATGAAAATGTAAGTAGAAAAGTTATTGGGTATAACCCTCAAAATGTTCTGCAACCGTAGACACGTGTTTCGAGCATAAGCTCTCATCAGTACGGTAAAATCAAGTGCGAAGATGTACAACGACGTTAGTTGTTGCCTTGTAAGCACAAGGTCTTCTAACCGAAGCCACAAATGTGTGGTTGGCTTCCTGTTGTTGACTTCCTTTGTTTCTATTTTTACATCCAAGTGTTGTACATCTTCGCACTTGATTTTACCGTACTGATGAGAGCTTAAGCTCGAAACACGTGTCTACGGTTGCAGAACATTTTGAGGGTTATACCCAATAACTTTTCTACTTATATTTTCATATATTGCCCCTCACTATATACATCCTTATTTGTATTTTCCTGGGTAGGATTGTCACGCTGGTAGCTATAGCTGCCTCCGTGGCGACGTTAGTTGTTGCCTTGTAAGCACAAGGTCTTCTAACCGAAGCCACAAATGTGTGGTTGGCTTCCTGTTGTTGACTTCCTTTGTTTCTATTTTTACATCCAAGTGTTGTACATCTTCGCACTTGATTTTACCGTACTGATGAGAGCTTAAGCTCGAAACACGTGTCTACGGTTGCAGAATATTTTGAGGGTTATACCCAATAACTTTTCTACTTATATTTTCATATACTGCCCCTCGCTAAATCCATCCTTATTTGTATTTTCCTGGGTAGGATTGTCACGCTGGTAGCTATAGCTACCTCCGTGGCGACGTTAGTTGTTGCCTTGTAAGCACAAGGTCTTCTAACCGAAGCCACAAATGTGTGGTTGGCTTCCTGTTGATGACTTCCTTTGTTTTTATTTTTACATCCAAGTGTTGTACATCTTCGCACTTGATTTTACCGTACTGATGAGAGCTTAAGCTCGAAACACGTGTCTACGGTTGCAGAATATTTTGAGGGTTATACCCAATAACTTTTCTACTTATATATATATATATATATATTGTTATAATATTTTGTGATGTAATAGTTTTGAAAAATTGCCCATACGACTCCAGTTTTTAAAGTAAAAACTTGAAACACAAATATTTTTATAAAAACATGCCTGGCTCAATAAAATGTTACCTGTTACCTTCTTTCTAATAACCTTTCTGTTTTATTTTCCAGCTCAGTCAATCCTTAGAAACATGATTGTCTCTATCTCAGGTGGGTTGCAATTTTTGGGCAGTATTCTTGGTGTCAATTTAAAAATACTGTAATTTTCATAAATGCAAATAAATATGCCCCTTAAATAACTGTTTTATTTTATTTTATTTTATTTTATTAAGTAATAATCAATTTCAGGAATTCAAAATGAGAAAAAGTCTGTCAAGGTCATTCAAATATAATCAAAACAAGAAAACTTTCAGTATTTCATTCATAGATAATAAACCTAAACCTGTTCTACGAGAAAACTGACTTAATTTTAATTAATTTAAGAACAAATATTTGAATTGTATCCTTTTATATTACTTCTATTTATACTAATAAAGTCTTTGAAGAATTGGTATTCAGTACGATTTATTTCAATGGTCTAGTACGTTTATTCTGGAGCAGCGCACTAGTATGACATTGGCAAATTGCCTGGCTCTGGTATCAACTGCCAACTTTCAAAATGTTTGTAAGGTTATGGCGACAACTGTTTATTTTGTTGGAAATCGGACTTGAAATGACTTTCGAAATTTATTTGACGATTGTTTTGGGTTTTATGGATTATTATTATCACCAAATACCTGATATGGAGTTCTCTGCTTCTGGGCTTTTCCTGACTCTCCAGGTTACTATTCAAGGTACGTTTTTTCACCTATGTGAAGTTGGCAGCCAAACTTGGCGGCCAGAGTTCCCGACAATACCCGAACGCTCAGTGGCGCCGTATTTTTATTTCTTTCAAACGAATGTACTCAAAACAATTGAATCAGTTGAGGAATTTCATTTCAACTAAAATTTTAGGCATTACATGAATGGGACAAATTTCATTTCTTGTTCAAAATAAGCCTTATCAACAAGTGTTTGTTTTCAAACTTCCTGAAGAAATGTAGTTTTTGCCAAGATTTATATTACACAGTTGAATATGGAAAGGAATTATGAATTTTTAATTGCTATAAAAATCCGCCGCAACCCTTGAATAGGGGTTGATATGTTTTCATATAATTCATTGGATATCAATTTGGACGGCGAAGATCAATTTCTACCAAGTTGAACATTACACGGTTGGATAATTAAAAAATTACGAATTTTTCATTGCAAAAAAATCCCCCGCATCCCTTGAATAGGAGGTGTTTTCATATAATTCATTAGATATTATCAAATCAGAAGGCGAGGATCCGTTTCTGCCAAGATGTACATTACACGGTCGGATAGAGAAAAAAATTACGAATGATTCATTGCCAAAAGAATCCCCCGCAACCCTTGAATAGGGGTTGTTTTCATAAAATTCATTAGATTTATCAAATTAGAAGGCGAGGATCCGTTTTTGCCAAGATGAACATTACACGGTCGGATAGAGAAAAAAATTACGAATGTTTCAGTGACAAAAGAATCCCCCGCAACCCTTGAATAGGGGTTGTTTTCATAAAATTCATTAGATTTATCAAATTAGAAGGCGAGGATCCGTTTCTGCCAAGATGTACATTACACGGTCGGATAGAGAAAAAAATTACGAATGTTTCATTGCCAAAAGAATCCCCCGCAACCCTTGAATAGGGGTTGTTTTCATAAAATTCGTTAGATTTATCAAATTAGAAGGCGAGGATCCGTTTCTGCCAAGATGTACATTACACGGTCGGATAGAGAAAAAAATTACGAATGTTTCATTGCCAAAAGAATCCCCCGCAACCCTTGAATAGGGGTTGTTTTCATAAAATTCATTAGATTTATCAAATTAGAAGGCGAGGATCCGTTTTTGCCAGGATGAACATCACACGGTCGGATAGAGAAAAAAATTACGAATGTTTCATTGCCAAAAGAATCCCCCGCAACCCTTGAATAGGGGTTGTTTTCATAAAATTCATTAGATTTATCAAATTAGAAGGCGAGGATCCGTTTCTGCCAAGATCTACATTACACGGTCAGATAGAGAAAAAAATAACGAATGTTTCATTGCCAAAAGAATCCCCCGCAACCCTTGAATAGGGGTTGTTTTCATAAAATTCATTAGATTTATCAAATTAGAAGGCGAGGATCCGTTTTTGCCAAGATGAACATTACACGGTCGGATAGAGAAAAAAATTACGAATGTTTCATTGCCAAAAGAATCCCCCGCAACCCTTGAATAGGGGTTGTTTTCATAAAATTCATTAGATTTATCAAATGAGAAGGCGAGGATCCGTTTCTGCCAAGATGTACATTACACGGTCGGATAGAGAAAAAAATTACGAATGTTTCATTGCCAAAAGAATCCCCCGCAACCCTTGAATAGGGGTTGTTTTCATAAAATTCATTAGATTTATCAAATTAGAAGGCGAGGATCCGTTTCTGCCAAGATGTACATTACACGGTCGGATAGAGAAAAAAATTACGAATGTTTCATTGCCAAAGGAATCCCCCGCAACCCTTGAATAGGGGTTGTTTTCATAAAATTCATTATATTTATCAAATTAGAAGGCGAGGATCCGTTTTTGCCAAGATGAACATTACACGGTCGAATAGAGAAAAAAATTACGAATGTTTCAGTGACAAAAGAATCCCCCGCAACCCTTGAATAGGGGTTGTTTTCATAAAATTCATTAGATTTATCAAATTAGAAGGCGAGGATCCGTTTCTGCCAAGATGTACATTACACGGTCAGATAGAGAAAAAAATTACGAATGTTTCATTGCCAAAAGAATCCCCCGCAACCCTTGAATAGGGGTTGTTTTCATAAAATTCATTAGATTTATCAAATTAGAAGGCGAGGATCCGTTTCTGCCAAGATGTACATTACACGGTCAGATAGAGAAAAAAATAACGAATGTTTCATTGCCAAAAGAATCCCCCGCAACCCTTGAATAGGGGTTGTTTTCATAAAATTCATTAGATTTATCAAATTAGAAGGCGAGGATCCGTTTTTGCCAAGATGAACATTACACGGTCGGATAGAGAAAAAAATTACGAATGTTTCATTGCCAAAAGAATCCCCCGCAACCCTTGAATAGGGGTTGTTTTCATAAAATTCATTAGATTTATCAAATTAGAAGGCGAGGATCCGTTTCTGCCAAGATGTACATTACACGGTCGGATAGAGAAAAAAATTACGAATGTTTCATTGCCAAAAGAATCCCCCGCAACCCTTGAATAGGGGTTGTTTTCATAAAATTCATTAGATTTATCAAATTAGAAGGCGAGGATCCGTTTCTGCCAAGATGTACATTACACGGTCGGATAGAGAAAAAAATTACGAATGTTTCATTGCCAAAAGAATCCCCCGCAACCCTTGAATAGGGGTTGTTTTCATAAAATTCATTAGATTTATCAAATTAGAAGGCGAGGATCCGTTTCTGCCAAGATGTACATTACACGGTCAGATAGAGAAAAAAATAACGAATGTTTCATTGCCAAAAGAATCCCCCGCAACCCTTGAATAGGGGTTGTTTTCATAAAATTCATTAGATTTTTCAAATTAAAAGTTATGAATTTGTCATTGCCAAAAGAAAATCCCGCAACCCTTGAATAGGAGTTGTTTTCATATAATTCATTAGATATTATGAAATTACAATACGTAGATCCATTTCTGCTAAGGTTGTGAAATTGTGCAAAATTTATTTTGACATTATTTCCTTCAACATACTTATGATTTTCCTTAGAAATAAATATCGTAATCGTCTGTTCAGCCATTCAAAAGACACAGAAGATCCAAATGGTGCAAATATAGACGAGTTGCTGAAAAAAGAACACCACAAATGACATTGACTTTTTAAGTCAATTCTATAATTTAAATGAAAATCCAGAATACCTTTAGCTAATTGTATTTTTTACTTATCTACCCAATAACATACTACACCTACCATGCGGGTGAAACGTATAGAAGCTACATTAATTAGGTGGCTAGACAGTAATTAATATATAAAACAAACATGGGACCAACAGTGTCTCTGTTGGCCCTTGGCTAAAAAAGTTTTACGACCACTGATCTATACGATGCTGACACTGCTGGTTCCCATTGCGCAAATACAGAGGCGTTTTATATTTCTGTGGCGGTAGGAATCAACGCCGGCAAAAACTTGGCTAGGTTTGTTGCAGTCGTTGTTAAAACAGTGGTGAGGTAGGTAAGTAGTGTAGATTCATGTTGAACCGATTTAGTTTAATTTTTTTGCAAATTTAGTTCAAATTCTCCATAAAAATGCATGTGAATAAGAATATGATACTGAAACATATTGCTGAAGCCATATCTCAGATAAATCCGAACTGCTCCTTTGAAGAAGTAATTCATAAAGATAGAAATGATTTATTATTTCATGATATCTTGGAATATTTACATACAAATAAAATAAAAAAAATTAAATGTGTAAGTGATTTGCACAGAATGATTGTACGGAATTCTGTATACTTTGAGACAGTTTTGAAAAATTATAAACATTTGAAAAAGGTAAATATAAGTAAGAAAGAGATGATTTTAGAAGCATTCGGTAAAGTGGAAACTGATCTTAAAAGTATGGGTTCATGGAGAAAGACTAACAAAGTCTATGTCGATATTTGTGAATATCTTGGACAAAACCATAATAATGTACTCGTTCGAAAACAAATATATTATTATTACAATGCATATTTAAAAAGAAATCCAGGAGATAGAAACATTAATATTGACTTTGACTTAGTGAATGATATGAATGAAATAGATGTCGAACCTTTTTTCTTCGCCGCAGCTTGTTCTACTCCTAAACATACTCAGTGGGAAAATAATGAAAATATAACTCTCAGTAAACAAATAAATGATCAGGTGGAGGATATTGGAGTGAGTACCATCAGAGAAGTAGAAACTGAACTTCATTCATCTACGGCGCCTTTATTATACCAGTCACTCCTTTCTGAGAATAATATCATTTCATCAAATAATCTTAACCATAAACTCTTAGCAGAGGTTTCTGAGAGAGGCTTTAGTGGAAATAAAGACAGTATATCACAAAATTTTGATGAACAAGTGATGAATAAAGAGAATATCACACCAGAGAGTTTCGGTATTCCTAAGATCCTCGTGAATCTTTCCACTGATTTTGAATCGGAAGTACTACCAAGGGGAACTGAATTAGATTTAAATTTAACTAAGAGTACTTTTAGTGACTGTAGAGTCTTTGAAGGTTTTTTCGAAATAGATGAAAAAGCATGGACATTAATATTCAAAAATGGCAAACTCATGTCGGAACTTTACCCATATTACTTTAAAAACCGAATAGCGAAATACATTAACAATACATGTAATCTGGTAATTCAGTATGTAAAATATTTGAAACATGACATTATAAACATATATGCGATTTGCAAGCATAGGGGTTGTAAGAAATTTAAAATAAATGTAAAAAATTTCAAGACTGAGGTTTACTCAACTTCCTATAATTTCTGCCACATTCAAAAAATTACATCGGTTGTGAAAGGAATTGAGCGAAAAATTGCAAAGAAAAATATTTTGAAAAAAAAACCTTCTCAATATAAAAAAAGTAGTTTGTTAGAAGCTAATGACGAATTGATTCAGATTGGAAATCTCCAGAATATAAAGTCAGATCCAACCATTCGCAAAATCAAATCAGAAGCTGTAGGTGAATGGGACAGAGATAAAGATGACTTTATTGACTTAGTGAAAATGCATTTCGACCATAATGAATACATACATGAAGTAAGCGTACCTTTCATTGTCAAAACATATAGCAAGGAACAACTACATATACTAGCGTCAAGCTCGAATGCCTTCAGAGTTTTGTATTTTGATGCAACAGGGGGTATAGTCAGAAAACCTTTCGACAGTAAAAGAGTATTACTATACGCCGGAGTTGTTCCCACGAAGTCTGGAAGAATTTGTCCAGTTTTTGAAATGGTTTCTGCCGATCATCACTCTAAAACAATATTCAGAATATTCCATGATTTTAGAGTATTCTGTGTTGAAAATAATAGATGGCCTATCATCGAAGCTGTTGTAACAGATTTTAGTTTTGCAACAATACACGCTATTACAAATGCATTCAACATGAAATCTCTTCTTGAATATTTGGAAATAACATACTTGGCAGTAGCAAATGGTCAGAGGATTCCCGAATCGTTCGTTACGATCCACCTATGCTGTGGTCACCTGATGAAAATGGCATCGAAAGATATCAATGAGAGTTTTAAAGATAACTCAACGAGAATTTTCTGGAAGAATGTAATAGGCAGGTGTATCAATTCAACAGACCTCGAAACAGTTAACGTGTTATTCAAAAACATATGCGTTCTATTGAGAGCTCCTACCAGAAATGAGTTTGTGAAAACCGCAGAGATGAAACTTATACAAATAAACCTAACTGACACAAACATGTCTGCCTTCGACATCGATAAAATTGATTCAACTGAACCGAACTTCGAAAGTGACCCTTGTTTGTATAGATCGAGTCCATTTTATAAACATTTCCTCAAAATATCAAATTGTGAATTAGGAGTTATTGTTGATGAAAATAACGCATATCAAAATCTATCGTTTTTTAATATTCTGATGACGAAATATATGCCATTCTGCATTTTATGGAGCGGCATATTATTGAAACATAAAGGAGTGACCAGACTTAGCAACTCTTACGTTGAAAATTATTTCGGAAATCTAAAAACAAATATTCTAATGGGAGAAACGAATCTCAAGTGTTCCAGGTTTCTCAGAAAGAGCAGAGAAAGTGTTCTGGCAATTTATAAAGAGATTATTCTCGATATACCAAAATCTTCTCTGACCAAAGTAAAAACTAAATCTGACCCCACAAGTGAAACAAGTTCACAAGAACATTGGCAGAAAAAAAAGAAGAAAATTACTACTTCACATTTTGCTGGAAATTACTTGGCGCAACTCAGGGAGAATGAAAAGTTAGAACAGAACTGTATCTATTGTGGATCTGCTCGTTTGGATGTAACAGCAGATTGGGTCGCTTGCGATTTATGCAACGAATGGGTGCATCAGATATGTGATTCTCCTACACTCAATAAAAGCTACAGTGGCCCCTTCATATGCACATATTGTAATGCTACTTCCAACAGACGTGAAGAAGATTCTCCCACATTGAATTTGATGGAAAAATGTCAAAGTTTTCTTAAAGGATTAGATATGGTCAGTAGAATTGATATTGAGATGTTAACAAGAGATCAACACAATTCTCCTTTATGGTTTGAAGAAAGAAAGAAAAGGTTGACCTGTTCTAATTTTGGACGTATCTGTAAATCAAAGACTACAGACACGAAAAATAAATTAACAAAAGATTTGTTAGTTGATGATAGGTTTTCTAACGATGCCACAAAACATGGTATTGAATACGAGAAAACAGCAATTCAGCAATACGCAGAGAGATATAATAAATCGTTCATAAAAAGTGGTTTAGTTGTTCATAAGAAGTATTCATTTTTGGCTGGTTCTCCAGATGCATTGATAGACAATGATGGAATTATTGAAGTCAAGTGCCCCTACAATATAAGGAATGATTCACCCGATACCAAAAAATTAGTGTACATGGATCAGGACGGAAACTTGAAAAAAACTCATAATTATTATCATCAGATTCAGGGGCTTTTAGAAATACTTAATAGACCTTGGTGTGATCTAGTCATTTACACGTTTTGCGGAATTTCTGTACAACGAATAGAAAGGAATACTCGATTTTTTGCAATAATGTTGATGCAACTGAAAGAGTTCTATTATTTCCATTATCTTCCAGTATTTCTAGGATTTGAACCATCTCAGATATATAAGTGGAGACCACTAAAAACTTTACAATTTTTAGAAAATGGGCTAGTTAATGATATCTCGTATTATAGAAAGGAGGGTCGGGATTACACTGTGGCTAGGTTTGATGATTTAGATGTTATAGTTAAAGAGATTTTGGCTTCTGATTTCGCTTCTTTGGATGGTACCACCTGGCTTACTACATTTATTGTAGATATCCTTTTGAATCAATTAAACGCTGATAAAAAATTTTAAGTTATTCCTGAAGCCATATCATCCAATATTTTCAACATGGACATTTTTTACCCCGATAGTTTCTTAGAAAGAATTGTAATAGAAAAAGATTTTTTAGTCACATCATACCTTCAAGGAGGAAATCACTTCTGTTTAGTCATTATTGATTTTTTCAAGTCGACATTTACGTTTTTGAACCCTTTTGGCAGTTCAGCAATTCAAAGTTCAACTTACTTGAAAAAATTTGAAAAGTTCATGAAATCCTACAACGAGTACCATAGACATACACTGAGATACAAAAACCTATCAGTTTTAGACTACCCTCATTTTCTACAAGAAGATGGGTACAATTGCGGACCGATCATTTTGAAATTTTTTCAAGCTATTGTCGAAAAATCAAGCCTCACAGAAAAAACAAATTTGTGCGATTATAGGAAATACTTAAAAAATATCATCTTAACAGAATCATCTGAAATGAAAAACATATGTTTAATGTGTTCAAGACATTTGGAAGAAGATGAAAATTTCTCAACATGCCAACACTGCAAAAGATTAATTCATAGGAAGTGTTTGGTCCTCAAAGGAAAGTGTTTTTTAAACCGTGGAATTTGTTTTTTGTGTGAAAATTACTCATAGCTCTGAACATTCTTATAATTTTTCGAGTCTGTCTTCAAAGCTTTCCATTACAAATGCCCAACTTCCTCATGTCTGTAATAAAACTCTTCGTCGTGTCTTATGTGGTTTTCCTTCCATCATGTTTGGAAAAACTAATTGAAGCTTCAGTCGAAGGAAATTTTATTAAAATTACTGTATTCAAAAGTATGAAAGGTTCCATGAATCTTTGCTGGTTTATGCTTGCTCATCACTGTTTTCACCACAACTGCGGCTCATCACATTATTGGGTAACAAAATTTATATCTGGATTAAGATGTATTCAATTACAAATCTATTGGACCCTTAATGCATGCAGCCCCGAATTGTATAACCAACTCCAGAAATGTAACCACTCCACAGGGTATCGATTTGACAAACTTGCATACCTGATGATGTGATGTATTTTTGAAATGAGAAATGATGACATTATAGTTCTTAGCCCAATTCACACTGAAATGTAAGATAATTAACAATAGTATAAGTTAGTAACGAACAGTTGTTACCGACCGATGATGAACCCTTTACTCCCATATACATCTACTACGTATGTATATGGGAGTAAAGGGTTCATCATCGGTCGGTAACGACTGTTCGATCTCCGAAATAACTGTATTCTTCGAGTAGTATAAGTATTTCACCAAAATATTTAATGAATCTTTGTGTACCTTTTTATGTGATAAGTAAGAAATAATTGCAAATGAGCTGTGAGCATTACCTGATTAGTTATTAAAGTATATCATATATCGTATTTACCTACCTAATACCTAGCTATTGTTGATTTAGGGTGCTGGTTATTTACATTATTTTCAGGTAGCTATTAAGTTAGGTATATAGGGTATCATTATTATCAATTATTATATATCTAACTTTGTATGTCGAACGGATACTGACTACCCTATAAGCAAATGATTATCTAATAAGCTATGCTGAGGTTATACTTGGAATAGTGGCAAAGCCATTGCACGAGGTGGAGACAGGCTAATTGAATAGGCCTCCACAAATGAGTGGGATGCGTCTCATTCAATTTCATAGAAGAGACTCAATCTTCAAATAACAGGGAGAAGTAGACAGGCTCATGTTTGGAAAGAGTGAACATAAAAAGGGAAGATGTGCATATATTTTCTATTTTAATTCCTACCTATTTATGCATTGTTTTATCACATGAGTACAACTCAAATTGTCTAAGATGTAGAATTATTTGATTTAGTTATCATATTATGTTATGAATTATGTGAAGAACATTTATTTTCATACCTTCAACTGTCTTTCATCAAATGAGTACAACTCAAATTGTATAGAATTTATAATTATTTGATTTAGTTATAATATTATGTTATGAATCATGTGAAGAACATTTATTTTTATAGATACCAAGTTATTCAAATTATGAACATACATTTTTATTTTGTAATAAACTTTTAACTGTTAACACTAGATTTTTTTATCAAATGGGTACAACTCAAATTGTATAGGATTTAGAATTATTTGTTATAGATATTATACAGTGTGTTTCACTTCTCATTCCAGGACTACACCTGTCTGCAAATTATTACTAATACACCTGTCTGCAGGACTGAAAATCTTTATTTTGTCTCAGTTCTCAGACAAACGACTCCGTATTGTTACAAAAACGGGGTTCCTGGCTATATTGATATACTAGGTACAACTATTTATTGTACAATCAAATACAAAATACTACGACGTTAACTGAAATCGCACTGTATAACGATAATAATTCGCTAAAATCGCTCCGAGCTGTCTTGTAGAAACGTCGTACTTTTCTGCTGTTTTGGCATCGTCGCCGCCTGTTTAAATAACCTTTTTGAAATGTCTGGAATCATCGATACAGACAAGAGTTATTTAATGAATTATATGAAAACAACCCCTATTCAAGGGTTGCGGGGGATTCTTTTGGCAATGAAACATTCGTAATTTTTTTCTCTATCCGACCGTGTAATGTACATCTTGGCAGAAACGGATCCTCGCCTTCTAATTTGATAAATCTAATGAATTTTATGAAGACAACCCCTATTCAAGGGTTGCGGGGGATTCTTTTGGCAATGAAACATTCGTAATTTTTTTCTCTATCCGACCGTGTAATGTTCATCTTGGCAAAAACGGATCCTCGCCTTCTAATTTGATAAATCTAATGAATTTTATGAAAACAACCCCTATTCAAGGGTTGCGGGGGATTCTTTTGGCAATGAAACATTCGTAATTTTTTTCTCTATCCGACCGTGTGATGTTCATCCTGGCAAAAACGGATCCTCGCCTTCTAATTTGATAAATCTAATGAATTTTATGAAAACAACCCCTATTCAAGGGTTGCGGGGGATTCTTTTGGCAATGAAACATTCGTAATTTTTTTCTCTATCCGACCGTGTAATGTACATCTTGGCAGAAACGGATCCTCGCCTTCTAATTTGATAAATCTAACGAATTTTATGAAAACAACCCCTATTCAAGGGTTGCGGGGGATTCTTTTGGCAATGAAACATTCGTAATTTTTTTCTCTATCCGACCGTGTAATGTACATCTTGGCAGAAACGGATCCTCGCCTTCTAATTTGATAAATCTAATGAATTTTATGAAAACAACCCCTATTCAAGGGTTGCGGGGGATTCTTTTGGCAATGAAACATTCGTAATTTTTTTCTCTATCCGACCGTGTAATGTACATCTTGGCAGAAACGGATCCTCGCCTTCTAATTTGATAAATCTAACGAATTTTATGAAAACAACCCCTATTCAAGGGTTGCGGGGGATTCTTTTGGCAATGAAACATTCGTAATTTTTTTCTCTATCCGACCGTGTAATGTACATCTTGGCAGAAACGGATCCTCGCCTTCTAATTTGATAAATCTAATGAATTTTATGAAAACAACCCCTATTCAAGGGTTGCGGGGGATTCTTTTGTCACTGAAACATTCGTAATTTTTTTCTCTATCCGACCGTGTAATGTACATCTTGGCAGAAACGGATCCTCGCCTTCTAATTTGATAAATCTAATGAATTTTATGAAAACAACCCCTATTCAAGGGTTGCGGGGGATTCTTTTGTCACTGAAACATTCGTAATTTTTTTCTCTATCCGACCGTGTAATGTTCATCTTGGCAAAAACGGATCCTCGCCTTCTAATTTGATAAATCTAATGAATTTTATGAAAACAACCCCTATTCAAGGGTTGCGGGGGATTCTTTTGGCAATGAATCATTCGTAATTTTTTTCTCTATCCGACCGTGTAATGTACATCTTGGCAGAAACGGATCCTCGCCTTCTGATTTGATAATATCTAATGAATTATATGAAAACACCTCCTATTCAAGGGATGCGGGGGATTTTTTTGCAATGAAAAATTCGTAATTTTTTAATTATCCAACCGTGTAATGTTCAACTTGGTAGAAATTGATCTTCGCCGTCCAAATTGATATCCAATGAATTATATGAAAACATATCAACCCCTATTCAAGGGTTGCGGCGGATTTTTATAGCAATTAAAAATTCATAATTCCTTTCCATATTCAACTGTGTAATATAAATCTTGGCAAAAACTACATTTCTTCAGGAAGTTTGAAAACAAACACTTGTTGATAAGGCTTATTTTGAACAAGAAATGAAATTTGTCCCATTCATGTAATGCCTAAAATTTTAGTTGAAATGAAATTCCTCAACTGATTCAATTGTTTTGAGTACATTCGTTTGAAAGAAATAAAAATACGGCGCCACTGAGCGTTCGGGTATTGTCGGGAACTCTGGCCGCCAAGTTTGGCTGCCAACTTCACATAGGTCGTTTTTTCTGCCTTTATTTACTTTTCATGAATCCTCTAACATTTATTTTACTGGTTTTATACTTTCTGCTGGTCGTTTTAGTCTGCTTTTCTTCCTTTCTAGATTTCTAATTTTCAGCGGTCTTCTCTCAAAAAATTTTTTTTTCCTCCTCTTTTTTTTTTTTAACAAATTTCCCGTTGCCTACATCCCCATTTTTCTTTCACCAATCACAGTCTCATTATCACTCGCGAACTTCTTGATTCATTTTTAATTTAATCTTTACAATTCTTGAAATTACATCTTACAACCAAACTATTTACTAATATTCTTAAATACCTATTATTTTACTAAAATTAAACTTGTCTTGTTGTATTTCTTGATTTTAGTATATTTTATTCATTTCTATCCCATATTTTTCTTGTTCAATCGAATTGTCATTTTTTCTGTCACCTTCAAATTTATAAAATCTATACAGTGTGATATCTTACTAATTTCTGTGTGTTCATGTCCAAATCGTTTTAAATAATACCCTAAGTGATTGCTAATATTTGTTTTTCAATTTCTTTTAGGTAGTTCTCCCTACATAGTATTATCTCGATTGCTCGGAACGTTGAAATATTTACCAGAAACTTGTTTGTTACTCTTCTTATTTGACTGTGCTGAATATAAATGGTGATAATTTGTATGGTTATAGATATTCCAGTTCAGGTAAGATATTTTGGCGTGTTTTTATACATCCTTTATGTAAATTTGTTTTCCAAGTCCTACAAATCTCATCTCACTGAAATCATACCATAACAATATATTTATATATATATATATATATATATATATATATATATATATATATATATATATATATATATATATATATATATATATGTATATATATATATGCTGAATACCTGTTTCAAGGAGCAATAATTGTTCCAGTGACTGTAAAACAGTCGAAAACAATCCTTTAGGAACTCACTATACCTTTGTATAGATTGTATGGCATATGTTCGACAGAAAACAACTACTTCTCTGGCTAATACCTCGACAGATATTGAATTATATCTGTCAGACATATGTGCAAAGATCCTTACTTTGAAGGAACAACTTTGCAAGAGCTCTCAGAGACAGACAGCAGGACACCGCCTGATCCAAACAAGGAACCAACTGCAGACCGGTTTCGGGATGAAGTCCCTCATCAGTGCAGTCCTGGTTATCACGGTTGTATACACCTAAAGGATTGTTTTCGTCTGTTTTACAGTCACTGGAACATTTATTGCTCCTTGAAACAAGTATTCAGCATATACCATTTCGCATCCGAAATGTCCTTCTGGATCGCTCTCTAATCTGTTGCCGTGGTGGATCCTGTAAGCGATTGCAGTGTTCTTCCCGGCGAACGATGACGAGCATACAATCTATACAAAGGTATAGTGAGTTCCTAAAGGATTGTTTTCGACTGTTTAACAGTCACTGGAACATTTATTGCTCCTTTAAACAAGTATTCAGCATATACCATTTCGCATCCGAAATGTCCTTCTGGAGCGCTCTCTAATCTGTTGCCGTGGTAGATCCTGTAAGCGATTGCAGTGTTCTTCCCGGCGAACGATGACGGGCACCGGGCCCCCGCGTGTATACAACCGTGATAACCAGGACTGCACTGATGAAAGACTTCATCCCGAAACCGGTCTGCAGTTGGTTCCTTGTTTGGATCAGGCACAGGTTCAATCAAGTTTCTAATACGTTATGAGGAACGCAAGCAGAATCTAATTGAAAATAGGGTATATTTCGTTTTAATTCTGAGAGTTCTAACCTTTGACAGCTGTTTCGTGCTAATGCACTCATCAGAAAGGATTTATGGAGCTCTCGAAATCAAAACAAATCCACTCAAGAATTAATACCGTGAGGCAAGACAGAATATAACAGGAAGTTATTCATGACATCTACAGTCACTAGTTGAAACTTAATTTGACACGAACCAATGAATCCAAAAGTAGAGGTTTGTCCACAAATTGACAGGCAGCCAACAATTCGTTGTTCTGACCAACCCAAGATTCAATCAAGTTTCTAATACGTTATGAGGAACGCAAGCAGAATCTAAGTGAAAATAGAGTATATTTCGATTTATTAATAACGTATTAGAAACTTGATTGAACCTTGGGTTGGTCAGAACAACGAATTGTTGGCTGCCTGTCAATTTGTTGACAAACCTCTACTTTTGGATTCCTTGGTTCGTGTCAAATTGAGTTTCAACTAGTGACTGTAGATGTCATGAATAACTTCCTGTTATATTCTGTCTTGCCTCACGGTATTAATTCTTGAGTGGATTCGTTTTGATTTCGAGAGCTCCATAAATCCTTTCTGATGAGTGCGTTAGCACGAAACAGCTGTCAAAGGTTAGAACTCTCGGAATTAAAACGAAATATACTCTATTTTCACTTAGATTCTGCTTGCGTTCCTCATAACGTATTAGAAACTTGATTGAACCTTGGGTTGGTCAGAACAATGAATTATTGGCTGCCTGTCAATTTGTGGACAAACCTCTACTTTTGGATTCCTTGGTTCGTGTCAAATTAAGTTTCAACTAGTGACTGTAGATGTCATGAATAACTTCCTGTTATATTCTGTCTTGCCTCACTGTATTAATTCTTGAGTGGATTCGTTTTGATTTCGAGAGCTCCATAAATCCTTTCTGATGAGTGCGTTAGCACGAAACAGCTGTCAAAGGTTAGAACTCTCGGAATTAAAACGAAATATACTCTATTTTCACTTAGATTCTGCTTGCGTTCCTCATAACGTATTAGAAACTTGATTGAACCTTGGGTTGGTCAGAACAACGAATTGTTGGCTGCCTGTCAATTTGTGGACAAACCTCTACTTTTGGATTCCTTGGTTCGTGTCAAATTAAGTTTCAACTAGTGACTGTAGATGTCATGAATAACTTCCTGTTATATTCTGTCTTGCCTCACGGTATTAATTCTTGAGTGGATTCGTTTTGATTTCGAGAGCTCCATAAATCCTTTCTGATGAGTGCGTTAGCACGAAACAGCTGCCAAAGGTTAGAACTCTCGGAATTAAAACGAAATATACTCTATTTTCACTTATATATATATATATATATATATATATATAATATATATATATATATATATATATATATATATATATATATATATATATATATATATATATATATATATATATATATATATATATAATATATATTTATATTTTTACATCCAAGTGTTGTACATCTTCGCACTTGATTTTACCGTACTGAAGAGAGCTTAAGCTCGAAACACGTGTCTACGGTTGCACAACTTTTTGAGGGTTATACCCAATAACTTTTTTACTTATATTTTCATATATTGCCCCTCGCTAAATCCATCCTTATTTGTATCTTCCTGGGTAGGATTGTCACGCTGGTAGCTATAGCTACCTCCGTGGCGACGTTAGTTGTTGCCTTGTGAGTACAAGGTCTTCTAACCGATGCCACAAATGTGTGGTTGGCTTCCTGTTGTTGACTTCCTTTGTTTCTATTTTTACATCCAAGTGTTGTACATCTTCGCACTTGATTTTACCGTACTGAAGAGAGCTTAAGCTCGAAACACGTGTCTACGGTTGCACAACTTTTTGAGGGTTATACCCAATAACTTTTTTACTTATATTTTCATATATTGCCCCTCGCTAAATCCATCCTTATATATATATATATATATATATATATATATATAATATATAGATTTATTTAACCGCCTACACAGACCCGAAACACTATATACCACTGACGTAGTCAAACCAAATTCGACGTTCTCAGATCCGACCCCGGGTCTGAGACCGTTCACGTGCATTTTTGACATCCTCGACCATTTTTGAGTACTTTCAGTATGGAGGGAAAAAATCAAAAATGGGTCATTTTATACACAGATTTAGTTCGCCGAATTTAATGCAGAGGGTGCGTAGATAATATCTGTATATAGTATATAATTAAATACGACCGCTCTCGTACCCACGATATTCTACCGACGTCGTTGATCCCAATTTTTGGCAACACTGTAGCAAATAACTTAAAATACCATATATCATAGCATTACAAAATTTTTCTATTTCATACATGAAGCCTCCACTGCGGCCAATGACCTATTGTACAAATAGTTCAAGAATTAAACAATGTAACTCTGATATGGAAGATGTCTAATTCGACATAAAATGAATAAAATCGAAAAGATTTTCAGGGAACTTATGCAATTGATTTCCAATTGGGGTGACTATCTGAATATGACGGGTTGTATAAATGATGAAACCAGGATTTGACAGAAAATTCACTCTTCAAACATCCGGTCCTGCAGTAATTGAAAGATTTGAAATTTTCTCAGCCTTCAAATTATAGGTAGAAATAATTCGTATTTCAAGACAAAACTCGAAAATGTGAAACTCAAAGCGGAAGGTATCGTGAAAACTAGCTTTAAAACCGATTTTATTCAATTAAGTGGTGGATACATTCCTTAAAATCGTGACGCAAATATTTTTGGAAAAACACTCGAACAAGTCAACTTTTATCCTCATTTTAACGTTTTTTCTAATGAAATTTAATTAAACAGGGTGATTTTTGTAGGTAATATAACGTCATCGCATTTTATTTTAAATATCATCCTCAGATTGGGAAATCTGAAAGATCGCAGTTTTTTACAAACGGTTGGTGATGAATGGTGTTCCAAATTTTGCCAGTTTATAATTTCCAAACTGCTTTGATCTACTTTTGGATTTAGAACACCCTCTATAATTATCAATTACTTAAACGTACGTCAAAAATGTGTTCCCCAGATTTCCCAATAGAAATTAGGGGTTACCATTTTAAAAAAAGGCAATGACGTCATATTACCTACGCAAATCACTCTGTATATATACATTTTATTGGAATAAACTCAAAAATTGAAAGATTGAAAGTGGTTGACAATGTATAAGTATTAGTAGAATTCTTCTGGAATTCCATTGTCTAGAAACAAAGAAAATAAATAAATAAATGGAAGTCCAGAAGAATTCTACTAAAAATTGACTTATCCGAATGGTATCCCCAAAAATGATTTCGTCGCGATTTTAACTAATTCATCAACTACTTCATTGAATAAATTCGTTTTAAAAAGCTGGAGCAGTTTTGGACACCATGTATAACCAAAAATTAGCCTATCTATTGTATATTGTAGGCCGAGGAAATACGAGACCAGGTTTATCTTTTAACAATTTATTACGTACTGTCAGTGTCAACTGTATCCATCAATATGGTGTAGCAATAATACAGGGAGTAGAAATATCGTGTATATTACAATCTCCCCCACTTATTCAAAATATAACAATGCGAATAAAAAATAGCAAAATAGACTCAACTACTTTCATAGCGAACTCTTGAAAAAAATACAATCAGAAGCGGAGGAGCACATTCGGATCTCGAAACCTCTCCGGCAGTCTTCTTGTGCGAACAGGACGCAGCGGTGTGGACGAAGACAGCGGTGTTGAAGGAGACATCGGTGCGGAAGGAGACAGCGGTGCGGAAGGAGGCAGCACCAGTGACGAGGCTAAGTGAGGAGGAGTAAACCGTGGCGGCGAACCTTGATGGATAGGCGTAGATTGAATACAGTGCGGGGGAATTCGAGGAACGTCAAATGAATGTGTGGGACCAAAGGAAACGGTCTTCTTAGGGCGTACCAGTGTGTTTCGAAGCTGATTAATATGACGTTTCAGTGTCCTCCCTGAACCATCCAAACGAACCAGATAGTGTCGTTGTCCGTATCTCTGCACAACTTCACCAAACTCCCAGACTGATTTGTTACCTTTAAATATACGTATCTGCACTCTCTCTTCCACATAATATAATCTCTTGGTTAACTGCGTGGAATTTGAAGCATGATGCTCAATAGAAAAGAATGCGTCCAAGCGGGTACGGAACTTGCGCTTCAGATAGAGCTCAGCAGGTGAACTTCCGCTAGCAAGTGGCGTTGCCCTATAGCGAAACAATATCTTCCTGACTTTTTCTTGCATAGGAGTGTCCTCATCTGAAGCAGCGCGCAACTTGTTTTTGAGAGTTTGTACATTTCGTTCAGCAAGGCCATTTGTGGCGGGATGGCCAGGTGCAATAAACTTTTGGTATATTCCATTAGAGCGGCAATACTCGTGAAACGTTTCACTCTGGAAAATGGTCGCATTATCCGATACAAGGTGAGATGGGAACCCATGCGTGGCAAAAATTTTGTTGAGAAGCGAAATTGTAGAAGCAGAGGTAGGTGCATCTCTTACCGGTTCAACCTCTGCCCACTTCGATTTAGCATCGACGCAAACAAGAAAGTGGTGACCCTGGAAGGGTCCAGCGTAATCAATGTGAACACGCTCCCAATTTTCTGACGGTTCATCCCAAGGGTGATTAGGCGCTTTGGGCGGATCAGACCTGGTGAGGGCGCATTGTTCACAACCCTTAACCAGTCATTCAATTTGGCTATCAATACTAGGCCAATAGACGTACTTCCGGGCGAGTTGCTTCATTTTCATGATTCCTAGATGCGTTTCATGTAATTCTGCGAGCACTTGACTACGAAGGGATGCTGGAATGAGAATGCGGTCTTGACGAAAAAGAGTACCCTCATGAAGCGTGTACTCAGAATCCATACTTTCTTTCCTGAGCGACTCAATAACTCTCTTGAGTTCGGGATCTTTGCTGGTTTCATTGCGTATGGTCTCAAAGGTTACATCATGGCTTGAAATTTGCACAATTTTTTCAGCAAAAATTTGATTTACTTCTTCTCCGATTAATACATCCATAGATGCGAAATGTTGGTGTACCGGAGCACGTGATAGACAATCGACATTTTCGTTCTCTTTCCCTGTTTTGAAATGGACTTTGTAATCGAAACCTGAGAGAAAAGACGCGTAGCGTAGTAGGCGGGCACTAGTCATCTGTGGTAAGCTCTTGTTGTGTTGAAAAATACGAGTAAGCGGCTCATTGTCTGTGACCAGGGTGAATGGCCTACCAAAAACGTAATTGAAAAAATGGTTCACTCCAAAGACAATAGCCAGCGCCTTCCTATCCAACTGGCTGTAATTGGTTTCCGATGATGTCAACGAGCGTGATGCATATGCAATAGGCCGTTCAACTCCTTCCATAAGATGGCTAAGAACAGCAGCAACACCAACAGGACTGGCATCGCACGTGAGAATCACAGGCAAGCTCAAATCAAAGGGTACCAGAACCCTATCACCACAGAGTTCATTTTTCAGTCTCAGAAAGGCAGACTCACACTCAGAAGACCATGTGAAGCTTTGATTATGCCGCAAAAGACGTCGAAGCGGGTACGACAACGATGAAAAATGCGGAATGAATCGTGAGTAATATGTGAGAAGTCCAAGAAAACGACGAACTCCATCTGCGTCTGTTGGACGCGACATTTCATTGACAGCTCTAATCTTTTCTGGCGATTTTCTTATCTGATTGTGCTCTATAACATGACCAAGATATTCGATTTTCTGCTCAAAGAAAGAACACTTTCTGTGGTTAACATGTAGGTCATGTTCCGCAAGGCGTTTGAGACAGGCACGTAAATTGTAAGCACACTCTTCCAATGTCGTTCCATGGCATATTATATCATCAAAATAAGCTTCAGACTTTGGTAATCCTTGAATAACTTGCGAAATTAGTCGATTGAACTCAGCTGGTGCGGTTTTAATGCCGAAACTGAGGCGATTCATCTTGTACATTCCCCGATGGGTAGCTATAGTTTGTATCTGGACGCTCTCAGGACAGACTTTCAGGTGCATGTAAGCCTTAAATAAATCGATTTTACAAAAGTACTGGGAACCACGTAAACTATGTAGTATATCCTCTATTCGTCTATTAGGAAAACTAGCAGAAATCAACCTCTCGTTAACCCCACATTAGTAATCTACACACAAGCGTACTCCTCCATCTGTTTTGGGTATCACGACGAGAGGGGAACTCCAATCACTGGTTGTAACAGGTGTGATAATTCCTGAAGCTTCAAGTGAATCCAACTCCTGTTCAACACGGGCGCGTAAGGCATAAGGAAGATGGCGCTCTCTTGTAAAAATGGGTTTGACTCCCTGTCGCAGTTGCAACTTGACTTCATAATTTGGCACACATCCGATCTTTTCGGAAAAAACATTTGGAAACTCAGCGATTATTTCTTCAGGTACTTTGACTGAATTTACTGAAGGTGGGTTGGAGATGGATTGAACTACAGTGTCAATCTCCTTTAGTTCTATGTCAAGATCTCTGATCCATTGCCGACCTAACAATGCAGTATGTCCTGTTGGGACAATGAACAAATCACTGCGGGTTTCTTTACCTCTGTATGTTACTGTAACAGTCACTTTCCCTTTTGGTTGTATTACATTCCCAGAATAAGACCTGAAAATCGTGTTGGAGGGCTTGATTGGCAACTGTAAATTGAGTTTGTTGAACTCGTCTTCATTCAAAAGTGAAAATCTAGCTCCAGAATCAACTTCCTTGCATTGCGATTTGCCTTTAATGAGTACTGTGACAATATACTTGTCAGCATCTGAAACAACTTCGAAAAGTTCAACAACTTCCGTATCAAGGCAGGAAATACCATAAGATCGGTCAACGACCTCTACATCCGTGATTGTATTTTTGGAATCCGATTTACTAGGTTTCAAATTTTGCGAAAGTGTGGCTATACAAACGCGTGAAACATGCCCTTTTCGGTTACAAGATGTACAATGAACTGCATTGTAGTCTATCCGGCACTCAGCCACTCGGTGAGAGTTTTTAGCACATCTTGTACACAAATCCTGTATTCCCAATGCTTTATAATCAATGCGATTCCTGGTTTGAAATCGATTTCTGGCTCCAGTTGATTTGTATCTGTCACTACGGAAACAAGGGCTAGGCGATCGGTAGCGATTCTGCGAGCTGTTTCGTGAACTGTCACGGTTGCGATATCTGTCACCAAAATTACTGCGAGAACGTTGTGACGACCTAGTGAGGCGGTACGTATCACTGTGTCTTGTAGCGGGACCTGAATTTGACTGTTTCGATAGTTCAGCACTTTCAATGCGGGCAGCTTCCAAAGCTGTAGCTTTTTCCAAAATTTTGTCGAAACTAGCCACTGTAGACTGTAAAAGTTGTTCCCTTATCCAGTTATCACGCAATCCCCTGATGAACTGCGCTCTGAGAAACATGTCATTCACTGAAACAGTTTTGTTACATGAGCACTCCACTTTGAACTCACAAACAGCTGAATCCTGCTGTAGTGTGGCAACAAATTCCGAAATAGATTGGCCTTCCTTCTGGTGTATATTTAAAAATAGTGTTGGGACACAATCATGCTTCTTTTAGGCGTGAGCTTTTTTTCTAGTTCTGCGACGAGAGTTTTATATTCTAGCGATATTATTGACTTATCTGGTCCCAGAAAAACCGCTAGAGCATTATAATGCGTAGATCCAATGGAGCCACATAAAAGTTGGGCTTTTTTCTCGATATCAGACAGGTTTTTCATGGTACAATAATTTTCAAATCTTTCGATATAACATGTAAATTTTTCTTTGCGAGTATCGAAGGTTTTAAACAGGCTCACTTTAGCAAGGTTATCCTTGTCAGGCTCACTGCGTAACTGTTGAACCAGAGATTGTACCATCTCAGCTTGAGAGGCAATAAAAGTGTCCATGAATTTTTTCAATTGATTTTCATCCATTCTTGCTAATTGCACTTGATGACTTGAGGAAATCTGTACTCGAACAACGGGAAAAATTACGTGAAACTTCGACTTGGAAACTTGCAACGTCTTTGTGAGACGGTGAATTCGGTTAGTCGATTTTTGTCCTTCGTCGCCAATTATTGTATATTGTAGGCCGAGGAAATACGAGACCAGGTTTATCTTTTAACAATTTATTACGTACTGTCAGTGTCAACTGTATCCATCAATATGGTGTAGCAACAATACAGGGAGTAGAAATATCGTGTATATTACACTATCGTACGTAAAAAACTTTGCTTTTTCATGATCCTCAATGAAATAAAATTGTCGATAACGTTATATCATCTCCAACAAGTAACTCCCTTAATATTAGAATGTTTTTGAAAAAAAACCCAAAAATGCGAACTAAAGTCGACCTGTATAGAAATAAATAAGTCGATAGAAGGAGGGGGTTACACTTATCCCGGCGCACTGTATAAATGAATGTCTCAAATTGGTCCAATATTTTGGAAAAAACTGATTTTTATGCCGAATTTGGATAACCTCAATTTATATTTCAGCTAAATGAGTAGTTACTGGCGAGTTTAATGCACAATGGGCACTGATGATGAATGTACCTCAATGTTTTAGTTGAAATTAATTTTGACAAAACAAATATAAATATAGTGAGTACTCAGATCTGCGGAAAGCTTGGAAGTTGAAAGGCCTAGAAGTTTTGAATACTACGACTCAAATGTTGATACTATGACAGAAACGTGAATACCACGACTTCATGGTACGTCCACGAATCACTCTAATTTATTGACACTATTATAGGCCAAGCTGTGGATAAAAATAAGAGGCTCTTTTCACACAAAATAAAAGACACAAATGGCTTATACTACTTCCTATAAGATAGTTCCTGAATGAAAATTTTTATAAATAAAGGACAAACAATATTGCGGAAACTGATAGAACATAACATGTGGTTCAACTGTGCGCAGGATGGTTTTTGTCCGATACGTAGTTTTTGCACAATCGCGTTCTAAACAATTTAAGTGCAAATCTTTCTAAATGCGCCGATTTGAGGAAAATCATCTTATCCAAAATACGTAAACAGCATATTGAAGTAGAGATCAATATCTACCATTTGTTCATTTGGATTTTGTCCTGACGGGTGGGGAAGTATTGAAAATGTCACTGAAAATTACTCTAAATGCTTCAAAGTGCACCCAAAGTCGCCCGAACTCAACTCGTATTAACTTCAGTTTGACTTTGGGTGACTTCGGACGCACTTTGAAGCGTTTTGATCAACATTTAGTGACATTTCCAACACATTTCTCACCTCTGAGGAGAAAATTCAAAATATACAAATTGTAGATATTGGTCTCTACTTTCATATGCCGTTTACAGAATATGAATTAGATTTGCCCTTAAATTGTCTATAACGCGATTGTGCAAAAACTACACATCGGACAGAAAACATCTAGCGTACAGTTGAACCACATATTATTATCTATCAGTTTCCGCAATATTGTTTGTCCAGCAATAATGGTCTGTTTTTCGAGGTTACCCGGATTTACTTAGTAGAAAATGCACCGATCCAGTTGTATGAAAATCCTTTTTGTAGTTTTTATAAATCTCTACAAAATTTTTATTGACTTTAAAACGATTCCTCAAATAATCTCCGAGATATTTTCAAAAAGTAAAATAAGTAATTTTTTTCAATATTGCTTGTTTAAAAATTTCCACAAAGCGATTTTTCTGGGCGAAAACTGTGGTTTTCATTAACGAACTATCTTATAAAAATAAGTATAGGCCATTTGCGTCTATTTTGTGAGGAAAAAACCTCTATAGCTTGGTCTATCGATAATTGGATACTACGACCGGTTACGGTACCTAGTTTGAAAAAATTAAAATTTTTCCGCATCTAAATTTTTTTTTAAGCTTTGAAAACATTTCGTAGATACATTTTGTTTTGTTTGAGCATAATAAAATAAATCATTCACATCTTTTCGATATCTCGTTTCGTGTTCGAGTTTTTGGTGTTTAAAAGAAATAGAAAATTCTTCCACAACTCAATTTTTTTTTATTTTCAAAATATAGAAGTATTTTATGTAAACCTGTTTGATGACAATAAAACTGTTCTATACGTTTTTTAGAATCTCGTTACTTTAAGAATTTTTGCTGTTTTAAAAAGAGATATAAAAGTCCACACTTCATAATTTTTTTTTAATGAGGATTTTTTATAAAACGGTTTGGGAACAATATAACTGTTTCCACAATTTTTTTCGATATCTTGTTTCGTTTTCGAGTTGTTAGTGTTTTTAAAAAAGACGGAAAATTTTACCATGTCAACATCTCAAGATTTTTTTTTCAAGATATGGAAAAAAACATATGAGACCTTTTTGTGAATCTGTTTTATTTTTGTCAATTTCATAAGTCCAATCGAATAATGCTCATTTTTTTATTAGGTTCAGTCAATTTGTACGAGTTTATCAAGATATGGAAAAAACAGAATATATTTCTTTGTAGAACTATTCAGGAAAATTAAAACTATAGTTATCGATTTTTGTCATATCTTGTATCGTTTTCGAGTTTTTGGGGATTTCATAGGAAAAATGCTGTTGTTATTTTTCTCAAATTTCAAGAACACAGAAACTACCCAAACACCAAAACTACGTCACAATCACAGTCGATGCGCGTTGTGACCTTCAAATAACCTAAGGCACAGCCACTCAACCAAATTAACGAGTGTCAAGTGGGTATTTGCGGCTACACTCAGTGAAGACGGGGAGGTTCGATAATTGTTATTAATGGGCGCCAGGTAAATTGCCCACAAATACCCTAAATTACGCGTCAATACACCTAATTTACCAAGGAATATGAAATAACACAACAATACCTATAAATTATTTAATTAAATAATCACGCGTTAACATCTATCAATATAACTGAATTTTTGGTAAGGATATGAACAAACAAACAAAAAAAAACCTAAAAGCAGGAACTCGCCTCAGTAGCAAGTAGCAAAAAAAAAATTAATCTTCAACCCGGTTAGAAAGCAAAATAAAACGTCCATCTAAGAGACAGTATGGAGAGTGTCAACAAACCAGCTAATTACTTGAAAGGAAGCAGTAAGCAGCATGCAAGTTCGACAGCGCATTGAAAACAATATATACATATAACCTTACGCAAGTAGCACACTTATATTGGTAAAATATTGGTACAATATTGTGAACATATTGGCGAAATATTTGAAATGCAATATTGGCGAGAAAAAAAATGTGAACATTCGGCGATATTGGTCCAATATTACTTGAATAATATTGGCGAAATATTCCCCAACCAATATTGGCCTCAAAATATTTGGCGATATTGGTACAATATCGCTGATACAATATTCTGAGAATACTGGCACAATATTCAATAGTTATATTGTCGAAAAGTAAAATGTGAACATTTTTCGATATTGGTCGAATATTGTTTAAATATTTCACCAATAGTTTCGGTGAAATATTTTCGAAGCGATAATGGCCTCAAAATATTGATCGATATTGGTACAATATCACTTGGATATATTGGAGGATGTCAATATACCTTGGTAAATTATTGATGAAGGTGACACCAGAGTCTGCCTTTTGATCGCCTTAACCACTGAGTGAGCTGACTTGAAAACAAGTTAAGAGAAGTATTTAATAAACTTTCGTAGGTTTTAGAAGACGTTCTATATGTAGAGCCACCTAGCGGATTTTTATCCAGGTTTGATCATGAAATAATTTAAATATGTTTCATTGAATATTCGGCCAATATTCAAATTTCATCTCAATCTAGATGTAGGAAACAATATGAAGACAATATTGTTTTAACGATATCGATAACTATTATTGAACCAATATTGACCCAATATTAATTAATAAGATTTGTTGAATATTGGCGAAATGATATTCAACCAATGTGTAATTACACTTGGAGATACAATATAGTTTTTATTCCTTGAATCGATATGAGGGGAATATTGGGATTGCAATATTTATTCTAGATGTTGAAAACGATGTGAAGACAATATTGTTTTATCGATATTGGTAAATATCATTGAACCAATATTGACTCAATATGAGTTATTACAATTTGTCAAATAAAGTGGAAATGATATTCAACCAATATGCTATCAAACTTGGAAATACAATATAGTTTTTTTTCCCTATAATCGATATGACTGGAATATTAGGATTGCAATATTTATTCTAGATGTGGAAGACAATATATAACCAATATTGTATTATCGATATTGGTAGAAATTATTCAACCAATATTGACCCAATATTTCATGTGATAATCTACATTCAAAACTAGTTCAACCAATATTCCACCAATATTATTATTATTATATTGTTTTTTGAATATTCACCCATATTGGACCAATATTGATTTTTCATTTACAATATATCTATATTGGCCCAATATGGAACCAAGATTCAGCCAATATGATGTGCTGCCTGGGTATAACCATCACCAATAGCACTGGTCAAACTGTATTGCCTACCTAGGTAATCGAATCGAATTGAAAGTAAATATAATGCGAAATAGTGTTCAACTACAAAAACAAAAGCGAGGCGTTATATTAAACGTAGCGCAGAAATCGAATTGCAGGCAGATTGAAAAGAAATAATTGAGGGTGGCGTAGCGAGAGCTCAGGCGCATGCGCACGGTAAAATCATACCATCAAAATACTATTACTTAGCATTCAATTCCCGCTTCACAATGCATAACGAAATATCAGCAGATGTCAAGCCAAAGTATAATTTAAAAAAATAAATAAATAAACAACTAAAATGCATATATAAACTTGCGTGACTCCAACGGTGAATGAGGCAGCTGCTAGCAGATACTCTGCAGACATGAAGTCGATACCAGTGATCAGGTGTTGTGGTGGGACAACCGGTATATGAGGTGTCTAGTTTACTGTCCCAGGAACTACGATGATTGGCCTCCCAGGGTTTCGGTCCGCGCTCCCCGTGATCATGGATTGTGGTGGGACAACCGGTATATAATGTGTCCCGTATACTGCTCCAGTAACTATGCTGATTGGCCTCTCAATGAAGGGATTGAAGACAGCATAACCAGATTTGAGATCCCGTAAAAAAAAACCCTAGGAAAAGAAATACTCTATTATTACGTGCACTGGAACAGAGTCCCCCCCTCTCCCAGTTCATTGAAAGAAAATTGAAAAGCAGAATGGGACGGCCTGGATGCACCAGACCCATTCACAAAACAAACTCAAAATTTCAAAAAAGCAAAAAAAACGAACAATTCTGTATAACTACCTTTCTCAATCATTAATGTAAATATGATAACAAATTGGGACATCCGGTACCAGTAAATATTGTAGTCACATAAACGACAAAATTACAATTCATTATTTATTTCATAGTTAGGATGAGCAATTATTGGAATTCGATAAACGCTGTGGGACATTCTTTATCACAATAATTTCGATTACATCAAAAAGAAAGAAATAAGCAGTATATTTCATTACCCGAATGCACCTAAAATTGTGGGACATCGACCGTTCAAATAAACTTTGTATAATTCCTTGAATCAGTTCAAAATTCATCTGTGGAATTCGCACAAAAAAATATGAGAAAAAAAATAGCATTCTGGTTCATTCAGCGTATGAATACGAAACTGATTTGCCAGTATTTTATTTGGCATATTTTATCCTTAATGCAGAAAACTTCCACGATACCACTGGGAAAGAATATTCTACGAAAATAATAATGTACATGGCTTTCAAAACTTGAAAAAAAATAATACGAAGATTTACTTACCCAGGCCACGGGGTTTTTTATGATGAATTGAATTTTCAACTAGCAGGACTTCGCGGGCACAGCTTTATTCCAGGTACAAGGTGGTAATCGGCCTCTACTGCACCTAATAAAAAGAGAAAAAAGCATTGATTCTCCAAAAGAAATTACACTAGTAGAGATATGAGATATGACCGGTACCTGTCAGGTACAAGATGAATGGGGATTCATAGATAAGAATAAATAAATAAGGCCTACCTTCTCCGTTTATTAGCTCCAATTTGCACTATGCTCACATGTACCGGTGACAAAAAAAAAACACTTCAATTCAATCCTCGTAAGAGTTTGACTCTGAATCGTACCTCCAAATAAATTTCACTATGTCAAACGAAATAATTCAGAGTCTCATGAAAGTGATATACAAAAAAAATCCCAACTAAGGGTGATTTAAAAATCACAGATATTTTTGCAATCAACAAGTGGTCAACTAGATCGTGTCACCTCCCGAGCAAGAAAGAGTAGCCAAAAATGAAACGTTGAACATGGACGAGTGGTGGTGGAGACCTTAGTCATGGTTAACCTCGATAGATGGCCCCTATGGTTTTCCGCAATGAAAATCTTCCGGCCCTAGTATTCATTACCAGAGCGATTAGATAATAACTAACACTTACGATACCAACTAACAACAATATACATATGTACATTTCCTAATCAACGATATTCCTCACAACGTTATGTTGATGAGCGGGTTATAAACAATCGCCACCTAGATTCCAGATCACACACACGATGCTGGACTAAGGATATTTAGCGGTTACTCTGAATAGTTTTTGAAATGCAAGATAAGAAAACTTTAATCACCTATGGTTTTTCTGGTCATATTCTAATTTATCGACAATTCGTGTTACCGGACTGGGTCGGTCGCGGCACCACCATCACAGCTTGGCTTGGACGATTTTTCATAATACGGGGCGTTCAGAACTACCGCGATGCACAGGGAAAATAAATTGAAGTGAGGGGAGATATAATAATCTATCCGTAATCGATTAGCTCACAACTTATTTATTTCAGGGAGGGTGAAGCGGCGCTGCGAGGATCAGAAGCACATAATTATCTTACAAGCATTTAAAATGTATTATCATATTCGATAAAGGATTTTACTGAATAAATTTATTAACATATTTACAAGTCAACTTATTGGTTCCTACAGGGTGAGCAACAATTATGAAAATTATAGTTAACGTTCATATTTGAACGTTACAGCGTTTCGCCAACAAAGTTAGCATGTAGTTTCTTTTTTTTTTGAATTGTATTCACACCAAAGGTTCCAAATATTCATTCATTTGATTTCTCAAATTTGTTCAACTTTTTATGCAGTTTCTGATCAAGTTGAAAAAAAAACGGGTTCGACTGTCGGTGGAACTTATTCGAATTGATTAAAAAATATTTAATATTATCATTAGTACGGCCAATATCTCAATTTTCCCGTTTTTTTGAAATATTTTTTGGACAATTGTTTGTTCCAATAAAAATGTAGATTTTCTAAAGGCGGTCAAAAAATATATTCTGGTGAATTGTGGGAATTCAAATTTTCATTTTCAGATTTTAGGGATTTTCACCACTTTATGATCGGTTTTTCAATAACCGGATTGTTGGGTTTCATTCGTTCGTTAAAGCTCTATAGATTACAATTTTGAAATTTCAGTTACGTTCATCCGTTTAGCCGCATTTGAAATTTGAAAAATTCTCGTTTTTTTGTAAAATCGCCAGGAAAAGCCTGTTAGCATTTTCAGATCTTCCTCAAAAACTATACACTTGTGCAGGGCATATAGGAGTATGCTTTCGAGAAATGTGAATGAGATTAAATCACTTACCGGACCTGTATCGTGGAAAGTTGAGAAAACAGAAAAAACCGTAAACATTTTTCCGGTTTTTCCAATCAAAAAAAAAACTGAAAAATACTGTCGTCAAATTATTCATGTGATTCAAATTTCAAAGTGATATCAAGGGTGCGAAATCTGGGCGTTTCGCAGATGGAGCCATATAAATAAAGTTTATGTGAGATGGTGGCATTTTCAGTCTTTTTCGCATTAAAAAGAATATACATGTGTGAAGTCATTCGTTGTCAGAATGGTGGTATCAGTAAAAGTCCTATGGTTTGAAAGGAATTCGAGTTCTTCATTCAACGCTGGTTCAGTATTAAGAATCGAACTAGGCGTTTCAAAGTTATAAACACTTGATTTTAATCTTGACATTTATCGTTGACTTGAAGTTCCAAAAGTGTCAGCGATAATTGTGTTAATTTCAGTGTGAAATCGAATCAATACTTATTTAAATATTTTCGAAATAAACTTTTACAATGACTCTCTGTTTATAAATTGATTTCCAATACCTGCTAAGAAATAATTTTGGAAAAGTGTAATGGCAAAAACCTCTTATTCTATCCATCAAAATATGATCGAGCCTCGGTTACAGACCGAACAAGAAGCTTTTTCATAAAGAGTGGAGACACTATTTAACAGAAGACCATATTCATTACTAATGAAAACTGGATTGAATAATTCAGTCTTTCGCCTAAATCTATACAATAGGTGATTTTGTCTGCAAATAACATACATAAAACAACTACTACCCGCTACGACCATAAAATTATATCTTTTGAATACTTACAAGAAATACTTTGCATTGCATTTTGAATATTATAGCTGTAATTATGTTCCAATTTGAATGGGAAAATAAATATGTATCGTTTCTTGAAGAATGGGCGACACTACTTGACGAATGACCATACATTTCTGATTAAAATTGGATTTAATAATCCAGCCCTTCGAATAAACCTATACAATAGGTATTTTCGTCGGTAGAAATCCCACAGAAAAAAACTACTACCCTCTAAGACCATTGGATTGTAACTGTTAAATACTTTGCAAATAATCCTAAAGAATAATTTTATAACAACAATAATATTTATTCACGTAGCAAAATACAATACAATACAATACAATACAATACAATACAATACAATACAATACAATACAATACAATACAATACAATACAATACAATACAATACAATACAATACAATACCCCCCATGTAGCATTCTCAAAAATATACTATTGAACTTCAATACCAATGAATGAGTCTAGCAAACAACAAGTGGAGTAATCCTATACAGATATATGGAAAGGCAAAAGAAAATCTGGAGAATTCGTCTACAATTATAAAGGAGATAAACGATTTTTAGGTATTGATGGTATGGGTCCTTTGAATTCTATATTGAGGCGTTCTAGTGCGGCAGTAGCTCTAAGTTCTGTTGAAATCAAGAGCAAAATCCGTTGATAATGCATTTCACCTCATCAAGCAGTACATCAATATTTCTCCATGTAACTGTGAAAGTGGTGTCGTCCGCAACCATAGTAAGGTGGCAATATTCCAGATATTCTGTCAAGACATTTGAATACAATAAAAATAGCAGTGGTCCTAGAACTGAGCCCTGGGCACTACGAGCTCAACGAAATTGCAACTCGATCTTAAATTTTTACATTTTAGTCATTTTGTGCCCTTCGAAGTAAGATTTAATCCATTTCAACAAGTTATTTGGGAAACTAAGTGGGATATTGATTTCATTGAAAATATGAACAGGATGTTCATAAAGTCAGTTGTGGAATCATCTGCGACTGAAAGTTGGAATTTAGTCGCTGTTTTCCTTCGTACAAGATAACCACTCTTGGAAGGGATTCCTGTTTTAAAGAGAAATATTCTCAATTGAAAATTTAATCAATACATGACTCCTCTGGAAATGGAAAAACCAACGATAAAATTGAAGTTACTTTTTTGTAATATCTAACAGAAAACAACTACTTCCCTGGTAAAAGCCACGCTAGACATTGAAGTACATCTGATAGATTTTGAGAGAGACCCTATATAACTTGAGAGAAAAAATCTGAAAGTGAAAATTTGCATTTTCATTCAGATAGTTGATTATTTATTAAATGTCCAGTTTCCATTGGAGATTCTTATCTATGAATGAGATAAGGGAGAATGTTATTCAGAAGTATCACTCACAGAAAATCGCTCATTCCATTAATGCGTGAATAATTGCATCTATTCGCTAGGCCTCCAATACATTTTGGTCGACAAAAATCTATTTCACTCTTCTAAGATCATCAGGGAGGTCGGAAGAATTGGAAAACATACCCTTCAGAAGCAATTTCACACTGTAATGAGGAATTGTTGGACTATTTCTTGTGGGGTGAAACTTTGAAAATATTTTTCTGACATAAAACCTGTCATGGGTATGGCATGTTGATTTCATTGAAAATATGAACAGGATGTTCATAAAGTCAGTTGTGGAATCATTTGCGACTGAAAGTTGGAATTTAGTCGCTGTTTTCCATCGTACAAGATAACCTCTCTTGGAAGGGATTCATGTTTTAAAGAGAAACATTCTCAATTGAAAATTGAATCAATACATTACTCCTCTGGAAATGGAAAAACCTACGATAAAATTGAAGTTACTTTTTTGTAATATCTAACAGAAAACAACTACTTCCCGGCAAAAGCCACGCTGGACATTGAACTACATCTGATAGATATTGAGGAGACCCTATATAACTTGAGAGAAAAAATCTGAAAGTGAAAATTTGCATTTTCATTCAGATAGTTGATTATTTATTAAATGTCCAGTTTCCATTGGAGATTCTTATCTATGAATGAGATAAGGGAGAATGTTATTCAGAAGTATCACTCACAGAAAATCGCTCATTCCATTGATGCGTGAATAATTGCTCTTTCGCTAGGCCTCCAATACATTTTGGTCGACAAAAATCTATTTCACTCTTCTAAGATCATTAGGAAGGTCGGAAGAATTGGAAAACATACTCTTCAGAAGCAATTTCACACTGTAATGAGGAATTGTTGGACTATTTCTTGTGGGGTGAAACTTTGAAAAAACAATTGAAAATTCAGGAGACACTGTGTCAAACGCTTTTGATAAGTCAAAAAATAAAGACATTGAAAAGTTATTCGAATCCACCTCTCAATAAATACGATTCAGTAAGTGATATGTTGCAGTTTCAATTGATTTGCTTTTTCTTAATCTATGTTGGTCTTTGCAAAGTATATTATTGTCCTCCAAATAGTTTTTAATCCTGTTTGAGAACATTTTTTCAAAAAATATATCCAGTGAGCGGAGCAGAGATTTTCCTATAATTTTCGACATAAGAGGTATTACTAATGCGTTTTTGAATTCTTCGGGAAAGTATTCCTGCAAAAATGACTGATTTATTAGTTAAAGGAGTGATTATAACACCAATAACAAGTTTTATTTTTTATATTGTGTATTGTCTACTCAAGAAAGAAGCAAGGTGTCCTGCCCTATCATGACGGTGATCATTACATTACCATAATCCTATACAATAGGAAAAATTGGGTAGAAAATCTATCATAAAACAACTACTTTCCTGGCTAATACCACGACGAACGTTGAATTACATCCAATGAATTCATCCTCCAGTAGACTTTTTATTTTTTGATATTTTTTGTTCATTCTGGTTCATTGATAGGATCATTCTGGAAAGGATGAATTATATTGTGACATCTTGACACTGTATACAAGGAAGTGAAATGTTTTGCCCAAAATTACTTAGAGTTGCGAATTTGGTAGTAATTAAGAAATTGTAAGCAAATAATTCTGATATTTACTTCAGTTCTGTAATTTCTTGATAGGAGATGATATTTATCGGTTATCCCCATGATTTTTCTTTAAATTTTCATCGCGATTTTCTTGGTTCCTACCATATATTGTCACGTCATCCAAATAGGCGTAAGTACTTTTGATATTTTCTCTTTCTATGGTACCATCTATTGTTCACTGGAAACAGAAAATTCCATTACTCCATTTGTGACTCCAAATGTAATTCTAGTAAACTGATATAATTTTCCCCCTGCCTCGAAAGCAGTATTTGGTCTATCTTTTAAGTGAATACGAATTTGCAGGGGGTGTTACGATGTTAAATAGAGCTGCTTATGCATTTCCAACATTTATTTATTTATTAAATTATATTATATTATATTATATTATATTATATTATATTATATTATATTATATTATATTATATTATATTATATTATATTATATTATATTATATTATATTATATTATATTATATTATATTATATTATATTATATTATATTATATTATATTATATTATATTATATTATATTATATTATATTATATTATATTATATTATATTATATTATATTATATTATATTATATTATATTATATTATAAAACAAAAAATTTTCAAAAAAAAGTCAACAAAAAAAATTCAAAAAATAATATCAAAAAAAGAAAATTTTCGAAAAAAAAATTCAAAAAAAATAAAACAAAAATTTCAAAAAAAAAATATAAAAAAAAATTTTTAAAAAAATCTAAATAAAAATTCAAAAAAAAGTTTGAAAAAAAATTTAAAAATGGAGAAAAAAATTTCGAAAAAAAAATTTTCAAAAAAAAAATTACAAAAAAAATATTGGAAAATAGAAATTTTCAAAAAAAAAATTTCAAAAACTTTCAAAAAAAATTTCAAAAAAAAATTTCAAAAAAAAAGTTAAAAAAATTAAAAAAAAATTCAAAAACTTTCAAAAAAAACTATAAAAAAAAAATTTTCGAAAGAAAAAATTGTCAAAATTTCAAAAAAAAATTCAAAAAAAATTTAAAAATTTTTCAGAAAAAAATATTTTTCAAAAAAAAATATTTAAAAATAAAAATTTTCAAAAAAAAATTTCAAAAACTTTCAAAAAAAAATTTCAAAAAAAATTTTCAAAAATAAAAAATTTTCAGAAAAAAATTCAAAAAAAAATTTCATAAAAAGCTTTCAAAAAGAAATTTCCAAAAAAAATTTCAAAAAAGACCAAATAATCATAAAAAAATATCAAACAAAAAATTTAAAAAAAAAATAAAAAAAAATTTCAAAAATAAAATTTTCAAAACAAATTTCAAAAAAAATTTCTAAAAAACTCAAAAAAAAATAAAACAAAGATTTCAAAAATAAAATTCAAAAAAAATATAAAAAAAATCAAAAATATTCAAAAAAATGTTTAAAAAAAAATTCAAAAACGGAGAAAAAAAATTCAAAAAAAAATTTCTAAAAGAATGTTCAAGAAAAAATTTTAAAAACTTTCAAAGAAAATTTTCAAAAAAAAATTCAAAAAAAGTTTCAAAAAAAAGTTCGAAAAGAAATTTTTAAAAAAATTCAAAATAAAGATTTTTCAAAAAAAAATTTTAAAAAAAATTCAAATGAAATTTTCAAAAAAAAAAATTTCTAAAAAAAAATTTCAAAAAAATATTGTAAAAAAAAATTTCAAAAAAAAAAATTTTCAAAAAAAAAAATTGAAAAAAAATTTTCAATAAAAAATTTCAAAAACTTTCAAAAAAAAATTTTAAAAAAAATTTCAAAAATAAAATTTTCAAAACAAATTTCAAAAAAAAATTCTAAAAAACTCAAAAAAAAATAAAACAAAGATTTCAAAAATAAAATTAAAAAAAAATATAAAAAAATCAAAAAAATTCAAAAAAATGTTAAAAAAAAATTCAAAAACGGAGAAAAAAAATTCAAAAAAAAATTTCCAAAAAGTTTTAAAAAAAATATTTCAAAAAGAAATTTTAAAAAAAATTTCAATAAAAAATTTTCAAAAAAAATTCAAAAAAAGTTTTCATGAAAATTTTTCAAATAAAAAGTTCAGAAAAAATTTCAAAAAAAAAATCAAAAAAAAAATTTCAGAGAAAATTTCAAAAAAATTTCAAAAACGTGAAAAAAAAATTCGAAAAAAAAATTTTCAAAATAATAATATCAAAAAAAGGAAATTTTCGAAAAAAAAATTAAAAAATTTTCAAAAAAAAAAATTTTCAAAAAAAAAATTCAAAAAAGATTTCAAAAAAAAATATCAAAAAATTTTTAAAAAAATTCAAAAAAAAATAAAACAAAAATTTCAAAAAAAAAATTCAAAAAAAATTTTTAAAAAAATCAAAATAAAAATTCAAAAAAAGTTTAAAAAAATTTCAAAGACGGAAAAAAAATCGAAAAAAAAAATTCAAAAAAAAAACTTTCAAAAAAAGAATATTGGAAAATAGAAATTTTCAAAAAAATTTTTTAAAAACTTTCAAAAAAAAATTTCAAAAAAAAATTTTCAAAGAACAAATTTTCAGAAAAATTTTCAAATAAAAAAATTTCAAAAAGGATTTCAAAAAAAAATTTTCAAAAAAAACTTTCATCAAAAATTTCCAAAAAAAAATCCGGAAAAAAATTTTCAAAAAAAATTTTAAAAAAATTTCAAAAAATAATATCAAAAAAAGAAAATTTTCGAAAAAAAAATTGAAAAGTTTTCAAAAAAAAAATTTCAAAAAAAAATAAATTAAAAAAAATCAAAAAAAATTTCAAAAAAGATTTCAAAAAAAAATATCAAAAAAAAATTTTAAAAAAATAAAACAAAAATTTCAAAAAAATATTTCAAAAAAAAAATTCAAAAAAAATAAAACAAAAATTTCAAAAAAGCTTTCAAAAAAAATTCCGAAAAAAATTACGAAAAAAATTTTCAAAAAAAAAATCATAAAAAAATTTCCAAAAAAAAGTTAAAAAAAATTTCAAAAAATAATATCAAAAAAAGAAAATTTTCGAAAAAACAAATAAAAAAATTTCAAAAAAGATTTCAAAAAAAAAAATTTCAAAAAAAATTTCGAAATAAAATTCAAAAAAACTCAACAAAAAAAATAAAACAAAAATTTCAAAAAAGTTTTCAAAAGAAAAAAATGTCAAAATTTCAAAAAAAAATTTCAAAAAAAATAAAAAAAAATTCAGAAACGGAAAAAAAAATTCGAAAAAAAAATTTTCGAAAAAATTATTTTTCAAAAAAAAATATTTAAAAATGAAAATTTTCAAAAAAAATTTTAAAAACTTTCAAAAAAAAATTCAAAAAAAAATTTTGAAAAATAAAAAATTTTCAGAAAAAATTTCAAAAAAAAATTTCATAAAAAGCTTTCAAAAAGAAATTTCCAAAAAAAATTTCAAAAAAAACTTTAAAAAAATGAAAAAAAAAATTCAAAAACTTTCAAAAAAAAATATCAAAAAAAAAAATTTCAAAAAAAAATTTCAAAAAAAAGTTTCAAAAAAAAATTCATAAAAAAATTTTTTTTTAAAAAGTTTCAAAAAAATAATTTTAAAAAAAAATTTTTCAAAAAAAAAAATTTGAAAAAAAAATTCCAAAAAAAAATTTCAAATAAAAAAATTTCAAAAAGGATTTCAAAAAAAAAAAATTCAAAAAAAATTTCGAAATAAAATTCAAAAAAACTCAACAAAAAAAATAAAACAAAAATTTCAAAAAAGTTTTCAAAAGAAAAAAATGTCAAAATTTCAAAAAAAATAAAAAAAATTTTCAGAAACGGAAAAAAAAAATTTGAAAAAACAATTTTCGAAAAAAATATTTTTCAAAAAAAATATTTAAAAATGAAAATTTTCAAAAAAAAATTTTTAAAACTTTCAAAAAAAAATTTCAAAAAAAAATTTCAAAAATAAAAAATTTTCAGAAAAAATTTCAAAAAAAAATTTCATAAAAAGCTTTCAAAAAGAAATTCCAAAAAAAAAGATTTCGAAAAAAAAATTTTCAAAACACAAAAAAAATCAAAAAAAAATATCAACATTAGAAAATTAAAAAAAAATTTAAAAAAAATTTCAAAAAAAAAATTTAAAATATTTCAAAAAAAATTCAGGAAAAAATTATAAAAACTTTCAAAGAAAATTTCCAAAAAAAAAATTTCAAAAAAAGTTTCAAAAAAAAAATTTCAAAAAGAAATTTTAAAAAAATTTCAAAATAAAAATTTTTCAAAAAAAAAATTCAAAAAAAAAAAATTTCAAAAAAAAAATTCAAATGGAATTTTCAAAAAAAAAATTTCTAAGAAAAAATTTCAAGAAAAAATTTTTAAAAAAAATTTAAAAAAATCAAAAGAAAAATTCAAAAAGAAGTTTGAAAAAAAAATTCAAAAAGGGAGAATAAAAATTCGAAAAAAAAAATTTCAAAAAAAAAATATTGGAAAATGGAAATTTTCAAAAAAAATTTCAAAAACTTTCAAAAAAAAATTCAAAAAAAATTTTTCAAAGAAAAAATTTTCAGAAAAAATTTCAAAAAAAAATTTCAAAAAAAACTTTAAAAAAATGAAAGAAAAAATTTCAAAAAAACTTTAAAAAAATGAAAAAAAAAATTCAAAAACTTTCAAAAAAAAATATCAAAAAAATTTTTCAAAAAAATATTTCAAAAATAAGTTTCAAAAAAAAATTCATAAAAAATTTTTTTTAAAAAAGTTTCAAAAAAATAATTTTAAAAAAAATTTTTTTCAAAAAAAAAAGTGAAAAAAAAATTCCAAAAAAAAATTTCAAATAAAAAAATTTCAAAAAAAAAATTTCAAAAAAAATTTCGAAATAAAATTCAAAAAAACTCAACAAAAAAAATAAAACAAAAATTTCAAAAAAGTTTTCAAAAGAAAAAAATGTCAAAATTTCAAAAAAAATAAAAAAAAATTCAGAAACGGAAAAAAAAATTCGAAAAAAAAATTTTCGAAAAAATTATTTTTCAAAAAAAAATATTTAAAAATGAAAATTTTCAAAAAAAATTTTAAAAACTTTCAAAAAAAAAATTCAAAAATAAATTTTCAGAAAAAATTTCAAAAAAAAATTTCATAAAAAGCTTTCAAAAAGAAATTTCCAAAAAAAATTTTCGAAAAAAAAATTTTCAAAACAGACAAAAAAAATCAAAAAAAAAACAACAATAGAAAATTTAAAAAAAAAAATTCAAAAAAAAAATTTTGAAACAATTCAAAAAAAAAATTCAGGAAAATATTTTAAAAACTTTCAAAGAAAATTTCCAAAAAAAAAATTCAAAAAAAGTTTCAAAAAAAAAATTTCAAAAAGAAATTTTAAAACATTTCAAAAAAAAATTCAGGAAAAAATTTTAAAAACTTTCAAAGAAAATTTCAAAAAAAAAATTTCGAAATAAAAATTTTTCAAAAAAAAATTTCAAAAAAAAATTCAAAAAAAAAATTCTAAAAAAAAATTTCTAAAAAAAAAAATTCTAAAAAAAATTCTAAAAAATAATTTCAAAAAAAAATTGAAAAAAAAGTTTCAATAAAAAATTTCAAAAACTTTCAAAAAAAAATTTCAAAAAAATTTTCGAAATAAAATTCAAAAAAACTCAACAAAAAAAATAAAACAAAAATTTCAAAAAAGTTTTCAAAAGAAAAAAATGTTTCAAAATAAAATTTCAAAAAAAATAAAAAATATTTTCAGAAACGGAAAAAAAAATTCGAAAAAAAAATTTTCGAAAAAAATATTTTTCAAAAAAAAATATTTAAAAATGAAAATTTAAAAAAAAAAAATTTAAAAATTTTCAAAAAAAAATTTTAAAAATTTTCAAAAAAAAATTTTAAAAACTTTCAAAAAAAAATTTCAAAAATTTTCAGAAAAAATTTCAAAAAAAAATTTCAAAAAAAAATTTCATAAAAAGCTTTCAAAAAGAAATTTCCAAAAAAAAAATTTCGAAAAAAAATTTTTCAAAATAGACAAAAAAAATCAAAAAAATATTTCAAAAAAAAATTTTAAAACATTTCAAAAAAAAAATTCAGGAAAAAATTTTAAAAACTTCAAAGAAAATTTCCAAAAAAAAAATTTCAAAAAAAGTTTTTAAAAAAAATTTCAAAAAGAAATTTTAAAACATTTCAAAAAAAAATTCAGGAAAAAATTTTAAAAACTTTCAAAGAAAATTTCAAAAAAAAAATTTCAAAAAAAGTTTCAAAAAAAAATTTCAAAAAGAAATTTAAAAAAAATTTCAAAATAAAAATTTTTCAAAAATAAGTTTAAAAAAAAAATTCATAAAAAAAATTTTTTAAAAAAGTTTCAAAAAAATAATTTAAAAAAATATTTTTTTCAAAAAAAAAAGTTTGAAAAAAAAATTTCAAAAAAAAATTTCAAATAAAAAAATTTCAAAAAAGATTTCAAAAAAAAAAATTCAAAAAAAATTTCGAAATAAAATTCAAAAAAACTCAACAAAAAAAATAAAACAAAAATTTCAAAAAAGTTTTCAAAAGAAAAAAATGTCAAAATTTCAAAAAAAAATTCAAAAAAAATAAAAAAAATTTCAGAAACGGAAAAAGAAAATTCGAAAAAAAAAATTTCGAAAAAATTATTTTTCAAAAAAAAATTTTAAAAACTTTCAAAAAAAAATTTAAAAAAAAATTTTCAAAAATAAAAAATTTTCAGAAAAAATTTCAAAAAAAAATTTCATAAAAAGCTTTCAAAAAGAAATTTCCAAAAAAAAATTTTCGAATAAAAATTTTTCAAAACAGACAAAAAAAATCAAAAAAAAATATCAACAATAGAAAATTTAAAAAAAAAATTCAAAAAAAAAATTTTGAAACATTTCAAAAAAAATATTCAGGAAAAATTTTTAAAAACTTTCAAAGAAAATTTCCAAAAAAAAAAATTCAAAAAAAGTTTCAAAAAAAAATTTCAAAAAGAAATTTTAAAACATTTCAAAAAAAAATTCAGGAAAAAATTTTAAAAACTTTCAAAGAAAATTTCAAAAAAAAAATTTCAAAAAAAGTTTCAAAAAAAAAATTCAAAAAGAAATTTAAAGAAAATTTCAAAATAAAAATTTTTCAAAAAAAAATTTCAAAAAAAAATTCAAATGGAATATTCAAAAAAAAAATTTCTAAAAAAAAAATTCAAAAAAAAATTCTAAAAAATAATTTTAAAAAAAATTGAAAAAAAAGTTTCAATAAAAAATTTCAAAAACTTTCAAAAAAAAATTTCAAAAAAAAATTCGAAATAAAATTCAAAAAAACTCAACAAAAAAAATAAAACAAAAATTTCAAAAAAGTTTTCAAAAGAAAAAAATGTCAAAATTTCAAAAAAAAATTTCAAAAAAAATAAAAAATATTTTCAGAAACGGAAAAAAAAATTCGAAAAAAAAATTTTCGAAAAAAATATTTTTCAAAAAAAAATATTTAAAAATGAAAATTTTCAAAAAAAAATTTTAAAAATTTTCAAAAAAAATTTTTAAAAATTTTCAAAAAAAATTTTTAAAAACTTTCAAAAAAAAATTTCAAAAATTTTTTTCAAAAATAAAAAATTTTCAGAAAAAATTTCAAAAAAAAATTTCATAAAAAGTTTTCAAAAAGAAATTTCCAAAAAAAAATTTTCGAAAAAAATTTTTTCAAAATAGACAAAAAAAATCAAAAAAAAATATCAACAATAGAAAATTTAAAAAGAAAATAAAAAAAAAATTTCAAAACAAAATTTTCAATAAAAAATTTCAAAAACTTTCAAAAAATAAATTTTAAAAAAATTTCAAAAATGAAATTTTCAATAAAAATTTCGAAAAAAATTCCAAAAAAAAATTTCAATTAAAAAAATTTCAAAATAATTTCAAAAAAAATTTCGAAATAAAATTCAAAAAAACTCAACAAAAAAAATAATACAAAAATTTCAAAAAAGTTTTCAAAACAAAAAAATGTCAAAATTTCAAAAAAAAATTTCAAAAAAAATAAAAAAAAATTTCAGAAACGGAAAAAAAAATTCGAAAAAAAAATTTTCGAAAAAAAAATTTTTCAAAAAAAAATATTTAAAAATGAAAATTTTCAAAAAAAAATTTTAAAAACTTTCAAAAAAAAATTTCAAAAAAAATTTTCAAAAATAAAAAATTTTCGGAAAAAATTTCAAAAAAAAATTTCATAAAAAGCTTTCAAAAAGAAATTTCCAAAAAAAAATTTTCGAAAAAAAATTATCAACAATAGAAAATTTAAAAAAAATTTAAAAAAAATTTCAAAAAAATTTTTAAAACATTTCAAAAAAAATTCAGGAAAAAATTTTAAAAACTTTCAAAGAAAATTTCCAAAAAAAAAATTCAAAAAAAGTTTCAAAAAAAAAATTTCAAAAAGAAATTTCAAAACATTTCAAAAAAAAATTCAGGAAAAAATTTTAAAAACTTTCAAAGAAAATTTCAAAAAAAAAATTTCGAAAAAAGTTTCAAAAAAAAATTCAAAAAGAAATTTAAATAAAATTTCAAAATAAAAATTTTTCAAAAAAAAATTTCAAAAAAAAAATTCAAATGGAATTTTCAAAAAAAAATTCTAAAAAAAAATTTCTAAAAAAAAAAATTCAAAAAAAAATTCTAAAAAATAATTGAAAAAAAAGTTTCAATAAAAAATTTCAAAAACTTTCAAAAAAAAATTTCAAAAAAAATTTCGAAATAAAATTCAAAAAAACTCAACAAAAAAAATAAAACAAAAATTTCAAAAAAGTTTTCAAAAGAAAAAAATGTCAAAATTTCCAAAAAAAATTTCAAAAAAAATAAAAAATATTTTCAGAAACGGAAAAAAAAATTCGAAAAAAAAATTTTCGGAAAAAAATATTTTTCAAAAAAAATATTTAAAAATGAAAATTTTCAAAAAAAAATTTTAAAAATTTTCAAAAAAAATTTTTAAAAATTTTCAAAAAAAATTTTTAAAAACTTTCAAAAAAAAATTTCAAAAATTTTTTTCAAAAATAAAAAATTTTCAGAAAAAATTTCAAAAAAAAATTTCATAAAAAGCTTTCAAAAAGAAATTTCCAAAAAAAAATTTTCGAAAAAAAATTTTTCAAAATAGACAAAAAAAATCAAAAAAAATATCAACAATAGAAAATTTAAAAAGAAAATAAAAAAAAATTTCAAAAAAAAATTTTAAAACATTTCAAAAAAAAAATTCAGGAAAAAATTTTAAAAACTTCTAAGAAAATTTCCAAAAAAAAAATTTCAAAAAAAGTTTAAAAAAAAAATTTCAAAAAGAAATTTTAAAACATTTCAAAAAAAAAATTCAGGAAAAAATTTTAAAAACTTTCAAAGAAAATTTCCAAAAAAAAAATTTCAAAAAAAGTTTCAAAAAAAAATTTCAAAAAGAAATTTAAAAAAAATTTCAAAATAAAAATTTTTCAAAAATAAGTTTCAAAAAAAATCATAAAAAAAATTTTTTAAAAAAGTTTCAAAAAAATAATTTAAAAAAACATTTTTTTCAAAAAAAAAAGTTTGAAAAAAAAATTCCAAAAAAAAATTTCAAATAAAAAAATTTCAAAAAAGATTTCAAAAAAAAAAATTCAAAAAAAAATTCGAAATAAAATTCAAAAAAACTCAACAAAAAAAATAAAACAAAAATTTCAAAAAAGTTTTCAAAAGAAAAAAATGTCAAAATTTCAAAAAAAAAATTCAAAAAAAATAAAAAAAATTTCAGAAACGGAAAAAGAAAATTCGAAAAAAAAAATTTCGAAAAAATTATTTTTCAAAAAAAAATTTTAAAAACTTTCAAAAAAAAATTTTAAAAAAATTTTTCAAAAATAAAAAATTTTCAGAAAAAATTTCAAAAAAAAATTTCATAAAAAGCATTCAAAAAGAAATTTCCAAAAAAAAATTTTCGAATAAAAAATTTTCAAAACAGACAAAAAAAATCAAAAAAAAATATCAACAATAGAAAATTTAAAAAAAAAATTCAAAAAAAAAATTTTGAAACATTTCAAAAAAAATATTCAGGAAAAAATTTTAAAAACTTTCATCAAAAATTTCCAAAAAAAAATTCCGGAAAAAAATTTTCAAAAAAAATTTTAAAAAAATTTCAAAAAATAATATCAAAAAAAGAAAATTTTCGAAAAAAAAATTAAAAAGTTTTCAAAAAAAAAATTTCAAAAAAAAATAAATTAAAAAAAATCAAAAAAAATTTCAAAAAAGATTTCAAAAAAAAATATCAAAAAAAAATTTTAAAAAAATAAAACAAAAATTTCAAAAAAATATTTCAAAAAAAAATTCAAAAAAAATAAAACAAAAATTTCAAAAAAGCTTTCAAAAAAAATTCCGAAAAAAATTACGAAAAAAATTTTCAAAAAAAAAATCATAAAAAAATTTCCAAAAAAAAGTTAAAAAAAATTTCAAAAAATAATATCAAAAAAAGAAAATTTTCGAAAAAACAAATAAAAAAATTTCAAAAAAGATTTCAAAAAAAAAATTTCAAAAAAAATTTCGAAATAAAATTCAAAAAAACTCAACAAAAAAAATAAAACAAAAATTTCAAAAAAGTTTTCAAAAGAAAAAAATGTCAAAATTTCAAAAAGAAATTTCAAAAAAAATAAAAAAAAATTCAGAAACGGAAAAAAAAATTCGAAAAAAAAATTTTCGAAAAAATTATTTTTCAAAAAAAAATATTTAAAAATGAAAATTTTCAAAAAAAATTTTAAAAACTTTCAAAAAAAAAATTCAAAAAAAAATTTTGAAAAATAAAAAATTTTCAGAAAAAATTTCAAAAAAAAATTTCATAAAAAGCTTTCAAAAAGAAATTTCCAAAAAAAATTTCAAAAAAAACTTAAAAAAAATGAAAAAAAAAATTCAAAAACTTTCAAAAAAAAATATCAAAAAAAAAAATTTCAAAAAAAAATTTCAAAAAAAAGTTTCAAAAAAAAATTCATAAAAATTTTTTTTTTTTAAAAGTTTCAAAAAAATAATTTTAAAAAAAAATTTTTCAAAAAAAAAAATTTGAAAAAAAAATTCCAAAAAAAAATTTCAAATAAAAAAATTTCAAAAAGGATTTCAAAAAAAAAAATTTCAAAAAAAATTTCGAAATAAAATTCAAAAAAACTCAACAAAAAAAATAAAACAAAAATTTCAAAAAAGTTTTCAAAAGAAAAAAATGTCAAAATTTCAAAAAAAATAAAAAAAATTTTCAGAAACGGAAAAAAAAAATTTGAAAAAACAATTTTCGAAAAAAATATTTTTCAAAAAAAATATTTAAAAATGAAAATTTTCAAAAAAAAATTTTTAAAACTTTCAAAAAAAAATTTCAAAAAAAAATTTCAAAAATAAAAAATTTTCAGAAAAAATTTCAAAAAAAAATTTCATAAAAAGCTTTCAAAAAGAAATTTCCAAAAAAAAAATTTCGAAAAAAAAATTTTCAAAACACAAAAAAAATCAAAAAAAAATATCAACATTAGAAAATTTAAAAAAAAATTTAAAAAAAATTTCAAAAAAAAATTTTAAAATATTTCAAAAAAAATTCAGGAAAAAATTATAAAAACTTTCAAAGAAAATTTCCAAAAAAAAAATTTCAAAAAAAGTTTCAAAAAAAAAATTTCAAAAAGAAATTTTAAAAAAATTTCAAAATAAAAATTTTTCAAAAAAAAAATTCAAAAAAAAAAATTTCAAAAAAAAAATTCAAATGGAATTTTCAAAAAAAAAATTTCTAAGAAAAAATTTCAAGAAAAAATTTTTAAAAAAAATTTAAAAAAATCAAAAGAAAAATTCAAAAAGAAGTTTGAAAAAAAAATTCAAAAAGGGAGAATAAAAATTCGAAAAAAAAAATTTCAAAAAAAAAATATTGGAAAATGGAAATTTTCAAAAAAAATTTCAAAAACTTTCAAAAAAAAATTCAAAAAAAATTTTTCAAAGAAAAAATTTTCAGAAAAAATTTCAAAAAAAAATTTCAAAAAAAACTTTAAAAAAATGAAAGAAAAAATTTCAAAAAAACTTTAAAAAAATGAAAAAAAAAATTCAAAAACTTTCAAAAAAAAATATCAAAAAAAATTTTCAAAAAAATATTTCAAAAATAAGTTTCAAAAAAAAATTCATAAAAATTTTTTTTAAAAAAAGTTTCAAAAAAATAATTTTAAAAAAAATTTTTTTCAAAAAAAAAAGTGAAAAAAAAATTCCAAAAAAAAATTTCAAATAAAAAAATTTCAAAAAAGATTTCAAAAAAAAAATTTCAAAAAAAATTTCGAAATAAAATTCAAAAAAACTCAACAAAAAAAATAAAACAAAAATTTCAAAAAAGTTTTCAAAAGAAAAAAATGTCAAAATTTCAAAAAAAATAAAAAAAAATTCAGAAACGGAAAAAAAAATTCGAAAAAAAAATTTTCGAAAAAATTATTTTTCAAAAAAAAATATTTAAAAATGAAAATTTTCAAAAAAAATTTTAAAAACTTTCAAAAAAAAAATTCAAAAAAAAATTTTGAAAAATAAAAAATTTTCAGAAAAAATTTCAAAAAAAAATTTCATAAAAAGCTTTCAAAAAGAAATTTCCAAAAAAAATTTTCGAAAAAAAAATTTTCAAAACAGACAAAAAAAATCAAAAAAAAAACAACAATAGAAAATTTAAAAAAAAAATTCAAAAAAAAAATTTTGAAACAATTCAAAAAAAAAATTCAGGAAAATATTTTAAAAACTTTCAAAGAAAATTTCCAAAAAAAAAATTCAAAAAAAGTTTCAAAAAAAAAATTTCAAAAAGAAATTTTAAAACATTTCAAAAAAAAATTCAGGAAAAAATTTTAAAAACTTTCAAAGAAAATTTCAAAAAAAAAATTTCAAAAAAAGTTTCAAAAAAAAAATTCAAAAAGAAATTTAAAAAAAATTTCGATATAAAAATTTTTCAAAAAAAAATTTCAAAAAAAATTCAAAAAAAAAATTCTAAAAAAAAATTTCTAAAAAAAAAATTCTAAAAAAAATTCTAAAAAATAATTTCAAAAAAAAATTGAAAAAAAAGTTTCAATAAAAAATTTCAAAAACTTTCAAAAAAAAATTTCAAAAAAAATTTCGAAATAAAATTCAAAAAAACTCAACAAAAAAAATAAAACAAAAATTTCAAAAAAGTTTTCAAAAGAAAAAAATGTTTCAAAATAAAATTTCAAAAAAAATAAAAAATATTTTCAGAAACGGAAAAAAAAATTCGAAAAAAAAATTTTCGAAAAAAATATTTTTCAAAAAAAAATATTTAAAAATGAAAATTTTCAAAAAAAAATTTTAAAAATTTTCAAAAAAAATTTTTAAAAATTTTCAAAAAAAAATTTTAAAAACTTTCAAAAAAAAATTTCAAAAATTTTCAGAAAAAATTTCAAAAAAAAATTTCAAAAAAAAATTTCATAAAAAGCTTTCAAAAAGAAATTTCCAAAAAAAAAATTTTCGAAAAAAAATTTTTCAAAATAGACAAAAAAAATCAAAAAAATATTTCAAAAAAAAATTCAGGAAAAAATTTTAAAAACTTCAAAGAAAATTTCCAAAAAAAAAATTTCAAAAAAAGTTTGAAAAAAAAATTTCAAAAAGAAATTTTAAAACATTTCAAAAAAAAAATTCAGGAAAAAATTTTAAAAACTTTCAAAGAAAATTTCCAAAAAAAAAATTTCAAAAAAAGTTTCAAAAAAAAATTTCAAAAAGAAATTTAAAAAAAATTTCAAAATAAAAATTTTTCAAAAATAAGTTTCAAAAAAAAATTCATAAAAAAAATTTTTTAAAAAAGTTTCAAAAAAATAATTTAAAAAAATATTTTTTTCAAAAAAAAAAGTTTGAAAAAAAAATTCCAAAAAAAAATTTCAAATAAAAAAATTTCAAAAAAGATTTCAAAAAAAAAAATTCAAAAAAAATTTCGAAATAAAATTCAAAAAAACTCAACAAAAAAAATAAAACAAAAATTTCAAAAAAGTTTTCAAAAGAAAAAAATGTCAAAATTTCAAAAAAAAAATTCAAAAAAAATAAAAAAATTTTCAGAAACGGAAAAAGAAAATTCGAAAAAAAAAATTTCGAAAAAATTATTTTTCAAAAAAAAATTTTAAAAACTTTCAAAAAAAAATTTAAAAAAAAATTTTCAAAAATAAAAAATTTTCAGAAAAAATTTCAAAAAAAAATTTCATAAAAAGCTTTCAAAAAGAAATTTCCAAAAAAAAATTTTCGAATAAAAAATTTTCAAAACAGACAAAAAAAATCAAAAAAAAATATCAACAATAGAAAATTTTAAAAAAAAATTCAAAAAAAAAATTTTGAAACATTTCAAAGAAAATTTCCAAAAAAAAAATTCAAAAAAAGTTTCAAAAAAAAAATTTCAAAAAGAAATTTTAAAACATTTCAAAAAAAAATTCAGGAAAAAATTTTAAAAACTTTCAAAGAAAATTTCAAAAAAAAAATTTCAAAAAAAGTTTCAAAAAAAAAATTCAAAAAGAAATTTAAAGAAAATTTCAAAATAAAAATTTTTCAAAAAAAAATTTCAAAAAAAAAATTCAAATGGAATTTTCAAAAAAAAAATTCTAAAAAAAAAATTCAAAAAAAAATTCTAAAAAATAATTTTAAAAAAAATTGAAAAAAAAGTTTCAATAAAAAATTTCAAAAACTTTCAAAAAAAAATTTCAAAAAAAAATTCGAAATAAAATTCAAAAAAACTCAACAAAAAAAATAAAACAAAAATTTCAAAAAAGTTTTCAAAAGAAAAAAATGTCAAAATTTCAAAAAAAATAAAAAATATTTTCAGAAACGGAAAAAAAAATTCGAAAAAAAAATTTTCGAAAAAAATATTTTTCAAAAAAAAATATTTAAAAATGAAAATTTTCAAAAAAAAATTTTAAAAATTTTCAAAAAAAATTTTTAAAAATTTTCAAAAAAAAATTTTAAAAACTTTCAAAAAAAAATTTCAAAAATTTTTTTCAAAAATAAAAAATTTTCAGAAAAAATTTCAAAAAAAAATTTCATAAAAAGTTTTCAAAAAGAAATTTCCAAAAAAAAATTTTCGAAAAAAAATTTTTCAAAATAGACAAAAAAAATCAAAAAAAAATATCAACAATAGAAAATTTAAAAAGAAAATAAAAAAAAAATTTCAAAAAAAATTTTTAAAACATTTCAAAAAAAAATTCAGGAAAAAATTTTAAAAACTTCAAAGAAAATTTCCAAAAAAAAAATTTCAAAAATAGTTTCAAAATAAAAATTTCAAAAAGAAATTTTAAAACATTTCAAAAAAAAATTCAGGAAAAAATTTTAAAAACTTTCAAAGAAAATTTCCAAAAAAAAAATTTCAAAAAAAGTTTCAAAAAAAAATTTCAAAAAGAAATTTTGAAAAAATTTCAAAATAAAAATTTTTCAAAAAAAAATTTCAAAAAAAAAAATTCAAATGGAATTTTCAAAAAAAAAATTTCTAAAAAAAAAATTCAAAAAAAATTCTAAAAAATAATTTTAAGAAAAAATTTTCAAAAAAAAATTGAAAAAAAAATTTCAATAAAAAATTTCAAAAACTTTCAAAAAATAAATTTTAAAAAAATTTCAAAAATGAAATTTTCAATAAAAATTTCGAAAAAAATTCAAAAAAAAAATTTCAATTAAAAAAATTTCAAAATAATTTCAAAAAAAATTTCGAAATAAAATTCAAAAAAACTCAACAAAAAAAATAATACAAAAATTTCAAAAAAGTTTTCAAAACAAAAAAATGTCAAAATTTCAAAAAAAAATTTCAAAAAAAATTAAAAAAAATTTCAGAAACGGAAAAAAAATTCGAAAAAAAAATTTTCGAAGAAAAAATTTTTCAAAAAAAAATATTTAAAAATGAAAATTTTCAAAAAAAAATTTTAAAAACTTTCAAAAAAAAATTTCAAAAAAAATTTTCAAAAATAAAAAATTTTCGGAAAAAATTTCAAAAAAAAATTTCATAAAAAGCTTTCAAAAAGAAATTTCCAAAAAAAAATTTTCGAAAAAAAATTATCAACAATAGAAAATTTAAAAAAAATTTAAAAAAAAATTCAAAAAAATTTTTAAAACATTTCAAAAAAAATTCAGGAAAAAATTTTAAAAACTTTCAAAGAAAATTTCCAAAAAAAAAATTCAAAAAAAGTTTCAAAAAAAAAATTTCAAAAAGAAATTTCAAAACATTTCAAAAAAAAATTCAGGAAAAAATTTTAAAAACTTTCAAAGAAAATTTCAAAAAAAAAATTTCGAAAAAAGTTTCAAAAAAAAATTCAAAAAGAAATTTAAAAAAAATTTCAAAATAAAAATTTTTCAAAAAAAAATTTCAAAAAAAAAATTCAAATGGAATTTTCAAAAAAAAATTCTAAAAAAAAATTTATAAAAAAAAAAATTCAAAAAAAAATTCTAAAAAATAATTGAAAAAAAAGTTTCAATAAAAAATTTCAAAAACTTTCAAAAAAAAATTTCAAAAAAAATTTCGAAATAAAATTCAAAAAAACTCAACAAAAAAAATAAAACAAAAATTTCAAAAAAGTTTTCATAAGAAAAAAATGTCAAAATTTCCAAAAAAAATTTCAAAAAAAATAAAAAATATTTTCAGAAACGGAAAAAAAAATTCGAAAAAAAAATTTTCGAAAAAAATATTTTTCAAAAAAAATATTTAAAAATGAAAATTTTCAAAAAAAAATTTTAAAAATTTTCAAAAAAAATTTTTAGAAATTTTCAAAAAAAATTTTTAAAAACTTTCAAAAAAAAATTTCAAAAATTTTTTTCAAAAATAAAAAATTTTCAGAAAAAATTTCAAAAAAAAATTTCATAAAAAGCTTTCATAAAGAAATTTCCAAAAAAAAATTTTCGAAAAAAAATTTTTCAAAATAGACAAAAAAAATCAAAAAAAAATATCAACAATAGAAAATTTAAAAAGAAAATAAAAAAAAATTTCAAAAAAAAATTTTAAAACATTTCAAAAAAAAAATTCAGGAAAAAATTTTAAAAACTTCAAAGAAAATTTCCAAAAAAAAAATTTCAAAAATAGTTTCAAAATAAAAATTTCAGAAAGAAATTTTAAAACATTTCAAAAAAAAAATTCAGGAAAAATTTTTTAAAACTTTCAAAGAAAATTTCCAAAAAAAAAATTTCAAAAAAAGTTTCAAAAAAAAATTTCAAAAAGAAATTTTAAAAAAATTTCAAAATAAAAATTTTTCAAAAAAAAATTTCAAAAAAAAAAATTCAAATGGAATTTTCAAAAAAAAAATTTCTAAAAAAAAATTCAAAAAAAATTCTAAAAAATAATTTTAAAAAAAAATTTTCAAAAAAAAATTGAAAAAAAAATTCCAATAAAAAATTTCAAAAACTTTCAAAAAAAAAAAATTTTAAAAAAATTTCAAAAATGAAATTTTCAAAAAAAAATTCAAAAAAAATTCCAAAAAAAAATTTCAATTAAAAAAATTTCAAAATAATTTCAAAAAAAATTTCAAAAAAAATAAAAAAAAATTTCAGAAACGGAAAAAAAATTCAAAAAAAAATTTTCGAAAAAAAAATTTTTCAAAAAAAAATATTTAAAAATGAAAATTTTCAAAAAAAAATTTTAAAAACTTTCAAAAAAAAATTTCAAAAAAAATTTTCAAAAATAAAAAATTTTCAGAAAAAATTTCAAAAAAAAATTTCATAAAAAGCTTTCAAAAAGAAATTTCCAAAAAAAAATTTTCGAAAAAAAATTATCAACAATAGAAAATTTAAAAAAAAATTAAAAAAAAATTTCAAAAAAATTTTTAAAACATTTCAAAAAAAAATCAGGAAAAAATTTTAAAAACTTTCAAAGAAAATTTCCAAAAAAAAATTTCAAAAAAAGTTTAAAAAAAAAAATTTCAAAAAGAAATTTTAAAAAATTTCAAAATAAAAATTTTTCAGAAAAAAAAAAAAAAAATTCAAATGGAATTTTCAAAAAATAAAAATAATAAATAAAAAAAATTCAAAAAAAAATTCTAAAAAATAATTTCAAAAAAAAATTTAAAAAAAAATTGAAAAAAAATTTCAAAAACTTTCAAAAAAAAATTTTTAAAAAAATTTCAAAAATGAAATTTTCAAAAAAAATTTCAAAAAAAATTTCGAAAAAACTCAAAAAAAATAAAACAAAGATTTCAAAAAAATATAAGAAAAATAAAAAAAAAATTCAAAAAAAAGTTTTGAAAAAAATTTCAAAAACGATGAAAAAAATTCGAAAAAAAAATTTCCAAAAAAAAAATTTTCAAAAAAAGTTTTTAAAAAAATTTTCAAAAAGAAATTTAAAAAAAATTTCAATAAAAAATTTTCAAAAATTTAAAAAAAATCAAAATAAAAATTCAAAAAAAGTTTGAAAAAAAATTTAAAAATGGAGAAAAAAAAATCGAAAAAAAAATTTTCAAAAAAAAAATTACAAAAAAAAATATTGGAAAATGGAAATTTTCAAAAAAAAAATTTCAAAAACTTTCAAAAAAAATTTCAAAAACTTTCAAAAAAAATTTCAAAAAAAAATTTTCAAAGAAAAAATTTTCAGAAAAAATTTCAAAGAAAAATTTAAAAAAAAAAGTAAAAAAATGAAAAAAAAATTCAAAAACTTTCAAAAAAAACTATAAAAAAAAAATTTTCGAAAGAAAAAATTGTCAAAATTTCAAAAAAAAATTTCAAAAAAAAATTAAAAATTTTTCAGAAACGGAAAAAAAAATTTCGAAAAAAAAATTTTCGCAAAAAATATTTTTCAAAAAAAAAATATTTAAAAATAAAAATTTTCAAAAAAAAATTCAAAAACTTTCAAAAAAAAATTTCAAAAACTTTCAAAAAAAAATTTCAAAAAAAATTTTCAAAAATAAAAAATTTTCAGAAAAAATTTCAAAAAAAAATTTCATAAAAAGCTTTCAAAAAGAAATTTCCAAAACAAAATTTTCGAAAAAAAAATTTTCAAAACAGACAAAAAAAATCAAAAAAAAATATCAACAATAGAAAATTTTAAAAAAAAATTTCAAAAAAAAAATTTCAAAACACTTCAAAAAAAAAATTCAGGAAAAAATTTTAAAAACTTTCAAAGAAAATTTCCAAAAAAAAAATTTCAAAAAAAGTTTCAAAAAAAAAATTTCAAAAAGAAATTTTAAAACATTTCAAAAAAAAATTCAGGAAAAAATTTTAAAAACTTTCAAAGAAAATTTCAAAAAAAATATTTCAAAAAAAGTTTCAAAAAAAAATTCAAAAAGAAATTTTAAAAAAATTTCAAAATAAAAATTTTTCAAAAAAAAATTTCAAAAAAAAAATTCAAATGGAATTTTCAATAAAAAAATTCTAAAAAAAAATAAATTAAAAAAAATCAAAAAAAATTTCAAAAAAGATTTCAAAAAAAAATATCAAAAAAAAATTTTAAAAAAATAAAACAAAAATTTCAAAAAAATATTTCAAAAAAAAATTCAAAAAAAATAAAACAAAAATTTCAAAAAAGCTTTCAAAAAAAATTCCGAAAAAAATTACGAAAAAAATTTTCAAAAAAAAAATCATAAAAAAATTTCCAAAAAAAAGTTAAAAAAAATTTCAAAAAATAATATCAAAAAAAGAAAATTTTCGAAAAAACAAATAAAAAAATTTCAAAAAAGATTTCAAAAAAAAAATTTCAAAAAAAATTTCGAAATAAAATTCAAAAAAACTCAACAAAAAAAATAAAACAAAAATTTCAAAAAAGTTTTCAAAAGAAAAAAATGTCAAAATTTCAAAAAAAAATTTCAAAAAAAATAAAAAAAAATTCAGAAACGGAAAAAAAAATTCGAAAAAAAAATTTTCGAAAAAATTATTTTTCAAAAAAAAATATTTAAAAATGAAAATTTTCAAAAAAAATTTTAAAAACTTTCAAAAAAAAAATTCAAAAAAAAATTTTGAAAAATAAAAAATTTTCAGAAAAAATTTCAAAAAAAAATTTCATAAAAAGCTTTCAAAAAGAAATTTCCAAAAAAAATTTCAAAAAAAACTTAAAAAAAATGAAAAAAAAAATTCAAAAACTTTCAAAAAAAAATATCAAAAAAAAAAATTTCAAAAAAAAATTTCAAAAAAAAGTTTCAAAAAAAAATTCATAAAAATTTTTTTTTTTTAAAAGTTTCAAAAAAATAATTTTAAAAAAAAATTTTTCAAAAAAAAAAATTTGAAAAAAAAATTCCAAAAAAAAATTTCAAATAAAAAAATTTCAAAAAGGATTTCAAAAAAAAAAATTTCAAAAAAAATTTCGAAATAAAATTCAAAAAAACTCAACAAAAAAAATAAAACAAAAATTTCAAAAAAGGTTTCAAAAGAAAAAAATGTCAAAATTTCAAAAAAAATAAAAAAAATTTTCAGAAACGGAAAAAAAAAATTTGAAAAAACAATTTTCGAAAAAAATATTTTTCAAAAAAAATATTTAAAAATGAAAATTTTCAAAAAAAAATTTTTAAAACTTTCAAAAAAAAATTTCAAAAAAAAATTTCAAAAATAAAAAATTTTCAGAAAAAATTTCAAAAAAAAATTTCATAAAAAGCTTTCAAAAAGAAATTTCCAAAAAAAAAATTTCGAAAAAAAAATTTTCAAAACACAAAAAAAATCAAAAAAAAATATCAACATTAGAAAATTTAAAAAAAAATTTAAAAAAAATTTCAAAAAAAAATTTTAAAATATTTCAAAAAAAATTCAGGAAAAAATTATAAAAACTTTCAAAGAAAATTTCCAAAAAAAAAATTTCAAAAAAAGTTTCAAAAAAAAAATTTCAAAAAGAAATTTTAAAAAAATTTCAAAATAAAAATTTTTCAAAAAAAAAATTCAAAAAAAAAAATTTCAAAAAAAAAATTCAAATGGAATTTTCAAAAAAAAAATTTCTAAGAAAAAATTTCAAGAAAAAATTTTTAAAAAAAATTTAAAAAAATCAAAAGAAAAATTCAAAAAGAAGTTTGAAAAAAAAATTCAAAAAGGGAGAATAAAAATTCGAAAAAAAAAATTTCAAAAAAAAAATATTGGAAAATGGAAATTTTCAAAAAAAATTTCAAAAACTTTCAAAAAAAAATTCAAAAAAAATTTTTCAAAGAAAAAATTTTCAGAAAAAATTTCAAAAAAAAATTTCAAAAAAAACTTTAAAAAAATGAAAGAAAAAATTTCAAAAAAACTTTAAAAAAATGAAAAAAAAAATTCAAAAACTTTCAAAAAAAAATATCAAAAAAAATTTTCAAAAAAATATTTCAAAAATAAGTTTCAAAAAAAAATTCATAAAAATTTTTTTTAAAAAAAGTTTCAAAAAAATAATTTTAAAAAAAATTTTTTTCAAAAAAAAAAGTGAAAAAAAAATTCCAAAAAAAAATTTCAAATAAAAAAATTTCAAAAAAGATTTCAAAAAAAAAATTTCAAAAAAAATTTCGAAATAAAATTCAAAAAAACTCAACAAAAAAAATAAAACAAAAATTTCAAAAAAGTTTTCAAAAGAAAAAAATGTCAAAATTTCAAAAAAAATAAAAAAAAATTCAGAAACGGAAAAAAAAATTCGAAAAAAAAATTTTCGAAAAAATTATTTTTCAAAAAAAAATATTTAAAAATGAAAATTTTCAAAAAAAATTTTAAAAACTTTCAAAAAAAAAATTCAAAAAAAAATTTTGAAAAATAAAAAATTTTCAGAAAAAATTTCAAAAAAAAATTTCATAAAAAGCTTTCAAAAAGAAATTTCCAAAAAAAATTTTCGAAAAAAAAATTTTCAAAACAGACAAAAAAAATCAAAAAAAAAACAACAATAGAAAATTTAAAAAAAAAATTCAAAAAAAAAATTTTGAAACAATTCAAAAAAAAAATTCAGGAAAATATTTTAAAAACTTTCAAAGAAAATTTCCAAAAAAAAAATTCAAAAAAAGTTTCAAAAAAAAAATTTCAAAAAGAAATTTTAAAACATTTCAAAAAAAAATTCAGGAAAAAATTTTAAAAACTTTCAAAGAAAATTTCAAAAAAAAAATTTCAAAAAAAGTTTCAAAAAAAAAATTCAAAAAGAAATTTAAAAAAAATTTCGATATAAAAATTTTTCAAAAAAAAATTTCAAAAAAAATTCAAAAAAAAAATTCTAAAAAAAAATTTCTAAAAAAAAAATTCTAAAAAAAATTCTAAAAAATAATTTCAAAAAAAAATTGAAAAAAAAGTTTCAATAAAAAATTTCAAAAACTTTCAAAAAAAAATTTCAAAAAAAATTTCGAAATAAAATTCAAAAAAACTCAACAAAAAAAATAAAACAAAAATTTCAAAAAAGTTTTCAAAAGAAAAAAATGTTTCAAAATAAAATTTCAAAAAAAATAAAAAATATTTTCAGAAACGGAAAAAAAAATTCGAAAAAAAAATTTTCGAAAAAAATATTTTTCAAAAAAAAATATTTAAAAATGAAAATTTTCAAAAAAAAATTTTAAAAATTTTCAAAAAAAATTTTTAAAAATTTTCAAAAAAAAATTTTAAAAACTTTCAAAAAAAAATTTCAAAAATTTTCAGAAAAAATTTCAAAAAAAAATTTCAAAAAAAAATTTCATAAAAAGCTTTCAAAAAGAAATTTCCAAAAAAAAAATTTTCGAAAAAAAATTTTTCAAAATAGACAAAAAAAATCAAAAAAATATTTCAAAAAAAAATTTTAAAACATTTCAAAAAAAAATTCAGGAAAAAATTTTAAAAACTTCAAAGAAAATTTCCAAAAAAAAAATTTCAAAAAAAGTTTGAAAAAAAAATTTCAAAAAGAAATTTTAAAACATTTCAAAAAAAAAATTCAGGAAAAAATTTTAAAAACTTTCAAAGAAAATTTCCAAAAAAAAAATTTCAAAAAAAGTTTCAAAAAAAAATTTCAAAAAGAAATTTAAAAAAAATTTCAAAATAAAAATTTTTCAAAAATAAGTTTCAAAAAAAAATTCATAAAAAAAATTTTTTAAAAAAGTTTCAAAAAAATAATTTAAAAAAATATTTTTTTCAAAAAAAAAAGTTTGAAAAAAAAATTCCAAAAAAAAATTTCAAATAAAAAAATTTCAAAAAAGATTTCAAAAAAAAAAATTCAAAAAAAATTTCGAAATAAAATTCAAAAAAACTCAACAAAAAAAATAAAACAAAAATTTCAAAAAAGTTTTCAAAAGAAAAAAATGTCAAAATTTCAAAAAAAAAATTCAAAAAAAATAAAAAAATTTTCAGAAACGGAAAAAGAAAATTCGAAAAAAAAAATTTCGAAAAAATTATTTTTCAAAAAAAAATTTTAAAAACTTTCAAAAAAAAATTTAAAAAAAAATTTTCAAAAATAAAAAATTTTCAGAAAAAATTTCAAAAAAAAATTTCATAAAAAGCTTTCAAAAAGAAATTTCCAAAAAAAAATTTTCGAATAAAAAATTTTCAAAACAGACAAAAAAAATCAAAAAAAAATATCAACAATAGAAAATTTAAAAAAAAATTCAAAAAAAAAATTTTGAAACATTTCAAAGAAAATTTCCAAAAAAAAAATTCAAAAAAAGTTTCAAAAAAAAAATTTCAAAAAGAAATTTTAAAACATTTCAAAAAAAAATTCAGGAAAAAATTTTAAAAACTTTCAAAGAAAATTTCAAAAAAAAAATTTCAAAAAAAGTTTCAAAAAAAAAATTCAAAAAGAAATTTAAAGAAAATTTCAAAATAAAAATTTTTCAAAAAAAAATTTCAAAAAAAAAATTCAAATGGAATTTTCAAAAAAAAAATTCTAAAAAAAAAATTCAAAAAAAAATTCTAAAAAATAATTTTAAAAAAAATTGAAAAAAAAGTTTCAATAAAAAATTTCAAAAACTTTCAAAAAAAAATTTCAAAAAAAAATTCGAAATAAAATTCAAAAAAACTCAACAAAAAAAATAAAACAAAAATTTCAAAAAAGTTTTCAAAAGAAAAAAATGTCAAAATTTCAAAAAAAATAAAAAATATTTTCAGAAACGGAAAAAAAAATTCGAAAAAAAAATTTTCGAAAAAAATATTTTTCAAAAAAAAATATTTAAAAATGAAAATTTTCAAAAAAAAATTTTAAAAATTTTCAAAAAAAATTTTTAAAAATTTTCAAAAAAAAATTTTAAAAACTTTCAAAAAAAAATTTCAAAAATTTTTTTCAAAAATAAAAAATTTTCAGAAAAAATTTCAAAAAAAAATTTCATAAAAAGTTTTCAAAAAGAAATTTCCAAAAAAAAATTTTCGAAAAAAAATTTTTCAAAATAGACAAAAAAAATCAAAAAAAAATATCAACAATAGAAAATTTAAAAAGAAAATAAAAAAAAAATTTCAAAAAAAATTTTTAAAACATTTCAAAAAAAAATTCAGGAAAAAATTTTAAAAACTTCAAAGAAAATTTCCAAAAAAAAAATTTCAAAAATAGTTTCAAAATAAAAATTTCAAAAAGAAATTTTAAAACATTTCAAAAAAAAATTCAGGAAAAAATTTTAAAAACTTTCAAAGAAAATTTCCAAAAAAAAAATTTCAAAAAAAGTTTCAAAAAAAAATTTCAAAAAGAAATTTTGAAAAAATTTCAAAATAAAAATTTTTCAAAAAAAAATTTCAAAAAAAAAAATTCAAATGGAATTTTCAAAAAAAAAATTTCTAAAAAAAAAATTCAAAAAAAATTCTAAAAAATAATTTTAAGAAAAAATTTTCAAAAAAAAATTGAAAAAAAAATTTCAATAAAAAATTTCAAAAACTTTCAAAAAATAAATTTTAAAAAAATTTCAAAAATGAAATTTTCAATAAAAATTTCGAAAAAAATTCAAAAAAAAAATTTCTATTAAAAAAATTTCAAAATAATTTCAAAAAAAATTTCGAAATAAAATTCAAAAAAACTCAACAAAAAAAATAATACAAAAATTTCAAAAAAGTTTTCAAAACAAAAAAATGTCAAAATTTCAAAAAAAAATTTCAAAAAAAATTAAAAAAAATTTCAGAAACGGAAAAAAAATTCGAAAAAAAAATTTTCGAAGAAAAAATTTTTCAAAAATAAATATTTAAAAATGAAAATTTTCAAAAAAAAATTTTAAAAACTTTCAAAAAAAAATTTCAAAAAAAATTTTCAAAAATAAAAAATTTTCGGAAAAAATTTCAAAAAAAAATTTCATAAAAAGCTTTCAAAAAGAAATTTCCAAAAAAAAATTTTCGAAAAAAAATTATCAACAATAGAAAATTTAAAAAAAATTAAAAAAAAAATTCAAAAAAATTTTTAAAACATTTCAAAAAAAATTCAGGAAAAAATTTTAAAAACTTTCAAAGAAAATTTCCAAAAAAAAAATTCAAAAAAAGTTTCAAAAAAAAAATTTCAAAAAGAAATTTCAAAACATTTCAAAAAAAAATTCAGGAAAAAATTTTAAAAACTTTCAAAGAAAATTTCAAAAAAAAAATTTCGAAAAAAGTTTCAAAAAAAAATTCAAAAAGAAATTTAAAAAAAATTTCAAAATAAAAATTTTTCAAAAAAAAATTTCAAAAAAAAAATTCAAATGGAATTTTCAAAAAAAAATTCTAAAAAAAAATTTCTAAAAAAAAAAATTCAAAAAAAAATTCTAAAAAATAATTGAAAAAAAAGTTTCAATAAAAAATTTCAAAAACTTTCAAAAAAAAATTTCAAAAAAAATTTCGAAATAAAATTCAAAAAAACTCAACAAAAAAAATAAAACAAAAATTTCAAAAAAGTTTTCATAAGAAAAAAATGTCAAAATTTCCAAAAAAAATTTCAAAAAAAATAAAAAATATTTTCAGAAACGGAAAAAAAAATTCGAAAAAAAAATTTTCGAAAAAAATATTTTTCAAAAAAAATATTTAAAAATGAAAATTTTCAAAAAAAAATTTTAAAAATTTTCAAAAAAAATTTTTAGAAATTTTCAAAAAAAATTTTTAAAAACTTTCAAAAAAAAATTTCAAAAATTTTTTTCAAAAATAAAAAATTTTCAGAAAAAATTTCAAAAAAAAATTTCATAAAAAGCTTTCATAAAGAAATTTCCAAAAAAAAATTTTCGAAAAAAAATTTTTCAAAATAGACAAAAAAAATCAAAAAAAAATATCAACAATAGAAAATTTAAAAAGAAAATAAAAAAAAATTTCAAAAAAAAATTTTAAAACATTTCAAAAAAAAAATTCAGGAAAAAATTTTAAAAACTTCAAAGAAAATTTCCAAAAAAAAAATTTCAAAAATAGTTTCAAAATAAAAATTTCAGAAAGAAATTTTAAAACATTTCAAAAAAAAAATTCAGGAAAAATTTTTTAAAACTTTCAAAGAAAATTTCCAAAAAAAAAATTTCAAAAAAAGTTTCAAAAAAAAATTTCAAAAAGAAATTTTAAAAAAATTTCAAAATAAAAATTTTTCAAAAAAAAATTTCAAAAAAAAAAATTCAAATGGAATTTTCAAAAAAAAAATTTCTAAAAAAAAATTCAAAAAAAATTCTAAAAAATAATTTTAAAAAAAAATTTTCAAAAAAAAATTGAAAAAAAAATTCCAATAAAAAATTTCAAAAACTTTCAAAAAAAAAAAATTTTAAAAAAATTTCAAAAATGAAATTTTCAAAAAAAAATACAAAAAAAATTCCAAAAAAAAATTTCAATTAAAAAAATTTCAAAATAATTTCAAAAAAAATTTCAAAAAAAATAAAAAAAAATTTCAGAAACGGAAAAAAAATTCAAAAAAAAATTTTCGAAAAAAAAATTTTTCAAAAAAAAATATTTAAAAATGAAAATTTTCAAAAAAAAATTTTAAAAACTTTCAAAAAAAAATTTCAAAAAAAATTTTCAAAAATAAAAAATTTTCAGAAAAAATTTCAAAAAAAAATTTCATAAAAAGCTTTCAAAAAGAAATTTCCAAAAAAAAATTTTCGAAAAAAAATTATCAACAATAGAAAATTTAAAAAAAAATTAAAAAAAAATTTCAAAAAAATTTTTAAAACATTTCAAAAAAAAATCAGGAAAAAATTTTAAAAACTTTCAAAGAAAATTTCCAAAAAAAAATTTCAAAAAAAGTTTAAAAAAAAAAATTTCAAAAAGAAATTTTAAAAAATTTCAAAATAAAAATTTTTCAGAAAAAAAAAAAAAAAATTCAAATGGAATTTTCAAAAAATAAAAATAATAAATAAAAAAAATTCAAAAAAAAATTCTAAAAAATAATTTCAAAAAAAAATTTAAAAAAAAATTGAAAAAAAATTTCAAAAACTTTCAAAAAAAAATTTTTAAAAAAATTTCAAAAATGAAATTTTCAAAAAAAATTTCAAAAAAAATTTCGAAAAAACTCAAAAAAAATAAAACAAAGATTTCAAAAAAATATAAGAAAAATAAAAAAAAAATTCAAAAAAAAGTTTTGAAAAAAATTTCAAAAACGATGAAAAAAATTCGAAAAAAAAATTTCCAAAAAAAAAATTTTCAAAAAAAGTTTTTAAAAAAATTTTCAAAAAGAAATTTAAAAAAAATTTCAATAAAAAATTTTCAAAAATTTAAAAAAAATCAAAATAAAAATTCAAAAAAAGTTTGAAAAAAAATTTAAAAATGGAGAAAAAAAAATCGAAAAAAAAATTTTCAAAAAAAAAATTACAAAAAAAAATATTGGAAAATGGAAATTTTCAAAAAAAAAATTTCAAAAACTTTCAAAAAAAATTTCAAAAACTTTCAAAAAAAATTTCAAAAAAAAATTTTCAAAGAAAAAATTTTCAGAAAAAATTTCAAAGAAAAATTTAAAAAAAAAAGTAAAAAAATGAAAAAAAAATTCAAAAACTTTCAAAAAAAACTATAAAAAAAAAATTTTCGAAAGAAAAAATTGTCAAAATTTCAAAAAAAAATTTCAAAAAAAAATTAAAAATTTTTCAGAAACGGAAAAAAAAATTTCGAAAAAAAAATTTTCGCAAAAAATATTTTTCAAAAAAAAAATATTTAAAAATAAAAATTTTCAAAAAAAAATTCAAAAACTTTCAAAAAAAAATTTCAAAAACTTTCAAAAAAAAATTTCAAAAAAAATTTTCAAAAATAAAAAATTTTCAGAAAAAATTTCAAAAAAAAATTTCATAAAAAGCTTTCAAAAAGAAATTTCCAAAACAAAATTTTCGAAAAAAAAATTTTCAAAACAGACAAAAAAAATCAAAAAAAAATATCAACAATAGAAAATTTTAAAAAAAAATTTCAAAAAAAAAATTTCAAAACACTTCAAAAAAAAAATTCAGGAAAAAATTTTAAAAACTTTCAAAGAAAATTTCCAAAAAAAAAATTTCAAAAAAAGTTTCAAAAAAAAAATTTCAAAAAGAAATTTTAAAACATTTAAAAAAAAAATTCAGGAAAAAATTTTAAAAACTTTCAAAGAAAATTTCAAAAAAAATATTTCAAAAAAAGTTTCAAAAAAAAATTCAAAAAGAAATTTTAAAAAAATTTCAAAATAAAAATTTTTCAAAAAAAAATTTCAAAAAAAAAATTCAAATGGAATTTTCAATAAAAAAATTCTAAAAAAAAATAAATTAAAAAAAATCAAAAAAAATTTCAAAAAAGATTTCAAAAAAAAATATCAAAAAAAAATTTTAAAAAAATAAAACAAAAATTTCAAAAAAATATTTCAAAAAAAAATTCAAAAAAAATAAAACAAAAATTTCAAAAAAGCTTTCAAAAAAAATTCCGAAAAAAATTACGAAAAAAATTTTCAAAAAAAAAATCATAAAAAAATTTCCAAAAAAAAGTTAAAAAAAATTTCAAAAAATAATATCAAAAAAAGAAAATTTTCGAAAAAACAAATAAAAAAATTTCAAAAAAGATTTCAAAAAAAAAATTTCAAAAAAAATTTCGAAATAAAATTCAAAAAAACTCAACAAAAAAAATAAAACAAAAATTTCAAAAAAGTTTTCAAAAGAAAAAAATGTCAAAATTTCAAAAAAAAATTTCAAAAAAAATAAAAAAAAATTCAGAAACGGAAAAAAAAATTCGAAAAAAAAATTTTCGAAAAAATTATTTTTCAAAAAAAAATATTTAAAAATGAAAATTTTCAAAAAAAATTTTAAAAACTTTCAAAAAAAAAATTCAAAAAAAAATTTTGAAAAATAAAAAATTTTCAGAAAAAATTTCAAAAAAAAATTTCATAAAAAGCTTTCAAAAAGAAATTTCCAAAAAAAATTTCAAAAAAAACTTAAAAAAAATGAAAAAAAAAATTCAAAAACTTTCAAAAAAAAATATCAAAAAAAAAAATTTCAAAAAAAAATTTCAAAAAAAAGTTTCAAAAAAAAATTCATAAAAATTTTTTTTTTTTAAAAGTTTCAAAAAAATAATTTTAAAAAAAAATTTTTCAAAAAAAAAAATTTGAAAAAAAAATTCCAAAAAAAAATTTCAAATAAAAAAATTTCAAAAAGGATTTCAAAAAAAAAAATTTCAAAAAAAATTTCGAAATAAAATTCAAAAAAACTCAACAAAAAAAATAAAACAAAAATTTCAAAAAAGGTTTCAAAAGAAAAAAATGTCAAAATTTCAAAAAAAATAAAAAAAATTTTCAGAAACGGAAAAAAAAAATTTGAAAAAACAATTTTCGAAAAAAATATTTTTCAAAAAAAATATTTAAAAATGAAAATTTTCAAAAAAAAATTTTTAAAACTTTCAAAAAAAAATTTCAAAAAAAAATTTCAAAAATAAAAAATTTTCAGAAAAAATTTCAAAAAAAAATTTCATAAAAAGCTTTCAAAAAGAAATTTCCAAAAAAAAAATTTCGAAAAAAAAATTTTCAAAACACAAAAAAAATCAAAAAAAAATATCAACATTAGAAAATTTAAAAAAAAATTTAAAAAAAATTTCAAAAAAAAATTTTAAAATATTTCAAAAAAAATTCAGGAAAAAATTATAAAAACTTTCAAAGAAAATTTCCAAAAAAAAAATTTCAAAAAAAGTTTCAAAAAAAAAATTTCAAAAAGAAATTTTAAAAAAATTTCAAAATAAAAATTTTTCAAAAAAAAAATTCAAAAAAAAAAATTTCAAAAAAAAAATTCAAATGGAATTTTCAAAAAAAAAATTTCTAAGAAAAAATTTCAAGAAAAAATTTTTAAAAAAAATTTAAAAAAATCAAAAGAAAAATTCAAAAAGAAGTTTGAAAAAAAAATTCAAAAAGGGAGAATAAAAATTCGAAAAAAAAAATTTCAAAAAAAAAATATTGGAAAATGGAAATTTTCAAAAAAAATTTCAAAAACTTTCAAAAAAAAATTCAAAAAAAATTTTTCAAAGAAAAAATTTTCAGAAAAAATTTCAAAAAAAAATTTCAAAAAAAACTTTAAAAAAATGAAAGAAAAAATTTCAAAAAAACTTTAAAAAAATGAAAAAAAAAATTCAAAAACTTTCAAAAAAAAATATCAAAAAAAATTTTCAAAAAAATATTTCAAAAATAAGTTTCAAAAAAAAATTCATAAAAATTTTTTTTAAAAAAAGTTTCAAAAAAATAATTTTAAAAAAAATTTTTTTCAAAAAAAAAAGTGAAAAAAAAATTCCAAAAAAAAATTTCAAATAAAAAAATTTCAAAAAAGATTTCAAAAAAAAAATTTCAAAAAAAATTTCGAAATAAAATTCAAAAAAACTCAACAAAAAAAATAAAACAAAAATTTCAAAAAAGTTTTCAAAAGAAAAAAATGTCAAAATTTCAAAAAAAATAAAAAAAAATTCAGAAACGGAAAAAAAAATTCGAAAAAAAAATTTTCGAAAAAATTATTTTTCAAAAAAAAATATTTAAAAATGAAAATTTTCAAAAAAAATTTTAAAAACTTTCAAAAAAAAAATTCAAAAAAAAATTTTGAAAAATAAAAAATTTTCAGAAAAAATTTCAAAAAAAAATTTCATAAAAAGCTTTCAAAAAGAAATTTCCAAAAAAAATTTTCGAAAAAAAAATTTTCAAAACAGACAAAAAAAATCAAAAAAAAAACAACAATAGAAAATTTAAAAAAAAAATTCAAAAAAAAAATTTTGAAACAATTCAAAAAAAAAATTCAGGAAAATATTTTAAAAACTTTCAAAGAAAATTTCCAAAAAAAAAATTCAAAAAAAGTTTCAAAAAAAAAATTTCAAAAAGAAATTTTAAAACATTTCAAAAAAAAATTCAGGAAAAAATTTTAAAAACTTTCAAAGAAAATTTCAAAAAAAAAATTTCAAAAAAAGTTTCAAAAAAAAAATTCAAAAAGAAATTTAAAAAAAATTTCGATATAAAAATTTTTCAAAAAAAAATTTCAAAAAAAATTCAAAAAAAAAATTCTAAAAAAAAATTTCTAAAAAAAAAATTCTAAAAAAAATTCTAAAAAATAATTTCAAAAAAAAATTGAAAAAAAAGTTTCAATAAAAAATTTCAAAAACTTTCAAAAAAAAATTTCAAAAAAAATTTCGAAATAAAATTCAAAAAAACTCAACAAAAAAAATAAAACAAAAATTTCAAAAAAGTTTTCAAAAGAAAAAAATGTTTCAAAATAAAATTTCAAAAAAAATAAAAAATATTTTCAGAAACGGAAAAAAAAATTCGAAAAAAAAATTTTCGAAAAAAATATTTTTCAAAAAAAAATATTTAAAAATGAAAATTTTCAAAAAAAAATTTTAAAAATTTTCAAAAAAAATTTTTAAAAATTTTCAAAAAAAAATTTTAAAAACTTTCAAAAAAAAATTTCAAAAATTTTCAGAAAAAATTTCAAAAAAAAATTTCAAAAAAAAATTTCATAAAAAGCTTTCAAAAAGAAATTTCCAAAAAAAAAATTTTCGAAAAAAAATTTTTGAAAATAGACAAAAAAAATCAAAAAAATATTTCAAAAAAAAATTTTAAAACATTTCAAAAAAAAATTCAGGAAAAAATTTTAAAAACTTCAAAGAAAATTTCCAAAAAAAAAATTTCAAAAAAAGTTTGAAAAAAAAATTTCAAAAAGAAATTTTAAAACATTTCAAAAAAAAAATTCAGGAAAAAATTTTAAAAACTTTCAAAGAAAATTTCCAAAAAAAAAATTTCAAAAAAAGTTTTTAAAAAAATTTTCAAAAAGAAATTTAAAAAAAATTTCAATAAAAAATTTTCAAAAATTTAAAAAAAATCAAAATAAAAATTCAAAAAAAGTTTGAAAAAAAATTTAAAAATGGAGAAAAAAAAATCGAAAAAAAAATTTTCAAAAAAAAAATTACAAAAAAAAATATTGGAAAATGGAAATTTTCAAAAAAAAAATTTCAAAAACTTTCAAAAAAAATTTCAAAAACTTTCAAAAAAAATTTCAAAAAAAAATTTTCAAAGAAAAAATTTTCAGAAAAAATTTCAAAGAAAAATTTAAAAAAAAAAGTAAAAAAATGAAAAAAAAATTCAAAAACTTTCAAAAAAAACTATAAAAAAAAAATTTTCGAAAGAAAAAATTGTCAAAATTTCAAAAAAAAATTTCAAAAAAAAATTAAAAATTTTTCAGAAACGGAAAAAAAAATTTCGAAAAAAAAATTTTCGCAAAAAATATTTTTCAAAAAAAAAATATTTAAAAATAAAAATTTTCAAAAAAAAATTCAAAAACTTTCAAAAAAAAATTTCAAAAACTTTCAAAAAAAAATTTCAAAAAAAATTTTCAAAAATAAAAAATTTTCAGAAAAAATTTCAAAAAAAAATTTCATAAAAAGCTTTCAAAAAGAAATTTCCAAAACAAAATTTTCGAAAAAAAAATTTTCAAAACAGACAAAAAAAATCAAAAAAAAATATCAACAATAGAAAATTTTAAAAAAAAATTTCAAAAAAAAAATTTCAAAACACTTCAAAAAAAAAATTCAGGAAAAAATTTTAAAAACTTTCAAAGAAAATTTCCAAAAAAAAAATTTCAAAAAAAGTTTCAAAAAAAAAATTTCAAAAAGAAATTTTAAAACATTTCAAAAAAAAATTCAGGAAAAAATTTTAAAAACTTTCAAAGAAAATTTCAAAAAAAATATTTCAAAAAAAGTTTCAAAAAAAAATTCAAAAAGAAATTTTAAAAAAATTTCAAAATAAAAATTTTTCAAAAAAAAATTTCAAAAAAAAAATTCAAATGGAATTTTCAATAAAAAAATTCTAAAAAAAAATAAATTAAAAAAAATCAAAAAAAATTTCAAAAAAGATTTCAAAAAAAAATATCAAAAAAAAATTTTAAAAAAATAAAACAAAAATTTCAAAAAAATATTTCAAAAAAAAATTCAAAAAAAATAAAACAAAAATTTCAAAAAAGCTTTCAAAAAAAATTCCGAAAAAAATTACGAAAAAAATTTTCAAAAAAAAAATCATAAAAAAATTTCCAAAAAAAAGTTAAAAAAAATTTCAAAAAATAATATCAAAAAAAGAAAATTTTCGAAAAAACAAATAAAAAAATTTCAAAAAAGATTTCAAAAAAAAAATTTCAAAAAAAATTTCGAAATAAAATTCAAAAAAACTCAACAAAAAAAATAAAACAAAAATTTCAAAAAAGTTTTCAAAAGAAAAAAATGTCAAAATTTCAAAAAAAAATTTCAAAAAAAATAAAAAAAAATTCAGAAACGGAAAAAAAAATTCGAAAAAAAAATTTTCGAAAAAATTATTTTTCAAAAAAAAATATTTAAAAATGAAAATTTTCAAAAAAAATTTTAAAAACTTTCAAAAAAAAAATTCAAAAAAAAATTTTGAAAAATAAAAAATTTTCAGAAAAAATTTCAAAAAAAAATTTCATAAAAAGCTTTCAAAAAGAAATTTCCAAAAAAAATTTCAAAAAAAACTTAAAAAAAATGAAAAAAAAAATTCAAAAACTTTCAAAAAAAAATATCAAAAAAAAAAATTTCAAAAAAAAATTTCAAAAAAAAGTTTCAAAAAAAAATTCATAAAAATTTTTTTTTTTTAAAAGTTTCAAAAAAATAATTTTAAAAAAAAATTTTTCAAAAAAAAAAATTTGAAAAAAAAATTCCAAAAAAAAATTTCAAATAAAAAAATTTCAAAAAGGATTTCAAAAAAAAAAATTTCAAAAAAAATTTCGAAATAAAATTCAAAAAAACTCAACAAAAAAAATAAAACAAAAATTTCAAAAAAGGTTTCAAAAGAAAAAAATGTCAAAATTTCAAAAAAAATAAAAAAAATTTTCAGAAACGGAAAAAAAAAATTTGAAAAAACAATTTTCGAAAAAAATATTTTTCAAAAAAAATATTTAAAAATGAAAATTTTCAAAAAAAAATTTTTAAAACTTTCAAAAAAAAATTTCAAAAAAAAATTTCAAAAATAAAAAATTTTCAGAAAAAATTTCAAAAAAAAATTTCATAAAAAGCTTTCAAAAAGAAATTTCCAAAAAAAAAATTTCGAAAAAAAAATTTTCAAAACACAAAAAAAATCAAAAAAAAATATCAACATTAGAAAATTTAAAAAAAAATTTAAAAAAAATTTCAAAAAAAAATTTTAAAATATTTCAAAAAAAATTCAGGAAAAAATTATAAAAACTTTCAAAGAAAATTTCCAAAAAAAAAATTTCAAAAAAAGTTTCAAAAAAAAAATTTCAAAAAGAAATTTTAAAAAAATTTCAAAATAAAAATTTTTCAAAAAAAAAATTCAAAAAAAAAAATTTCAAAAAAAAAATTCAAATGGAATTTTCAAAAAAAAAATTTCTAAGAAAAAATTTCAAGAAAAAATTTTTAAAAAAAATTTAAAAAAATCAAAAGAAAAATTCAAAAAGAAGTTTGAAAAAAAAATTCAAAAAGGGAGAATAAAAATTCGAAAAAAAAAATTTCAAAAAAAAAATATTGGAAAATGGAAATTTTCAAAAAAAATTTCAAAAACTTTCAAAAAAAAATTCAAAAAAAATTTTTCAAAGAAAAAATTTTCAGAAAAAATTTCAAAAAAAAATTTCAAAAAAAACTTTAAAAAAATGAAAGAAAAAATTTCAAAAAAACTTTAAAAAAATGAAAAAAAAAATTCAAAAACTTTCAAAAAAAAATATCAAAAAAAATTTTCAAAAAAATATTTCAAAAATAAGTTTCAAAAAAAAATTCATAAAAATTTTTTTTAAAAAAAGTTTCAAAAAAATAATTTTAAAAAAAATTTTTTTCAAAAAAAAAAGTGAAAAAAAAATTCCAAAAAAAAATTTCAAATAAAAAAATTTCAAAAAAGATTTCAAAAAAAAAATTTCAAAAAAAATTTCGAAATAAAATTCAAAAAAACTCAACAAAAAAAATAAAACAAAAATTTCAAAAAAGTTTTCAAAAGAAAAAAATGTCAAAATTTCAAAAAAAATAAAAAAAAATTCAGAAACGGAAAAAAAAATTCGAAAAAAAAATTTTCGAAAAAATTATTTTTCAAAAAAAAATATTTAAAAATGAAAATTTTCAAAAAAAATTTTAAAAACTTTCAAAAAAAAAATTCAAAAAAAAATTTTGAAAAATAAAAAATTTTCAGAAAAAATTTCAAAAAAAAATTTCATAAAAAGCTTTCAAAAAGAAATTTCCAAAAAAAATTTTCGAAAAAAAAATTTTCAAAACAGACAAAAAAAATCAAAAAAAAAACAACAATAGAAAATTTAAAAAAAAAATTCAAAAAAAAAATTTTGAAACAATTCAAAAAAAAAATTCAGGAAAATATTTTAAAAACTTTCAAAGAAAATTTCCAAAAAAAAAATTCAAAAAAAGTTTCAAAAAAAAAATTTCAAAAAGAAATTTTAAAACATTTCAAAAAAAAATTCAGGAAAAAATTTTAAAAACTTTCAAAGAAAATTTCAAAAAAAAAATTTCAAAAAAAGTTTCAAAAAAAAAATTCAAAAAGAAATTTAAAAAAAATTTCGATATAAAAATTTTTCAAAAAAAAATTTCAAAAAAAATTCAAAAAAAAAATTCTAAAAAAAAATTTCTAAAAAAAAAATTCTAAAAAAAATTCTAAAAAATAATTTCAAAAAAAAATTGAAAAAAAAGTTTCAATAAAAAATTTCAAAAACTTTCAAAAAAAAATTTCAAAAAAAATTTCGAAATAAAATTCAAAAAAACTCAACAAAAAAAATAAAACAAAAATTTCAAAAAAGTTTTCAAAAGAAAAAAATGTTTCAAAATAAAATTTCAAAAAAAATAAAAAATATTTTCAGAAACGGAAAAAAAAATTCGAAAAAAAAATTTTCGAAAAAAATATTTTTCAAAAAAAAATATTTAAAAATGAAAATTTTCAAAAAAAAATTTTAAAAATTTTCAAAAAAAATTTTTAAAAATTTTCAAAAAAAAATTTTAAAAACTTTCAAAAAAAAATTTCAAAAATTTTCAGAAAAAATTTCAAAAAAAAATTTCAAAAAAAAATTTCATAAAAAGCTTTCAAAAAGAAATTTCCAAAAAAAAAATTTTCGAAAAAAAATTTTTCAAAATAGACAAAAAAAATCAAAAAAATATTTCAAAAAAAAATTTTAAAACATTTCAAAAAAAAATTCAGGAAAAAATTTTAAAAACTTCAAAGAAAATTTCCAAAAAAAAAATTTCAAAAAAAGTTTGAAAAAAAAATTTCAAAAAGAAATTTTAAAACATTTCAAAAAAAAAATTCAGGAAAAAATTTTAAAAACTTTCAAAGAAAATTTCCAAAAAAAAAATTTCAAAAAAAGTTTCAAAAAAAAATTTCAAAAAGAAATTTAAAAAAAATTTCAAAATAAAAATTTTTCAAAAATAAGTTTCAAAAAAAAATTCATAAAAAAAATTTTTTAAAAAAGTTTCAAAAAAATAATTTAAAAAAATATTTTTTTCAAAAAAAAAAGTTTGAAAAAAAAATTCCAAAAAAAAATTTCAAATAAAAAAATTTCAAAAAAGATTTCAAAAAAAAAAATTCAAAAAAAATTTCGAAATAAAATTCAAAAAAACTCAACAAAAAAAATAAAACAAAAATTTCAAAAAAGTTTTCAAAAGAAAAAAATGTCAAAATTTCAAAAAAAAAATTCAAAAAAAATAAAAAAATTTTCAGAAACGGAAAAAGAAAATTCGAAAAAAAAAATTTCGAAAAAATTATTTTTCAAAAAAAAATTTTAAAAACTTTCAAAAAAAAATTTAAAAAAAAATTTTCAAAAATAAAAAATTTTCAGAAAAAATTTCAAAAAAAAATTTCATAAAAAGCTTTCAAAAAGAAATTTCCAAAAAAAAATTTTCGAATAAAAAATTTTCAAAACAGACAAAAAAAATCAAAAAAAAATATCAACAATAGAAAATTTTAAAAAAAATTCAAAAAAAAAATTTTGAAACATTTCAAAGAAAATTTCCAAAAAAAAAATTCAAAAAAAGTTTCAAAAAAAAAATTTCAAAAAGAAATTTTAAAACATTTCAAAAAAAAATTCAGGAAAAAATTTTAAAAACTTTCAAAGAAAATTTCAAAAAAAAAATTTCAAAAAAAGTTTCAAAAAAAAAATTCAAAAAGAAATTTAAAGAAAATTTCAAAATAAAAATTTTTCAAAAAAAAATTTCAAAAAAAAAATTCAAATGGAATTTTCAAAAAAAAAATTCTAAAAAAAAAATTCAAAAAAAAATTCTAAAAAATAATTTTAAAAAAAATTGAAAAAAAAGTTTCAATAAAAAATTTCAAAAACTTTCAAAAAAAAATTTCAAAAAAAAATTCGAAATAAAATTCAAAAAAACTCAACAAAAAAAATAAAACAAAAATTTCAAAAAAGTTTTCAAAAGAAAAAAATGTCAAAATTTCAAAAAAAATAAAAAATATTTTCAGAAACGGAAAAAAAAATTCGAAAAAAAAATTTTCGAAAAAAATATTTTTCAAAAAAAAATATTTAAAAATGAAAATTTTCAAAAAAAAATTTTAAAAATTTTCAAAAAAAATTTTTAAAAATTTTCAAAAAAAAATTTTAAAAACTTTCAAAAAAAAATTTCAAAAATTTTTTTCAAAAATAAAAAATTTTCAGAAAAAATTTCAAAAAAAAATTTCATAAAAAGTTTTCAAAAAGAAATTTCCAAAAAAAAATTTTCGAAAAAAAATTTTTCAAAATAGACAAAAAAAATCAAAAAAAAATATCAACAATAGAAAATTTAAAAAGAAAATAAAAAAAAAATTTCAAAAAAAATTTTTAAAACATTTCAAAAAAAAATTCAGGAAAAAATTTTAAAAACTTCAAAGAAAATTTCCAAAAAAAAAATTTCAAAAATAGTTTCAAAATAAAAATTTCAAAAAGAAATTTTAAAACATTTCAAAAAAAAATTCAGGAAAAAATTTTAAAAACTTTCAAAGAAAATTTCCAAAAAAAAAATTTCAAAAAAAGTTTCAAAAAAAAATTTCAAAAAGAAATTTTGAAAAAATTTCAAAATAAAAATTTTTCAAAAAAAAATTTCAAAAAAAAAAATTCAAATGGAATTTTCAAAAAAAAAATTTCTAAAAAAAAAATTCAAAAAAAATTCTAAAAAATAATTTTAAGAAAAAATTTTCAAAAAAAAATTGAAAAAAAAATTTCAATAAAAAATTTCAAAAACTTTCAAAAAATAAATTTTAAAAAAATTTCAAAAATGAAATTTTCAATAAAAATTTCGAAAAAAATTCAAAAAAAAAATTTCTATTAAAAAAATTTCAAAATAATTTCAAAAAAAATTTCGAAATAAAATTCAAAAAAACTCAACAAAAAAAATAATACAAAAATTTCAAAAAAGTTTTCAAAACAAAAAAATGTCAAAATTTCAAAAAAAAATTTCAAAAAAAATTAAAAAAAATTTCAGAAACGGAAAAAAAATTCGAAAAAAAAATTTTCGAAGAAAAAATTTTTCAAAAAAAAATATTTAAAAATGAAAATTTTCAAAAAAAAATTTTAAAAACTTTCAAAAAAAAATTTCAAAAAAAATTTTCAAAAATAAAAAATTTTCGGAAAAAATTTCAAAAAAAAATTTCATAAAAAGCTTTCAAAAAGAAATTTCCAAAAAAAAATTTTCGAAAAAAAATTATCAACAATAGAAAATTTAAAAAAAATTAAAAAAAAAATTCAAAAAAATTTTTAAAACATTTCAAAAAAAATTCAGGAAAAAATTTTAAAAACTTTCAAAGAAAATTTCCAAAAAAAAAATTCAAAAAAAGTTTCAAAAAAAAAATTTCAAAAAGAAATTTCAAAACATTTCAAAAAAAAATTCAGGAAAAAATTTTAAAAACTTTCAAAGAAAATTTCAAAAAAAAAATTTCGAAAAAAGTTTCAAAAAAAAATTCAAAAAGAAATTTAAAAAAAATTTCAAAATAAAAATTTTTCAAAAAAAAATTTCAAAAAAAAAATTCAAATGGAATTTTCAAAAAAAAATTCTAAAAAAAAATTTCTAAAAAAAAAAATTCAAAAAAAAATTCTAAAAAATAATTGAAAAAAAAGTTTCAATAAAAAATTTCAAAAACTTTCAAAAAAAAATTTCAAAAAAAATTTCGAAATAAAATTCAAAAAAACTCAACAAAAAAAATAAAACAAAAATTTCAAAAAAGTTTTCATAAGAAAAAAATGTCAAAATTTCCAAAAAAAATTTCAAAAAAAATAAAAAATATTTTCAGAAACGGAAAAAAAAATTCGAAAAAAAAATTTTCGAAAAAAATATTTTTCAAAAAAAATATTTAAAAATGAAAATTTTCAAAAAAAAATTTTAAAAATTTTCAAAAAAAATTTTTAGAAATTTTCAAAAAAAATTTTTAAAAACTTTCAAAAAAAAATTTCAAAAATTTTTTTCAAAAATAAAAAATTTTCAGAAAAAATTTCAAAAAAAAATTTCATAAAAAGCTTTCATAAAGAAATTTCCAAAAAAAAATTTTCGAAAAAAAATTTTTCAAAATAGACAAAAAAAATCAAAAAAAAATATCAACAATAGAAAATTTAAAAAGAAAATAAAAAAAAATTTCAAAAAAAAATTTTAAAACATTTCAAAAAAAAAATTCAGGAAAAAATTTTAAAAACTTCAAAGAAAATTTCCAAAAAAAAAATTTCAAAAATAGTTTCAAAATAAAAATTTCAGAAAGAAATTTTAAAACATTTCAAAAAAAAAATTCAGGAAAAATTTTTTAAAACTTTCAAAGAAAATTTCCAAAAAAAAAATTTCAAAAAAAGTTTCAAAAAAAAATTTCAAAAAGAAATTTTAAAAAAATTTCAAAATAAAAATTTTTCAAAAAAAAATTTCAAAAAAAAAAATTCAAATGGAATTTTCAAAAAAAAAATTTCTAAAAAAAAATTCAAAAAAAATTCTAAAAAATAATTTTAAAAAAAAATTTTCAAAAAAAAATTGAAAAAAAAATTCCAATAAAAAATTTCAAAAACTTTCAAAAAAAAAAAATTTTAAAAAAATTTCAAAAATGAAATTTTCAAAAAAAAATTCAAAAAAAATTCCAAAAAAAAATTTCAATTAAAAAAATTTCAAAATAATTTCAAAAAAAATTTCAAAAAAAATAAAAAAAAATTTCAGAAACGGAAAAAAAATTCAAAAAAAAATTTTCGAAAAAAAAATTTTTCAAAAAAAAATATTTAAAAATGAAAATTTTCAAAAAAAAATTTTAAAAACTTTCAAAAAAAAATTTCAAAAAAAATTTTCAAAAATAAAAAATTTTCAGAAAAAATTTCAAAAAAAAATTTCATAAAAAGCTTTCAAAAAGAAATTTCCAAAAAAAAATTTTCGAAAAAAAATTATCAACAATAGAAAATTTAAAAAAAAATTAAAAAAAAATTTCAAAAAAATTTTTAAAACATTTCAAAAAAAAATCAGGAAAAAATTTTAAAAACTTTCAAAGAAAATTTCCAAAAAAAAATTTCAAAAAAAGTTTAAAAAAAAAAATTTCAAAAAGAAATTTTAAAAAATTTCAAAATAAAAATTTTTCAGAAAAAAAAAAAAAAAATTCAAATGGAATTTTCAAAAAATAAAAATAATAAATAAAAAAAATTCAAAAAAAAATTCTAAAAAATAATTTCAAAAAAAAATTTAAAAAAAAATTGAAAAAAAATTTCAAAAACTTTCAAAAAAAAATTTTTAAAAAAATTTCAAAAATGAAATTTTCAAAAAAAATTTCAAAAAAAATTTCGAAAAAACTCAAAAAAAATAAAACAAAGATTTCAAAAAAATATAAGAAAAATAAAAAAAAAATTCAAAAAAAAGTTTTGAAAAAAATTTCAAAAACGATGAAAAAAATTCGAAAAAAAAATTTCCAAAAAAAAAATTTTCAAAAAAAGTTTTTAAAAAAATTTTCAAAAAGAAATTTAAAAAAAATTTCAATAAAAAATTTTCAAAAATTTAAAAAAAATCAAAATAAAAATTCAAAAAAAGTTTGAAAAAAAATTTAAAAATGGAGAAAAAAAAATCGAAAAAAAAATTTTCAAAAAAAAAATTACAAAAAAAAATATTGGAAAATGGAAATTTTCAAAAAAAAAATTTCAAAAACTTTCAAAAAAAATTTCAAAAACTTTCAAAAAAAATTTCAAAAAAAAATTTTCAAAGAAAAAATTTTCAGAAAAAATTTCAAAGAAAAATTTAAAAAAAAAAGTAAAAAAATGAAAAAAAAATTCAAAAACTTTCAAAAAAAACTATAAAAAAAAAATTTTCGAAAGAAAAAATTGTCAAAATTTCAAAAAAAAATTTCAAAAAAAAATTAAAAATTTTTCAGAAACGGAAAAAAAAATTTCGAAAAAAAAATTTTCGCAAAAAATATTTTTCAAAAAAAAAATATTTAAAAATAAAAATTTTCAAAAAAAAATTCAAAAACTTTCAAAAAAAAATTTCAAAAACTTTCAAAAAAAAATTTCAAAAAAAATTTTCAAAAATAAAAAATTTTCAGAAAAAATTTCAAAAAAAAATTTCATAAAAAGCTTTCAAAAAGAAATTTCCAAAACAAAATTTTCGAAAAAAAAATTTTCAAAACAGACAAAAAAAATCAAAAAAAAATATCAACAATAGAAAATTTTAAAAAAAAATTTCAAAAAAAAAATTTCAAAACACTTCAAAAAAAAAATTCAGGAAAAAATTTTAAAAACTTTCAAAGAAAATTTCCAAAAAAAAAATTTCAAAAAAAGTTTCAAAAAAAAAATTTCAAAAAGAAATTTTAAAACATTTAAAAAAAAAATTCAGGAAAAAATTTTAAAAACTTTCAAAGAAAATTTCAAAAAAAATATTTCAAAAAAAGTTTCAAAAAAAAATTCAAAAAGAAATTTTAAAAAAATTTCAAAATAAAAATTTTTCAAAAAAAAATTTCAAAAAAAAAATTCAAATGGAATTTTCAATAAAAAAATTCTAAAAAAAAATAAATTAAAAAAAATCAAAAAAAATTTCAAAAAAGATTTCAAAAAAAAATATCAAAAAAAAATTTTAAAAAAATAAAACAAAAATTTCAAAAAAATATTTCAAAAAAAAATTCAAAAAAAATAAAACAAAAATTTCAAAAAAGCTTTCAAAAAAAATTCCGAAAAAAATTACGAAAAAAATTTTCAAAAAAAAAATCATAAAAAAATTTCCAAAAAAAAGTTAAAAAAAATTTCAAAAAATAATATCAAAAAAAGAAAATTTTCGAAAAAACAAATAAAAAAATTTCAAAAAAGATTTCAAAAAAAAAATTTCAAAAAAAATTTCGAAATAAAATTCAAAAAAACTCAACAAAAAAAATAAAACAAAAATTTCAAAAAAGTTTTCAAAAGAAAAAAATGTCAAAATTTCAAAAAAAAATTTCAAAAAAAATAAAAAAAAATTCAGAAACGGAAAAAAAAATTCGAAAAAAAAATTTTCGAAAAAATTATTTTTCAAAAAAAAATATTTAAAAATGAAAATTTTCAAAAAAAATTTTAAAAACTTTCAAAAAAAAAATTCAAAAAAAAATTTTGAAAAATAAAAAATTTTCAGAAAAAATTTCAAAAAAAAATTTCATAAAAAGCTTTCAAAAAGAAATTTCCAAAAAAAATTTCAAAAAAAACTTAAAAAAAATGAAAAAAAAAATTCAAAAACTTTCAAAAAAAAATATCAAAAAAAAAAATTTCAAAAAAAAATTTCAAAAAAAAGTTTCAAAAAAAAATTCATAAAAATTTTTTTTTTTTAAAAGTTTCAAAAAAATAATTTTAAAAAAAAATTTTTCAAAAAAAAAAATTTGAAAAAAAAATTCCAAAAAAAAATTTCAAATAAAAAAATTTCAAAAAGGATTTCAAAAAAAAAAATTTCAAAAAAAATTTCGAAATAAAATTCAAAAAAACTCAACAAAAAAAATAAAACAAAAATTTCAAAAAAGGTTTCAAAAGAAAAAAATGTCAAAATTTCAAAAAAAATAAAAAAAATTTTCAGAAACGGAAAAAAAAAATTTGAAAAAACAATTTTCGAAAAAAATATTTTTCAAAAAAAATATTTAAAAATGAAAATTTTCAAAAAAAAATTTTTAAAACTTTCAAAAAAAAATTTCAAAAAAAAATTTCAAAAATAAAAAATTTTCAGAAAAAATTTCAAAAAAAAATTTCATAAAAAGCTTTCAAAAAGAAATTTCCAAAAAAAAAATTTCGAAAAAAAAATTTTCAAAACACAAAAAAAATCAAAAAAAAATATCAACATTAGAAAATTTAAAAAAAAATTTAAAAAAAATTTCAAAAAAAAATTTTAAAATATTTCAAAAAAAATTCAGGAAAAAATTATAAAAACTTTCAAAGAAAATTTCCAAAAAAAAAATTTCAAAAAAAGTTTCAAAAAAAAAATTTCAAAAAGAAATTTTAAAAAAATTTCAAAATAAAAATTTTTCAAAAAAAAAATTCAAAAAAAAAAATTTCAAAAAAAAAATTCAAATGGAATTTTCAAAAAAAAAATTTCTAAGAAAAAATTTCAAGAAAAAATTTTTAAAAAAAATTTAAAAAAATCAAAAGAAAAATTCAAAAAGAAGTTTGAAAAAAAAATTCAAAAAGGGAGAATAAAAATTCGAAAAAAAAAATTTCAAAAAAAAAATATTGGAAAATGGAAATTTTCAAAAAAAATTTCAAAAACTTTCAAAAAAAAATTCAAAAAAAATTTTTCAAAGAAAAAATTTTCAGAAAAAATTTCAAAAAAAAATTTCAAAAAAAACTTTAAAAAAATGAAAGAAAAAATTTCAAAAAAACTTTAAAAAAATGAAAAAAAAAATTCAAAAACTTTCAAAAAAAAATATCAAAAAAAATTTTCAAAAAAATATTTCAAAAATAAGTTTCAAAAAAAAATTCATAAAAATTTTTTTTAAAAAAAGTTTCAAAAAAATAATTTTAAAAAAAATTTTTTTCAAAAAAAAAAGTGAAAAAAAAATTCCAAAAAAAAATTTCAAATAAAAAAATTTCAAAAAAGATTTCAAAAAAAAAATTTCAAAAAAAATTTCGAAATAAAATTCAAAAAAACTCAACAAAAAAAATAAAACAAAAATTTCAAAAAAGTTTTCAAAAGAAAAAAATGTCAAAATTTCAAAAAAAATAAAAAAAAATTCAGAAACGGAAAAAAAAATTCGAAAAAAAAATTTTCGAAAAAATTATTTTTCAAAAAAAAATATTTAAAAATGAAAATTTTCAAAAAAAATTTTAAAAACTTTCAAAAAAAAAATTCAAAAAAAAATTTTGAAAAATAAAAAATTTTCAGAAAAAATTTCAAAAAAAAATTTCATAAAAAGCTTTCAAAAAGAAATTTCCAAAAAAAATTTTCGAAAAAAAAATTTTCAAAACAGACAAAAAAAATCAAAAAAAAAACAACAATAGAAAATTTAAAAAAAAAATTCAAAAAAAAAATTTTGAAACAATTCAAAAAAAAAATTCAGGAAAATATTTTAAAAACTTTCAAAGAAAATTTCCAAAAAAAAAATTCAAAAAAAGTTTCAAAAAAAAAATTTCAAAAAGAAATTTTAAAACATTTCAAAAAAAAATTCAGGAAAAAATTTTAAAAACTTTCAAAGAAAATTTCAAAAAAAAAATTTCAAAAAAAGTTTCAAAAAAAAAATTCAAAAAGAAATTTAAAAAAAATTTCGATATAAAAATTTTTCAAAAAAAAATTTCAAAAAAAATTCAAAAAAAAAATTCTAAAAAAAAATTTCTAAAAAAAAAATTCTAAAAAAAATTCTAAAAAATAATTTCAAAAAAAAATTGAAAAAAAAGTTTCAATAAAAAATTTCAAAAACTTTCAAAAAAAAATTTCAAAAAAAATTTCGAAATAAAATTCAAAAAAACTCAACAAAAAAAATAAAACAAAAATTTCAAAAAAGTTTTCAAAAGAAAAAAATGTTTCAAAATAAAATTTCAAAAAAAATAAAAAATATTTTCAGAAACGGAAAAAAAAATTCGAAAAAAAAATTTTCGAAAAAAATATTTTTCAAAAAAAAATATTTAAAAATGAAAATTTTCAAAAAAAAATTTTAAAAATTTTCAAAAAAAATTTTTAAAAATTTTCAAAAAAAAATTTTAAAAACTTTCAAAAAAAAATTTCAAAAATTTTCAGAAAAAATTTCAAAAAAAAATTTCAAAAAAAAATTTCATAAAAAGCTTTCAAAAAGAAATTTCCAAAAAAAAAATTTTCGAAAAAAAATTTTTCAAAATAGACAAAAAAAATCAAAAAAATATTTCAAAAAAAAATTTTAAAACATTTCAAAAAAAAATTCAGGAAAAAATTTTAAAAACTTCAAAGAAAATTTCCAAAAAAAAAATTTCAAAAAAAGTTTGAAAAAAAAATTTCAAAAAGAAATTTTAAAACATTTCAAAAAAAAAATTCAGGAAAAAATTTTAAAAACTTTCAAAGAAAATTTCCAAAAAAAAAATTTCAAAAAAAGTTTCAAAAAAAAATTTCAAAAAGAAATTTAAAAAAAATTTCAAAATAAAAATTTTTCAAAAATAAGTTTCAAAAAAAAATTCATAAAAAAAATTTTTTAAAAAAGTTTCAAAAAAATAATTTAAAAAAATATTTTTTTCAAAAAAAAAAGTTTGAAAAAAAAATTCCAAAAAAAAATTTCAAATAAAAAAATTTCAAAAAAGATTTCAAAAAAAAAAATTCAAAAAAAATTTCGAAATAAAATTCAAAAAAACTCAACAAAAAAAATAAAACAAAAATTTCAAAAAAGTTTTCAAAAGAAAAAAATGTCAAAATTTCAAAAAAAAAATTCAAAAAAAATAAAAAAATTTTCAGAAACGGAAAAAGAAAATTCGAAAAAAAAAATTTCGAAAAAATTATTTTTCAAAAAAAAATTTTAAAAACTTTCAAAAAAAAATTTAAAAAAAAATTTTCAAAAATAAAAAATTTTCAGAAAAAATTTCAAAAAAAAATTTCATAAAAAGCTTTCAAAAAGAAATTTCCAAAAAAAAATTTTCGAATAAAAAATTTTCAAAACAGACAAAAAAAATCAAAAAAAAATATCAACAATAGAAAATTTAAAAAAAAAATTCAAAAAAAAAATTTTGAAACATTTCAAAGAAAATTTCCAAAAAAAAAATTCAAAAAAAGTTTCAAAAAAAAAATTTCAAAAAGAAATTTTAAAACATTTCAAAAAAAAATTCAGGAAAAAATTTTAAAAACTTTCAAAGAAAATTTCAAAAAAAAAATTTCAAAAAAAGTTTCAAAAAAAAAATTCAAAAAGAAATTTAAAGAAAATTTCAAAATAAAAATTTTTCAAAAAAAAATTTCAAAAAAAAAATTCAAATGGAATTTTCAAAAAAAAAATTCTAAAAAAAAAATTCAAAAAAAAATTCTAAAAAATAATTTTAAAAAAAATTGAAAAAAAAGTTTCAATAAAAAATTTCAAAAACTTTCAAAAAAAAATTTCAAAAAAAAATTCGAAATAAAATTCAAAAAAACTCAACAAAAAAAATAAAACAAAAATTTCAAAAAAGTTTTCAAAAGAAAAAAATGTCAAAATTTCAAAAAAAATAAAAAATATTTTCAGAAACGGAAAAAAAAATTCGAAAAAAAAATTTTCGAAAAAAATATTTTTCAAAAAAAAATATTTAAAAATGAAAATTTTCAAAAAAAAATTTTAAAAATTTTCAAAAAAAATTTTTAAAAATTTTCAAAAAAAAATTTTAAAAACTTTCAAAAAAAAATTTCAAAAATTTTTTTCAAAAATAAAAAATTTTCAGAAAAAATTTCAAAAAAAAATTTCATAAAAAGTTTTCAAAAAGAAATTTCCAAAAAAAAATTTTCGAAAAAAAATTTTTCAAAATAGACAAAAAAAATCAAAAAAAAATATCAACAATAGAAAATTTAAAAAGAAAATAAAAAAAAAATTTCAAAAAAAATTTTTAAAACATTTCAAAAAAAAATTCAGGAAAAAATTTTAAAAACTTCAAAGAAAATTTCCAAAAAAAAAATTTCAAAAATAGTTTCAAAATAAAAATTTCAAAAAGAAATTTTAAAACATTTCAAAAAAAAATTCAGGAAAAAATTTTAAAAACTTTCAAAGAAAATTTCCAAAAAAAAAATTTCAAAAAAAGTTTCAAAAAAAAATTTCAAAAAGAAATTTTGAAAAAATTTCAAAATAAAAATTTTTCAAAAAAAAATTTCAAAAAAAAAAATTCAAATGGAATTTTCAAAAAAAAAATTTCTAAAAAAAAAATTCAAAAAAAATTCTAAAAAATAATTTTAAGAAAAAATTTTCAAAAAAAAATTGAAAAAAAAATTTCAATAAAAAATTTCAAAAACTTTCAAAAAATAAATTTTAAAAAAATTTCAAAAATGAAATTTTCAATAAAAATTTCGAAAAAAATTCAAAAAAAAAATTTCAATTAAAAAAATTTCAAAATAATTTCAAAAAAAATTTCGAAATAAAATTCAAAAAAACTCAACAAAAAAAATAATACAAAAATTTCAAAAAAGTTTTCAAAACAAAAAAATGTCAAAATTTCAAAAAAAAATTTCAAAAAAAATTAAAAAAAATTTCAGAAACGGAAAAAAAATTCGAAAAAAAAATTTTCGAAGAAAAAATTTTTCAAAAAAAAATATTTAAAAATGAAAATTTTCAAAAAAAAATTTTAAAAACTTTCAAAAAAAAATTTCAAAAAAAATTTTCAAAAATAAAAAATTTTCGGAAAAAATTTCAAAAAAAAATTTCATAAAAAGCTTTCAAAAAGAAATTTCCAAAAAAAAATTTTCGAAAAAAAATTATCAACAATAGAAAATTTAAAAAAAATTAAAAAAAAAATTCAAAAAAATTTTTAAAACATTTCAAAAAAAATTCAGGAAAAAATTTTAAAAACTTTCAAAGAAAATTTCCAAAAAAAAAATTCAAAAAAAGTTTCAAAAAAAAAATTTCAAAAAGAAATTTCAAAACATTTCAAAAAAAAATTCAGGAAAAAATTTTAAAAACTTTCAAAGAAAATTTCAAAAAAAAAATTTCGAAAAAAGTTTCAAAAAAAAATTCAAAAAGAAATTTAAAAAAAATTTCAAAATAAAAATTTTTCAAAAAAAAATTTCAAAAAAAAAATTCAAATGGAATTTTCAAAAAAAAATTCTAAAAAAAAATTTCTAAAAAAAAAAATTCAAAAAAAAATTCTAAAAAATAATTGAAAAAAAAGTTTCAATAAAAAATTTCAAAAACTTTCAAAAAAAAATTTCAAAAAAAATTTCGAAATAAAATTCAAAAAAACTCAACAAAAAAAATAAAACAAAAATTTCAAAAAAGTTTTCATAAGAAAAAAATGTCAAAATTTCCAAAAAAAATTTCAAAAAAAATAAAAAATATTTTCAGAAACGGAAAAAAAAATTCGAAAAAAAAATTTTCGAAAAAAATATTTTTCAAAAAAAATATTTAAAAATGAAAATTTTCAAAAAAAAATTTTAAAAATTTTCAAAAAAAATTTTTAGAAATTTTCAAAAAAAATTTTTAAAAACTTTCAAAAAAAAATTTCAAAAATTTTTTTCAAAAATAAAAAATTTTCAGAAAAAATTTCAAAAAAAAATTTCATAAAAAGCTTTCATAAAGAAATTTCCAAAAAAAAATTTTCGAAAAAAAATTTTTCAAAATAGACAAAAAAAATCAAAAAAAAATATCAACAATAGAAAATTTAAAAAGAAAATAAAAAAAAATTTCAAAAAAAAATTTTAAAACATTTCAAAAAAAAAATTCAGGAAAAAATTTTAAAAACTTCAAAGAAAATTTCCAAAAAAAAAATTTCAAAAATAGTTTCAAAATAAAAATTTCAGAAAGAAATTTTAAAACATTTCAAAAAAAAAATTCAGGAAAAATTTTTTAAAACTTTCAAAGAAAATTTCCAAAAAAAAAATTTCAAAAAAAGTTTCAAAAAAAAATTTCAAAAAGAAATTTTAAAAAAATTTCAAAATAAAAATTTTTCAAAAAAAAATTTCAAAAAAAAAAATTCAAATGGAATTTTCAAAAAAAAAATTTCTAAAAAAAAATTCAAAAAAAATTCTAAAAAATAATTTTAAAAAAAAATTTTCAAAAAAAAATTGAAAAAAAAATTCCAATAAAAAATTTCAAAAACTTTCAAAAAAAAAAAATTTTAAAAAAATTTCAAAAATGAAATTTTCAAAAAAAAATTCAAAAAAAATTCCAAAAAAAAATTTCAATTAAAAAAATTTCAAAATAATTTCAAAAAAAATTTCAAAAAAAATAAAAAAAAATTTCAGAAACGGAAAAAAAATTCAAAAAAAAATTTTCGAAAAAAAAATTTTTCAAAAAAAAATATTTAAAAATGAAAATTTTCAAAAAAAAATTTTAAAAACTTTCAAAAAAAAATTTCAAAAAAAATTTTCAAAAATAAAAAATTTTCAGAAAAAATTTCAAAAAAAAATTTCATAAAAAGCTTTCAAAAAGAAATTTCCAAAAAAAAATTTTCGAAAAAAAATTATCAACAATAGAAAATTTAAAAAAAAATTAAAAAAAAATTTCAAAAAAATTTTTAAAACATTTCAAAAAAAAATCAGGAAAAAATTTTAAAAACTTTCAAAGAAAATTTCCAAAAAAAAATTTCAAAAAAAGTTTAAAAAAAAAAATTTCAAAAAGAAATTTTAAAAAATTTCAAAATAAAAATTTTTCAGAAAAAAAAAAAAAAAATTCAAATGGAATTTTCAAAAAATAAAAATAATAAATAAAAAAAATTCAAAAAAAAATTCTAAAAAATAATTTCAAAAAAAAATTTAAAAAAAAATTGAAAAAAAATTTCAAAAACTTTCAAAAAAAAATTTTTAAAAAAATTTCAAAAATGAAATTTTCAAAAAAAATTTCAAAAAAAATTTCGAAAAAACTCAAAAAAAATAAAACAAAGATTTCAAAAAAATATAAGAAAAATAAAAAAAAAATTCAAAAAAAAGTTTTGAAAAAAATTTCAAAAACGATGAAAAAAATTCGAAAAAAAAATTTCCAAAAAAAAAATTTTCAAAAAAAGTTTTTAAAAAAATTTTCAAAAAGAAATTTAAAAAAAATTTCAATAAAAAATTTTCAAAAATTTAAAAAAAATCAAAATAAAAATTCAAAAAAAGTTTGAAAAAAAATTTAAAAATGGAGAAAAAAAAATCGAAAAAAAAATTTTCAAAAAAAAAATTACAAAAAAAAATATTGGAAAATGGAAATTTTCAAAAAAAAAATTTCAAAAACTTTCAAAAAAAATTTCAAAAACTTTCAAAAAAAATTTCAAAAAAAAATTTTCAAAGAAAAAATTTTCAGAAAAAATTTCAAAGAAAAATTTAAAAAAAAAAGTAAAAAAATGAAAAAAAAATTCAAAAACTTTCAAAAAAAACTATAAAAAAAAAATTTTCGAAAGAAAAAATTGTCAAAATTTCAAAAAAAAATTTCAAAAAAAAATTAAAAATTTTTCAGAAACGGAAAAAAAAATTTCGAAAAAAAAATTTTCGCAAAAAATATTTTTCAAAAAAAAAATATTTAAAAATAAAAATTTTCAAAAAAAAATTCAAAAACTTTCAAAAAAAAATTTCAAAAACTTTCAAAAAAAAATTTCAAAAAAAATTTTCAAAAATAAAAAATTTTCAGAAAAAATTTCAAAAAAAAATTTCATAAAAAGCTTTCAAAAAGAAATTTCCAAAACAAAATTTTCGAAAAAAAAATTTTCAAAACAGACAAAAAAAATCAAAAAAAAATATCAACAATAGAAAATTTTAAAAAAAAATTTCAAAAAAAAAATTTCAAAACACTTCAAAAAAAAAATTCAGGAAAAAATTTTAAAAACTTTCAAAGAAAATTTCCAAAAAAAAAATTTCAAAAAAAGTTTCAAAAAAAAAATTTCAAAAAGAAATTTTAAAACATTTCAAAAAAAAATTCAGGAAAAAATTTTAAAAACTTTCAAAGAAAATTTCAAAAAAAATATTTCAAAAAAAGTTTCAAAAAAAAATTCAAAAAGAAATTTTAAAAAAATTTCAAAATAAAAATTTTTCAAAAAAAAATTTCAAAAAAAAATTCAAATGGAATTTTCAATAAAAAAATTCTAAAAAAAAATTTCTAAAAAAAAAAATTCAAAAAAAAATTCTAAAAAATAATTTTAAAAAAAAATTGAAAAAAAAGTTTCAATAAAAAATTTCAAAAACTTTCAAAAAAAAATTTCAAAAAAAATTTCGAAATAAAATTCAAAAAACTCAACAAAAAAAATAAAACAAAAATTTCAAAAAAGTTTTCAAAAGAAAAAAATGTCAAAATTTCAAAAAAAAATTTCAAAAAAAATAAAATATATTTTCAGAAACGGAAAAAAAAATTCGAAAAAAAATTTTTCGAAAAAAATATTTTTCAAAAAAAAATATTTAAAAATGAAAATTTTCAAAAAAAAATTTTAAAAATTTTCAAAAAAAAATTTTAAAAATTTTCAAAAAAAAATTTTAAAAATTTTCAAAAAAAAATTTCAAAAAAAAAATTCAAATGGAATTTTCAAAAAAAAAATTCTAAAAAAAAAATTCTAAAAAAAAAATTCAAAAAAAATTCTAAAAAATAATTTAAAAAAAAAATTTTCAAAAAAAAATTGAAAAAAAATTTTCAATAAAAAATTTCAAAAACTTTCAAAAAAAAAATTTTAGAAAAATTTCAAAAATGAAATTTTCAAAAAAAATTTCAAAAAAAATTCCAAAAAAAAATTTCAATTAAAAAAATTTCAAAAAAAATTTCGAAATAAAATTCAAAAAAACTCAACAAAAAAAATAATACAAAAATTTCAAAAAAGTTTTCAAAACAAAAAAATGTCAAAATTTCAAAAAAAAATTTCAAAAAAAATAAAAAAAAATTTCAGAAACGGAAAAAAAAATTCGAAAAAAAAATTTTCGAAAAAAAAATTTTTCAAAAAAAAATATTTAAAAACGAAAATTTTCAAAAAAAAAATTTTAAAAACTTTCAAAAAAAAATTTCAAAAAAAATTTTCAAAAATGAAAAATTTTCAGAAAAAATTTCAAAAAAAAATTTCATAAAAAGCTTTCAAAAAGAAATTTCAAAAAAAAAATTTCGAAAAAAAATTATCAACAATAGAAAATTTTAAAAAAAATTTAAAAAAAATTTCAAAAAATTTTTTAAAACATTTCAAAAAAAATTCAGGAAAAAATTTTAAAAACTTTCAAAGAAAATTTCCAAAAAAAAAATTTCAAAAAAAGTTTAAAAAAAAAATTTCAAAAAGAAATTTTAAAAAATTTCAAAATAAAAATTTTTCAAAAAAAAAAAAAAAAATTCAAATGGAATTTTCAAAAAATAAAAATAATAAATAAAAAAAATTCAAAAAAAAATTCTAAAAAATAATTTCAAAAAAAAAATTAAAAAAAAAATTGAAAAAAAATTTTCAATAAAAAATTTCAAAAACTTTCAAAAAAAAAAAATAAAACAAAGATTTCAAAAAAATATAAGAAAAATAAAAAAAAAATTCAAAAAAAAGTTTTAAAAAAAATTTCAAAAACGATGAAAAAAATTCGAAAAAAAAATTTCCAAAAAAAAAATTTTCAAAAAAAGTTTTTAAAAAAATTTTCAAAAAGAAATTTAAAAAAAATTTCAATAAAAAATTTTCAAAAATTTAAAAAAAATCAAAATAAAAATTCAAAAAAAGTTTGAAAAAAAATTAAAAAATGGAGAAAAAAAATTCGAAAAAAAAATTTTCAAAAAAAAAATTACAAAAAAAAATATTGGAAAATGGAAATTTTCAAAAAAAAAATTTCAAAAACTTTCAAAAAAAATTTCAAAAACTTTCAAAAAAAATTTCAAAAAAAAATTTTCAAAGAAAAAATTTTCAGAAAAAATTTCAGAGAAAAATTTCAAAAAAAAAGTAAAAAAATGAAAAAAAAATTCAAAAACTTTCAAAAAAAACTATAAAAAAAAAATTTTCGAAAGAAAAAATTGTCAAAATTTCAAAAAAAAATTTCAAAAAAAAATTAAAAATTTTTCAGAAACGGAAAAAAAAATTTCGAAAAAAAAATTTTCGCAAAAAATATTTTTCAAAAAAAAATATTTAAAAATAAAAATTTTCAAAAAAAAATTTCAAAAACTTTCAAAAAAAAATTTCAAAAACTTTCAAAAAAAAATTTCAAAAAAAATTTTCAAAAATAAAAAACTTTCAGAAAAAATTTCAAAAAAAAATTTCATAAAAAGCTTTCAAAAAGAAATTTCCAAAAAAAAATTTTCGAAAAAAAAATTTTCAAAACAGACAAAAAAAATCAAAAAAAATATCAACAATAGAAAATTTTAAAAAAAATTTCAAAAAAAGTTTTTAAAAAAATTTTCAAAAAGAAATTTAAAAAAAAATTCAATAAAAAATTTTCAAAAATTTAAAAAAAATCAAAATAAAAATTCAAAAAAAGTTTGAAAAAAAATTAAAAAATGGAGAAAAAAAATTCGAAAAAAAAATTTTCAAAAAAAAAATTACAAAAAAAAATATTGGAAAATGGAAATTTTCAAAAAAAAAATTTCAAAAACTTTCAAAAAAAATTTCAAAAACTTTCAAAAAAAATTTCAAAAAAAAATTTTCAAAGAAAAAATTTTCAGAAAAAATTTCAAAGAAAAATTTCAAAAAAAAAGTAAAAAAATGAAAAAAAAATTCAAAAACTTTCAAAAAAAACTATAAAAAAAAAATTTTCGAAAGAAAAAATTGTCAAAATTTCAAAAAAAAATTTCAAAAAAAAATTAAAAATTTTTCAGAAACGGAAAAAAAAATTTCGAAAAAAAAATTTTCGCAAAAAATATTTTTCAAAAAAAAATATTTAAAAATAAAAATTTTCAAAAAAAAATTTCAAAAACTTTCAAAAAAAAATTTCAAAAACTTTCAAAAAAAAATTTCAAAAAAAATTTTCAAAAATAAAAAATTTTCAGAAAAAATTTCAAAAAAAAATTTCATAAAAAGCTTTCAAAAAGAAATTTCCAAAAAAAAATTTTCGAAAAAAAAATTTTCAAAACAGACAAAAAAAATCAAAAAAAATATCAACAATAGAAAATTTAAAAAAAAATTTCAAAAAAAGTTTTTAAAAAAATTTTCAAAAAGAAATTTAAAAAAAATTTCAATAAAAAATTTTCAAAAATTTAAAAAAAATCAAAATAAAAATTCAAAAAAATGTTTGAAAAAAAATTAAAAAATGGAGAAAAAAAATTCGAAAAAAAAATTTTCAAAAAAAAAATTACAAAAAAAAATATTGGAAAATGGAAATTTTCAAAAAAAAAATTTCAAAAACTTTCAAAAAAAATTTCAAAAACTTTCAAAAAAAATTTCAAAAAAAAATTTTCATAGAAAAAATTTTCAGAAAAAATTTCAAAGAAAAATTTCAAAAAAAAAGTAAAAAATGAAAAAAAAATTCAAAAACTTTCAAAAAAAACTATAAAAAAAAAATTTTCGAAAGAAAAAATTGTCAAAATTTCAAAAAAAAATTTCAAAAAAAATTTAAAAATTTTTCAGAAACGGAAAAAAAAATTTCGAAAAAAAAATTTTCGAAAAAAATATTTTTCAAAAAAAAATATTTAAAAATAAAAATTTTCAAAAAAAAATTTCAAAAACTTTCAAAAAAAAATTTCAAAAAAAATTTTCAAAAATAAAAAATTTTCAGAAAAAATTTCAAAAAAAAATTTCATAAAAAGCTTTCAAAAAGAAATTTCCAAAAAAAAATTTTCGAAAAAAAATTATCAACGATAGAAAATTTAAAAAAAAATAAAAAAAAAATTTCAAAAAAAATTTTAAAACATTTCAAAAAAAATTCAGGAAAAAATTTTGAAAACTTTCAAAAAAAAATTCCAAAAAAAAATTTCAAAAAAAGTTTTTAAAAAAAAATTTCAAAAAGAAATTTTAAAAAATTTCAAAATAAAAATTTTTCAAAAAAAATTCAAATGGAATTTTCAAAAAAAAAATAAATAAAAAAAATTCAAAAAAAAATTCTAAAAAATAATTTCAAAAAAAAAATTTAAAAAAAAAATTGAAAAAAAAATTTCAATAAAAAATTTCAAAAACTTTCAAAAAAAAATTTTAAAAAAAATTTCAAAAATGAAATTTTCAAAAAAAATTTCAAAAAAAATTTCGAAAAAACTCAAAAAAAAATAAAACAAAGATTTCAAAAAAATATAAGAAAAATAAAAAAAAAATTCAAAAAAAAGTTTTAAAAAAATTTTCAAAAACGATGAAAAAAATTCGAAAAAAAAATTTCCAAAAAAAAAATTTTCAAAAAAAGTTTTTAAAAAAATTTTCAAAAAGAAATTAAAAAAAATTTCAATAAAAAATTTTCAAAAATTTAAAAAAAATCAAAATAAAAATTCAAAAAAAAGTTTGAAAAAAAATTTAAAAATGGAGAAAAAAATTTCGAAAAAAAAATTTTCAAAAAAAAAATTACAAAAAAAAATATTGGAAAATGGAAACTTTCAAAAAAAAAATTTCAAAAACTTTCAAATAAAATTTCAAAAACTTTCCAAAAAAAATTTCAAAAAAAAATTTTCAAAGAAAAAATTTTCAGAAAAAATTTCAAAGAAAAATTTCAAAAAAAAAGTAAAAAAATTAAAAAAAATTCAAAAACTTAAAAAAAAAACTATAAAAAAAAAATTTTCGAAAGAAAAAATTGTCAAAATTTCAAAAAAAAATTTCAAAAAAAATTTAAAAATTTTTCAGAAACGGAAAAAAAATTTCGAAAAAAAAATTTTCGAAAAAAATATTTTTCAAAAGAAAATTTCCAAAAAAAAAATTTCAAAAAAAGTTTAAAAAAAAAATTTCAAAAAGAAATTTTAAAACATTTCAAAAAAAAAATTCAGGAAAAAATTTTAAAAACTTTCAAAGAAAATTTCCAAAAAAAAAAATTTCAAAAAAAGTTTAAAAAAAAAATTTCAAAAAGAAATTTTAAAACATTTCAAAAAAAAAATTCAGGAAAAAATTTTAAAAACTTTCAAAGAAAATTTCCAAAAAAAAAATTTCAAAAAAAGTTTCAAAAAAAAATTTCAAAAAGAAATTTAAAAAAAATTTCAAAATAAAAATTTTTCAAAAATAAGTTTCAAAAAAAAATTCATAAAAAAAATTTTTTAAAAAAGTTTCAAAAAAATAATTTAAAAAAATATTTTTTTCAAAAAAAAAAGTTTGAAAAAAAAATTCCAAAAAAAAATTTCAAATAAAAAAATTTCAAAAAAGATTTCAAAAAAAAAAATTCAAAAAAAATTTCGAAATAAAATTCAAAAAAACTCAACAAAAAAAATAAAACAAAAATTTCAAAAAAGTTTTCAAAAGAAAAAAATGTCAAAATTTCAAAAAAAAATTTCAAAAAAAATAAAAAATATTTTCAGAAACGGAAAAAAAAATTCGAAAAAAAATTTTTCGAAAAAAATATTTTTCAAAAAAAAATATTTAAAAATGAAAATTTTCAAAAAAAAATTTTAAAAATTTTCAAAAAAAATTTTTAAAAATTTTCAAAAAAAATTTTTAAAAACTTTCAAAAAAAAATTTCAAAATTTTTTTTCAAAAATAAAAAATTTTCAGAAAAAATTTCAAAAAAAAATTTCATAAAAAGTTTTCAAAAAGAAATTTCCAAAAAAAAATTTTCGAAAAAAAATTTTTCAAAATAGACAAAAAAAATCAAAAAAAAATATCAACAATAGAAAATTTAAAAAGAAAATAAAAAAAAAATTTCAAAAAAAAATTTTAAAACATTTCAAAAGAAAATTCAGGAAAAAATTTTAAAAACTTCAAAGAAAATTTCCAAAAAAAAAATTTCAAAAATAGTTTCAAAATAAAAATTTCAAAAAGAAATTTTAAAACATTTCAAAAAAAAATTCAGGAAAAAATTTTAAAAACTTTCAAAGAAAATTTCCAAAAAAAAAATTTCAAAAAAAGTTTCAAAAAAAAATTTCAAAAAGAAATTTTGAAAAAATTTCAAAATAAAAATTTTTCAAAAAAAAATTTCAAAAAAAAAAATTCAAATGGAATTTTCAAAAAAAAAATTTCTAAAAAAAAAATTCAAAAAAAATTCTAAAAAATAATTTTAAGAAAAAATTTTCAAAAAAAAATTGAAAAAAAATTTTCAATAAAAAATTTCAAAAACTTTCAAAAAATAAATTTTAAAAAAATTTCAAAAATGAAATTTTCAATAAAAATTTCGAAAAAAATTCCAAAAAAAAATTTCAATTAAAAAAATTTCAAAATAATTTCAAAAAAAATTTCGAAATAAAATTCAAAAAAACTCAACAAAAAAAATAATACAAAAATTTCAAAAAAGTTTTCAAAACAAAAAAATTTCAAAATTTCAAAAAAAATAAAAAAAAATTTCAGAAACGGAAAAAAAAAATTCGAAAAAAAAATTTTCGAAAAAAAAATTTTAAAAACTTTCAAAAAAAAATTTAAAAAAAAATTTTCAAAAATAAAAAATTTTCGGAAAAAATTTCAAAAAAAAATTTCATAAAAAGCTTTCAAAAAGAAATTTCCAAAAAAAAATTTTCGAAAAAAAATTATCAACAATAGAAAATTTAAAAAAAATTAAAAAAAAATTTCAAAAAAATTTTTAAAACATTTCAAAAAAAATTCAGGAAAAAATTTTAAAAACTTTCAAAGAAAATTTCCAAAAAAAAATTCAAAAAAAGTTTCAAAAAAAAAATTTCAAAAAGAAATTTCAAAACATTTCAAAAAAAAATTCAGGAAAAAATTTTGAAAACTTTCAAAGAAAATTTCAAAAAAAAAATTTCGAAAAAAGTTTCAAAAAAAAATTCAAAAAGAAATTTAAAAAAAATTTCAAAATAAAAATTTTTCAAAAAAAAATTTCAAAAAAAAAATTCAAATGGAATTTTCAAAAAAAAATTCTAAAAAAAAATTTCTAAAAAAAAAAATTCAAAAAAAAATTCTAAAAAATAATTGAAAAAAAAGTTTCAATAAAAAATTTCAAAAACTTTCAAAAAACAATTTCAAAAAAAATTTCGAAATAAAATTCAAAAAAACTCAACAAAAAAAATAAAACAAAAATTTCAAAAAAGTTTTCAAAAGAAAAAAATGTCAAAATTTCCAAAAAAAATTTCAAAAAAAATAAAAAATATTTTCAGAAACGGAAAAAAAAATTCGAAAAAAAAATTTTCGAAAAAAATATTTTTCAAAAAAAATATTTAAAAATGAAAATTTTCAAAAAAAAATTTAAAAATTTTCAAAAAAATTTTTTAAAAATTTTCAAAAAAAAATTTTAAAAACTTTCAAAAAAAAATTTCAAAAATTTTTTTCAAAAATAAAAAATTTTCAGAAAAAATTTCAAAAAAAAATTTCATAAAAAGCTTTCAAAAAGAAATTTCCAAAAAAAAATTTTCGAAAAAAAATTTTTCAAAAATAAAAAATTTTCAGAAAAAATTTCAAAAAAAAATTTCATAAAAAGCTTTCAAAAAGAAATTTCCAAAAAAAAATTTTCGAAAAAAAAATTTTCAAAACAGACAAAAAAAATCAAAAAAAATATCAACAATAGAAAATTTTAAAAAAAATTTCAAAAAAAGTTTTTAAAAAAATTTTCAAAAAGAAATTTAAAAAAAATTTCAATAAAAAATTTTCAAAAATTTAAAAAAAATCAAAATAAAAATTCAAAAAAATGTTTGAAAAAAAATTAAAAAATGGAGAAAAAAAATTCGAAAAAAAAATTTTCAAAAAAAAAATTACAAAAAAAAATATTGGAAAATGGAAATTTTCAAAAAAAAAATTTCAAAAACTTTCAAAAAAAATTTCAAAAACTTTCAAAAAAAATTTCAAAAAAAAATTTTCAAAGAAAAAATTTTCAGAAAAAATTTCAAAGAAAAATTTCAAAAAAAAAGTAAAAAAATGAAAAAAAAATTCAAAAACTTTCAAAAAAAACTATAAAAAAAAAATTTTCGAAAGAAAAAATTGTCAAAATTTCAAAAAAAAATTTCAAAAAAAAATTAAAAATTTTTCAGAAACGGAAAAAAAAATTTCGAAAAAAAAATTTTCGCAAAAAATATTTTTCAAAAAAAAATATTTAAAAATAAAAATTTTCAAAAAAAAATTTCAAAAACTTTCAAAAAAAAATTTCAAAAACTTTCAAAAAAAAATTTCAAAAAAAATTTTCAAAAATAAAAAATTTTCAGAAAAAATTTCAAAAAAAAATTTCATAAAAAGCTTTCAAAAAGAAATTTCCAAAAAAAAATTTTCGAAAAAAAAATTTTCAAAACAGACAAAAAAAATCAAAAAAAATATCAACAATAGAAAATTTAAAAAAAAATTTCAAAAAAAGTTTTTAAAAAAATTTTCAAAAAGAAATTTAAAAAAAATTTCAATAAAAAATTTTCAAAAATTTAAAAAAAATCAAAATAAAAATTCAAAAAAAGTTTGAAAAAAAATTAAAAAATGGAGAAAAAAAATTCGAAAAAAAAATTTTCAAAAAAAAAATTACAAAAAAAAATATTGGAAAATGGAAATTTTCAAAAAAAAAATTTCAAAAACTTTCAAAAAAAATTTCAAAAACTTTCAAAAAAAATTTCAAAAAAAAATTTTCAAAGAAAAAATTTTCAGAAAAAATTTCAAAGAAAAATTTCAAAAAAAAAGTAAAAAAATGAAAAAAAAATTCAAAAACTTTCAAAAAAAACTATAAAAAAAAAATTTTCGAAAGAAAAAATTGTCAAAATTTCAAAAAAAAATTTCAAAAAAAAATTAAAAATTTTTCAGAAACGGAAAAAAAAATTTCGAAAAAAAAATTTTCGCAAAAAATATTTTTCAAAAAAAAATATTTAAAAATAAAAATTTTCAAAAAAAAATTTCAAAAACTTTCAAAAAAAAATTTCAAAAACTTTCAAAAAAAAATTTTCGAAAAAAAATTTTTCAAAAATAAAAAATTTTCAGAAAAAATTTCAAAAAAAAATTTCATAAAAAGCTTTCAAAAAGAAATTTCCAAAAAAAAATTTTCGAAAAAAAAATTTTCAAAACAGACAAAAAAAATCAAAAAAAATATCAACAATAGAAAATTTAAAAAAAAATTTCAAAAAAAGTTTTTAAAAAAATTTTCAAAAAGAAATTTAAAAAAAATTTCAATAAAAAATTTTCAAAAATTTAAAAAAAATCAAAATAAAAATTCAAAAAAATGTTTGAAAAAAAATTAAAAAATGGAGAAAAAAAATTCGAAAAAAAAATTTTCAAAAAAAAAATTACAAAAAAAAATATTGGAAAATGGAAATTTTCAAAAAAAAAATTTCAAAAACTTTCAAAAAAATTTCAAAAACTTTCAAAAAAAATTTCAAAAAAAAATTTTCATAGAAAAAATTTTCAGAAAAAATTTCAAAGAAAAATTTCAAAAAAAAAGTAAAAAATGAAAAAAAAATTCAAAAACTTTCAAAAAAAACTATAAAAAAAAAATTTTCGAAAGAAAAAATTGTCAAAATTTCAAAAAAAAATTTCAAAAAAAATTTAAAAATTTTTCAGAAACGGAAAAAAAAATTTCGAAAAAAAAATTTTCGAAAAAAATATTTTTCAAAAAAAAATATTTAAAAATAAAAATTTTCAAAAAAAAATTTCAAAAACTTTCAAAAAAAAATTTCAAAAAAAATTTTCAAAAATAAAAAATTTTCAGAAAAAATTTCAAAAAAAAATTTCATAAAAAGCTTTCAAAAAGAAATTTCCAAAAAAAAATTTTCGAAAAAAAATTATCAACGATAGAAAATTTAAAAAAAAATAAAAAAAAAATTTCAAAAAAAATTTTAAAACATTTCAAAAAAAATTCAGGAAAAAATTTTGAAAACTTTCAAAAAAAATTTCCAAAAAAAAATTTCAAAAAAAGTTTTTAAAAAAAAATTTCAAAAAGAAATTTTAAAAAATTTCAAAATAAAAATTTTTCAAAAAAAATTTAAAAAAAAATTCAAATGGAATTTTCAAAAAAAAAAATAAATAAAAAAAATTCAAAAAAAAATTCTAAAAAATAATTTCAAAAAAAAAATTTAAAAAAAAAATTGAAAAAAAAATTTCAATAAAAAATTTCAAAAACTTTCAAAAAAAAATTTTAAAAAAAATTTCAAAAATGAAATTTTCAAAAAAAATTTCAAAAAAAATTTCGAAAAAACTCAAAAAAAAATAAAACAAAGATTTCAAAAAAATATAAGAAAAATAAAAAAAAATTCAAAAAAAAGTTTTTAAAAAAAATTCAAAAACGATGAAAAAAATTCGAAAAAAAAATTTCCAAAAAAAAAATTTTCAAAAAAAGTTTTTAAAAAAATTTTCAAAAAGAAATTTAAAAAAATTTCAATAAAAAATTTTCAAAAATTTAAAAAAAATCAAAATAAAAATTCAAAAAAAAGTTTGAAAAAAAATTTAAAAATGGAGAAAAAAATTTCGAAAAAAAAATTTTCAAAAAAAAAATTACAAAAAAAAATATTGGAAAATGGAAATTTTCAAAAAAAAAATTTCAAAAACTTTCAAATAAAATTTCAAAAACTTTCCAAAAAAAATTTCAAAAAAAAATTTTCAAAGAAAAAATTTTCAGAAAAAATTTCAAAGAAAAATTTCAAAAAAAAAGTAAAAAAATTAAAAAAAATTCAAAAACTTAAAAAAAAAACTATAAAAAAAAAAATTTTCGAAAGAAAAAATTGTCAAAATTTCAAAAAAAAATTTCAAAAAAAATTTAAAAATTTTTCAGAAACGGAAAAAAAAATTTCGAAAAAAAAATTTTCGAAAAAAATATTTTTCAAAAAAAAATATTTAAAAATAAAAATTTTCAAAAAAAAATTTCAAAAACTTTCAAAAAAAAATTTCAAAAAAAATTTTCAAAAATAAAAAATTTTCAGAAAAAATTTCAAAAAAAAATTTCATAAAAAGCTTTCAAAAAGAAATTTCCAAAAAAAAATTTTCGAAAAAAAAATTTTCAAAACAGACAAAAAAAATCAAAAAAAAATATCAACAATAGAAAATTTAAAAAAAAAATTTCAAAAAAAAAATTTTAAAACACTTCAAAAAAAAATTCAGGAAAAAATTTTAAAAACTTTCAAAGAAAATTTCCAAAAAATAAATTTCAAAAAAAGTTTCAAAAAAAAAATTTCAAAAAGAAATTTTAAAACATTTCAAAAAAAAATTCAGGAAAAAATTTTAAAAACTTTCAAAGAAAATTTCAAAAAAAAAAATTCAAAAAAAGTTTCAAAAAAAAATTCAAAAAGAAATTTTAAAAAAAATTCAAAATAAAAATTTTTCAAAAAAAAATTTCAAAAAAAAAATTCAAATGGAATTTTCAAAAAAAAAATTCTAAAAAAAAATTTCTAAAAAAAAAAATTCAAAAAAAAATTCTAAAAAATAATTTAAAAAAAAAATTGAAAAAAAAGTTTCAATAAAAAATTTCAAAAACTTTCAAAAAAAAATTTCAAAAAAAATTTCGAAATAAAATTCAAAAAAACTCAACAAAAAAAATAAAACAAAAATTTCAAAAAAGTTTCCAAAAGAAAAAAATGTCAAAATTTCAAAAAAAAAATTCAAAAAAAATAAAATATATTTTCAGAAACGGAAAAAAAAATTCGAAAAAAAAATTTTCGAAAAAAATATTTTTCAAAAAAAAATATTTGAAAATAAAAATTTTCAAAAAAAAATTTTAAAAATTTTCAAAAAAAAATTTTAAAAATTTTCAAAAAAAAATTTTAAAAATTTTCAAAAAAAAATTTCAAAAAAAAAATTCAAATGGAATTTTCAAAAAAAAAATTCTAAAAAAAAATTTCTAAAAAAAAAATTCAAAAAAATTCTAAAAAATAATTTTAAAAAAAAATTTTCAAAAAAAAATTGAAAAAAAATTTTCAATAAAAAATTTCAAAAATGAAATTTTCAAAAAAAATTTCAAAAAAAATTTCGAAATAAAATTCAAAAAAACTCAACAAAAAAAATAATACAAAAATTTCAAAAAAGTTTTCAAAACAAAAAAATGTCAAAATTTCAAAAAAAAATTTCAAAAAAAATTAAAAAAAATTTCAGAAACGGAAAAAAAAATTCGAAAAAAAAATTTTCGAAAAAAAAATTTTTCAAAAAAAAATATTTAAAAATGAAAATTTTCAAAAAAAAAATTTTAAAAACTTTCAAAAAAAAATTTCAAAAAAAATTTTCAAAAATAAAAAATTTTCAGAAAAAATTTCAAAAAAAAATTTCATAAAAAGCTTTCAAAAAGAAATTTCAAAAAAAAAAATTTCGGAAAAAAATTATCAACAATAGAAAATTAAAAAAAAAATTTAAAAAAAATTTCAAAAATTTTTTTAAAACATTTCAAAAAAAATTCTGGAAAAATTTTTAAAAACTTTCAAAGAAAATTTCCAAAAAAAAATTTCAAAAAAAGTTTGAAAAAAAAATTTCAAAAAGAAATTTTAAAAAATTTCAAAATAAAAATTTTTCAAAAAAAATTAAAAAAAAAATTCAAATGGAATTTTCAAAAAAATAAAAATAAATAAAAAAAATTCAAAAAAAAATTCTAAAAAATAATTTCAAAAAAAATTGAAAAAAAATTTTCAATAAAAAATTTCAAAAACTTTCAAAAAAAAATTTTAAAAAAATTTTCAAAAATGAAATTTTCAAAAAAAATTTCAAAAAACATTTCGAAAAAACTCAAAAAAAAATAAAACAAAGATTTCAAAAAAATATAAGAAAAATAAAAAAAAAATCAAAAAAAAGTTTTAAAAAAAATTTCAAAAACGATGAAAAAAATTCGAAAAAAAAATTTCCAAAAAAAAAATTTTCAAAAAAAGTCTTTAAAAAAATTTTCAAAAAGAAATTTAGAAAAAATTTCAATGAAAAATTTTCAAAAATTTAAAAAAAAATCAAAATAAAAATTCAAAAAAAAGTTTGAAAAAAAATTTAAAAATGGAGAAAAAAAATTCGAAAAAAAAATTTTCAAAAAAAAAATTACAAAAACTTTCAAAAAAAATTTCAAAAACTTTCAAAAAAAATTTCAAAAAAAAATTTTCAAAGAAAAAATTTTCAGAAAAAATTTCAAAGAAAAATTTTTAAAAAAAAGTGAAAAAATTAAAAAAAAATTCAAAAACTTTCAAAAAAAACTATAAAAAAAAAATTTTCGAAAGAAAAAATTGTCAAAATTTCAAAAAAAAAAATTTCAAAAAAAATTTAAAAATTTTTCAGAAACGGAAAAAAAAATTTCGAAAAAAAAATTTTCGAAAAAAATATTTTTCAAAAAAAAATATTTAAAAATAAAAATTTTCAAAAAAAAATTTCAAAAACTTTCAAAAAAAAATTTCAAAAAAAATTTTCAAAAATAAAAAATTTTCAGAAAAAATTTCAAAAAAAAATTTCATAAAAAGCTTTCAAAAAGAAATTTCCAAAAAAAAATTTTCGAAAAAAAATTATCAACAATAGAAAATTAAAAAAAAAATTTAAAAAAAATTTCAAAAAAATTTTTAAAACATTTCAAAAAAAATTCAGGAAAAAATTTTGAAAACTTTCAAAGAAAATTTCCAAAAAAAAATTTCAAAAAAAGTTTTTAAAAAAAAATTTCAAAAAGAAATTTTAAAAAATTTCAAAATAAAAATTTTTCAAAAAAAATTTAAAAAAAATTCAAATGGAGTTTTAAAAAAAAAAAATAAATAAAAAAAATTCAAAAAAAAATTCTAAAAAATAATTTCAAAAAAAAATTAAAAAAAAAAATTGAAAAAAAAATTCCAATAAAAAATTTCAAAAATGAAATTTTCAAAAAAAATTTCAAAAAAAATTTCGAAAAAACTCAAAAAAAAATAAAACAAAGATTTCGAAAAAATATAAGAAAAATAAAAAAAAAATTCAAAAAAAAGTTTTAAAAAAATTTTCAAAAACGATGAAAAAAATTTTCAGAAAAAATTTCAAAGAAAAATTTCAAAAAAAAAGTAAAAAAATGAAAAAAAAATTCAAAAACTTTCAAAAAAAACTATAAAAAAAAAATTTTCGAAAGAAAAAATTGTCAAAATTTCAAAAAAAAATTTCAAAAAAAAATTAAAAATTTTTCAGAAACGGAAAAAAAAATTTCGAAAAAAAAATTTTCGCAAAAAATATTTTTCAAAAAAAAATATTTAAAAATAAAAATTTTCAAAAAAAAATTTCAAAAACTTTCAAAAAAAAATTTCAAAAACTTTCAAAAAAAAATTTCAAAAAAAATTTTCAAAAATAAAAAATTTTCAGAAAAAATTCTAAAAAATAATTTTAAGAAAAAATTTTCAAAAAAAAATTGAAAAAAAATTTTCAATAAAAAATTTCAAAAACTTTCAAAAAATAAATTTTAAAAAAATTTCAAAAATGAAATTTTCAATAAAAATTTCGAAAAAAATTCCAAAAAAAAATTTTAATTAAAAAAATTTCAAAATAATTTCAAAAAAAATTTCGAAATAAAATTCAAAAAAACTCAACAAAAAAAATAATACAAAAATTTCAAAAAAGTTTTCAAAACAAAAAAATGTCAAAATTTCAAAAAAAAATTTCAAAAAAAATAAAAAAAAAATTCAGAAACGGAAAAAAAAATTCGAAAAAAAAATTTTCGAAAAAAAAATTTTTCAAAAAAAAATATTTAAAAATGAAAATTTTCAAAAAAAAATTTTAAAAACTTTCAAAAAAAAATTTCAAAAAAATTTTTCAAAAATAAAAAATTTTCGGAAAAAATTTCAAAAAAAAATTTCATAAAAAGCTTTCAAAAAGAAATTTCCAAAAAAAAATTTTCGAAAAAAAATTATCAACAATAGAAAATTTCCAAAAAAAAAATTCAAAAAAAGTTTCAAAAAAAAAATTTCAAAAAGAAATTTCAAAACATTTCAAAAAAAAATTCAGGAAAAAATTTTAAAAACTTTCAAAGAAAATTTCAAAAAAAAAATTTCGAAAAAAGTTTCAAAAAAAAATTCAAAAAGAAATTTAAAAAAAATTTCAAAATAAAAATTTTTCAAAAAAAAATTTCAAAAAAAAAATTCAAATGTAATTTTCAAAAAAAAATTCTAAAAAAAAATTTCTAAAAAAAAAATTCAAAAAAAAATTCTAAAAAATAATTGAAAAAAAAGTTTCAATAAAAAATTTCAAAAACTTTCAAAAAAAAATTTCAAAAAAAATTTCGAAATAAAATTCAAAAAAACTCAACAAAAAAAATAAAACAAAAATTTCAAAAAAGTTTTCAAAAGAAAAAAATGTCAAAATTTCCAAAAAAAATTTCAAAAAAAATAAAAAACATTTTCAGAAACGGAAAAAAAAATTCGAAAAAAAAATTTTCGAAAAAAATATTTTTCAAAAAAAATATTTAAAAATGAAAATTTTCAAAAAAAAATTTTAAAAATTTTCAAAAAAAATTTTTAAAAATTTTCAAAAAAAATTTTTAAAAACTTTCAAAAAAAAATTTCAAAAATTTTTTTCAAAAATAAAAAATTTTCAGAAAAAATTTCAAAAAAAAATTTCATAAAAAGCTTTCAAAAAGAAATTTCCAAAAAAAAATTTTCGAAAAAAAATTTTTCAAAATAGACAAAAAAAATCAAAAAAAAATATCAACAATAGAAAATTTAAAAAGAAAATAAAAAAAAATTTCAAAAAAAAATTTTAAAACATTTCAAAAAAAAAATTCAGGAAAAAATTTTAAAAACTTCAAAGAAAATTTCCAAAAAAAAATTTCAAAAATAGTTTCAAAATAAAAATTTCAGAAAGAAATTTTAAAACATTTCAAAAAAAAAATTCAGGAAAATTTTTTTAAAACTTTCAAAGAAAATTTCCAAAAAAAAAATTTCAAAAAAAGTTTCAAAAAAAAATTTCAAAAAGAAATTTTAAAAAAATTTCAAAATAAAAATTTTTCAAAAAAAAATTTCAAAAAAAAAATTCAAATGGAATTTTCAAAAAAAAAATTTCTAAAAAAAAATTCAAAAAAAATTCTAAAAAATAATTTTAAAAAAAAATTTTCAAAAAAAAATTGAAAAAAAAATTCCAATAAAAAATTTCAAAAACTTTCAAAAAAAAAATTTTAAAAAAATTTCAAAAATGAAATTTTCAAAAAAAATTTCAAAAAAAATTCCAAAAAAAAATTTCAATTAAAAAAATTTCAAAATAATTTCAAAAAAAATTTCAAAAAAAATAAAAAAAAATTTCAGAAACGGAAAAAAAATTCGAAAAAAAAATTTTCGAAAAAAAAATTTTTCAAAAAAAAATATTTAAAAATGAAAATTTTCAAAAAAAAATTTTAAAAACTTTCAAAAAAAAATTTCAAAAAAAATTTTCAAAAATAAAAAATTTTCAGAAAAAATTTCAAAAAAAAATTTCATAAAAAGCTTTCAAAAAGAAATTTCCAAAAAAAAATTTTCGAAAAAAAATTATCAACAATAGAAAATTTTAAAAAAAATTTAAAAAAAATTTCAAAAAAATTTTTAAAACATTTCAAAAAAAAATCAGGAAAAAATTTTAAAAACTTCAAAGAAAATTTCCAAAAAAAAATTTCAAAAAAAGTTTAAAAAAAAAATTTCAAAAAGAAATTTTAAAAAATTTCAAAATAAAAATTTTTCAAAAAAAAAAAATTCAAATGGAATTTTCAAAAAATAAAAATAAATAAAAAAAATTCAAAAAAAAATTCTAAAAAATAATTTCAAAAAAAAATTAAAAAAAAAATTGAAAAAAAATTTTCAATAAAAAATTTCAAAAACTTTCAAAAAAAAATTCAGAAAAAAATTTTAAAAACTTTCAAAGAAAATTTCAAAAAAAAAATTCAAAAAAAGTTTCAAAAAAAATTCAAAAAGAAATTTATAAAAAATTTCAAAATAAAAATTTTTCAAAAAAAAATTTCAAAAAAAAAATTCAAATGGAATTTTCAAAAAAAAAATTTCTAAAAAAAAATTTCTAAAAAAAAAATTCAAAAAAAATTCTAAAAAATAATTTCAAAAAAAATTGAAAAAAAATTTTCAATAAAAAATTTCAAAAACTTTCAAAAAAAAAATTTTAAAAAAATTTCAAAAATGAAATTTTCAAAAAAAATTTCAAAAAAAATTCCAAAAAAAAATTTCAATTAAAAAAATTTCAAAAAAGATTTCAAAAAAAAAATTTCAAAAAAAATTTCGAAATAAAATTCAAAAAAACTCAACAAAAAAAATAAAACAAAAATTTCAAAAAAAAATTTCAAAAAAAATAAAAAAATTTTCAGAAACGGAAAAAAAAAATTCGAAAAAAAAAATTTCGAAAAAAATATTTTTCAAAAAAAAATATTCTAAAATGAAAATTTTCAAAAAAAAATTTTAAAAATTTTCAAAAAAAATTTTTAAAAACTTTCAAAAAAAAATTTCAAAAATTTTTTTCAAAAATAAAAAATTTTCAGAAAAAATTTCAAAAAAAAATTTCAAAAAAAAATTTCATAAAAAGCTTTCAAAAAGAAATTTCCAAAAAAAAAAATTTTCGAAAAAAAAATTTTCAAAATAGACAAAAAAAATCAAAAAAAAATATCAACAATAGAAAATTTAAAAAGAAAATAAAAAAAAAATTCAAAAAAAAATTTTAAAACATTTCAAAAAAAAAATTCAGGAAAAAATTTTAAAAACTTCAAAGAAAATTTCCAAAAAAAAATAAATTAAAAAAAATCAAAAAAAAATTCAAAAAAGATTTCAAAAAAAAATATCAAAAAAAAATTCAAAAAAATATTTCAAAAAAAAAATTAAAAAAAAAATAAAGCAAAAATTTCAAAAAAGCTTTCAAAAAAAATTCCGAAAAAAATTACGAAAAAAATTTTCAAAAAAAAAATCATAAAAAAATTTTCAAAAAAAAGTCAAAAAAAATTTCAAAAAATAATATCAAAAAAAGAAAATTTTCGAAAAAACAAATGAAAAATTTTCAAAAAAAATAAATTAAAAAAAAATTCAAAAAAAATAAATTGAAAAAAAAATTCAAAAAAGATAAAAAAAAAAATATCAAAAAAATTTCAAAAAAGAAATTCAAAAAAAATAAAACAAAAATTTCAAAAAAAAAATTCAAGAAAAAATTTTTAAAAATTTTTTAAAAAATTCAAAAGAAAAATTCAAAAAGAAGTTTAAAAAAAAAATTTAAAAAGGGAGAAAAAAAATTCGAAAAAAAAATTTTCAAAAAAAAAAATTTCAAAAAAAAATATTGGAAAATGGAAATTTTCAAAAAAAAATTTCAATAACTTTCAAAAAAAAATTCAAAAAAAATTTTTCAAAGAAAAAATTTTCAGAAAAAATTTCAAAAAAAAATTTCAAAAAAAACTTTAAAAAATGAAAAAAAAAATTCAAAAACTTTAAAAAAAAATATCAAAAAAAAAATTTCAAAAAAAAATTTCAAAAAAAAGTTTCAAAAAAAAATTCATAAAAAAATTTTTTTAAAAAGTTTCAAAAAAATAATTTAAAAAAAAATTTTTTTCAAAAAAAAAATTTGAAAAAAAAATTCCAAAAAAAAATTTCAAATAAAAAAATTTCAAAAAGGATTTCAAAAAAAAAATTTCAAAAAAAATTCAAATGGAATTTTCAAAAAAAAAATTGTAAAAAAAATTTCTAAAAAAAAAAATTCAAAAAAAAATTCTAAAAAATAATTTCAAAAAAAAATTGAAAAAAAAGTTTCAATAAAAAATTTCAAAAACTTTCAAAATAAAATTTCAAAAAAAATTTCGAAATAAAATTCAAAAAAACTCAACAAAAAAAATAAAACAAAAATTTCAAAAAAGTTTTCAAAAGAAAAAAATGTCAAAATTTCAAAAAAAATTAAAAATATTTTCAGAAACGGAAAAAAAAATTCGAAAAAAAATTTTTCGAAAAAAATATTTTTAAAAAAAAAATATTTAAAAATGAAAATTTTCAAAAAAAAAATTTAAAAATTTTCAAAAAAAAATTTTAAAAATTTTCAAAAAAAAAATTTAAAAATTTTCAAAAAAAAAATTTAAAAACTTTCAAAAAAAAATTTCAAAAATTTTTTTCAAAAATAAAAAATTTTCAGAAAAAATTTCAAAAAAAAATTTCAAAAAAAAATTTCATAAAAAGCTTTCAAAAAGAAATTTCCAAAAAAAAATTTTCGATAAAAAATTTTTCAAAATAGACAAAAAAAATCAAAAAAAAATTTTCGAAAAAAATATTTTTCAAAAAAAAATATTTAAAAATAAAAATTTTCAAAAAAAAATTTCAAAAACTTTCAAATAAAAATTTCAAAAAAAATTTTCAAAAATAAAAAATTTTCAGAAAAAATTTCAAAAAAAAAATTCATAAAAAGCTTTCAAAAAGAAATTTCCAAAAAAAAATTTTCGAAAAAAAATTATCAACAATAGAAAATTTAAAAAAAAAATTTAAAAAAAATTTCAAAAAAAATTTTAAAATATTTCAAAAAAAATTCAGGAAAAAATTTTAAAAACTTTCAAAGAAAATTTCCAAAAAAAAATTTCAAAAAAAGTTTTAAAAAAAAAATTTCAAAAAGAAATTTTAAAAAATTTCAAAAAAAAATTTTTCAAAAAAAATTAAAAAAAAAAATTCAAATGGAATTTTCAAAAAAATAAAAAATAAATAAAAAAAATTCAAAAAAAAATTCTAAAAAATAATTTCAAAAAAAAATTAAAAAAAAAATTGAAAAAAAATTTTCAATAAAAAATTTCAAAAACTTTCAAAAAATTTTAAAAAAAATTTCAAAAATGAAATTTTCAAAAAAAATTTCAAAAAAAATTTCGAAAAAACTCAAAAAAAAATAAAACAAAGATTTCAAAAAAATATAAGAAAAATAAAAAAAAATTCAAAAAAAAGTTTTAAAAAAAATTTCAAAAACGATGAAAAAAATTCGAAAAAAAAATTTCCAAAAAAAAAATTTTCAAAAAATGTTTTTAAAAAAATTTTCAAAAAGAAATTTAAAAAAAATTTCAATAAAAAATTTTCAAAAATTTAAAAAAAATCAAAATAAAAATTCAAAAAAAGTTTAAAAAAAAATTTAAAAATGGAGAAAAAAAATTCGAAAAAAAAATTTTCAAAAAAAAAATTACAAAAAAAAATATTGGAAAATGGAAATTTTCAAAAAAAAAATTTCAAAAACTTTCAAAAAAAATTTCAAAAACTTTCAAAAAAAATTTCAAAAAAAAATTTTCAAAGAAAAAATTTTCAGAAAAAATTTCAAAGAAAAATTTAAAAAAAAAAGTAAAAAAATGAAAAAAAAATTCAAAAACTTTCAAAAAAAACTATAAAAAAAAAATTTTCGAAAGAAAAAATTGTCAAAATTTCAAAAAAAAATTTCAAAAAAAAATTAAAAATTTTTCAGAAACGGAAAAAAAAATTTCGAAAAAAAAATTTTCGCAAAAAATATTTTTCAAAAAAAAATATTTAAAAATAAAAATTTTCAAAAAAAAATTTCAAAAACTTTCAAAAAAAAATTTCAAAAACTTTTTTTTGAATTTTTTTTTTATTTTTCTTATATTTTTTTGAAATCTTTGTTTTATTTTTTTTTGAGTTTTTTCGAAATTTTTTTTGAAATTTTTTTTGAAAATTTCATTTTTGAAATTTTTTTTAAAATTTTTTTTTTGAAATTATTTTTTAGAATTTTTTTTTGAATTTTTTTTATTTATTTTTTTTTTTTGAAAATTCCATTTGAATTTTTTTTGAAAAATTTTTATTTTGAAATTTTTTAAAATTTCTTTTTGAAATTTTTTTTTAAAAACTTTTTTTGAAATTTTTTTTTGGAAATTTTTTTTGAAAGTTTTCAAAATTTTTTCCTGAATTTTTTTTGAAATGTTTTAAAATTTTTTTTGAAATTTTTTTTTAAATTTTCTATCGTTGATAATTTTTTTTCGAAAATTTTTTTTTGGAAATTTCTTTTTGAAAGCTTTTTATGAAATTTTTTTTTGAAATTTTTTCTGAAAATTTTTTATTTTTGAAAATTTTTTTTGAAATTTTTTTTTGAAAGTTTTTGAAATTTTTTTTTGAAAATTTTTATTTTTAAATATTTTTTTTTGAAAAATATTTTTTTCGAAAATTTTTTTTTCGAATTTTTTTTTCCGTTTCTGAAAAATTTTTAAATTTTTTTTGAAATTTTTTTTTGAAATTTTGACAATTTTTTCTTTCGAAAATTTTTTTTTTATAGTTTTTTTTGAAAGTTTTTGAATTTTTTTTTCATTTTTTACTTTTTTTTTGAAATTTTTCTTTGAAATTTTTTCTGAAAATTTTTTCTATGAAAATTTTTTTTTGAAATTTTTTTTGAAAGTTTTTGAAACTTTTTTTGAAAGTTTTTGAAATTTTTTTTTTGAAAATTTCCATTTTCCAATATTTTTTTTGTAATTTTTTTTTTGAAAATTTTTTTTTCGAATTTTTTTTCTCCATTTTTTAATTTTTTTTCAAACATTTTTTTGAATTTTTATTTTGATTTTTTTTAAATTTTTGAAAATTTTTTATTGAAATTTTTTTTAAATTTCTTTTTGAAAATTTTTTTAAAAACTTTTTTTGAAATTTTTTTTTTAAATTTTCTATTGTTGATATTTTTTTTGATTTTTTTTGTCTGTTTTGAAAATTTTTTTTTCGAAAATTTTTTTTTGGAAATTTCTTTTTGAAAGCTTTTTATGAAATTTTTTTTTGAAATTTTTTCTGAAAATTTTTTATTTTTGAAAATTTTTTTTGAAATTTTTTTTTGAAAGTTTTTGAAATTTTTTTTTGAAAGTTTTTGAAATTTTTTTTTGAAAATTTTTATTTTTAAATATTTTTTTTTGAAAAATATTTTTTGCGAAAATTTTTTTTTCGAAATTTTTTTTTCCGTTTCTGAAAAATTTTTAATTTTTTTTTGAAATTTTTTTTTGAAATTTTGACAATTTTTTCTTTCGAAAATTTTTTTTTTATAGTTTTTTTTGAAAGTTTTTGATTTTTTTTTTCATTTTTTTACTTTTTTTTTGAAATTTTTCTTTGAAATTTTTTCTGAAAATTTTTTTCATCGTTTTTGAAATTTTTTTTAAAACTTTTTTTTGAATTTTTTTTTTATTTTTCTTATATTTTTTTGAAATCTTTGTTTTATTTTTTTTTGAGTTTTTTCGAAATTTTTTTTGAAATTTTTTTTGAAAATTTCATTTTTGAAATTTTTTATTGAAATTTTTTTTTCAATTTTTTTTTTAATTTTTTTTTAAAATTATTTTTTAGAATTTTTTTTTGAATTTTTTTTATTTATTTATTTTTTTTTGAAAACTCCATTTGAATTTTTTTTTAATTTTTTTTGAAAAATTTTTATTTTGAAATTTTTTAAAATTTCTTTTTGAAATTTTTTTTTAAAAACTTTTTTTGAAATTTTTTTTTGGAAATTTTCTTTGAAAGTTTTCAAAATTTTTTCCTGAATTTTTTTTGAAATGTTTTAAAATTTTTTTTGAAATTTTTTTTAAATTTTTTTTTAAATTTTCTATTGTTGATAATTTTTTTTCGAAAATTTTTTTTTGGAAATTTCTTTTTGAAAGCTTTTTATGAAATTTTTTTTTGAAATTTTTTCTGAAAATTTTTTATTTTTGAAAATTTTTTTTGAAATTTTTTTTTGAAAGTTTTTGAAATTTTTTTTTGAAAATTTTTATTTTTAAATATTTTTTTTTGAAAAATATTTTTTTCGAAAATTTTTTTTTCGAAATTTTTTTTTCCGTTTCTGAAAAATTTTTAAATTTTTTTTGAAATTTTTTTTTGAAATTTTGACAATTTTTTCTTTCGAAAATTTTTTTTTTATAGTTTTTTTTGAAAGTTTTTGAATTTTTTTTTCATTTTTTTACTTTTTTTTTGAAATTTTTTTTTTGAAATTTTGACAATTTTTTCTTTCGAAAATTTTTTTTTTATAGTTTTTTTTGAAAGTTTTTGAATTTTTTTTTCATTTTTTCACTTTTTTTTTTAAATTTTTCTTTGAAATTTTTTCTGAAAATTTTTTCTTTGAAAATTTTTTTTTGAAATTTTTTTTGAAAGTTTTTGAAATTTTTTTTGAAAGTTTTTGAAATTTTTTTTTTGAAAATTTCCATTTTCCAATATTTTTTTTTGTAATTTTTTTTTTGAAATTTTTTTTTTCGAATTTTTTTTCTCCATTTTTAAATTTTTTTTCAAACTTTTTTTTGAATTTTTATTTTGATTTTTTTTTAAATTTTTGAAAATTTTTTATTGAAATTTTTTCTAAATTTCTTTTTGAAAATTTTTTTAAAGACTTTTTTTGAAAATTTTTTTTTTGGAAATTTTTTTTTCGAATTTTTTTCATCGATTTTGAAATTTTTTTTAAAACTTTTTTTTGATTTTTTTTTTATTTTTCTTATATTTTTTTGAAATCTTTGTTTTATTTTTTTTTGAGTTTTTTCGAAATTTTTTTTGAAATTTTTTTTGAAAATTTCATTTTTGAAAATTTTTTTAAAATTTTTTTTTGAAAGTTTTTGAAATTTTTTATTGAAAATTTTTTTTCAATTTTTTTTTTAATTTTTTTTTTGAAATTATTTTTTAGAATTTTTTTTTGAATTTTTTTTATTTATTTTTTTTTTTTTTTGAAAATTCCATTAGAATTTTTTTTTTTAATTTTTTTTGAAAAATTTTTATTTTGAAATTTTTTAAAATTTCTTTTTGAAATTTTTTTTTTAAACTTTTTTTGAAATTTTTTTTTGGAAATTTTCTTTGAAAGTTTTTAAAAATTTTTCCTGAATTTTTTTTGAAATGTTTTAAAAAATTTTTTGAAATTTTTTTTAAATTTTTTTTTAAATTTTCTATTGTTGATAATTTTTTTTCGAAATTTTTTTTTTGGAAATTTCTTTTTGAAAGCTTTTTATGAAATTTTTTTTTGAAATTTTTTCTGATAATTTTTTATTTTTGAAAATTTTTTTTGAAATTTTTTTTTGAAAGTTTTTAAAATTTTTTTTTTGAAAATTTTCATTTTTAAATATTTTTTTTTGAAAAATTTTTTTTTCGAAAATTTTTTTTTCGAATTTTTTTTTCCGTTTCTGAAATTTTTTTTTATTTTTTTTGAAATTTTTTTTTGAAATTTTGACATTTTTTTGTTTTGAAAACTTTTTTGAAATTTTTGTATTATTTTTTTTGTTGAGTTTTTTTGAATTTTATTTCGAAATTTTTTTTGAAATTTTTTTAATTGAAATTTTTTTTTGGAATTTTTTTTGAAATTTTTTTTGAAAATTTCATTTTTGAAATTTTTTTAAAATTTTTTTTTTGAAAGTTTTGGAAATTTTTTATTGAAAATTTTTTTTCAATTTTTTTTTGAAAATTTTTTTTTTAAATTATTTTTTAGAATTTTTTTTGAATTTTTTTTTTAGAAATTTTTTTTTAGAATTTTTTTTTTGAAAATTCCATTTGAATTTTTTTTTTGATATTTTTTTTTGAAAATTTTTAAAATTTTTTTTTGAAAATTTTTAAAATTTTTTTTTGGAAATTTTTATTTTAAATATTTTTTTTTGAAAAATATTTTTTTCGAAAATTTTTTTTTCGAAATTTTTTTTTTCGAATTTTTTTTTCCGTTTCTGAAAATATATTTTATTTTTTTTGAAATTTTTTTTTGAAATTTTGACATTTTTTTCTTTTGGAAACTTTTTTGAAATTTTTGTTCTATTTTTTTTGTTGAGTTTTTTTGAATTTTATTTCGAAATTTTTTTTGAAATTTTTTTTTGAAAGTTTTTGAAATTTTTTATTGAAACTTTTTTTCAATTTTTTTTTTTAATTATTTTTTAGAATTTTTTTTTGAATTTTTTTTTTTAGAAATTTTTTTTTAGAATTTTTTTTTTGAAAATTCCATTTGAATTTTTTTTTTTGAAATTTTTTTTTGAAAAATTTTTATTTTGAAATTTTTTTTAAATTTCTTTTTGAATTTTTTTTTGAAACTTTTTTTGAAATTTTTTTTTTGAAATTTTCTTTGAAAGTTTTTAAAATTTTTTCCTGAATTTTTTTTTGAAATGTTTTAAAATTTCTTTTTGAAATTTTTTTTTTGAAACTTTTTTTGAAATTTTTATTTTGGAAATTTTCTTTGAAAGTTTTTAAAATTTTTTCCTGAATTTTTTTTTGAAGTGTTTTAAAATTTTTTTTTTGAAATTTTTTTTTTAAATTTTCTATTGTTGATATTTTTTTTTGATTTTTTTTGTCTGTTTTGAAAATTTTTTTTTCGAAAATTTTTTTTTGGAAATTTCTTTTTGAAAGCTTTTTATGAAATTTTTTTTTGAAATTTTTTCTGAAAATTTTTTATTTTTGAAAATTTTTTTTGAAATTTTTTTTTGAAAGTTTTTGAAATTTTTTTTTGAAAATTTTTATTTTTAAATATTTTTTTTTGAAAAATATTTTTTTCGAAAATTTTTTTTTCGAAATTTTTTTTTCCGTTTCTGAAAAATTTTTAAATTTTTTTTAAAATTTTTTTTTGAAATTTTGACAATTTTTTCTTTCGAAAATTTTTTTTTTATAGTTTTTTTTTTAAGTTTTTGAATTTTTTTTAATTTTTTTACTTTTTTTTGAAATTTTTCTTTGAAATTTTTTCTGAAAATTTAAAAAAAATTTCAAAAAAATTTTTAAAACATTTCAAAAAAAAATCAGGAAAAAATTTTAAAAACTTCAAAGAAAATTTCCAAAAAAAAATTTCAAAAAAAGTTTAAAAAAAAAATTTCAAAAAGAAATTTTAAAAAATTTCAAAATAAAAATTTTTCAAAAAAAAAAAATTCAAATGGAATTTTCAAAAAATAAAAATAATAAATAAAAAAAATTCAAAAAAAAATTCTAAAAAATAATTTCAAAAAAAAATTTAAAAAAAAATTGAAAAAAAATTTTCAATAAAAAATTTCAAAAACTTTCAAAAAAAAATTCAGAAAAAAATTTTAAAAACTTTCAAAGAAAATTTCAAAAAAAAAATTCAAAAAAAGTTTCAAAAAAAATTCAAAAAGAAATTTATAAAAAATTTCAAAATAAAAATTTTTCAAAAAAAAATTTCAAAAAAAAAATTCAAATGGAATTTTCAAAAAAAAAATTTCTAAAAAAAAATTTCTAAAAAAAAAATTCAAAAAAAAATTCTAAAAAATAATTTCAAAAAAAATTGAAAAAAAATTTTCAATAAAAAATTTCAAAAACTTTCAAAAAAAAAATTTTAAAAAAATTTCAAAAATGAAATTTTCAAAAAAAATTTCAAAAAAAATTCCAAAAAAAAATTTCAATAAAAAAATTTCAAAAAAGATTTCAAAAAAAAAATTTCAAAAAAAATTTCGAAATAAAATTCAAAAAAACTCAACAAAAAAAATAAAACAAAAATTTCAAGAAAAAATTTCAAAAAAAATAAAAAAATTTTCAGAAACGGAAAAAAAAAATTCGAAAAAAAAAATTTCGAAAAAAATATTTTTCAAAAAAAAATATTCTAAAATGAAAATTTTCAAAAAAAAATTTTAAAAATTTTCAAAAAAAATTTTTAAAAACTTTCAAAAAAAAATTTCAAAAATTTTTTTCAAAAATAAAAAATTTTCAGAAAAAATTTCAAAAAAAAATTTCAAAAAAAAATTTCATAAAAAGCTTTCAAAAAGAAATTTCCAAAAAAAAAAATTTTCGAAAAAAAAATTTTCAAAATAGACAAAAAAAATCAAAAAAAAATATCAACAATAGAAAATTTAAAAAGAAAATAAAAAAAAAATTCAAAAAAAAATTTTAAAACATTTCAAAAAAAAAATTCAGGAAAAAATTTTAAAAACTTCAAAGAAAATTTCCAAAAAAAAATAAATTAAAAAAAATCAAAAAAAAATTCAAAAAAGATTTCAAAAAAAAATATCAAAAAAAAATTCAAAAAAATATTTCAAAAAAAAAATTCAAAAAAAAATAAAGCAAAAATTTCAAAAAAGCTTTCAAAAAAAATTCCGAAAAAAATTACGAAAAAAATTTTCAAAAAAAAAATCATAAAAAAATTTTCAAAAAAAAGTCAAAAAAAATTTCAAAAAATAATATCAAAAAAAGAAAATTTTCGAAAAAACAAATGAAAAATTTTCAAAAAAAATAAATTAAAAAAAAATTCAAAAAAAATAAATTGAAAAAAAAATTCAAAAAAGATAAAAAAAAAATATCAAAAAAATTTCAAAAAAGAAATTCAAAAAAAATAAAACAAAAATTTCAAAAAAAAAATTCAAGAAAAAATTTTTAAAAATTTTTTAAAAAATTCAAAAGAAAAATTCAAAAAGAAGTTTGAAAAAAAAATTTAAAAAGGGAGAAAAAAAATTCGAAAAAAAAATTTTCAAAAAAAAAAATTTCAAAAAAAAATATTGGAAAATGGAAATTTTCAAAAAAAAATTTCAATAACTTTCAAAAAAAAATTCAAAAAAAATTTTTCAAAGAAAAAATTTTCAGAAAAAATTTCAAAAAAAAATTTCAAAAAAAACTTTAAAAAATGAAAAAAAAAATTCAAAAACTTTAAAAAAAAATATCAAAAAAAAAAATTTCAAAAAAAAATTTCAAAAAAAAGTTTCAAAAAAAAATTCATAAAAAAATTTTTTTAAAAAGTTTCAAAAAAATAATTTAAAAAAAAATTTTTTTCAAAAAAAAAATTTGAAAAAAAAATTCCAAAAAAAAATTTCAAATAAAAAAATTTCAAAAAGGATTTCAAAAAAAAAATTTCAAAAAAAATTCAAATGGAATTTTCAAAAAAAAAATTGTAAAAAAAATTTCTAAAAAAAAAAATTCAAAAAAAAATTCTAAAAAATAATTTCAAAAAAAAATTGAAAAAAAAGTTTCAATAAAAAATTTCAAAAACTTTCAAAATAAAATTTCAAAAAAAATTTCGAAATAAAATTCAAAAAAACTCAACAAAAAAAATAAAACAAAAATTTCAAAAAAGTTTTCAAAAGAAAAAAATGTCAAAATTTCAAAAAAAATAAAAAATATTTTCAGAAACGGAAAAAAAAATTCGAAAAAAAATTTTTCGAAAAAAGTATTTTTCAAAAAAAAATATTTAAAAATGAAAATTTTCAAAAAAAAAATTTAAAAATTTTCAAAAAAAAATTTTAAAAATTTTCAAAAAAAAAATTTAAAAATTTTCAAAAAAAAAATTTAAAAACTTTCAAAAAAAAATTTCAAAAATTTTTTTCAAAAATAAAAAATTTTCAGAAAAAATTTCAAAAAAAAATTTCAAAAAAAAATTTCATAAAAAGCTTTCAAAAAGAAATTTCCAAAAAAAAATTTTCGATAAAAAATTTTTCAAAATAGACAAAAAAAATCAAAAAAAAATTTTCGAAAAAAATATTTTTCAAAAAAAAATATTTAAAAATAAAAATTTTCAAAAAAAAATTTCAAAAACTTTCAAAAAAAAATTTCAAAAAAAATTTTCAAAAATAAAAAATTTTCAGAAAAAATTTCAAAAAAAAAATTCATAAAAAGCTTTCAAAAAGAAATTTCCAAAAAAAAATTTTCGAAAAAAAATTATCAACAATAGAAAATTTAAAAAAAAAATTTAAAAAAAATTTCAAAAAAAATTTTAAAATATTTCAAAAAAAATTCAGGAAAAAATTTTAAAAACTTTCAAAGAAAATTTCCAAAAAAAAATTTCAAAAAAAGTTTTAAAAAAAAAATTTCAAAAAGAAATTTTAAAAAATTTCAAAAAAAAATTTTTCAAAAAAAATTAAAAAAAAAAATTCAAATGGAATTTTCAAAAAAATAAAAAATAAATAAAAAAAATTCAAAAAAAAATTCTAAAAAATAATTTCAAAAAAAAATTAAAAAAAAAAATTGAAAAAAAATTTTCAATAAAAAATTTCAAAAACTTTCAAAAAATTTTTAAAAAAATTTCAAAAATGAAATTTTCAAAAAAAATTTCAAAAAAAATTTCGAAAAAACTCAAAAAAAAATAAAACAAAGATTTCAAAAAAATATAAGAAAAATAAAAAAAAATTCAAAAAAAAGTTTTAAAAAAAATTTCAAAAACGATGAAAAAAATTCGAAAAAAAAATTTCCAAAAAAAAAATTTTCAAAAAAAGTTTTTAAAAAAATTTTCAAAAAGAAATTTAAAAAAAATTTCAATAAAAAATTTTCAAAAATTTAAAAAAAATCAAAATAAAAATTCAAAAAAAGTTTAAAAAAAAATTTAAAAATGGAGAAAAAAAATTCGAAAAAAAAATTTTCAAAAAAAAAATTACAAAAAAAAATATTGGAAAATGGAAATTTTCAAAAAAAAAATTTCAAAAACTTTCAAAAAAAATTTCAAAAACTTTCAAAAAAAATTTCAAAAAAAAATTTTCAAAGAAAAAATTTTCAGAAAAAATTTCAAAGAAAAATTTAAAAAAAAAAGTAAAAAAATGAAAAAAAAATTCAAAAACTTTCAAAAAAAACTATAAAAAAAAAATTTTCGAAAGAAAAAATTGTCAAAATTTCAAAAAAAAATTTCAAAAAAAAATTAAAAATTTTTCAGAAACGGAAAAAAAAATTTCGAAAAAAAAATTTTCGCAAAAAATATTTTTCAAAAAAAAATATTTAAAAATAAAAATTTTCAAAAAAAAATTTCAAAAACTTTCAAAAAAAAATTTCAAAAACTTTTTTTTGAATTTTTTTTTTATTTTTCTTATATTTTTTTGAAATCTTTGTTTTATTTTTTTTTGAGTTTTTTCGAAATTTTTTTTGAAATTTTTTTTGAAAATTTCATTTTTGAAATTTTTTTTAAAATTTTTTTTTTGAAATTATTTTTTAGAATTTTTTTTTGAATTTTTTTTATTTATTTTTTTTTTTTGAAAATTCCATTTGAATTTTTTTTTAAATTTTTTTTGAAAAATTTTTATTTTGAAATTTTTTAAAATTTCTTTTTGAAATTTTTTTTTAAAAACTTTTTTTGAAATTTTTTTTTGGAAATTTTTTTTGAAAGTTTTCAAAATTTTTTCCTGAATTTTTTTTGAAATGTTTTAAAATTTTTTTTGAAATTTTTTTTTAAATTTTCTATCGTTGATAATTTTTTTTCGAAAATTTTTTTTTGGAAATTTCTTTTTGAAAGCTTTTTATGAAATTTTTTTTTGAAATTTTTTCTGAAAATTTTTTATTTTTGAAAATTTTTTTTGAAATTTTTTTTTGAAAGTTTTTGAAATTTTTTTTTGAAAATTTTTATTTTTAAATATTTTTTTTTGAAAAATATTTTTTTCAAAAATTTTTTTTTCGAAATTTTTTTTTCCGTTTCTGAAAAATTTTTAAATTTTTTTTGAAATTTTTTTTTGAAATTTTGACAATTTTTTCTTTCGAAAATTTTTTTTTTATAGTTTTTTTTGAAAGTTTTTGAATTTTTTTTTCATTTTTTACTTTTTTTTTGAAATTTTTCTTTGAAATTTTTTCTGAAAATTTTTTCTATGAAAATTTTTTTTTGAAATTTTTTTTGAAAGTTTTTGAAACTTTTTTTGAAAGTTTTTGAAATTTTTTTTTTGAAAATTTCCATTTTCCAATATTTTTTTTTGTAATTTTTTTTTTGAAAATTTTTTTTTCGAATTTTTTTTCTCCATTTTTTAATTTTTTTTCAAACATTTTTTTGAATTTTTATTTTGATTTTTTTTAAATTTTTGAAAATTTTTTATTGAAATTTTTTTTAAATTTCTTTTTGAAAATTTTTTTAAAAACTTTTTTTGAAATTTTTTTTTTAAATTTTCTATTGTTGATATTTTTTTTGATTTTTTTTGTCTGTTTTGAAAATTTTTTTTTCGAAAATTTTTTTTTGGAAATTTCTTTTTGAAAGCTTTTTATGAAATTTTTTTTTGAAATTTTTTCTGAAAATTTTTTATTTTTGAAAATTTTTTTTGAAATTTTTTTTTGAAAGTTTTTGAAATTTTTTTTTGAAAGTTTTTGAAATTTTTTTTTGAAAATTTTTATTTTTAAATATTTTTTTTTGAAAAATATTTTTTGCGAAAATTTTTTTTTCGAAATTTTTTTTTCCGTTTCTGAAAAATTTTTAATTTTTTTTTGAAATTTTTTTTTGAAATTTTGACAATTTTTTCTTTCGAAAATTTTTTTTTTATAGTTTTTTTTGAAAGTTTTTGAATTTTTTTTTCATTTTTTTACTTTTTTTTTGAAATTTTTCTTTGAAATTTTTTCTGAAAATTTTTTTCATCGTTTTTGAAATTTTTTTTAAAACTTTTTTTTGAATTTTTTTTTTATTTTTCTTATATTTTTTTGAAATCTTTGTTTTATTTTTTTTTGAGTTTTTTCGAAATTTTTTTTGAAATTTTTTTTGAAAATTTCATTTTTGAAATTTTTTATTGAAATTTTTTTTTCAATTTTTTTTTTAATTTTTTTTTAAAATTATTTTTTAGAATTTTTTTTTGAATTTTTTTTATTTATTTATTTTTTTTTGAAAACTCCATTTGAATTTTTTTTTAATTTTTTTTGAAAAATTTTTATTTTGAAATTTTTTAAAATTTCTTTTTGAAATTTTTTTTTAAAAACTTTTTTTGAAATTTTTTTTTGGAAATTTTCTTTGAAAGTTTTCAAAATTTTTTCCTGAATTTTTTTTGAAATGTTTTAAAATTTTTTTTGAAATTTTTTTTAAATTTTTTTTTAAATTTTCTATTGTTGATAATTTTTTTTCGAAAATTTTTTTTTGGAAATTTCTTTTTGAAAGCTTTTTATGAAATTTTTTTTTGAAATTTTTTCTGAAAATTTTTTATTTTTGAAAATTTTTTTTGAAATTTTTTTTTGAAAGTTTTTGAAATTTTTTTTTGAAAATTTTTATTTTTAAATATTTTTTTTTGAAAAATATTTTTTTCGAAAATTTTTTTTTCGAAATTTTTTTTTCCGTTTCTGAAAAAATTTTAAATTTTTTTTGAAATTTTTTTTTTGAAATTTTGACAATTTTTTCTTTCGAAAATTTTTTTTTTATAGTTTTTTTTGAAAGTTTTTGAATTTTTTTTTCATTTTTTCACTTTTTTTTTTAAATTTTTCTTTGAAATTTTTTCTGAAAATTCTTTCTTTGAAAATTTTTTTTTGAAATTTTTTTTAAAAGTTTTTGAAATTTTTTTTGAAAGTTTTTGAAATTTTTTTTTTGAAAATTTCCATTTTCCAATATTTTTTTTTGTAATTTTTTTTTTGAAATTTTTTTTTTCGAATTTTTTTTCTCCATTTTTAAATTTTTTTTCAAACTTTTTTTTGAATTTTTATTTTGATTTTTTTTTTTTTCATTTTTTCACTTTTTTTTTTAAATTTTTCTTTGAAATTTTTTCTGAAAATTCTTTCTTTGAAAATTTTTTTTTGAAATTTTTTTTAAAAGTTTTTGAAATTTTTTTTGAAAGTTTTTGAAATTTTTTTTTTGAAAATTTCCATTTTCCAATATTTTTTTTTGTAATTTTTTTTTTGAAATTTTTTTTTTCGAATTTTTTTTCTCCATTTTTAAATTTTTTTTCAAACTTTTTTTTGAATTTTTATTTTGATTTTTTTTTAAATTTTTGAAAATTTTTTATTGAAATTTTTTCTAAATTTCTTTTTGAAAATTTTTTTAAAGACTTTTTTTGAAAATTTTTTTTTTGGAAATTTTTTTTTCGAATTTTTTTCATCGATTTTGAAATTTTTTTTAAAACTTTTTTTTGATTTTTTTTTTATTTTTCTTATATTTTTTTGAAATCTTTGTTTTATTTTTTTTTGAGTTTTTTCGAAATTTTTTTTGAAATTTTTTTTGAAAATTTCATTTTTGAAAATTTTTTTAAAATTTTTTTTTGAAAGTTTTTGAAATTTTTTATTGAAAATTTTTTTTCAATTTTTTTTTTAATTTTTTTTTTGAAATTATTTTTTAGAATTTTTTTTTGAATTTTTTTTATTTATTTTTTTTTTTTTGAAAATTCCATTAGAATTTTTTTTTTAATTTTTTTTGAAAAATTTTTATTTTGAAATTTTTTAAAATTTCTTTTTGAAATTTTTTTTTTAAACTTTTTTTGAAATTTTTTTTTGGAAATTTTCTTTGAAAGTTTTTAAAAATTTTTCCTGAATTTTTTTTGAAATGTTTTAAAAAATTTTTTGAAATTTTTTTTTATTTTTTTTTTTAAATTTTCTATTGTTGATAATTTTTTTTCGAAATTTTTTTTTTGGAAATTTCTTTTTGAAAGCTTTTTATGAAATTTTTTTTGAAACTTTTTCTGATAATTTTTTATTTTTGAAAATTTTTTTTGAAATTTTTTTTTGAAAGTTTTTAAAATTTTTTTTTTGAAAATTTTCATTTTTAAATATTTTTTTTTGAAAAATTTTTTTTTCGAAAATTTTTTTTTCGAATTTTTTTTTCCGTTTCTGAAATTTTTTTTTATTTTTTTTGAAATTTTTTTTTGAAATTTTGACATTTTTTTGTTTTGAAAACTTTTTTGAAATTTTTGTATTATTTTTTTTGTTGAGTTTTTTTGAATTTTATTTCGAAATTTTTTTTGAAATTTTTTTAATTGAAATTTTTTTTTGGAATTTTTTTTGGAATTTTTTTTGAAAATTTCATTTTTGAAATTTTTTTAAAATTTTTTTTTTGAAAGTTTTGGAAATTTTTTATTGAAAATTTTTTTTCAATTTTTTTTTGAAAATTTTTTTTTTAAATTATTTTTTAGAATTTTTTTTGAATTTTTTTTTTAGAAATTTTTTTTTAGAATTTTTTTTTTGAAAATTCCATTTGAATTTTTTTTTTGAAATTTTTTTTTGAAAATTTTTACAATTTTTTTTTGAAAATTTTTAAAATTTTTTTTTGGAAATTTTTATTTTTAAATATTTTTTTTTGAAAAATATTTTTTTCGAAAATTTTTTTTTCGAAAATTTTTTTTTCGAATTTTTTTTTCCGTTTCTGAAAATATATTTTATTTTTTTTGAAATTTTTTTTTGAAATTTTGACATTTTTTTCTTTTGGAAACTTTTTTGAAATTTTTGTTTTATTTTTTTTGTTGAGTTTTTTTGAATTTTATTTCGAAATTTTTTTTGAAATTTTTTTTTGAAAGTTTTTGAAATTTTTTATTGAAACTTTTTTTTCAATTTTTTTTTTTAATTATTTTTTAGAATTTTTTTTTGAATTTTTTTTTTTAGAAATTTTTTTTTAGAATTTTTTTTTTGAAAATTCCATTTGAATTTTTTTTTTTGAAATTTTTTTTTGAAAAATTTTTATTTTGAAATTTTTTTTAAATTTCTTTTTGAATTTTTTTTTGAAACTTTTTTTGAAATTTTTTTTTTTAAATTTTCTTTGAAAGTTTTTAAAATTTTTTCCTGAATTTTTTTTTGAAATGTTTTAAAATTTCTTTTTGAAATTTTTTTTTTGAAACTTTTTTTGAAATTTTTATTTTGGAAATTTTCTTTGAAAGTTTTTAAAATTTTTTCCTGAATTTTTTTTTGAAGTGTTTTAAAATTTTTTTTTTGAAATTTTTTTTTTAAATTTTCTATTGTTGATATTTTTTTTTGATTTTTTTTGTCTGTTTTGAAAATTTTTTTTTCGAAAATTTTTTTTTGGAAATTTCTTTTTGAAAGCTTTTTATGAAATTTTTTTTTGAAATTTTTTCTGAAAATTCTTTATTTTTGAAAATTTTTTTTGAAATTTTTTTTTGAAAGTTTTTGAAATTTTTTTTTGAAAATTTTTATTTTTAAATATTTTTTTTTGAAAAATATTTTTTTCGAAAATTTTTTTTTCGAAATTTTTTTTTCCGTTTCTGAAAAATTTTTAAATTTTTTTTGAAATTTTTTTTTGAAATTTTGACAATTTTTTCTTTCGAAAATTTTTTTTTTATAGTTTTTTTTTTAAGTTTTTGAATTTTTTTTAATTTTTTTACTTTTTTTTTTAAATTTTTCTTTGAAATTTTTTCTGAAAATTTTTTCTTTGAAAATTTTTTTTTGAAATTTTTTTTGGAAAGTTTTTGAAATTTTATTTGAAAGTTTTTGAAATTTTTTTTTTGAAAATTTCCATTTTCCAATATTTTTTTTGTAATTTTTTTTTTGAAAATTTTTTTTTCGAAATTTTTTTCTCCATTTTTAAATTTTTTTTCAAACTTTTTTTTGAATTTTTATTTTGATTTTTTTTAAATTTTTGAAAATTTTTTATTGAAATTTTTTTAAATTTCTTTTTGAAAATTTTTTTAAAAACTTTTTTTGAAAATTTTTTTTTTTGAAATTTTTTTTAAAACTTTTTTTTGAATTTTTTTTTATTTTTCTTATATTTTTTTGAAATCTTTGTTTTATTTTTTTTTGAGTTTTTTCGAAATTTTTTTTGAAATTTTTTTTGAAAATTTCATTTTTGAAATTTTTTTTAAAATTTTTTTTTGAAAGTTTTTGAAATTTTTTATTGAAATTTTTTTTTCAATTTTTTTTTTAAATTTTTTTTTTGAAATTATTTTTTAGAATTTTTTTTTGAATTTTTTTTATTTATTTTTTTTTTGAAAATTCCATTTGAATTTTTTTTTAAATTTTTTTTGAAAAATTTTTATTTTGAAATTTTTTAAAATTTCTTTTTGAAATTTTTTTTTAAAAACTTTTTTTGAAATTTTTTTTTGGAAATTTTTTTTGAAAGTTTTCAAAATTTTTTCCTGAATTTTTTTTGAAATGTTTTAAAAATTTTTTTGAAATTTTTTTTAATTTTTTTTTTAATTTTCTATCGTTGATAATTTTTTTTCGAAAATTTTTTTTTGGAAATTTCTTTTTGAAAGCTTTTTATGAAATTTTTTTTTGAAATTTTTTCTGAAAATTTTTTATTTTTGAAAATTTTTTTTGAAATTTTTTTTTGAAAGTTTTTGAAATTTTTTTTTGAAAATTTTTATTTTTAAATATTTTTTTTTGAAAAATATTTTTTTCGAAAATTTTTTTTTCGAAATTTTTTTTTCCGTTTCTGAAAAATTTTTAAATTTTTTTTGAAATTTTTTTTTGAAATTTTGACAATTTTTTCTTTCGAAAATTTTTTTTTTATAGTTTTTTTTGAAAGTTTTTGAATTTTTTTTTCATTTTTTACTTTTTTTTTGAAATTTTTCTTTGAAATTTTTTCTGAAAATTTTTTCTATGAAAATTTTTTTTTGAAATTTTTTTTGAAAGTTTTTGAAATTTTTTTTGAAAGTTTTTGAAATTTTTTTTTTGAAAATTTCCATTTTCCAATATTTTTTTTTGTAATTTTTTTTTTGAAAATTTTTTTTTCGAATTTTTTTTCTCCATTTTTTAATTTTTTTTCAAACATTTTTTTGAATTTTTATTTTGATTTTTTTAAAATTTTTGAAAATTTTTTATTGAAATTTTTTTTAAATTTCTTTTTGAAAATTTTTTTAAAAACTTTTTTTGAAATTTTTTTTTTAAATTTTCTATTGTTGATATTTTTTTTGATTTTTTTTGTCTGTTTTGAAAATTTTTTTTTCGAAAATTTTTTTTTGGAAATTTCTTTTTGAAAGCTTTTTATGAAATTTTTTTTTGAAATTTTTTCTGAAAATTTTTTATTTTTGAAAATTTTTTTTGAAATTTTTTTTTGAAAGTTTTTGAAATTTTTTTTTGAAAGTTTTTGAAATTTTTTTTTGAAAATTTTTATTTTTAAATATTTTTTTTTGAAAAATATTTTTTGCGAAAATTTTTTTTTCGAAATTTTTTTTTCCGTTTCTGAAAAATTTTTAATTTTTTTTTGAAATTTTTTTTTGAAATTTTGACAATTTTTTCTTTCGAAAATTTTTTTATAGTTTTTTTTGAAAGTTTTTGAATTTTTTTTCATTTTTTTACTTTTTTTTTGAAATTTTTCTTTGAAATTTTTTCTGAAAATTTTTTCCTTGAAAATTTTTTTTTGAAATTTTTTTTGAAAGTTTTTGAAATTTTTTTTGAAAGTTTTTGAAATTTTTTTTTTGAAAATTTCCATTTTCCAATATTTTTTTTTGTAATTTTTTTTTTGAAAATTTTTTTTTCGAATTTTTTTTCTCCATTTTTTAATTTTTTTTCAAACTTTTTTTGAATTTTTATTTTGATTTTTTTTAAATTTTTGAAAATTTTTTATTGAAATTTTTTTTAAATTTCTTTTTGAAAATTTTTTTAAAAACTTTTTTTGAAAATTTTTTTTTGGAAATTTTTTTTTCGAATTTTTTTCATCGTTTTTGAAATTTTTTTTAAAACTTTTTTTTGAATTTTTTTTTTATTTTTCTTATATTTTTCTGAAATCTTTGTTTTATTTTTTTTTTTTGAAAGTTTTTGAAATTTTTTATTGAAAATTTTTTTTCAATTTTTTTTTAATTTTTTTTTTGAAATTATTTTTTAGAATTTTTTTTTGAATTTTTTTTATTTATTATTTTTATTTTTTGAAAATTCCATTTGAATTTTTTTTTTTTTTTTTTTGAAAAATTTTTATTTTGAAATTTTTTAAAATTTCTTTTTGAAATTTTTTTTTTAAACTTTTTTTGAAATTTTTTTTTGGAAATTTTCTTTGAAAGTTTTTAAAATTTTTTCCTGAATTTTTTTTGAAATGTTTTAAAAAATTTTTTGAAATTTTTTTTAAATTTTTTTTAAAATTTTCTATTGTTGATAATTTTTTTTCGAAATTTTTTTTTTTTTGAAATTTCTTTTTGAAAGCTTTTTATGAAATTTTTTTTTGAAATTTTTTCTGAAAATTTTTTATTTTTGAAAATTTTTTTTGAAATTTTTTTTTGAAAGTTTTTAAAATTTTTTTTTTGAAAATTTTCATTTTTAAATATTTTTTTTTGAAAAATTTTTTTTTCGAAAATTTTTTTTTCGAATTTTTTTTTCCGTTTCTGAAATTTTTTTTTATTTTTTTTGAAATTTTTTTTTGAAATTTTGACATTTTTTTGTTTTGAAAACTTTTTTGAAATTTTTGTATTATTTTTTTTGTTGAGTTTTTTTGAATTTTATTTCGAAATTTTTTTTGAAATTTTTTTAATTGAAATTTTTTTTTGGAATTTTTTTTGAAATTTTTTTTGAAAATTTCATTTTTGAAATTTTTCTAAAATTTTTTTTTTGAAAGTTTTTGAAATTTTTTATTGAAAATTTTTTTTCAATTTTTTTTTGAAAATTTTTTTTTTTAATTATTTTTTAGAATTTTTTTTGAATTTTTTTTTTAGAATTTTTTTTTTAGAATTTTTTTTTTTGAAAATTCCATTTGAATTTTTTTTTTGAAATTTTTTTTTGAAAATTTTTAAAAATTTTTTTTGAAAATTTTTAAAATTTTTTTTTGAAAATTTTCATTTTTAAATATTTTTTTTTGAAAAATATTTTTTTCGAAAATTTTTTTTTCGAATTTTTTTTTTCGAATTTTTTTTTCCGTTTCTGAAAATATATTTTATTTTTTTTGAAATTTTTTTTTGAAATTTAGACATTTTTTTCTTTTGAAAACTTTTTTGAAATTTTTGTTTTATTTTTTTTGTTGAGTTTTTTTAATTTTATTTCGAAATTTTTTTTGAAATTTTTTTTTGAAAGTTTTTGAAATTTTTTATTGAAACTTTTTTTTCAATTTTTTTTTTAAATTATTTTTTAGAATTTTTTTTTGAATTTTTTTTTTTAGAAATTTTTTTTTAGAATTTTTTTTTTGAAAATTCCATTTGAATTTTTTTTTTGAAATTTTTTTTTGAAAAATTTTTATTTTGAAATTTTTTTTAAATTTCTTTTTGAATTTTTTTTTTGAAACTTTTTTTGAAATATTTTTTTTGAAATTTTCTTTGAAAGTTTTTAAAATTTTTTCCTGAATTTTTTTTTGAAATGTTTTAAAATTTCTTTTTGAAATTTTTTTTTTGAAACTTTTTTTGAAATTTTTTTTTTGGAAATTTTCTTTGAAAGTTTTTAAAATTTTTTCCTGAATTTTTTTTTTGAAGTGTTTTAAAATTTTTTTTTTGAAATTTTTTTTTTAAATTTTCTATTGTTGATATTTTTTTTTGATTTTTTTTGTCTGTTTTGAAAATTTTTTTTTCGAAAATTTTTTTTTGGAAATTTCTTTTTGAAAGCTTTTTATGAAATTTTTTTTTAAAATTTTTTCTGAAAATTTTTTATTTTTGAAAATTTTTTTTGAAATTTTTTTTTGAAAGTTTTTGAAATTTTTTTTTGAAAGTTTTTGAATTTTTTTTTGAAAATTTTTATTTTTAAATATTTTTTTTTGAAAAATATTTTTTGCGAAAATTTTTTTTTCGAAATTTTTTTTTCCGTTTCTGAAAAATTTTTAATTTTTTTTTGAAATTTTTTTTTGAAATTTTGACAATTTTTTCTTTCGAAAAATTTTTTTTTATTTTTTTTTTCATTTTTTTACTTTTTTTTTTAAATTTTTCTTTGAAATTTTTTCTGAAAATTTTTTCTTTGAAAATTTTTTTTTGAAATTTTTTTTGAAAGTTTTTGAAATTTTTTTTGAAAGTTTTTGAAATTTTTTTTTTGAAAATTTCCATTTTCCAATATTTTTTTTTGTAATTTTTTTTTTGAAAATTTTTTTTTCGAATTTTTTTTCTCCATTTTTAAATTTTTTTTCAAACTTTTTTTGAATTTTTATTTTGATTTTTTTTAAATTTTTGAAAATTTTTTATTGAAATTTTTTTTAAATTTTTTTTTAAATTTTCTATTGTTGATAATTTTTTTTCGAAAAAAAATTATCAACAATAGAAAATTTAAAAAAAAATTTTAAAAAAATTTCAAAAAAATTTTTAAAACATTTCAAAAAAAAAATCAGGAAAAAATTTTAAAAACTTTCAAAGAAAATTTCCAAAAAAAAATTTCAAAAAAAGTTTAAAAAAAAAAATTTCAAAAAGAAATTTTAAAAAATTTCAAAATAAAAATTTTTCAAAAAAAAAAAAAAAAAATTCAAATGGAATTTTCAAAAAATAAAAATAATAAATAAAAAAAATTCAAAAAAAAATTCTAAAAAATAATTTCAAAAAAAAATTAAAAAAAAAATTGAAAAAAAATTTTCAATAAAAAATTTCAAAAAATTTTCAAAAATGAAATTTTCAAAAAAAATTTCAAAAAAAATTTCGAAAAAACTCAAAAAAAAATAAAACAAAGATTTCAAAAAAATATAAGAAAAATAAAAAAAAAATTCAAAAAAAAGTTTTAAAAAAAATTTCAAAAACGATGAAAAAAATTCGAAAAAAAAATTTCCAAAAAAAAAATTTTCAAAAAAAGTTTTTAAAAAAATTTTCAAAAAGAAATTTTAAAAAAATTTCAATAAAAAATTTTCAAAAATTTAAAAAAAATCAAAATAAAAATTCAAAAAAAGTTTGAAAAAAAATTTAAAAATGGAGAAAAAAAATTCGAAAAAAAAATTTTCAAAAAAAAAATTACAAAAAAAAATATTGGAAAATGGAAATTTTCAAAAAAAAAATTTCAAAAACTTTCAAAAAAAATTTCAAAAACTTTCAAATAAAATTTCAAAAAAAAATTTTCAAAGAAAAAATTTTCAGAAAAAATTTCAAAGAAAAATTTAAAAAAAAAAGTAAAAAAATGAAAAAAAAATTCAAAAACTTTCAAAAAAAACTATAAAAAAAAAATTTTCGAAAGAAAAAATTGTCAAAATTTCAAAAAAAAATTTCAAAAAAAAATTAAAAATTTTTCAGAAACGGAAAAAAAAATTTCGAAAAAAAAATTTTCGCAAAAAATATTTTTCAAAAAAAAATATTTAAAAATAAAAATTTTCAAAAAAAAATTTCAAAAACTTTCAAAAAAAAATTTCAAAAACTTTCAAAAAAAAATTTCAAAAAAAATTTTCAAAAATAAAAAATTTTCAGAAAAAATTTCAAAAAAAAATTTCATAAAAAGCTTTCAAAAAGAAATTTCCAAAAAAAAATTTTCGAAAAAAAAATTTTCAAAACAGACAAAAAAAATCAAAAAAAAATATCAACAATAGAAAATTAAAAAAAAAAATTTCAAAAAAAAAATTTTAAAACACTTCAAAAAAAAAATTCAGGAAAAAATTTTATACTTTCAAAGAAAATTTCCAAAAAAAAAATTTCAAAAAAAGTTTCAAAAAAAAATTTCAAAAAGAAATTTTAAAACATTTCAAAAAAAAATTCAGGAAAAAATTTTAAAAACTTTCAAAGAAAATTTCAAAAAAAATATTTCAAAAAAAGTTTCAAAAAAAAAATTCAAAAAGAAATTTAAAAAAAATTTCAAAATAAAAATTTTTCAAAAAAAAATTTCAAAAAAAAAATTCAAATGGAATTTTCAAAAAAAAAATTCTAAAAAAAAATTTCTAAAAAAAAAAATTCAAAAAAAAATTCTAAAAAATAATTTTAAAAAAAAATTGAAAAAAAAGTTTCAATAAAAAATTTCAAAAACTTTCAAAAAAAAATTTCAAAAAAAATTTCGAAATAAAATTCAAAAAACTCAACAAAAAAAATAAAACAAAAATTTCAAAAAAGTTTTCAAAAGAAAAAAATGTCAAAATTTCAAAAAAAAATTTCAAAAAAAATAAAATATATTTTCAGAAACGGAAAAAAAAATTCGAAAAAAAAATTTTCGAAAAAAATATTTTTCAAAAAAAAATATTTAAAAATGAAAATTTTCAAAAAAAAATTTTAAAAATTTTCAAAAAAAAATTTTTAAAAATTTTCAAAAAAAAATTTCACAAAAAAAATTCAAATGGAATTTTCAAAAAAAAAAATTCTAAAAAAAAAATTCTAAAAAAAAAATTCAAAAAAAATTCTAAAAAATAATTTTAAAAAAAAATTTTCAAAAAAAAATTGAAAAAAAATTTTCAATAAAAAATTTCAAAAACTTTCAAAAAAAAAATTTTAGAAAAATTTCAAAAATGAAATTTTCAAAAAAAATTTCAAAAAAAATTCCGAAAAAAAATTTCAATTAAAAAAATTTCAAAAAAAATTTCGAAATAAAATTCAAAAAAACTCAACAAAAAAAATAATACAAAAATTTCAAAAAAGTTTTCAAAACAAAAAAATGTCAAAATTTCAAAAAAAAATTTCAAAAAAAATAAAAAAAAATTTCAGAAACGGAAAAAAAAAATCGAAAAAAAAATTTTCGAAAAAAAAATTTTTCAAAAAAAAATATTTAAAAATGAAAATTTTCAAAAAAAAAATTTTAAAAACTTTCAAAAAAAAATTTCAAAAAAAATTTTCAAAAATAAAAAATTTTCAGAAAAAATTTCAAAAAAAAATTTCATAAAAAGCTTTCAAAAAGAAATTTCAAAAAAAAAAAATTTCGAAAAAAAATTATCAACAATAGAAAATTTTAAAAAAAATTAAAAAAAAATTTCAAAAATTTTTTTAAAACATTTCAAAAAAAATTCAGGAAAAAATTTTAAAAACTTTCAAAGAAAATTTCCAAAAAAAAATTTCAAAAAAAGTTTTAAAAAAAAATTTCAAAAAGAAATTTTAAAAAATTTCAAAATAAAAATTTTTCAAAAAAAAAAAAAAAAATTCAAATGGAATTTTCAAAAAATAAAAATAATAAATAAAAAAAATTCAAAAAAAAATTCTAAAAAATAATTTCAAAAAAAAAATTAAAAAAAAAATTGAAAAAAAATTTTCAATAAAAAATTTCAAAAACTTTCAAAAAAAAAAAATAAAACAAAGATTTCAAAAAAATATAAGAAAAATAAAAAAAAAATTCAAAAAAAAGTTTTAAAAAAAATTTCAAAAACGATGAAAAAAATTCGAAAAAAAAATTTCCAAAAAAAAAAATTTCAAAAAAAGTTTTTAAAAAAATTTTCAAAAAGAAATTTAAAAAAAATTTCAATAAAAAATTTTCAAAAATTTAAAAAAAATCAAAATAAAAATTCAAAAAAAGTTTGAAAAAAAATTTAAAAATGGAGAAAAAAAAATCGAAAAAAAAATTTTCAAAAAAAAAATTACAAAAAAAAATATTGGAAAATGGAAATTTTCAAAAAAAAAATTTCAAATACTTTCAAAAAAAATTTCAAAAACTTTCAAAAAAAATTTCAAAAAAAAATTTTCAAAGAAAAAATTTTCAGAAAAAATTTCAAAGAAAAATTTCAAAAAAAAAGTAAAAAAATGAAAAAAAAATTCAAAAACTTTCAAAAAAAACTATAAAAAAAAAATTTTCGAAAGAAAAAATTGTCAAAATTTCAAAAAAAAATTTCAAAAAAAAATTAAAAATTTTTCAGAAACGGAAAAAAAAATTTCGAAAAAAAAATTTTCGCAAAAAATATTTTTCAAAAAAAAATATTTAAAAATAAAAATTTTCAAAAAAAAATTTCAAAAACTTTCAAAAAAAAATTTCAAAAACTTTCAAAAAAAAATTTCAAAAAAAATTTTCAAAAATAAAAAATTTTCAGAAAAAATTTCAAAAAAAAATTTCATAAAAAGCTTTCAAAAAGAAATTTCCAAAAAAAAATTTTCGAAAAAAAAATTTTCAAAACAGACAAAAAAAATCAAAAAAAATATCAACAATAGAAAATTTAAAAAAAAAATTTCAAAAAAAGTTTTTAAAAAAATTTTCAAAAAGAAATTTAAAAAAAATTTCAATAAAAAATTTTCAAAAATTTAAAAAAAATCAAAATAAAAATTCAAAAAAATGTTTGAAAAAAAATTAAAAAATGGAGAAAAAAAATTCGAAAAAAAAATTTTCAAAAAAAAAATTACAAAAAAAAATATTGGAAAATGGAAATTTTCAAAAAAAAAATTTCAAAAACTTTCAAAAAAAATTTCAAAAACTTTCAAATAAAATTTCAAAAAAAAATTTTCAAAGAAAAAATTTTCAGAAAAAATTTCAAAGAAAAATTTAAAAAAAAAAGTAAAAAAATGAAAAAAAAATTCAAAAACTTTCAAAAAAAACTATAAAAAAAAAATTTTCGAAAGAAAAAATTGTCAAAATTTCAAAAAAAAATTTCAAAAAAAAATTAAAAATTTTTCAGAAACGGAAAAAAAAATTTCGAAAAAAAAATTTTCGCAAAAAATATTTTTCAAAAAAAAATATTTAAAAATAAAAATTTTCAAAAAAAAATTTCAAAAACTTTCAAAAAAAAATTTCAAAAACTTTCAAAAAAAAATTTCAAAAAAAATTTTCAAAAATAAAAAATTTTCAGAAAAAATTTCAAAAAAAAATTTCATAAAAAGCTTTCAAAACAGACAAAAAAAATCAAAAAAAAATATCAACAATAGAAAATTAAAAAAAAAAATTTCAAAAAAAAAATTTTAAAACACTTCAAAAAAAAAATTCAGGAAAAAATTTTATAAACTTTCAAAGAAAATTTCCAAAAAAAAAATTTCAAAAAAAGTTTCAAAAAAAAATTTCAAAAAGAAATTTTAAAACATTTCAAAAAAAAATTCAGGAAAAAATTTTAAAAACTTTCAAAGAAAATTTCAAAAAAAATATTTCAAAAAAAGTTTCAAAAAAAAAATTCAAAAAGAAATTTAAAAAAAATTTCAAAATAAAAATTTTTCAAAAAAAAATTTCAAAAAAAAAATTCAAATGGAATTTTCAAAAAAAAAATTCTAAAAAAAAATTTCTAAAAAAAAAAATTCAAAAAAAAATTCTAAAAAATAATTTTAAAAAAAAATTGAAAAAAAAGTTTCAATAAAAAATTTCAAAAACTTTCAAAAAAAAATTTCAAAAAAAATTTCGAAATAAAATTCAAAAAACTCAACAAAAAAAATAAAACAAAAATTTCAAAAAAGTTTTCAAAAGAAAAAAATGTCAAAATTTCAAAAAAAAATTTCAAAAAAAATAAAATATATTTTCAGAAACGGAAAAAAAAATTCGAAAAAAAAATTTTCGAAAAAAATATTTTTCAAAAAAAAATATTTAAAAATGAAAATTTTCAAAAAAAAATTTTAAAAATTTTCAAAAAAAAAATTTTAAAAATTTTCAAAAAAAAATTTCAAAAAAAAAATTCAAATGGAATTTTCAAAAAAAAAAATTCTAAAAAAAAAATTCTAAAAAAAAAATTCAAAAAAAATTCTAAAAAATAATTTTAAAAAAAAATTTTCAAAAAAAAATTGAAAAAAAATTTTCAATAAAAAATTTCAAAAACTTTCAAAAAAAAAATTTTAGAAAAATTTCAAAAATGAAATTTTCAAAAAAAATTTCAAAAAAAATTCCAAAAAAAAATTTCAATTAAAAAAATTTCAAAAAAAATTTCGAAATAAAATTCAAAAAAACTCAACAAAAAAAATAATACAAAAATTTCAAAAAAGTTTTCAAAACAAAAAAATGTCAAAATTTCAAAAAAAAATTTCAAAAAAAATAAAAAAAAATTTCAGAAACGGAAAAAAAAAATCGAAAAAAAAATTTTCGAAAAAAAAATTTTTCAAAAAAAAATATTTAAAAATGAAAATTTTCAAAAAAAAAATTTTAAAAACTTTCAAAAAAAAATTTCAAAAAAAATTTTCAAAAATAAAAAATTTTCAGAAAAAATTTCAAAAAAAAATTTCATAAAAAGCTTTCAAAAAGAAATTTCAAAAAAAAAAAATTTCGAAAAAAAATTATCAACAATAGAAAATTTTAAAAAAAATTAAAAAAAAATTTCAAAAATTTTTTTAAAACATTTCAAAAAAAATTCAGGAAAAAATTTTAAAAACTTTCAAAGAAAATTTCCAAAAAAAAATTTCAAAAAAAGTTTTAAAAAAAAATTTCAAAAAGAAATTTTAAAAAATTTCAAAATAAAAATTTTTCAAAAAAAAAAAAAAAATTCAAATGGAATTTTCAAAAAATAAAAATAATAAATAAAAAAAATTCAAAAAAAAATTCTAAAAAATAATTTCAAAAAAAAAATTAAAAAAAAAATTGAAAAAAAATTTTCAATAAAAAATTTCAAAAACTTTCAAAAAAAAAAAAATAAAACAAAGATTTCAAAAAAATATAAGAAAAATAAAAAAAAAATTCAAAAAAAAGTTTTAAAAAAAATTTCAAAAACGATGAAAAAAATTCGAAAAAAAAATTTCCAAAAAAAAAAATTTCAAAAAAAGTTTTTAAAAAAATTTTCAAAAAGAAATTTAAAAAAAATTTCAATAAAAAATTTTCAAAAATTTAAAAAAAATCAAAATAAAAATTCAAAAAAAGTTTGAAAAAAAATTAAAAAATGGAGAAAAAAAATTCGAAAAAAAAATTTTCAAAAAAAAAATTACAAAAAAAAATATTGGAAAATGGAAATTTTCAAAAAAAAAATTTCAAATACTTTCAAAAAAAATTTCAAAAACTTTCAAAAAAAATTTCAAAAAAAAATTTTCAAAGAAAAAATTTTCAGAAAAAATTTCAAAGAAAAATTTCAAAAAAAAAGTAAAAAAATGAAAAAAAAATTCAAAAACTTTCAAAAAAAACTATAAAAAAAAAATTTTCGAAAGAAAAAATTGTCAAAATTTCAAAAAAAAATTTCAAAAAAAAATTAAAAATTTTTCAGAAACGGAAAAAAAAATTTCGAAAAAAAAATTTTCGCAAAAAATATTTTTCAAAAAAAAATATTTAAAAATAAAAATTTTCAAAAAAAAATTTCAAAAACTTTCAAAAAAAAATTTCAAAAACTTTCAAAAAAAAATTTCAAAAAAAATTTTCAAAAATAAAAAATTTTCAGAAAAAATTTCAAAAAAAAATTTCATAAAAAGCTTTCAAAAAGAAATTTCCAAAAAAAAATTTTCGAAAAAAAAATTTTCAAAACAGACAAAAAAAATCAAAAAAAATATCAACAATAGAAAATTTAAAAAAAAAATTTCAAAAAAAGTTTTTAAAAAAATTTTCAAAAAGAAATTTAAAAAAAATTTCAATAAAAAATTTTCAAAAATTTAAAAAAAATCAAAATAAAAATTCAAAAAAATGTTTGAAAAAAAATTAAAAAATGGAGAAAAAAAATTCGAAAAAAAAATTTTCAAAAAAAAAATTACAAAAAAAAATATTGGAAAATGGAAATTTTCAAAAAAAAAATTTCAAAAACTTTCAAAAAAAATTTCAAAAACTTTCAAAAAAAATTTCAAAAAAAAATTTTCAGAAAAAATTTCAAAGAAAAATTTCAAAGAAAAATTTCAAAAAAAAAGTAAAAAATGAAAAAAAAATTCAAAAACTTTCAAAAAAAACTATAAAAAAAAAATTTTCGAAAGAAAAAATTGTCAAAATTTCAAAAAAAAATTTCAAAAAAAATTTAAAAATTTTTCAGAAACGGAAAAAAAAATTTCGAAAAAAAAATTTTCGAAAAAAATATTTTTCAAAAAAAAATATTTAAAAATAAAAATTTTCAAAAAAAAATTTCAAAAACTTTCAAAAAAAAATTTCAAAAAAAATTTTCAAAAATAAAAAATTTTCAGAAAAAATTTCAAAAAAAAATTTTATAAAAAGCTTTCAAAAAGAAATTTCCAAAAAAAAATTTTCGAAAAAAAAATTTTCAAAACAGACAAAAAAAATCAAAAAAAATATCAACAATAGAAAATTTAAAAAAAAAATTTCAAAAAAAGTTTTTAAAAAAATTTTCAAAAAGAAATTTAAAAAAAATTTCAATACAAAATTTTCAAAAATTTAAAAAAAATCAAAATAAAAATTCAAAAAAATGTTTGAAAAAAAATTAAAAAATGGAGAAAAAAAATTCGAAAAAAAAATTTTCAAAAAAAAATTACAAAAAAAAATATTGGAAAATGGAAATTTTCAAAAAAAAAATTTCAAAAACTTTCAAAAAAAATTTCAAAAACTTTCAAAAAAAATTTCAAAAAAAATTTTCATAGAAAAAATTTTCAGAAAAAATTTCAAAGGAAAATTTCAAAAAAAAAGTAAAAAATGAAAAAAAAATTCAAAAACTTTCAAAAAAAACTATAAAAAAAAAATTTTCGAAAGAAAAAATTGTCAAAATTTCAAAAAAAAATTTCAAAAAAAATTTAAAAATTTTTCAGAAACGGAAAAAAAAATTTCGAAAAAAAAATTTTCGAAAAAAATATTTTTCAAAAAAAAATATTTAAAAATAAAAATTTTCTAAAATAAATTTCAAAAACTTTCAAAAAAAAATTTCAAAAAAAATTTTCAAAAATAAAAAATTTTCAGAAAAAATTTCAAAAAAAATTTCATAAAAAGCTTTCAAAAAGAAATTTCCAAAAAAAAATTTTCGAAAAAAAATTATCAACGATAGAAAATTTAAAAAAAAATAAAAAAAAAATTTCAAAAAAAATTTTAAAACATTTCAAAAAAAATTCAGGAAAAAATTTTGAAAACTTTCAAAAAAAATTTCCAAAAAAAAATTTCAAAAAAAGTTTTTAAAAAAAAATTTCAAAAAGAAATTTTAAAAAATTTCAAAATAAAAATTTTTCAAAAAAAATTTTAAAAAAAATTCAAATGGAATTTTCAAAAAAAAAAAATAAATAAAAAAAATTCAAAAAAAAATTCTAAAAAATTATTTCAAAAAAAAAATTTTAAAAAAAATTTCAAAAATGAAATTTTCAAAAAAAATTTCAAAAAAAATTTCGAAAAAACTCAAAAAAAAATAAAACAAAGATTTCAAAAAAATATAAGAAAAATAAAAAAAAAATTCAAAAAAAAGTTTTAAAAAAAATTTCAAAAACGATGAAAAAAATTCGAAAAAAAAATTTCCAAAAAAAAAATTTTCAAAAAAAGTTTTTAAAAAAATTTTCAAAAAGAAATTTAAAAAAATTTCAATAAAAAATTTTCAAAAATTTAAAAAAAATCAAAATAAAAATTCAAAAAAAAGTTTGAAAAAAAATTTAAAAATGGAGAAAAAAAATTCGAAAAAAAAATTTTCAAAAAAAAAATTACAAAAAAAAATATTGGAAAATGGAAATTTTCAAAAAAAAAAATTCAAAAACTTTCAAAAAAAATTTCAAAAACTTTCAAAAAAAATTTCAAAAAAAAATTTTCAATGAAAAAATTTTCAGAAAAAATTTCAAAGAAAAATTTCAAAAAAAAAGTAAAAAAATGAAAAAAAAATTCAAAAACTTTCAAAAAAAAATTTCAAAAAAAATTTAATAATTTTTCAGAAACGGAAAAAAAAAATTCGAAAAAAAAATTTTCGAAAAAAATATTTTTCAAAAAAAAATATTTAAAAATAAAAATTTTCAAAAAAAAATTTCAAAAACTTTCAAAAAAAAATTTCAAAAAAAATTTTCAAAAATAAAAAATTTTCAGAAAAAATTTCAAAAAAAAATTTCATAAAAAGCTTTCAGAAAGAAATTTCCAAAAAAAAATTTTCGAAAAAAAAATTTTCAAAACAGACAAAAAAAATCAAAAAAAAAATATCAACAATAGAAAATTTAAAAAAAAAAATTCAAAAAAAAAAATTTTAAAACATTTAAAAAAAAAAATTCAGGAAAAAATTTTAAAAACTTTCAAAGAAAATTTCAAAAAAAAAATTTCAAAAAAAGTTTCAAAAAAAAATTCAAAAAGAAATTTATAAAAAATTTCAAAATAAAAATTTTTCAAAAAAAAATTTCAAAAAAAAAATTCAAATGGAATTTTCGAAAAAAAAATTTCTAAAAAAAAATTTCAAAAAGAAATTTTAAAACATTTCAAAAAAAAATTCAGAAAAAAATTTTAAAAACTTTCAAAGAAAATTTCAAAAAAAAAATTCAAAAAAAGTTTCAAAAAAAATTCAAAAAGAAATTTATAAAAAATTTCAAAATAAAAATTTTTCAAAAAAAAATTTCAAAAAAAAAATTCAAATGGAATTTTCAAAAAAAAAATTTCTAAAAAAAAATTCAAAAAAAAATTCTAAAAAATAATTTCAAAAAAAATTGAAAAAAAATTTTCAATAAAAAATTTCAAAAACTTTCAAAAAAAAAATTTTAAAAAAATTTCAAAAATGAAATTTTCAAAAAAAATTTCAAAAAAAATTCCAAAAAAAAATTTCAATTAAAAAAATTTCAAAAAAGATTTCAAAAAAAAAATTTCAAAAAAAATTTCGAAATAAAATTCAAAAAAACTCAACAAAAAAAATAAAACAAAAATTTCAAAAAAAAATTTCAAAAAAAATAAAAAAATTTTCAGAAACGGAAAAAAAAAATTCGAAAAAAAAATTTTCGAAAAAAATATTTTTCAAAAAAAAATATTTTAAAATGAAAATTTTCAAAAAAAAATTTTAAAAATTTTCAAAAAAAATTTTTAAAAACTTTCAAAAAAAAATTTCAAAAATTTTTTTCAAAAATGAAAAATTTTCAGAAAAAATTTCAAAAAAAAATTTCAAAAAAAAATTTCATAAAAAGCTTTCAAAAAGAAATTTCCAAAAAAAAAAATTTTCGAAAAAAAAATTTTCAAAATAGACAAAAAAAATCAAAAAAAAATATCAACAATAGAAAATTTAAAAAGAAAATAAAAAAAAAATTCAAAAAAAAATTTTAAAACATTTCAAAAAAAAAATTCAGGAAAAAATTTTAAAAACTTCAAAGAAAATTTCCAAAAAAAAATAAATTAAAAAAAATCAAAAAAAAATTCAAAAAAGATTTCAAAAAAAAATATCAAAAAAAAATTCAAAAAAATATTTCAAAAAAAAAATTCAAAAAAAAATAAAACAATAATTTCAAAAAAGCTTTCAAAAAAAATTCCGAAAAAAATTACGAAAAAAATTTTCAAAAAAAAAATCATAAAAAAATTTTCAAAAAAAAGTCAAAAAAAATTTCAAAAAATAATATCAAAAAAAGAAAATTTTCGAAAAAACAAATGAAAAATTTTCAAAAAAAATAAATAAAAAAAAAATTCAAAAAAAATAAATTGAAAAAAAAATTCAAAAAAGATAAAAAAAAAATATCAAAAAAATTTCAAAAAAGAAATTCAAAAAAAATAAAACAAAAATTTCAAAAAAAAATTTCAAGAAAAAATTTTTAAAAAATTTTTAAAAAATTCAAAAGAAAAATTCAAAAAGAAGTTTGAAAAAAAAATTTAAAAAGGGAGAAAAAAAATTCGAAAAAAAAATTTTCAAAAAAAAAAATTTCAAAAAAAAATATTGGAAAATGGAAATTTTCAAAAAAAAATTTCAATAACTTTCAAAAAAAAATTCAAAAAAAATTTTTCAAAGAAAAAATTTTCAGAAAAAATTTCAAAAAAAAATTTCAAAAAAAACTTTAAAAAATGAAAAAAAAAATTCAAAAACTTTAAAAAAAAATATCAAAAAAAAAATTTCAAAAAAAAATTTCAAAAAAAAGTTTCAAAAAAAAATTCATAAGAAAATTTTTTTAAAAAGTTTCAAAAAAATAATTTAAAAAAAAAATTTTTTCAAAAAAAAAATTTGAAAAAAAAATTCCAAAAAAAAATTTCAAATAAAAAAATTTCAAAAAGGATTTCAAAAAAAAAATTTCAAAAAAAATTCAAATGGAATTTTCAAAAAAAAAATTCTAAAAAAAATTTCTAAAAAAAAAAATTCAAAAAAAAATTCTAAAAAATAATTTCAAAAAAAAATTCAAAAAAAAGTTTCAATAAAAAATTTCAAAAACTTTCAAAATAAAATTTCAAAAAAAATTTCGAAATAAAATTCAAAAAAACTCAACAAAAAAAATAAAACAAAAATTTCAAAAAAGTTTTCAAAAGAAAAAAATGTCAAAATTTCAAAAAAAAATTTCAAAAAAAATAAAAAATATTTTCAGAAACGGAAAAAAAAATTCGAAAAAAAATTTTTCGAAAAAAATATTTTTCAAAAAAAAATATTTAAAAATGAAAATTTTCAAAAAAAAATTTTAAAAATTTTCAAAAAAAAATTTTAAAAATTTTCAAAAAAAAATTTTAAAAATTTTCAAAAAAAAAAATTTAAAAACTTTCAAAAAAAAATTTCAAAAATTTTTTTCAAAAATAAAAAATTTTCAGAAAAAATTTCAAAAAAAAATTTCAAAAAAAAATTTCATAAAAAGCTTTCAAAAAGAAATTTCCAAAAAAAAATTTTCGATAAAAAATTTTTCAAAATAGACAAAAAAAATCAAAAAAAAATTTTCGAAAAAAATATTTTTCAAAAAAAAATATTTAAAAATAAAAATTTTCAAAAAAAAATTTCAAAAACTTTCAAAAAAAAATTTCAAAAAAAATTTTCAAAAATAAAAAATTTTCAGAAAAAATTTCAAAAAAAAAATTCATAAAAAGCTTTCAAAAAGAAATTTCCAAAAAAAAATTTTCGAAAAAAAATTATCAACAATAGAAAATTTTAAAAAAAAATTTTAAAAAAATTTCAAAAAAATTTTTAAAATATTTCAAAAAAAATTCAGGAAAAAATTTTAAAAACTTTCAAAGAAAATTTCCAAAAAAAAATTTCAAAAAAAGTTTTAAAAAAAATATTTCAAAAAGAAATTTTAAAAAATTTCAAAAAAAAATTTTTCAAAAAAAATTAAAAAAAAAAATTCAAATGGAATTTTCAAAAAAATAAAAAATAAATAAAAAAAATTCAAAAAAAAAATCTAAAAAATAATTTCAAAAAAAAAAATTAAAAAAAAAAATTGAAAAAAAATTTTCAATAAAAAATTTCAAAAACTTTCAAAAAATTTTAAAAAAAATTTCAAAAATGAAATTTTCAAAAAAAATTTCAAAAAAAATTTCGAAAAAACTCAAAAAAAAATAAAACAAAGATTTCAAAAAAATATAAGAAAAATAAAAAAAAAATTCAAAAAAAAGTTTTAAAAAAAATTTCAAAAACGATGAAAAAAATTCGAAAAAAAAATTTCCAAAAAAAAATTTCCAAAAAAAAAATTTTCAAAAAAAGTTTTTAAAAAAATTTTCAAAAAAAAATTTAAAAAAAATTTCAATAAAAAATTTTCAAAAATTTAAAAAAAATCAAAATAAAAATTCAAAAAAATGTTTGAAAAAAAATTAAAAAATGGAGAAATTTTTTAGAATTTTTTTTGAATTTTTTTTTTAGAAATTTTTTTTTAGAAATTTTTTTTTTGAAAATTCCATTTGAATTTTTTTTTTTGAAATTTTTTTTTGAAAAATTTTTATTTTGAAATTTTTTTTAAATTTCTTTTTGAAATTTTTTTTTGAAACTTTTTTTGAAATTTTTTTTTTGGAAATTTTCTTTGAAAGTTTTTAAAATTTTTTCCTGAATTTTTTTTTTGAAATGTTTTAAAATTTCTTTTTGAAATTTTTTTTTTGAAACTTTTTTTGAAATTTTTTTTTTGGAAATTTTCTTTGAAGTTTTCAAAATTTTTTCCTGAATTTTTTTTTTGAAATGTTTTAAAATTTTTTTTTGAAATTTTTTTTATATTTTCTTTTTAAATTTTCTATTGTTGATATTTTTTTTTGATTTTTTTTGTCTATTTTGAAAATTTTTTTTTCGAAAATTTTTTTTTGGAAATTTCTTTTTGAAAGCTTTTTATGAAATTTTTTTTTGAAATTTTTTTTGAAATTTTTTCTGAAAATTTTTTATTTTTGAAAAAAATTTTTGAAATTTTTTTTTGAAAGTTTTTAAAATTTTTTTTTGAAAATTTTTAAAATTTTTTTTTGAAAATTTTCATTTTTAAATATTTTTTTTTGAAAAATATTTTTTTCGAAAAATTTTTTTTCGAATTTTTTTTTTCCGTTTCTGAAATTTTTTTTAATTTTTTTTGAAATTTTTTTTTGAAATTTTGACATTTTTTTTTTTTGAAAACTTTTTTGAAATTTTTGTTTTATTTTTTTTGTTGAGTTTTTTTGAATTTTATTTCGAAATTTTTTTTGAAATTTTTTTTTTGAAATCTTTTTTGAAATTTTTTCAATTGAAATTTTTTTTTGGAATTTTTTTTGAAATTTTTTTTGAAAATTTCATTTTTGAATTTTTTTTAAAAATTTTTTTTTGAAAGTTTTTGAAATTTTTTATTGAAAATTTTTTTTCAATTTTTTTTTGAAATTATTTTTTAGAATTTTTTTTTGAATTTTTTTTTTAGAAATTTTTTTTTAGAAATTTTTTTTTTGAAAATTCCATTTGAATTTTTTTTTTGAAATTTTTTTTTGAAAAATTTTTATTTTGAAATTTTTTATAAATTTCTTTTTGATTTTTTTTTTGAAACTTTTTTTGAATTTTTTTTTTTGAAATTTTCTTTGAAAGTTTTTAAAATTTTTTCCTGATTTTTTTTTTGAAATGTTTTAAAATTTCTTTTTGAAATTTTTTTTTAGAAATTTTTTTTTTGAAAATTCCATTTGAATTTTTTTTTTGAAATTTTTTTTTGAAAAATTTTTATTTTGAAATTTTTTATAAATTTCTTTTTGAATTTTTTTTTGAAACTTTTTTTGAAATTTTTTTTTTGAAATTTTCTTTGAAAGTTTTTAAAATTTTTTCCTGAATTTTTTTTTTGAAATGTTTTAAAAATTTTTTTTTGAAATTTTTTTTTTTAATTTTCTATTGTTGATATTTTAAAAATTTTCAAAAAAAAAAATTTAAAAACTTTCAAAAAAAAATTTCAAAAATTTTTTTCAAAAATAAAAAATTTTCAGAAAAAATTTCAAAAAAAAATTTCAAAAAAAAATTTCATAAAAAGCTTTCAAAAAGAAATTTCCAAAAAAAAATTTTCGATAAAAAATTTTTCAAAATAGACAAAAAAAATCAAAAAAAAATTTTCGAAAAAAATATTTTTCAAAAAAAAATATTTAAAAATAAAAATTTTCAAAAAAAAATTTCAAAAACTTTCAAAAAAAAATTTCAAAAAAAATTTTCAAAAATAAAAAATTTTCAGAAAAAATTTCAAAAAAAAAATTCATAAAAAGCTTTCAAAAAGAAATTTCCAAAAAAAAATTTTCGAAAAAAAATTATCAACAATAGAAAATTAAAAAAAAAAATTTAAAAAAAATTTCAAAAAAATTTTTAAAATATTTCAAAAAAAATTCAGGAAAAAATTTTAAAAACTTTCAAAGAAAATTTCCAAAAAAAAATTTCAAAAAAAGTTTTAAAAAAAAAATTTCAAAAAGAAATTTTAAAAAATTTCAAAAAAAAATTTTTCAAAAAAAATTAAAAAAAAAAATTCAAATGGAATTTTCAAAAAAATAAAAAATAAATAAAAAAAATTCAAAAAAAAAATCTAAAAAATAATTTCAAAAAAAAAAATTAAAAAAAAAAATTGAAAAAAAATTTTCAATAAAAAATTTCAAAAACTTTCAAAAAATTTTAAAAAAATTTTCAAAAATGAAATTTTCAAAAAAAATTTCAAAAAAAATTTCGAAAAAACTCAAAAAAAAATAAAACAAAGATTTCAAAAAAATATAAGAAAAATAAAAAAAAAATTCAAAAAAAAGTTTTAAAAAAAATTTCAAAAACGATGAAAAAAATTCGAAAAAAAAATTTCCAAAAAAAAATTTCCAAAAAAAAAATTTTCAAAAAAATTTTCAAAAAAAAATTTAAAAAAAATTTCAATAAAAAATTTTCAAAAATTAAAAAAAAATCAAAATAAAAATTCAAAAAAATGTTTGAAAAAAAATGAAAAAATGGAGAAAAAAAATTCGAAAAAAAAATTTTCAAAAAAAAAATTACAAAAAAAAATATTGGACAATGGAAATTTTCAAAAAAAAAATTTCAAAAACTTTCAAAAAAAATTTCAAAAACTTTCAAAAAAAATTTCAAAAAAAAATTTTCATAGAAAAAATTTTCAGAAAAAATTTCAAAGAAAAATTTCAAAAAAAAAGTAAAAAATGAAAAAAAAATTCAAAAACTTTCAAAAAAAACTATAAAAAAAAAATTTTCGAAAGAAAAAATTGTCAAAATTTCAAAAAAAAATTTCAAAAAAAATTTAAAAATTTTTCAGAAACGGAAAAAAAAATTTCGAAAAAAAATTTTTCGAAAAAAATATTTTTCAAAAAAAAATATTTAAAAATAAAAATTTTCAAAAAAAAATTTCAAAAACTTTCAAAAAAAAATTTCAAAAAAAATTTTCAAAAATAAAAAATTTTCAGAAAAAATTTCAAAAAAAATTTCATAAAAAGCTTTCAAAAAGAAATTTCCAAAAAAAAATTTTCGAAAAAAAATTTTTCAAAACACAAAAAAAATCAAAAAAAAATATCAACAATAGAAAATTAAAAAAAAAAATTTCAAAAAAAAATTTTTAAAACATTTCAAAAAAAAAATTCAGGAAAAAATTTTAAAAACTTTCAAAGAAAATTTCAAAAAAAAAATTTCAAAAAAAGTTTCAAAAAAAAATTCAAAAAGAAATTTATAAAAAATTTCAAAATAAAAATTTTTCAAAAAAAAATTTCAAAAAAAAAATTCAAATGGAATTTTCAAAAAAAAAATTTCTAAAAAAAAATTTCAAAAAGAAATTTTAAAACATTTCAAAAAAAAAATCAGGAAAAATTTTTAAAAACTTTCAAAGAAAATTTCAAAAAAAAAAAATTCAAAAAAAGTTTCAAAAAAAAAATCAAAAAGAAATTTATAAAAAATTTCAAAATAAAAATTTTTCAAAAAAAAATTTCAAAAAAAAAATTCAAATGGAATTTTCAAAAAAAAAATTTCTAAAAAAAAATTTCTAAAAAAAAAATTCAAAAAAAAATTCTAAAAAATAATTTCAAAAAAAAATTGAAAAAAAATTTTCAATAAAAAATTTCAAAAACTTTCAAAAAAAAATTTTTAAAAAAATTTCAAAAATGAAATTTTCAAAAAAAATTTCAAAAAAAATTCCAAAAAAAAATTTCAATTGAAAAAATTTCAAAAAAGATTTCAAAAAAAAAATTTCAAAAAAAATTTCGAAATAAAATTCAAAAAAACTCAACAAAAAAAATAAAACAAAAATTTAAAAAAGTTTTCAAAAAAAAAAATGTCAAAATTTCAAAAAAAAATTTCAAAAAAAATTAAAAAAAATTTCAGAAACGGAAAAAAAAAATTCGAAAAAAAATTTTTCGAAAAAAATATTTTTCAAAAAAAAATATTTAAAAATGAAAATTTTCAAAAAAAAATTTTAAAAATTTTCAAAAAAAAATTTTAAAAACTTTCAAAAAAAAATTTCAAAAATTTTTTTCAAAAATAAAAAATTTTCAGAAAAAATTTCAAAAAAAATTTCAAAAAAAAATTTCATAAAAAGCTTTCAAAAAGAAATTTCCAAAAAAAAATTTTCGAAAAAAAAATTTTCAAAATAGACAAAAAAAATCAAAAAAAAATATCAACAATAGAAAATTTAAAAAGAAAATATAAAAAAAATTTCAAAAAAAATTTTTAAAACATTTCAAAAAAAAAATTCAGGAAAAAATTTTGAAAACTTCAAAGAAAATTTCCAAAAAAAAAATTTCAAAAAAAGTTTCAAAAAAAAAATTTCAAAAAGAAATTTTAAAACATTTCAAAAAAAAAATTCAGGAAAAAATTTTAAAAACTTTCAAAGAAAATTTCCAAAAAAAAAATTTCAAAAAAAGTTTCAAAAAAAAATTTCAAAAAGAAATTTAAAAAAAATTTCAAAATAAAAATTTTTCAAAAAAAAATTTCAAAAAAAAAAATTCAAATGGAATTTTCAAAAAAAAAATTTCTAAAAAAAAATTTCTAAAAAAAAAATTCAAAAAAAATTCTAAAAAATAATTAAAAAAAAAAATTTTCAAAAAAAAATTGAAAAAAAATTTTCAATAAAAAATTTCAAAAACTTTCAAAAAAAAAATTTTAAAAAATTTCAAAAATGAAATTTTCAAAAAAAATTTCAAAAAAAATTCCAAAAAAAAATTTCAATTAAAAAAATTTCAAAATAATTTCAAAAAAAATTTCGAAATAAAATTCAAAAAAACTCAACAAAAAAAATAATACAAAAATTTCAAAAAAGTTTTCAAAACAAAAAAATGTCAAAATTTCAAAAAAAAAAATTCAAAAAAAATAAAAAAAATTTTCAGAAACGGAAAAAAAAATTCGAAAAAAAAATTTTCGAAAAAAAAATTTTTCAAAAAAAAATATTTAAATATGAAAATTTTCAAAAAAAAATTTTAAAAACTTTCAAAAAAAAATTTTAAAAACTTTCAAAAAAAAATTTCAAAAAAAATTTTCAAAAATAAAAAATTTTCAGAAAAAATTTCAAAAAAAAATTTCATTAAAAGCTTTCAAAAAGAAATTTCCAAAAAAAAATTTTCGAAAAAAAATTATCAACAATAGAAAATTTAAAAAAAAATTAAAAAAAAAATTCAAAAAAATTTTTAAAACATTTCAAAAAAAATTCAGGAAAAAATTTTAAAAACTTTCAAAGAAAATTTCCAAAAAAAAATTTCAAAAAAAGTTTAAAAAAAAAAATTTCAAAAAGAAATTTCAAAAAATTTCAAAATAAAAATTTTTCAAAAAAAATTTAAAAAAAAATTCAAATGGAATTTTCAAAAAAAAATAATAAATAAAAAAAATTCAAAAAAAAATTCTAAAAAATAATTTCAAAAAAAAAATAAAAAAAAAAAATGAAAAAAAATTTTCAATAAAAAATTTCAAAAACTTTCAAAAAAAAATTTTAAAAAAAATTTCAAAAATGAAATTTTCAAAAAAAGTTTCAAAAAAAATTTCGAAAAAACTCAAAAAAAATAAAACAAAGATTTCAAAAAAATATAAGAAAAATAAAAAAAAAATTCAAACAAAAGTTTTAAAAAAAATTTCAAAAACGATGAAAAAAATTCGAAAAAAAAATTTCCAAAAAAAAAAATTTTCAAAAAAAGTTTTTAAAAAAATTTTCAAAAAGAAATTTAAAAAAAATTTAAAAAAAAATCAAAATAAAAATTCAAAAAAAAGTTTGAAAAAAAATTTAAAAATGGAGAAAAAAAATTCGAAAAAAAAATTTTCAAAAAAAAAATTACAAAAAAAAATATTGGAAAATGGAAATTTTCAAAAAAAAAATTCAAAAACTTTCAAAAAAAATTTCAAAAACTTTCAAAAAAAATTTCAAAAAAAAATTTTCAAAGAAAAAATTTTCAGAAAAAATTTCAAAAAAAAAGTAAAAAAATGAAAAAAAAAATCAAAAACTTTCAAAAAAAACTATAAAAAAAAATTTTCGAAAGAAAAAATTGTCAAAATTTCAAAAAAAAATTTCAAAAAAAATTTAAAAATTTTTCAGAAACGGAAAAAAAAATTTTCGAAAAAAATATTTTTCAAAAAAAAATATTTAAAAATAAAAATTTTCAAAAAAAAATTTCAAAAACTTTCAAAAAAAAATTTCAAAAAAAATTTTCAAAAATAAAAAATTTTCAGAAAAAATTTCAAAAAAAAATTTCATAAAAAGCTTTCAAAAAGAAATTTCCAAAAAAAAATTTTCGAAAAAAAATTATCAACAATAGAAAATTTAAAAAAAAATTTAAAAAAAATTTCAAAAAAAATTTTAAAACATTTCAAAAAAAATTCAGGAAAAAATTTTAAAAACTTTCAAAGAAAATTTCCAAAAAAAAAATTTCAAAAAAAGTTTTAAAAAAAAAATTTCAAAAAGAAATTTTAAAAAATTTCAAAAAAAATATTTTTCAAAAAAAATTTTAAAAAAAAAATTCAAATGGAATTTTCAAAAAAAAAATAAATGAATAAAAAAAATTCAAAAAAAAATTCTAAAAAATAATTTCAAAAAAAAAAATTTAAAAAAAAATTAAAAAAAAATTTTCAATAAAAAATTTCAAAAACTTTCAAAAAAAAATTTTAAAAAAAATTTCAAAAATGAAATTTTCAAAAAAAATTTCAAAAAAAATTTCGAAAAAACTCAAGAAAAAATAAAACAAAGATTTCAAAAAAATATAAGAAAAATAAAAAAAAATTCAAAAAAAAGTTTTAAAAAAAAATTCAAAAACGATGAAAAAAATTCGAAAAAAAAATTTCCAAAAAAAAAATTTTCAAAAAAAGTTTTTAAAAAAATTTTCAAAAAGAAATTTAAAAAAAATTTCAATAAAAAAATTTCAAAAATTTAAAAAAAATCAAAATAAAAATTCAAAAAAAAGTTTGAAAAAAAATTTAAAAATGGAGAAAAAAAATTCGAAAAAAAAAATTTCAAAAAAAAAATTACAAAAAAAAGTATTGGAAAATGGAAATTTTCAAAAAAAAAATTTCAAAAACTTTCAAAAAAAATTTCAAAAACTTTCAAAAAAAATTTCAAAAAAAAATTTTCAAAGAAAACATTTTCAGAAAAAATTTCAAAGAAAAATTTCAAAAAAAAAGTAAAAAAATGAAAAAAAAATTCAAAAACTTTCAAAAAAAACTATAAAAAAAAAATTTTCGAAAGAAAAAATTGTCAAAATTTCAAAAAAAAATTTCAAAAAAAATTTAAAAATTTTTCAGAAACGGAAAAGAAAATTTCGAAAAAAAATTTTTCGAAAAAAATATTTTTCAAAAAAAAATATTTAAAAATAAAAATTTTCAAAAAAAATTTTCGAAAAAAATATTTTTCAAAAAAAAATATTTAAAAATAAAAATTTTCAAAAAAAAATTTCAAAAACTTTCAAAAAAAAATTTCAAAAAAAATTTTCAAAAATAAAAAATTTTCAGAAAAAATTTCAAAAAAAAATTTCATAAAAAGCTTTCAAAAAGAAATTTCCAAAAAAAAATTTTCGAAAAAAAAATTTTCAAAACAGACAAAAAAAATCAAAAAAAATATCAACAATAGAAAATTTAAAAAAAAAATTTCAAAAAAAAAATTTTAAAACATTTCAAAAAAAAAATTCAGGAAAAAATTTTAAAAACTTTCAAAGAAAATTTCAAAAAAAAATTTCAAAAAAAGTTTCAAAAAAAAATTCAAAAAGAAATTTATAAAAAATTTCAAAATAAAAATTTTTCAAAAAAAAATTTCAAAAAAAAAATTCAAATGGAATTTTCAAAAAAAAAATTTCAAAAAGAAATTTTAAAACATTTCAAAAAAAAATTCAGGAAAAAATTTTAAAAACTTTCAAAGAAAATTTCAAAAAAAAAATTCAAAAAAAGTTTCAAAAAAAAATTCAAAAAGAAATTTATAAAAAATTTCAAAATAAAAATTTTTCAAAAAAAAATTTCAAAAAAAAAATTCAAATGGAATTTTCAAAAAAAAAAATTTCTAAAAAAAAATTTCTAAAAAAAAAAATTCAAAAAAAAATTCTAAAAAATAATTTCAAAAAAAATTGAAAAAAAATTTTCAATAAAAAATTTCAAAAACTTTCAAAAAAAAAATTTTAAAAAAATTTCAAAAATGAAATTTTCAAAAAAAATTTCAAAAAAAATTCCAAAAAAAAATTTCAATAAAAAAATTTCAAAAAAGATTTCAAAAAAAAAATTTCAAAAAAAATTTCGAAATAAAATTCAAAAAAACTCAACAAAAAAAATAAAACAAAAATTTCAAAAAAGTTTTCAAAAGAAAAAAATGTCAAAATTTCAAAAAAAAAATTCAAAAAAAATAAAAAAAATTTCAGAAAAAATTTTAAAACATTTCAAAAAAAATTCAGGAAAAAATTTTAAAAACTTTCAAAGAAAATTTCCAAAAAAAAAATTTCAAAAAAAGTTTTAAAAAAAAAATTTCAAAAAGAAATTTTAAAAAATTTCAAAAAAAATATTTTTCAAAAAAAATTTAAAAAAAAAAATTCAAATGGAATTTTCAAAAAAAAAATAAATGAATAAAAAAAATTCAAAAAAAAATTCTAAAAAATAATTTCAAAAAAAAAAATTTAAAAAAAAATTAAAAAAAAATTTTCAATAAAAAATTTCAAAAACTTTCAAAAAAAAATTTTAAAAAAAATTTCAAAAAAAATTTCAAAAAAAATTTCGAAAAAACTCAAGAAAAAATAAAACAAAGATTTCAAAAAAATATAAGAAAAATAAAAAAAATTCAAAAAAAAGTTTTAAAAAAAAATTCAAAAACGATGAAAAAAATTCGAAAAAAAAATTTCCAAAAAAAAAATTTTCAAAAAAAGTTTTTAAAAAAATTTTCAAAAAGAAATTTAAAAAAAATTTCAATAAAAAAATTTCAAAAATTTAAAAAAAATCAAAATAAAAATTCAAAAAAAAGTTTGAAAAAAAATTTAAAAATGGAGAAAAAAAATTCGAAAAAAAAAATTTCAAAAAAAAAATTACAAAAAAAAGTATTGGAAAATGGAAATTTTCAAAAAAAAAATTTCAAAAACTTTCAAAAAAAATTTCAAAAACTTTCAAAAAAAATTTCAAAAAAAAATTTTCAAAGAAAACATTTTCAGAAAAAATTTCAAAGAAAAATTTCAAAAAAAAAGTAAAAAAATGAAAAAAAAATTCAAAAACTTTCAAAAAAAACTATAAAAAAAAAATTTTCGAAAGAAAAAATTGTCAAAATTTCAAAAAAAAAATTCAAAAAAAATTTAAAAATTTTTCAGAAACGGAAAAGAAAATTTCGAAAAAAAATTTTTCGAAAAAAATATTTTTCAAAAAAAAATATTTAAAAATAAAAATTTTCAAAAAAAATTTTCGAAAAAAATATTTTTCAAAAAAAAATATTTAAAAATAAAAATTTTCAAAAAAAAATTTCAAAATCTTTCAAAAAAAAATTTCAAAAAAAATTTTCAAAAATAAAAAATTTTCAGAAAAAATTTCAAAAAAAAATTTCATAAAAAGCTTTCAAAAAGAAATTTCCAAAAAAAAATTTTCGAAAAAAAAATTTTCAAAACAGACAAAAAAAATCAAAAAAAATATCAACAATAGAAAATTTAAAAAAAAAATTTCAAAAAAAAAATTTTAAAACATTTCAAAAAAAAAATTCAGGAAAAAATTTTAAAAACTTTCAAAGAAAATTTCAAAAAAAAATTTCAAAAAAAGTTTCAAAAAAAAATTCAAAAAGAAATTTATAAAAAATTTCAAAATAAAAATTTTTCAAAAAAAAATTTCAAAAAAAAAATTCAAATGGAATTTTCAAAAAAAAAATTTCAAAAAGAAATTTTAAAACATTTCAAAAAAAAATTCAGGAAAAAATTTTAAAAACTTTCAAAGAAAATTTCAAAAAAAAAATTCAAAAAAAGTTTCAAAAAAAAATTCAAAAAGAAATTTATAAAAAATTTCAAAATAAAAATTTTTCAAAAAAAAATTTCAAAAAAAAAATTCAAATGGAATTTTCAAAAAAAAAAATTTCTAAAAAAAAATTTCTAAAAAAAAAAATTCAAAAAAAAATTCTAAAAAATAATTTCAAAAAAAATTGAAAAAAAATTTTCAATAAAAAATTTCAAAAACTTTCAAAAAAAAAATTTTAAAAAAATTTCAAAAATGAAATTTTCAAAAAAAATTTCAAAAAAAATTCCAAAAAAAAATTTCAATAAAAAAATTTCAAAAAAGATTTCAAAAAAAAAATTTCAAAAAAAATTTCGAAATAAAATTCAAAAAAACTCAACAAAAAAAATAAAACAAAAATTTCAAAAAAGTTTTCAAAAGAAAAAAATGTCAAAATTTCAAAAAAAAAATTCAAAAAAAATAAAAAAAATTTCAGAAACGGAAAAAAAAATTCGAAAAAAAAAATTTTCGAAAAAAATATTTTTCAAAAAAAAATATTTAAAAATGAAAATTTTCAAAAAAAAATTTTAAAAATTTTCAAAAAAAATTTTTAAAAACTTTCAAAAAAAAATTTCAAAAATTTTTTTCAAAAATAAAAAATTTTCAGAAAAAATTTCAAAAAAAAATTTCAAAAAAAAATTTCATAAAAAGCTTTCAAAAAGAAATTTCCAAAAAAAAAAATTTTCGAAAAAAAAATTTTCAAAATAGACAAAAAAAATCAAAAAAAAATATCAACAATAGAAAATTTAAAAAGATAATAAAAAAAAAAATTTCAAAAAAAATTTTTAAAACATTTCAAAAAAAAAATTCAGGAAAAATTTTTAAAAACTTCAAAGAAAATTTCCAAAAAAAAAAATTTTCAAAAAAAGTTTTTAAAAAAATTTTCAAAAAGAAATTTAAAAAAAATTTCAATAAAAAATTTTCAAAAATTTAAAAAAAAATAAAAATTCAAAAAAAAGTTTGAAAAAAAATTTAAAAATGGAGAAAAAAAATTCGAAAAAAAAATTTTCAAAAAAAAATTACAAAAAAAAATATTGGAAAATGGAAATTTTCAAAAAAAAAATTCAAAAACTTTCAAAAAAAATTTCAAAAACTTTCAAAAAAAATTTCAAAAAAAAATTTTCAAAGAAAAAATTTTCAGAAAAAATTTCAAAGAAAAATTTCAAAAAAAAAGTAAAAAAATGAAAAAAAAATTCAAAAACTTTCAAAAAAAACTATAAAAAAAAAATTTTCGAAAGAAAAAATTGTCAAAATTTCAAAAAAAAATTTCAAAAAAAATTTAAAAATTTTTCAGAAACGGAAAAAAAAATTTCGAAAAAAAAATTTTCGAAAAAAATATTTTTCAAAAAAAAATATTTAAAAATAAAAATTTTCAAAAAAAAATTTCAAAAACTTTCAAAAAAAATTTCAAAAAATTTTTTCAAAAATAAAAAATTTTCAGATAAAATTTCAAAAAAAAATTTCATAAAAAGCTTTCAAAAAGAAATTTCCAAAAAAAAAATTTCGAAAAAAAAATTTTCAAAACACAAAAAAAATCAAAAAAAATATCAACAATAGAAAATTTAAAAAAAAAATTTCAAAAAAAAAATTTTAAAACATTTCAAAAAAAAAATTCAGGAAAAAATTTCAAAAACTTTCAAAGAAAATTTCAAAAAAAAATTTCAAAAAAAGTTTCAAAAAAAAATTCAAAAAGAAATTTATAAAAAATTTCAAAATAAAAATTTTTCAAAAAAAAATTTCAAAAAAAAAATTCAAATGGAATTTTCAAAAAAAAAATTTCTAAAAAAAAATTTCAAAAAGAAATTTTAAAACATTTCAAAAAAAAAATTCAGGAAAAAATTTTAAAAACTTCAAAGAAAATTTCCAAAAAAAAATAAATTAAAAAAAATCAAAAAAAAATTCAAAAAAGATTTTAAAAAAAAATATCAAAAAAAAATTTTCAAAGAAAAAATTTTCAGAAAAAATTTCAAAGAAAAATTTCAAAAAAAAAGTAAAAAAATGAAAAAAAAAATCTAAAACTTTCAAAAAAAACTATAAAAAAAAATTTTCGAAAGAAAAAATTGTCAAAATTTCAAAAAAAAATTTCAAAAAAAATTTAAAAATTTTTCAGAAACGGAAAAAAAAATTTCGAAAAAAAAATTTTCGAAAAAAATATTTTTCAAAAAAAAATATTTTAAAATAAAAATTTTCAAAAAAAAATTTCAAAAACTTTCAAAAAAAAATTTCAAAAAAAATTTTCAAAAATAAAAAATTTTCAGAAAAAATTTCAAAAAAAAATTTCATAAAAAGCTTTCAAAAAGAAATTTCCAAAAAAAAATTTTCGAAAAAAAAATTTTCAAAATAGACAAAAAAAATCAAAAAAAATATCAACAATAGAAAATTTAAAAAGAAAATAAAAAAAAAATTTCAAAAAAAATTTTTAAAACATTTCAAAAAAAAAATTCAGGAAAAAATTTTAAAAACTTTCAAAGAAAATTTCAAAAAAAAAAATTCAAAAAAAGTTTCAAAAAAAAATTCAAAAAGAAATTTATAAAAAATTTCAAAATAAAAATTTTTCAAAAAAAAATTTCAAAAAAAAAATTCAAATGGAATTTTCAAAAAAAAAAATTCTAAAAAAAAATTTGTAAAAAAAAAATTCAAAAAAAAATTCTAAAAAATAATTTCAAAAAAAAATTGAAAAAAAATTTTCAATAAAAAATTTCAAAAACTTTCAAAAAAAAAATTTTAAAAAAATTTCAAAAAAAATTCCAAAAAAAAAATTTCAATTAAAAAAATTTCAAAAAAGATTTCAAAAAAAAAATTTCAAAAAAAATTTCGAAATAAAATTCAAAAAAACTCAACAAAAAAAATAAAACAAAAATTTCAAAAAAGTTTTCAAAAGAAAAAAATTTCAAAAAAAAATTTAAAAAAAAATAAAAGAAATTTTCAGAAACAGAAAAAAAATTCGAAAAAAAAATTTTCGAAAAAAATATTTAAAAATGAAAATTTTCAAAAAAATTTTTTAAAAATTATCAAAAAAAATTTTAAAAATTTTCAAAAAAAAAATTTTAAAAACTTTCAAAAAAAAATTTCAAATTTTTTTTTCAAAAATAAAAAATTTTCAGAAAAAATTTCAAAAAAAAATTTCAAAAAAAAATTTCACAAAAAGCTTTCAAAAAAAATTCCGAAAAAAATTACGAAAAAAATTTTCAAAAAAAAAATCATAAAAAAATTTCCAAAAAAAAGTTAAAAAAAATTTCAAAAAATAATATCAAAAAAAGAAAATTTTCGAAAAACCAAATAAAAAATTTTCAAAAAAAATAAATAAAAAAAAAATTCAAAAAAAATAAATTCAAAAAAGATTTCAAAAAAATATCAAAAAAATTTCAAAAAAGAAATTCAAAAAAAATAGAACAAAAATTTCAAAAAAAAAATTTCAAGAAAAAATTTTTAAAAAATTCAAAAGAAAAATTTAAAAAGGGAGAAAAAAAATTCGAAAAAAAAATTTTCAAAAAAAAAATTTCAAAAAAAAATATTGGAAAATGGAAATTTTCAAAAAAAAATTTCAAAAACTTTAAAAAAAAAATTCAAAAAAAATTTTTCAAAGAAAAAATTTTCAGAAAAAATTTCAAAAAAAAATTAAAAAAAAACTTTAAAAAAATGAAAAAAAAAATTCAAAAACTTTCAAAAAAAAATATCAAAAAAAAAAATTTCTAAAAAAAATTTCAAAAAAAAGGTTCAAAAAAAAATTCATAAAAAAAATTTTTTTAAAAAGTTTCAAAAAAATAATTTAAAAAAAAAATTTTTCAAAAAAAAAAATTTGAAAAAAAAATTTCAAAAAAAAATTTCAAATAAAAAATTTTCAAAAAGGATTTCAAAAAAAAATTTCAAAAAAAATTTGTAAATAAAATTCAAAAAAACTCAACAAAAAAAATAAAACAATAATTTCAAAAAAGTTTTCAAAAGAAAAAAATGTAAAAATTTCAAAAAAAAAATTCAAAAAAAAATAAAAAAAAATTCCAGAAACGGAAAAAAAAAAATTCGAAAAAAAAAATTTCGAAAAAAATATTTTTCAAAAAAAATATTTAAAAATGAAAATTTTCAAAAAAAAATTTAAAAACTTTCAAAAAAAAATTTCAAAAATAAAAAATTTTCAGAAAAAATTTCAAAAAAAAATTTCATAAAAAGCTTTCAAAAAGAAATTTCCAAAAAAAATATTTCGAAAAAAAAATTTTCAAAACACAAAAAAAATCAAAAAAAAATATCAACAATAGAAAATTTAAAAAAAAAATTAAAAAAAAATTTCAAAAAAAAATTTTAAAACATTTCAAAAAAAAAATTCAGGAAAAAATTATAAAAACTTTCAAAGAAAATTTCCAAAAAAAAAATTTCAAAAAAAGTTTCAAAAAAAAATTTCAAAAAGAAATTTTAAAAAAATTTCAAAATAAAAATTTTTCAAAAAAAAATTCAAAAAAAAAAAATTTCAAAAAAAAAATTCGAATGGAATTTTCAAAAAAAAAATTCTAAAAAAAAATTTCAAGAAAAAATTTAAAAATTTTTTTTAAAAAAATCAAAAGAAAAATTCAAAAAGAAGTTTGAAAAAAAAATTTAAAAAGGGAGAAAAAAAATTCGAAAAAAAAATTTTCAAAAAAAAAAATTTCAAAAAAAAAATATTGGAAAATGGAAATTTTCAAAAAAAATTTCAAAAACTTTCAAAAAAAAAATTCAAAAAAATTTTTCAAAGAAAAAATTTTCAGAAAAAATTTCAAAAAAAAAATTCAAAAAATGAAAAAAAAAATTCAAAAACTTTCAAAAAAAAATATCAAAAAAAATTTCAAAAAAAACTTTGAAAAAATGAAAGAAAAAATTTCAAAAAAAAACTTTAAAAAAATGAAAAAAAAATTCAAAAACTTTCAAAAAAAAAATATCAAAAAAAAATTTTCAAAAAAATATTTCAAAAATAAGTTTCAAAAAAAATTCATAAAAAAAAATTTTTAAAAAAGTTTCAAAAAAATAATTTTAAAAAAAATTTTTTTCAAAAAAAAAGTTTGAAAAAAAAATTCAAAAAAAAAATTTCAAATAAAAAAATTTCAAAAAAGATTTCAAAAAAAAAATTTCAAAAAAAATTTAGAAATAAAATTAAAAAAACTCAACAAAAAAAATTAAACAAAAATTTCAAAAAAGTTTTCAAAAAAAAATGTCAAAATTTCAAAAAAAAATTTCAAAAAAAATTAAAAAAAATTCAGAAACGGAAAAAAAAATTCGAAAAGAAAATTTTCAAAAATAAAAAATTTTCAGAAAAAATTTCAAAAAAAAATTTCATAAAAAGCTTTCAAAAAGAAATTTCCAAAAAAAAATTTTCGAAAAAAAATTTTTCAAAACACAAAAAAAATCAAAAAAAAAATATCAACAATAGAAAATTTAAAAAAAAAAATTTCAAAAAAAAAATTTTAAAACATTTCAAAAAAAAATTCAGGAAAAAATTTTAAAAACTTTCAAAGAAAATTTCAAAAAAAATTTCAAAAAAAGTTTCAAAAAAAAATTCAAAAAGAAATTTTAAAAAAATTTCAAAATAAAAAATTTTTCAAAAAAAAATTTAAAAAAAAATCAAATGGAATTTTCAAAAAAAAAATTTCTAAAAAAAAATTTCTAAAAAAATAAATTCAAAAAAAAATTCTAAAAAATAATTTCAAAAAAAATTGAAAAAAAATTTTCAATAAAAAATTTCAAAAACTTTCAAAAAAAAATTTTAAAAAAATTTCAAAAATGAAATTTTCAAAAAAAATTTCAAAAAAAATTCCAAAAAAATATTTCAATTAAAAAAAATTCAAAAAAGTTTTCAAAAAAAAAATTTCAAAAAAAATTTCGAAATAAAATTCAAAAAAACTCAACAAAAAAAATAAAACAAAAATTTCAAAAAAGTTTTCAAAAGAAAAAAATGTCAAAATTTCAAAAAAAAAATTAAAAAAAAATAAAAAAAATTTTCAGAAACGGAAAAAAAATTCGAAAAAAAAATTTTCGAAAAAAATATTTTTCAAAAAAAAATATTTAAAAATGAAAATTTTCAAAAAAAAAATTTAAAAATTTTCAAAAAAAAATTTTAAATTTTTTTTTCAAAAATAAAAAAATTTTTCAGAAACGGAAAAAAATAATTCGAAAAAAAAATTTTCGAAAAAAATATTTTTCAAAAAAAATATTTAAAAATGAAAATTTTCAAAAAAAATTTTTAAAAACTTTCAAAAAAAATTTCAAAAATAAAAAAATTTCAGAAAAAATTTCAAAAAAAAATTTCATAAAAAGCTTTCAAAAAGAAATTTCCAAAAAAAAATTTTCGAAAAAAAAATTTTCAAAATAGACAATAAAAATCAAAAAAAAATATCAACAATAGAAAATTTAAAAAGAAAATAAAAAAAAATTTCAAAAAAAAATTTTAAAACATTTCAAAAAAAAAATTCAGGAAAAAATTTTAAAAACTTCAAAGAAAATTTCCAAAAAAAATAAATTAAAAAAAATCAAAAAAAATTTCAAAAAAGATTTCAAAAAAAATATCAAAAAAAATTAAAAAAAAAATTAAAAAAAAAATAAAACAAAAATTTCTAAAAAAAATTCAAAAAAAATAAAACAAAAATTTCAAAAAAGCTTTCAAAAAAAATTCCGAAAAAAATTACGAAAAAAATTTTCAAAAAAAAATCATAAAAAAATTTTCAAAAAAAAGTCAAAAAAAATTTCAAAAAATAATATCAAGAAAAGAAAATTTTCGAAAAAACAAATAAAAAATTTTCAAAAAAAATAAATTAAAAAAAATTCAAAAAAAATAAATTGAAAAAAAAATTCAAAAAAGATTTCAAAAAAAATATCAAAAAAATTTCAAAAAAGAAATTCAAAAAAAATAAAACAAAAATTTCAAAAAAAAATTTCAAGAAAAAATTTTAAAAAAAATTTTAAAAAATTCAAAAGAAAAATTCAAAAAGAAGTTTGAAAAAAAAATTTAAAAAGGGAGAAAAAAAAATCGAAAAAAAAATTTTCAAAAAAAAAATTTCAAAAAAAAATATTAGAAAATTGAAATTTTCAAAAAAAAATTTCAAAAACTTTCAAAAAAAAATTCAAAAAAAATTTTTCAAAGAAAAAATTTTCAGAAAAAATTTCAAAAAAAACTTTAAAAAAATGAAAAAAAAAATTCAAAAACTTTCAAAAAAAAATATCAAAAAAAAAAATTTCAAAAAAAAATTTCAAAAAAAAGTTCCAAAAAAAATTCATAAAAAAATTTTTTTTTAAAAAGTTTCAAAAAAATAATTAAAAAAAAATATTTTTTCAAAAAAAAAAAATTGAAAAAAAAATTCCAAAAAAAAATTTCAAATAAAAAAATTTCAAAAAGGATTTCAAAAAAAAAATTTCAAAAAAAATTTCGAAATAAAATTCAAAAAAACTCAACAAAAAAAATAAAACAAAAATTTCAAAAAAGTTTTCAAAAGAAAAAAATGTCAAAATTTCAAAAAAAATAAAAAAAATTTTCAGAAACGGAAAAAAAAATTCGAAAAAACAATTTTCGAAAAAAATATTTTTCAAAAAAAATATTTAAAAATGAAAATTTTCAAAAAAAAATTTTTAAAACTTTCAAAAAAAAATTTCAAAAAAAAATTCAAAAAAAATTTTTCAAAGAAAAAATTTTCAGAAAAAATTTCAAAAAAAAATTCAAAAAAAACTTTAAAAAAATGAAAAAAAAAATCAAAAACTTTCAAAAAAAAATTCATAAAAAAATTTTTTTTAAAAAGTTTCAAAAAAATAATTAAAAAAAAAATTTTCAAAAAAAAAAATTTGAAAAAAAAATTTCAAAAAAAATTTTCAAAAAAAATTTGTAAATAAAATTAAAAAAAACTCAACAAAAAAAATAAAACAAAAATTTCAAAAAAGTTTTCAAAAGAAAAAAATGTAAAAATTTCAAAAAAAAATTTCAAAAAAAATTTAAAAAAATTTCAGAAACGGAAAAAAAAATTCGAAAAAAAGATTTTCGAAAAAAATATTTTTCAAAAAAAATATTTAAAAATGAAAATTTTCAAAAAAAAATTTAAAAACTTTCAAAAAAAAATTTAAAAAAAAAATTTCAAAAATAAAAAATTTTCAGAAAAAATTTCAAAAAAAAATTTCATAAAAAGCTTTCAAAAAGAAATTTCCAAAAAAAATATTTCGAAAAAAAAATTTTCAAAACACAAAAAAAATCAAAAAAAAATATCAACAATAGAAAATTTAAAAAAAAAATTAAAAAAAAATTTCAAAAAAAAATTTTAAAACATTTCAAAAAAAAAATTCAGGAAAAAATTATAAAAACTTTCAAAGAAAATTTCCAAAAAAAAAATTTCAAAAAAAGTTTCAAAAAAAAATTTCAAAAAGAAATTTTAAAAAAATTTCAAAATAAAAATTTTTCAAAAAAAAATTCAAAAAAAAAAAATTTCAAAAAAAAAATTCAAATGGAATTTTCAAAAAAAAAAATTCTAAAAAAAAATTTCAAGAAAAAATTTAAAAATTTTTTTTAAAAAAATCAAAAGAAAAATTCAAAAAGAAGTTTGAAAAAAAAATTTAAAAAGGGAGAAAAAAAATTCGAAAAAAAATTTTCAAAAAAAAAATTTCAAAAAAAAAATATTGGAAAATGGAAATTTTCAAAAAAAATTTCAAAAACTTTCAAAAAAAAAATTCAAAAAAATTTTTCAAAGAAAAAATTTTCAGAAAAAATTTCAAAAAAAAAATTCAAAAAATGAAAAAAAAAATTCAAAAACTTTCAAAAAAAAATATCAAAAAAAATTTCAAAAAAAACTTTGAAAAAATGAAAGAAAAAATTTCAAAAAAAAACTTTAAAAAAATGAAAAAAAAATTCAAAAACTTTCAAAAAAAAAATATCAAAAAAAAATTTTCAAAAAAATATTTCAAAAATAAGTTTCAAAAAAAATTTTTAAAAAAGTTTCAAAAAAATAATTTTAAAAAAAATTTTTTTCAAAAAAAAAGTTTGAAAAAAAAATTCAAAAAAAAAATTTCAAATAAAAAAATTTCAAAAAAGATTTCAAAAAAAAAATTTCAAAAAAAATTTAGAAATAAAATTCAAAAAACTCAACAAAAAAAATTAAACAAAAATTTCAAAAAAGTTTTCAAAAAAAAATGTCAAAATTTCAAAAAAAAATTTCAAAAAAAATTTAAAAAAATTCAGAAACGGAAAAAAAAATTCGAAAAAAAAATTTTCAAAAATAAAAAATTTTCAGAAAAAATTTCAAAAAAAAATTTCATAAAAAGCTTTCAAAAAGAAATTTCCAAAAAAAAATTTTCGAAAAAAAATTTTTCAAAACAGACAAAAAAAATCAAAAAAAAAATATCAACAATAGAAAATTTTAAAAAAAAATTAAAAAAAAAAATTTTAAAACATTTCAAAAAAAAATTCAGGAAAAAATTTTAAAAACTTTCAAAGAAAATTTCAAAAAAAAATTTCAAAAAAGTTTCAAAAAAAAATTCAAAAAGAAATTTTAAAAAAATTTCAAAATAAAAATTTTTCAAAAAAAAATTTTAAAAAAAAATCAAATGGAATTTTCAAAAAAAAAAATTCTAAAAAAAAATTTCTAAAAAAATAAATTCAAAAAAAAATTCTAAAAAATAATTTCAAAAAAAATTGAAAAAAAATTTTCAATAAAAAATTTCAAAAACTTTCAAAAAAAAATTTTAAAAAAATTTCAAGAATGAAATTTTCAAAAAAAAATTCAAAAAAAATTCCAAAAAAATATTTCAATTAAAAAAAATTCAAAAAAGTTTTCAAAAAAAAAATTTCAAAAAAAATTTCGAATTAAAATTCAAAAAAACTCAACAAAAAAAATAAAACAAAAATTTCAAAAAAGTTTTCAAAAGAAAAAAATGTCAAAATTTCAAAAAAAAATTTCAAAAAAAATAAAAAAAATTTTCAGAAACGGAAAAAAAATTCGAAAAAAAAATTTTCGAAAAAAATATTTTTCAAAAAAAATATTTAAAAATGAAAATTTTCAAAAAAAAAATTTAAAAATTTTCAAAAAAAAATTTTAAAATTTTTTTTCAAAAATAAAAAAAATTTTCAGAAACGGAAAAAAATAATTCGAAAAAAAAATTTTCGAAAAAAATATTTTTCAAAAAAAATATTTAAAAATGAAAATTTTCAAAAAAAATTTTTAAAAACTTTCAAAAAAAATTTCAAAAATAAAAAATTTTCAGAAAAAATTTCAAAAAAAAATTTCATAAAAAGCTTTCAAAAAGAAATTTCCAAAAAAAAATTTTCGAAAAAAAAATTTTCAAAATAGACAATAAAAATCAAAAAAAAATATCAACAATAGAAAATTTAAAAAGAAAATAAAAAAAAATTTCAAAAAAAAATTTTAAAACATTTCAAAAAAAAATTCAGGAAAAATTTTTAAAAACTTCAAAGAAAATTTCCAAAAAAAATAAATTAAAAAAAATCAAAAAAAATTTCAAAAAAGATTTCAAAAAAAAATATCAAAAAAAATAAAAAAAAAAAATTAAAAAAAAAATAAAACAAAAATTTCTAAAAAAAATTCAAAAAAATAAAACAAAAATTTCAAAAAAGCTTTCAAAAAAAATTCCGAAAAAAATTACGAAAAAAATTTTCAAAAAAAAATCATAAAAAAATTTTCAAAAAAAAGTCAAAAAAAATTTCAAAAAATAATATCAAGAAAAGAAAATTTTCGAAAAAACAAATAAAAAATTTTCAAAAAAAATAAATTAAAAAAAATTCAAAAAAAATAAATTGAAAAAAAAATTCAAAAAAGATTTCAAAAAAAATATCAAAAAAATTTCAAAAAAGAAATTCAAAAAAAATAAAACAAAAATTTCAAAAAAAAATTTCAAGAAAAAATTTTAAAAAAAATTTTAAAAAATTCAAAAGAAAAATTCAAAAAGAAGTTTGAAAAAAAAATTTAAAAAGGGAGAAAAAAAATCGAAAAAAAAATTTTCAAAAAAAAAATTTCAAAAAAAAATATTGGAAAATTGAAATTTTCAAAAAAAAATTTCAAAAACTTTCAAAAAAAAATTCAAAAAAAATTTTTCAAAGAAAAAATTTTCAGAAAAAATTTCAAAAAAAACTTAAAAAAAATGAAAAAAAAATTCAAAAACTTTCAAAAAAAAATATCAAAAAAAAAAATTTCAAAAAAAAATTTCAAAAAAAAGTTCCAAAAAAAAATTCATAAAAAATTTTTTTTTAAAAAGTTTCAAAAAAATAATTTAAAAAAAAAAATTTTTCAAAAAAAAAAATTTGAAAAAAAAATTCCAAAAAAAAATTTCAAATAAAAAAATTTCAAAAAGGATTTCAAAAAAAAAATTTCAAAAAAAATTTCGAAATAAAATTCAAAAAAACTCAACAAAAAAAATAAAACAAAAATTTCAAAAAAGTTTTCAAAAGAAAAAAATGTCAAAATTTCAAAAAAAATAAAAAAAATTTTCAGAAACGGAAAAAAAAATTCGAAAAAACAATTTTCGAAAAAAATATTTTTCAAAAAAAATATTTAAAAATGAAAATTTTCAAAAAAAAATTTTTAAAACTTTCAAAAAAAAATTTCAAAAAAAAATTCAAAAAAAATTTTTCAAAGAAAAAATTTTCAGAAAAAATTTCAAAAAAAAATTCAAAAAAAACTTAAAAAAAATGAAAAAAAAAATTCAAAAACTTTCAAAAAAAAATTCATAAAAAAATTTTTTTTAAAAAGTTTCAAAAAAATAATTAAAAAAAAAAAATTTTCAAAAAAAAAAATTTGAAAAAAAAATTTCAAAAAAAAATTTCAAATAAAAAATTTTCAAAAAGGATTTCAAAAAAAAATTTCAAAAAAAATTTGTAAATAAAATTAAAAAAAAACTCAACAAAAAAAATAAAACAAAAATTTCAAAAAAGTTTTCAAAAGAAAAAAATTACGAAAAAAATTTCAAAAAAAATTTAAAAAAATTTCAGAAACGGAAAAAAAAATTCGAAAAAAAGATTTTCGAAAAAAATATTTTTCAAAAAAAATATTTAAAAATGAAAATTTTCAAAAAAAAATTTAAAAACTTTCAAAAAAAAATTTAAAAAAAAAATTTCAAAAATAAAAAATTTTCAGAAAAAATTTCAAAACAAAATTTCATAAAAAGCTTTCAAAAAGAAATTTCCAAAAAAAATATTTCGAAAAAAAAATTTTCAAAACACAAAAAAAATCAAAAAAAAATATCAACAATAGAAAATTTAAAAAAAAAATTAAAAAAAAATTTCAAAAAAAAATTTTAAAACATTTCAAAAAAAAAATTCAGGAAAAAATTATAAAAACTTTCAAAGAAAATTTCCAAAAAAAAAATTTCAAAAAAAGTTTCAAAAAAAAATTTCAAAAAGAAATTTTAAAAAAATTTCAAAATAAAAATTTTTCAAAAAAAAATTCAAAAAAAAAAAAATTCAAAAAAAAAATTCAAATGGAATTTTCAAAAAAAAAAATTCTAAAAAAAAATTTCAAGAAAAAATTTAAAAATTTTTTTTAAAAAAATCAAAAGAAAAATTCAAAAAGAAGTTTAAAAAAAAATTTAAAAAGGGAGAAAAAAAATTCGAAAAAAAATTTTCAAAAAAAAAATATTGGAAAATGGAAATTTTCAAAAAAAATTTCAAAAACTATCAAAAAAAAAATTCAAAAAAATTTTTCAAAGAAAAAATTTTCAGAAAAAATTTCAAAAAAAAAATTCAAAAAATGAAAAAAAAAATTCAAAAACTTTCAAAAAAAAATATCAAAAAAAATTTCAAAAAAAACTTTGAAAAAATGAAAGAAAAAATTTCAAAAAAAACTTTAAAAAAATGAAAAAAAAATTCAAAAACTTTCAAAAATTTTCAAAAAAATATTTCAAAAATAAGTTTCAAAAAAAATTCATAAAAAAAAATTTTTAAAAAAGTTTCAAAAAAATAATTTTAAAAAAAATTTTTTTCAAAAAAAAAGTTTGAAAAAAAAATTCAAAAAAAAATTTCAAATAAAAAAATTTCAAAAAAGATTTCAAAAAAAAAATTTCAAAAAAAATTTAGAAATAAAATTCAAAAAACTCAACAAAAAAAATTAAACAAAAATTTTTTTTGAATTTTTTTTTGGAAGTTTTTGAATTTTTTTTTTGAAAATTTTCATTTTCCAATATTTTTTTTTGAAATTTTTTTTTTGAAATTTTTTTTTTCGATTTTTTTCTCCCTTCTTAAATTTTTTTTTCAAACTTCTTTTTGAATTTTTCTTTTGAATTTTTTAAAAATTTTTTAAAAATTTTTTCTTGAAATTTTTTTTTGAAATTTTTGTTTTATTTTTTTTGAATTTCTTTTTTGAAATTTTTTTGATATTTTTTTTGAAATCTTTTTTGAATTTTTTTTTCAATTTATTTTTTTGAATTTTTTTTTAATTTATTTTTTTTGAAAATTTTTTATTTGTTTTTTCGAAAATTTTCTTTTCTTGATATTATTTTTTGAAATTTTTTTTGACTTTTTTTTGAAAATTTTTTTATGATTTTTTTTTGAAAATTTTTTTCGTAATTTTTTTCGGAATTTTTTTTGAAAGCTTTTTTGAAATTTTTGTTTTATTTTTTTTGAATTTTTTTTAGAAATTTTTGTTTTATTTTTTTTTAAATTTTTTTTTTGAATTTTTTTTGATATTTTTTTTGAAATCTTTTTTGAAATTTTTTTTGATTTTTTTTAATTTATTTTTTTTTGAAATTTTCTTTGAAGTTTTTAAAATTTTTTCCTGAATTTTTTTTTTTAAATGTTTTAAAATTTTTTTTTGAAATTTTTTTTATTTTCTTTTTAAATTTTCTATTGTTGATATTTTTTTTTGATTTTTTTTGTCTATTTTGAAATTTTTTTTTTCGAAAATTTTTTTTTGGAAATTTCTTTTTGAAAGCTTTTTATGAATTTTTTTTTTGAAATTTTTTCTGAAAATTTTTTTTTGAAAGTTTTTAAAAATTTTTTTTGAAAATTTTCATTTTTAAATATTTTTTTTGAAAAATATTTTTTTCGAAAATTTTTTTTTCGAATTTTTTTTTCCGTTTCTGAATTTTTTTTTTATTTTTGAAAAAAAATTTTAAAAATTTTTTTTGAAAATTTTTAAATTTTTTTTTTGAAAATTTTCATTTTTAAATATTTTTTTTTGAAAAATATTTTTTTCGAAAATTTTTTTTTCGAATTTTTTTTCCGTTTCTGAAAATTTTTTTTATTTTTTTTGAAATTTTTTTTTGAAATTTTGACATTTTTTTCTTTTGAAAACTTTTTTGAAATTTTTGTTTTATTTTTTTTGTTGAGTTTTTTTGAATTTTATTTCGAAATTTTTTTTGAAATTTTTTTTTTGAAATCTTTTTTGAATTTTTTGTAATTGAAATATTTTTTTGGAATTTTTTTTGAAATTTTTTTTGAAAATTTCATTTTTGAAATTTTTTTAAAATTTTTTTTTGAAAGTTTTTGAAATTTTTTATTGAAAATTTTTTTTCAATTTTTTTTGAAATTATTTTTTAGAATTTTTTTTTGAATTTATTTTTTTAGAAATTTTTTTTTAGAATTTTTTTTTTTGAAAATTCCATTTGATTTTTTTTTTAAATTTTTTTTTGAAAAATTTTTATTTTGAAATTTTTTTAAAATTTCTTTTTGAATTTTTTTTTGAAATTTTTTTTTGAATTTTTTTTTGAATTTATTTTTTTAGAAATTTTTTTTTAGAATTTTTTTTTTTGAAAATTCCATTTGATTTTTTTTTTAAATTTTTTTTTTAAAAATTTTTATTTTGAAATTTTTTTAAAATTTCTTTTTGAATTTTTTTTTGAAACTTTTTTTGAAATTTTTTTTTGAAATTTTCTTTGAAAGTTTTTAAATTTTTTTCCTGAATTTTTTTTTGAAATGTTTTAAAATTTTTTTTTGAAATTTTTTTTTAAAATTTTCTATTGTTATTTTTTTTTGATTTTTTTTGTCTGTTTTGAAAAATTTTTTTTCGAAAATTTTTTTTTGGAAATTTCTTTTTGAAAGCTTTTTATGAAATTTTTTTTTGAAATTTTTTCTGAAAATTTTTTATTTTTGAAAATTTTTTTTTCGAATTTTTTTTTCCGTTTCTGAATTTTTTTTAATTTTTTTTGAAATTTTGACATTTTTTTTTTGAAAACTTTTTTGAAATTTTTGTTTAATTTTTTTTGTTGAGTTTTTTGAATTTTATTTCTAAATTTTTTTTTTAATTTTTTTTTTGAAATCTTTTTTGAAATTTTTTTATTTGAAATTTTTTTTTTGAATTTTTTTTTCAAACTTTTTTTTTGAAAAAAAATTTTTTTTAAAATTATTTTTTTGAAACTTTTTTAAAAATTTTTTTTTATGAATTTTTTTTGAAACTTATTTTTGAAATATTTTTTTGAAAATTTTTTTTTGATATTTTTTTTTTGAAAGTTTTTGAATTTTTTTTTCATTTTTTTAAAGTTTTTTTTGAAATTTTTTCTTTCATTTTTTCAAAGTTTTTTTTGAAATTTTTTTTGATATTTTTTTTTGAAAGTTTTTGAATTTTTTTTTTCATTTTTTGAATTTTTTTTTTGAAATTTTTTCTGAAAATTTTTTCTTTGAAAAATTTTTTTGAATTTTTTTTTTGATAGTTTTTGAAATTTTTTTTGAAAATTTCCATTTTCCAATATTTTTTTTTTGAAAATTTTTTTTCGAATTTTTTTTCTCCCTTTTTAAATTTTTTTTTTAAACTTCTTTTTGAATTTTTCTTTTGATTTTTTTAAAAAAAATTTTTAAATTTTTTCTTGAAATTTTTTTTTAGAATTTTTTTTTTTGAAAATTCCATTTGAATTTTTTTTTTGAAATTTTTTTTTTTTGAATTTTTTTTTGGAAATTTTCTTTGAAAGTTTTTATAATTTTTTCCTGAATTTTTTTTTTGAAATGTTTTAAAAATTTTTTTTGAAATTTTTTTTTAATTTTTTTTTTAAATTTTCTATTGTTGATATTTTTTTTTGATTTTTTTTGTGTTTTGAAAATTTTTTTTTCGAAATATTTTTTTTGGAAATTTCTTTTTGAAAGCTTTTTATGAAATTTTTTTTTGAAATTTTTTCTGAAAATTTTTTATTTTTGAAATTTTTTTTTTAAATTTTTTTTTGAAAGTTTTTAAATTTTTTTTTGAAAATTTTCATTTTTAAATATTTTTTTTGAAAAATATTTTTTTCGAAAATCTTTTTTTCGAATTTTTTTTTCCGTTTCTGAAATTTTTTTAAATTTTTTTTGAAATTTTTTTTTGAAATTTTTACATTTTTTTCTTTTGAAAACTTTTTTGAAATTTTTGTTTTATTTTTTTTGTTGAGTTTTTTTTAATTTTATTTACAAATTTTTTTTGAAATTTTTTTTTGAAATCCTTTTTGAAAATTTTTTATTTGAAATTTTTTTTTGAAATTTTTTTTTCAAATTTTTTTTTTTGAAAATTTTTTTTTTTTAATTATTTTTTTGAAACTTTTTAAAAAAAATTTTTTTATGAATTTTTTTTTGAAAGTTTTTGAATTTTTTTTTTCATTTTTTTTAAGTTTTTTTTGAATTTTTTTTTGAAATTTTTTCTGAAAATTTTTTCTTTGAAAAATTTTTTTTGAATTTTTTTTTGAAATTTTTTTTTGAAAGTTTTAAAAATTTTTTTTTGAAAATTTTCATTTTTAAATATTTTTTTTGAAAAATATTTTTTTCGAAAATTGTTTTTTCGAATTTTTTTTTCCGTTTCTGAAAATTTTTTTTATTTTTTTTGAAATTTTGACATTTTTTCTTTTGAAAACTTTTTTGAAATTTTTGTTTTATTTTTTTTGTTGAGTTTTTTTGAATTTTATTTCGAAATTTTTTTTGAAATTTTTTTTTTGAAATCCTTTTGAAATTTTTTTATTTGAAATTTTTTTTTGGAATTTTTTTTTCAAATTTTTTTTTTTGAAAAAATTTTTTTTTTAAATTATTTTTTTGAAACTTTTTAAAAAAATTTTTTTATGAATTTTTTTTTGGAACTTTTTTTTGAAATTTTTTTTTGAAATTTTTTTTTTTGATATTTTTTTTTGAAAGTTTTTGAATTTTTTTTTTCATTTTTTTAAAGTTTTTTTTGAAATTTTTTCTGAAAATTTTTTCTTTGAAAAATTTTTTTTGAATTTTTTTTTGAAAGTTTTTGAAATTTTTTTTTGAAAATTTCAATTTTCCAATATTTTTTTTTGAAATTTTTTTTTTGAAAATTTTTTTTTCGATTTTTTTTCTCCCTTTTTAAATTTTTTTTTCAAACTTCTTTTTGAATTTTTCTTTTGAATTTTTTAAAATTTTTTTTAAAATTTTTTCTTGAAATTTTTTTGATATTTTTTTTGAAATCTTTTTTGAATTTTTTTTTCAATTTATTTTTTTTGAATTTTTTTTAATTTATTTTTTTTGAAAATTTTTTATTTGTTTTTTCGAAAATTTTCTTTTCTTGATATTATTTTTTGAAATTTTTTTTGACTTTTTTTTGAAAATTTTTTTATGATTTTTTTTTGAAAATTTTTTTCGTAATTTTTTTCGGAATTTTTTTTGAAAGCTTTTTTGAAATTTTTGTTTTATTTTTTTTGAATTTTTTTTAGAAATTTTTGTTTTATTTTTTTTTTAATTTTTTTTTTTTAATTTTTTTTGATATTTTTTTTTGAAATCTTTTTTGAAATTTTTTTTGATTTTTTTTAATTTATTTTTTTTGGAAATTTTCTTTGAAGTTTTTAAAATTTTTTCCTGAATTTTTTTTTTGAAATGTTTTAAAATTTTTTTTTGAAATTTTTTTTTATTTTCTTTTTAAATTTTCTATTGTTGATATTTTTTTTTGATTTTTATTGTCTATTTTGAAAATTTTTTTTTCGAAAATTTTTTTTTGGAAATTTCTTTTTGAAAGCTTTTTATGAAATTTTTTTTTGAAATTTTTTCTGAAAATTTTTTATTTTTGAAATTTTTTTTGAAAGTTTTTAAAAAATTTTTTTGAAAATTTTCATTTTTAAATATTTTTTTTGAAAAATATTTTTTTCGAAAATTTTTTTTTCGAATTATTTTTTTCCGTTTCTGAAAATTTTTTTTATTTTTGAAAAAAAATTTTAAAATTTTTTTTTGAAAATTTTTAAATTTTTTTTTTGAAAATTTTCATTTTTAAATATTTTTTTTTGAAAAATATTTTTTTCGAAAATTTTTTTTTCGAATTTTTTTTCCGTTTCTGAAAAATTTTTTTATTTTTTTTGAAATTTTTTTTTGAAATTTTGACATTTTTTTCTTTTGAAAACTTTTTTGAAATTTTTGTTTTATTTTTTTTGTTGAGTTTTTTTGAATTTTATTTCGAAATTTTTTTTGAAATTTTTTTTTTGAAAACTTTTTTGAATTTTTTTTAATTGAAATATTTTTTTGGAATTTTTTTTGAAATTTTTTTTGAAAATTTCATTCTTGAAATTTTTTTAAAATTTTTTTTTGAAAGTTTTTGAAATTTTTTACTGAAAATTTTTTTTCAATTTTTTTTGAAATTATTTTTTAGAATTTTTTTTTGAATTTATTTTTTTAGAAATTTTTTTTTAGAATTTTTTTTTTTGAAAATTCCATTTGATTTTTTTTTTAAATTTTTTTTTGAAAAATTTTTATTTTGAAATTTTTTTAAAATTTCTTTTTGAATTTTTTTTTGAAACTTTTTTGAAATTTTTTTTTGAAATTTTCTATCAAAAAAAATTCAAAAAAAAAATTTAAAAAAAAATAAAACAAAAATTTCTAAAAAAAATTCAAAAAAAATAAAACAAAAATTTCAAAAAAGCTTTCAAAAAAAATTCCGAAAAAAATTACGAAAAAAATTTTCAAAAAAAAATCATAAAAAAATTTTCAAAAAAAAGTCAAAAAAAATTTCAAAAAATAATATCAAGAAAAGAAAATTTTCGAAAAAACAAATAAAAAATTTTCAAAAAAAATAAATTAAAAAAAAATTCAAAAAAATAAATTGAAAAAAAAATTCAAAAAAGATTTCAAAAAAAATATCAAAAAAATTTCAAAAAAGAAATTCAAAAAAAATAAAACAAAAATTTCAAAAAAAAATTTCAAGAAAAAATTTTTAAAAAATTTTTAAAAAATTCAAAAGAAAAATTCAAAAAGAAGTTTGAAAAAAAAATTTAAGAAGGGAGAAAAAAATCGAAAAAAAAATTTTCAAAAAAAAAATTTCAAAAAAAAATATTGGAAAATGAAAATTTTCAAAAAAAAAATTCAAAAACTTCCAAAAAAAAATTCAAAAAAAATTTTTCAAAGAAAAAATTTTCAGAAAAAATTTCAAAAAAAAATTTCAAAAAAAACTTTAAAAAAATGAAAAAAAAAATTCAAAAACTTTCAAAAAAAAATATCAAAAAAAAAAATTTCAAAAAAAAATTTCAAAAAAAAGTTTCAAAAAAAAATTCATAAAAATATTTTTTTTTAAAAAGTTTCAAAAAAATAATTTAAAAAAAAAATTTTTTCAAAAAAAAAATTTGAAAAAAAAATTCCAAAAAAAAATTTCAAATAAAAAAATTTCAAAAATGATTTCAAAAAAAAAATTTCAAAAAAAATTTCGAAATAAAATTCAAAAAAACTCAACAAAAAAAATAAAACAAAAATTTCAAAAAAGTTTTCAAAAGAAAAAAATGTCAAAATTTCAAAAAAAAATTTCAAAAAAAATAAAAAAAATTTCAGAAACGGAAGAAAAAAAATTCGAAAAAAAAATTTTCGAAAAAATTATTTTTCAAAAAAAAATATTTAAAAATGAAAATTTTCAAAAAAAATTTTAAAAACTTTCAAAAAAAAAATTCAAAAAAAAATTTTCAAAAATAAAAAATTTTCAGAAAATATTTCAAAAAAAAATTTCATAAAAAGCTTTCAAATAGAAATTTCCAAAAAAAAATTTTCAAAAAAAAAATTTTCAAAACAGACAAAAAAAATCAAAAAAAAAACAACAATAGAAAATTTTAAAAAAAAATTCAAAAAAAAAATTTTGAAACAATTCAAAAAAAAATTTCAGGAAAAAATTTTAAAAACTTTCAAAGAAAAATCCAAAAAAAAAAATTCAAAAAAAGTTTCAAAAAAAAAATTTCAAAAAGAAATTTTAAAACATTTCAAAAAAAAATTCAGGAAAAATTTTTAAAAACTTTCAAAGAAAATTTCAAAAAAAAAATTTCAAAAAAAGTTTCAAAAAAAAAATTCAAAAAGAAATTTAAAAAAAATTTCAAAATAAAAATTTTTCAAAAAAAAATTTCAAAAAAAAATTCAAAAAAAAAAATTCTAAAAAAAAATTTCTAAAAAAAAAAATTCAAAAAAAAATTCTAAAAAATAATTTCAAAAAAAAATTGAAAAAAAAGTTTCAATAAAAAATTTCAAAAACTTTCAAAAAAAAATTTCAAAAAAAATTTCGAAATAAAATTCAAAAAAACTCAACAAAAAAAATAAAACAAAAATTTCAAAAAAGTTTTCAAAAGAAAAAAATGTTTCAAAAAAAAATTTCAAAAAAAATAAAAAATATTTTCAGAAACGGAAAAAAAAATTCGAAAAAAAATTTTTCGAAAAAAATATTTTTCAAAAAAAAATATTTAAAAATGAAAATTTTCAAAAAAAAATTTTAAAAATTTTAAAAATTTTCAAAAAAAATTTTTAAAAACTTTCAAAAAAAAATTTCAAAAATTTTCAGAAAAAATTTCAAAAAAAAATTTCAAAAAAAAATTTCGTAAAAAGCTTTCAAAAAGAATTTTCCAAAAAAAAATTTTCGAAAAAAAATTTTTCAAAATAGACAAAAAAAATCAAAAAAATATTTCAAAAAAAAATTTTAAAACATTTCAAAAAAAAAATTCAGGAAAAATTTTTAAAAACTTCAAAGAAAATTTCCAAAAAAAAAATTTCAAAAAGTTTTAAAAAAAAATTTCAAAAAGAAATTTTAAAACATTTCAAAAAAAAATTCAGGAAAAAATTTTAAAAACTTTCAAAGAAAATTTCCAAAAAAAAAATTTCAAAAAAAGTTTCAAAAAAAATTTCAAAAAGAAATTTAAAAAAAATTTCAAAATAAAAATTTTTCAAAAATAAGTTTCAAAAAAAAATTCATAAAAAAAATTTTTTAAAAAAGTTTCAAAAAAATAATTTAAAAAAATATTTTTTTCAAAAAAAAAAGTTTGAAAAAAAAATTCCAAAAAAAAATTTCAAATAAAAAAATTTCAAAAAAGATTTCAAAAAAAAAATTTCAAAAAAAAATTCGAAATAAAATTCAAAAAAACTCAACAAAAAAAATAAAACAAAAATTTCAAAAAAGTTTTCAAAAGAAAAAAATGTAAAAATTTCAAAAAAAAATTTCAAAAAAAATAAAAAAAATTTCAGAAACGGAAAAAGAAAATTCGAAAAAAAAAATTTCGAAAAAATTATTTTTCAAAAAAAAATTTTAAAAACTTTCAAAAAAAAATTTCAAAAAAAATTTTCGAAAATAAAAAATTTTCAGAAAAAATTTCAAAAAAAAATTTCATAAAAAGCTTTCAAAAAGAAATTTCCAAAAAAAAATTTTCGAATAAAAAATTTTCAAAACAGACAAAAAAAATCAAAAAAAAATATCAACAATAGAAAATTTAAAAAAAAAATTCAAAAAAAAAATTTTGAAACATTTCAAAAAAAATATTCAGGAAAAAATTTTAAAAACTTTCAAAGAAAATTTCCAAAAAAAAAATTCAAAAAAAGTTTCAAAAAAAAAATTTCAAAAAGAAATTTTAAAACATTTCAAAAAAAAATTCAGGAAAAAATTTTAAAAACTTTCAAAGAAAATTTCAAAAAAAAAATTTCAAAAAAAGTTTCAAAAAAAAAATTCAAAAAGAAATTTAAAAAAAATTTCAAAATAAAAATTTTTCAAAAAAAAATTTCAAAAAAAAAATTCAAATGGAATTTTCAAAAAAAAAATTCTAAAAAAAAATTTCTAAAAAAAAAAATTCAAAAAAAAATTCTAAAAAATAATTTCAAAAAAAAAATTGAAAAAAAAGTTTCAATAAAAAATTTCAAAAACTTTCAAAAAAAAATTTCAAAAATTTTTTTCAAAAATAAAAAATTTTCAGAAAAAATTTCAAAAAAAAATTTCATAAAAAGCTTTCAAAAAGAAATTTCCAAAAAAAATTTTTCGAAAAAAATTTTTTCAAAATAGACAAAAAAAATCAAAAATAAATATCAACAATAGAAAATTTAAAAAGAAAATAAAAAAAAATTTCAAAAAAAAATTTTAAAACATTTCAAAAAAAAATTCAGGAAAAATTTTTAAAAACTTCAAAGAAAATTTCCAAAAAAAAAATTTCAAAAATAGTTTCAAAATAAAAATTTCAAACAGAAATTTTAAAACATTTCAAAAAAAAAATTCAGGAAAAAATTTTAAAAACTTTCAAAGAAAATTTCCAAAAAAAAAATTTCAAAAAAAGTTTCAAAAAAAAATTTCAAAAAGAAATTTTAAAAAAATTTCAAAATAAAAATTTTTCAAAAAAAAATTTCAAAAAAAAAATTCAAATGGAATTTTCAAAAAAAAAATTTCTAAAAAAAAAATTCAAAAAAAATTCTAAAAAATAATTTTAAGAAAAAACTTTCAAAAAATAAATTTTAAAAAAATTTCAAAAATGAAATTTTCAATAAAAATTTCAAAAAAAATTCCAAAAAAAAATTTCAATTAAAAAAATTTCAAAATAATTTCAAAAAAAATTTCGAAATAAAATTCAAAAAAACTCAACAAAAAAAATAATACAAAAATTTCAAAAAAGTTTTCAAAACAAAAAAATGTCAAAATTTCAAAAAAAAATTTCAAAAAAAATAAAAAAAATTTCAGAAACGGAAAAAAAAATTCGAAAAAAAAATTTTCGAAAAAAAAATTTTTCAAAAAAAAACATTTAAAAATGAAAATTTTCAAAAAAAAATTTTAAAAACTTTCAAAAAAAAATTTCAAAAAAAATTTTCAAAAATAAAAAATTTTCAGAAAAAATTTCAAAAAAAAATTTCATAAAAAGCTTTCAAAAAGAAATTTCCAAAAAAAAAATTTCGAAAAAAAAATTTTCAAAACACAAAAAAAATCAAAAAAAAATATCAACATTAGAAAATTTAAAAAAAAAATTTAAAAAAAATTTCAAAAAAAAATTTTAAAATATTTCAAAAAAAATTCAGGAAAAAATTATAAAAACTTTCAAAGAAAATTTCCAAAAAAAAAATTTCAAAAAAAGTTTCAAAAAAAAATTTCAAAAAGAAATTTTAAAAAAATTTCAAAATAAAAATTTTTCAAAAAAAAATTCAAAAAAAAAAATTTCAAAAAAAAAATTCTAATGGAATTTTCAAAAAAAAAATTTCTAAAAAAAAATTTCAAGAAAAAATTTAAAAATTTTTTTTAAAAAAATCAAAAGAAAAATTCAAAAAGAAGTTTGAAAAAAAAATTTAAAAAGGGAGAAAAAAAATTCGAAAAAAAATTTTCAAAAAAAAAATTTCAAAAAAAAAATATTGGAAAATGGAAATTTTCAAAAAAAATTTCAAAAACTTTCAAAAAAAAAATTCAAAAAAATTTTTCAAAGAAAAAATTTTCAGAAAAAATTTCAAAAAAAAAATTCAAAAAAAAAAAAATTCAAAAACTTTCAAAAAAAAAATATCAAAAAAAAATTTCAAAAAAAACTTTAAAAAAATGAAAGAAAAAATTTCAAAAAAAACTTTAAAAAAATGAAAAAAAAAATTCAAAAACTTTCAAAAAAAAAATATCAAAAAAAAATTTTCAAAAAAATATTTCAAAAATAAGTTTCAACAAAAATTCATAAAAAAAAATTTTTAAAAAAGTTTCAAAAAAATAATTTTAAAAAAAATTTTTTTCAAAAAAAAAGTTTGAAAAAAAAATTCCAAAAAAAAATTTCAAATAAAAAAATTTCAAAAAAGATTTCAAAAAAAAAATTTCAAAAAAAATTTCGAAATAAAATTCAAAAAACTCAACAAAAAAAATAAAACAAAAATTTCAAAAAAGTTTTCAAAAAAAAAATGTCAAAATTTCAAAAAAAAATTTCAAAAAAAATAAAAAAAATTTCAGAAACGGAAAAAAAAAATTCGAAAAAAAAATTTTCAAAAATAAAAAATTTTCAGAAAAAATTTCAAAAAAAAATTTCATAAAAAGCTTTCAAAAAGAAATTTCCAAAAAAAAATTTTCGAAAAAAAATTTTTCAAAACAGACAAAAAAAATCAAAAAAAAATATCAACAATAGAAAATTTTAAAAAAAAATTTCAAAAAAAAAATTTTAAAACATTTCAAAAAAAAATTCAGGAAAAAATTTTAAAAACTTTCAAAGAAAATTTCAAAAAAAAATTTCAAAAAAAAATTCAAAAAGAAATTTTAAAAAAATTTCAAAATAAAAATTTTTCAAAAAAAAATTAAAAAAAAAAATCAAATGGAATTTTCAAAAAAAAAAATTCTAAAAAAAAAAATTCTAAAAAAATAAATTCAAAAAAAAATTCTAAAAAATAATTTCAAAAAAAATTGAAAAAAAATTTTCAATAAAAAATTTCAAAAACTTTCAAAAAAAAATTTTAAAAAAATTTCAAAAATGAAATTTTCAAAAAAAATTTCAAAAAAAATTCCAAAAAAATATTTCAATTACAAAAAAATTCAAAAAAGATTTCAAAAAAAAAAATTCAAAAAAAATTTCGAAATAAAATTCAAAAAAACTCAACAAAAAAAATAAAACAAAAATTTCAAAAAAGTTTTCAAAAGAAAAAAATGTCAAAATTTCAAAAAAAAATTTCAAAAAAAATAAAAAAAATTTTCAGAAACGGAAAAAAAAATCGAAAAAAAAATTTTCGAAAAAAATATTTTTCAAAAAAAAATATTTAAAAATGAAAATTTTCAAAAAAAAAATTTAAAAATTTTCAAAAAAAATTTTTAAATTTTTTTTTCAAAAATAAAAAAAAATTTCAGAAACGGAAAAAAAAATTCGAAAAAAAAATTTTCGAAAAAAATATTTTTCAAAAAAAATATTTAAAAATGAAAATTTTCAAAAAAAATTTTTAAAAACTTTCAAAAAAAAATTTTCAGAAAAAATTTCAAAAAAAAATTTCATAAAAAGCTTTCAAAAAGAAATTTCCAAAAAAAAATTTTCGAAAAAAAAATTTTCAAAATAGACAAAAAAAATCAAAAAAAAATATCAACAATAGAAAATTTAAAAAGAAAATAAAAAAAAATTTCAAAAAAAATTTTTAAAACATTTAAAAAAAAAATTCAGGAAAAAATTTTAAAAACTTCAAAGAAAATTTCAAAAAAAAATAAATTGAAAAAAATCAAAAAAAATTTCAAAAAAGATTCAAAAAAAAAATTAAAAAAAAAATAAAACAAAAATTTCTAAAAAAAATTCAAAAAAAATAAAACAAAAATTTCAAAAAAGCTTTCAAAAAAAATTCCGAAAAAAATTACGAAAAAAATTTTCAAAAAAAAATCATAAAAAAATTTTCAAAAAAAAGTCAAAAAAAATTTCAAAAAATAATATCAAGAAAAGAAAATTTTCGAAAAAACAAATAAAAAATTTTCAAAAAAAAATAAATTAAAAAAAAATTCAAAAAAATAAATTGAAAAAAAAATTCAAAAAAGATTTCAAAAAAAATATCAAAAAAATTTCAAAAAAGAAATTCAAAAAAAATAAAACAAAAATTTCAAAAAAAAATTTCAAGAAAAAATTTTTAAAAAAATTTTTAAAAATTCAAAAGAAAAATTCAAAAAGAAGTTTGAAAAAAAAATTTAAGAAGGGAGAAAAAAAATCGAAAAAAAATTTTCAAAAAAAAAATTTCAAAAAAAAATATTGGAAAATGGAAATTTTCAAAAAAAAATTTCAAAAACTTTCAAAAAAAAATTCAAAAAAAATTTTTCAAAGAAAAAATTTTCAGAAAAAATTTCAAAAAAAAATTTCAAAAAAAACTTAAAAAAAATTCAAAAACTTTCAAAAAAAAATATCAAAAAAAAAAATTTCAAAAAAAAATATCAAAAAAAAGTTTCAAAAAAAAATTCATAAAAAATTTTTTTTTAAAAAGTTTCAAAAAAATAATTTAAAAAAAAAATTTTTTCAAAAAAAAAAATTTGAAAAAAAAATTCCAAAAAAAAATTTCAAATAAAAAAATTTCAAAAAGGATTTCAAAAAAAAAATTTCAAAAAAAATTTCGAAATAAAATTCAAAAAAACTCAACAAAAAAAATAAAACAAAAATTTCAAAAAAGTTTTCAAAAGAAAAAAAATGTCAAAATTTCAAAAAAAATAAAAAAAATTTTCAGAAACGGAAAAAAAAAATTCGAAAAAACAATTTTCGAAAAAAATATTTTTCAAAAAAAATATTTAAAAATGAAAATTTTCAAAAAAAATTTTTTAAAACTTTCAAAAAAAAATTTCAAAAAAAAATTTCAAAAAAAAATTTCAAAAATAAAAAATTTTCAGAAAAAATTTCAAAAAAAAATCAAATGGAATTTTCAAAAAAAAAAATTCTAAAAAAAAATTTCTAAAAAAATAAATTCAAAAAAAAATTCTAAAAAATAATTTCAAAAAAAATTGAAAAAAAATTTTCAATAAAAAATTTCAAAAACTTTCAAAAAAAAATTTTAAAAAAATTTCAAAAATGAAATTTTCAAAAAAAATTTCAAAAAAAATTCCAAAAAAATATTTCAATTACAAAAAATTCAAAAAAGATTTCAAAAAAAAAATTTCAAAAAAAAATTCGAAATAAAATTCAAAAAAACTCAACAAAAAAAATAAAACAAAAATTTCAAAAAAGTTTTCAAAAGAAAAAAATGTCAAAATTTCAAAAAAAAATTTCAAAAAAAATAAAAAATATTTTCAGAAACGGAAAAAAAAATTCGAAAAAAAAAATTTTCGAAAAAAATATTTTTCAAAAAAAAATATTTAAAAATGAAAATTTTCAAAAAAAAATTTTAAAAATTTTCAAAAAAAAATTTTAAAAATTTTCAAAAAAAATTTTTAAAAACTTTCAAAAAAAAATTTCAAAAATTTTTTTCAAAAATAAAAAATTTTCAGAAAAAATTTCAAAAAAAAATTTCATAAAAAGCTTTCAAAAAGAAATTTCCAAAAAAAATTTTTCGATAAAAATTTTTTCAAAATAGACAAAAAAAATCAAAAAAAAATATCAACAATAGAAAATTTAAAAAGAAAATAAAAAAAAATTTCAAAAAAAAATTTTAAAACATTTCAAAAAAAAATTCAGGAAAAATTTTTAAAAACTTCAAAGAAAATTTCCAAAAAAAAAATTTCAAAAATAGTTTCAAAATAAAAATTTCAAAAAGAAATTTTAAAACATTTCAAAAAAAAAATTCAGGAAAAAATTTTAAAAACTTTCAAAGAAAATTTCCAAAAAAAAAATTTCAAAAAAAGTTTCAAAAAAAAATTTCAAAAAGAAATTTTAAAAAAATTTCAAAATAAAAATTTTTCAAAAAAAAATTTCAAAAAAAAAAATTCAAATGGAATTTTCAAAAAAAAAATTTCTAAAAAAAAAATTCAAAAAAAATTCTAAAAAATAATTTTAAGAAAAAATTTTCAAAAAAAAATTGAAAAAAAATTTTCAATAAAAAATTTCGAAAACTTTCAAAAAATAAATTTTAAAAAAATTTCAAAAATGAAATTTTCAATAAAAATTTCAAAAAAAATTCCAAAAAAAAATTTCAATTAAAAAAATTTCAAAATAATTTCAAAAAAAATTTCGAAATAAAATTCAAAAAAACTCAACAAAAAAAATAATACAAAAATTTCAAAAAAGTTTTCAAAACAAAAAAATGTCAAAATTTCAAAAAAAAATTTCAAAAAAAATAAAAAAAAATTTCAGAAACGGAAAAAAAAATTCGAAAACAAATTTTCGAAAAAAAAATTTTTCAAAAAAAAATATTTAAAAATGAAAATTTTCAAAAAAAAATTTTAATAACTTTCAAAAAAAAATTTCAAAAAAAATTTTCGAAAATAAAAAATTTTCAGAAAAAACTTCAAAAAAAAATTTCATAAAAAGCTTTCAAAAAGAAATTTCCAAAAAAAAAATTTCGAAAAAAAAATTTTCAAAACACAAAAAAAATCAAAAAAAAATATCAACATTAGAAAATTTAAAAAAAAAATTTAAAAAAAATTTCAAAAAAAAATTTTAAAATATTTCAAAAAAAATTCAGGAAAAAATTATAAAAACTTTCAAAGAAAATTTCCAAGAAAAAAATTTCAAAAAAAGTTTCAAAAAAAAAATTTCAAAAAGAAATTTTAAAAAAATTTCAAAATAAAAATTTTTCAAAAAAAAAATTCAAAAAAAAAATTTCAAAAAAAAAAATTCAAATGGAATTTTCAAAAAAAAAATTTCTAAGAAAAAATTTCAAGAAAAAAATTTTAAAAAAATTTTTAAAAAATCAAAAGAAAAATTCAAAAAGAAGTTTGAAAAAAAAATTCAAAAAGGGAGAATAAAAATTCGAAAAAAAAAATTTCAAAAAAAAAATTTCAAAAAAAAAATATTGGAAAATGGAAATTTTCAAAAAAAATTTCAAAAACTTTCAAAAAAAAATTAAAAAAAAATTTTTCAAAGAAAAAATTTTCAGAAAAAATTTCAAAAAAAAATTTCAAAAAAAACTTAAAAAAAATGAAAGAAAAAATTTCAAAAAAAACTTTAAAAAAATGAAAAAAAAAATTCAAAAACTTTCAAAAAAAAATATCAAAAAAAATTTTCAAAAAAATATTTCAAAAATAAGTTTCAAAAAAAAATTCATAAAAAAATTTTTTTATAAAAGTTTCAAAAAAATAATTTAAAAAAAAAATTTTTTCAAAAAAAAAAGTTAAAAAAAAATTCCAAAAAAAAATTTCAAATAAAAAAATTTCAAAAAAGATTTCAAAAAAAAAATTTCAAAAAAAATTTCGAAATAAAATTCAAAAAAACTCAACAAAAAAAATAAAACAAAAATTTCAAAAAAGTTTTCAAAAGAAAAAAATGTCAAAATTTCAAAAAAAAATTTCAAAAAAAATAAAAAAAATTTCAGAAACGGAAAAAAAAAATTCGAAAAAAAATTTTCGAAAAAATTATTTTTCAAAAAAAATATTTAAAATAAAAATTTTCAAAAAAAATTTTAAAAACTTTCAAAAAAAAAATTCAAAAAAAATTTTCAAAAATAAAAAATTTTCAGAAAAAATTTCAAAAAAAAATTTCATAAAAAGCTTTCAAAAAGAAATTTCCAAAAAAAAAATTTCGAAAAAAAAATTTTCAAAACAGACAAAAAAAATCAACAATAGAAAATTTAAAAAAAAAATTCAAAAAAAAAATTTTGAAATAATTCAAAAAAAAAATTCAGGAAAAAATTTTAAAAACTTTCAAAGAAAATTTCCAAAAAAAAAAATTCAAAAAAAGTTTCAAAAAAAAATTTCAAAAAGAAATTTTAAAACATTTCAAAAAAAAATTCAGGAAAAAATTTTAAAAACTTTCAAAGAAAATTTCAAAAAAAGTTTCAAAAAAAAAATTCAAAAAGAAATTTAAAAAAAATTTCAAAATAAAAATTTTTCAAAAAAAAATTTCAAAAAAAAATTCAAAAAAAAAATTCTAAAAAAAAATTTCTAAAAAAAAAAATTCAAAAAAAAATTCTAAAAAATAATTTCAAAAAAAAATTGAAAAAAAAGTTTCAATAAAAAATTTCAAAAACTTTCAAAAAAAAATTTCAAAAAAAATTTCGAAATAAAATTTTTTGAAATTTTTTTTTTGAAATTTTCTTTGAAAGTTTTTAAAATTTTTTCCTGAATTTTTTTTTTGAAATGTTTTAAAATTTCTTTTTGAAATTTTTTTTTTTAAACTTTTTTTGAAATTTTTTTTTTGGAAATTTTCTTTGAAGTTTTTAAAATTTTTTCCTGAATTTTTTTTTTGAAATGTTTTAAAATTTTTTTTTGAAATATTTTTTTGATTTTTTTTGTCTATTTTGAAAAATTTTTTTTCGAAAATTTTTTTTTGGAAATTTCTTTTTTGAAAGCTTTTTATGAAATTTTTTTTTGAAATTTTTTTTTGAAATTTTTTCTGAAAATTTTTGAAATTTTTTTTCGAAAAAAAATAAAAAATATTTTCAGAAACGGAAAAAAAAATTCGAAAAAAAAATTTTCGAAAAAAATATTTTTCAAAAAAAAATATTTAAAAATGAAAATTTTCAAAAAAAAATTTTAAAAATTTTCAAAAAAAAATTTTAAAAATTTTCAAAAAAATTTTCAAAAACTTTCAAAAAAAAATTTCAAATTTTTTTTTCAAAAATAAAAAATTTTCAGAAAAAATTTCAAAAAAAAATTTCATAAAAAGCTTTCAAAAAGAAATTTCCAAAAAAAAATTTTCGAAAAAATTTTTTTCAAAATAGACAAAAAAAATCAAAAAAAAATATCAACAATAGAAAATTTAAAAAGAAAATAAAAAAAAAATTTTAATAAAAAATTTCAAAAATGAAATTTTCAAAAAAAATTTCAAAAAAAATTCCAAAAAAAAATTTCAATTAAAAAAATTTCAAAAAAGATTTCAAAATAAAAATTTCAAAAAAAATTTCGAAATAAAATTCAAAAAAACTCAACAAAAAAAATAAAACAAAAATTTCAAAAAAGTTTTCAAAAGAAAAAAATGTCAAAATTTCAAAAAAAAAATTCAAAAAAAATAAAAAAATTCGAAAAAAAAATTTTCGAAAAAAATATTATTCAAAAAAAAATATTTAAAAATGAAAATTTTCAAAAAAAAATTTTAAAAATTTTCAAAAAAAATTTTTAAAAACTTTCAAAAAAAAATTTCAAAAATTTTTTTCAAAAATAAAAAATTTTCAGAAAAAATTTCAAAAAAAAATTTCATAAAAAGCTTTCAAAAAGAAATTTCCAAAAAAAAATTTTCGAAAAAAATTTTTTCAAAATAGACAAAAAAAATCAAAAAAAAATATCAACAATAGAAAATTTAAAAAGAAAATAAAAAAAAAATTTTAAGAAAAAATTTTCAAAAAAAAATTGAAAAAAAATTTTCAATAAAAAATTTCAAAAACTTTCAAAAAATAAATTTTAAAAAAATTTCAAAAATGAAATTTTCAATAAAAATTTCAAAAAAAATTCCAAAAAAAAATTTCAATTAAAAAAATTTCAAAATAATTTCAAAAAAAATTTCGAAATAAAATTCAAAAAAACTCAACAAAAAAATAATACAAAAATTTCAAAAAAGTTTTCAAAACAAAAAAATGTCAAAATTTCAAAAAAAAAATTCAAAAAAAATAAAAAAAATTTTCAGAAACGGAAAAAAAAATTCGAAAAAAAAATTTTCGAAAAAAAAATTTTTCAAAAAAAAATATTTAAAAATGAAAATTTTCAAAAAAAAATTTTAAAAACTTTCAAAAAAAAATTTCAAAAAAAATTTTCAAAAATAAAAAATTTTCGGAAAAAATTTCAAAAAAAAATTTCATAAAAAGCTTTCAAAAAGAAATTTCCAAAAAAAAATTTTCGAAAAAAAATTATCAACAATAGAAAATTTAAAAAAAAATTTAAAAAAAATTTCAAAAAATTTTTTAAAACATTTCAAAAAAAATTCAGGAAAAAATTTTAATAACTTTCAAAGAAAATTTCCAAAAAAAAAATTCAAAAAAAGTTTCAAAAAAAAAATTTCAAAAAGAAATTTCAAAACATTTCAAAAAAAAATTCAGGAAAAAATTTTAAAAACTTTCAAAGAAAATTTCAAAAAAAAAATTTCAAAAAAAGTTTCAAAAAAAAATTCAAAAAGAAATTTAAAAAAAATTTCAAAATAAAAATTTTTCAAAAAAAAATTTCAAAAAAAAAATTCAAATGGAATTTTCAAAAAAAAATTCTAAAAAAAAATTTCTAAAAAAAAAAATTCAAAAAAAAATTCTAAAAAATAATTGAAAAAAAAGTTTCAATAAAAAATTTCAAAAACTTTCAAAAAAAAATTTCAAAAAAAATTTCGAAATAAAATTCAAAAAAACTCAACAAAAAAAATAAAACAAAAATTTCAAAAAAGTTTTCAAAAGAAAAAAAATGTCAAAATTTCAAAAAAAATAAAAAAAATTTTCAGAAACGGAAAAAAAAAATTCGAAAAAACAATTTTCGAAAAAAATATTTTTCAAAAAAAATATTTAAAAATGAAAATTTTCAAAAAAAAATTTTTAAAACTTTCAAAAAAAAATTTCAAAAAAAAATTTCAAAAATAAAAAATTTTCAGAAAAAATTTCAAAAAAAAATTTCATAAAAAGCTTTCAAAAAGAAATTTCCAAAAAAAAAATTTCGAAAAAAAAATTTTCAAAACACAAAAAAAATCAAAAAAAAATATCAACATTAGAAAATTTTAAAAAAAAATTTCAAAAAAAAATTTTAAAATATTTCAAAAAAAATTCAGGAAAAAATTATAAAAACTTTCAAAGAAAATTTCCAAAAAAAAATTTCAAAAAAAGTTTCAAAAAAAAAATTTCAAAAAGAAATTTTAAAAAAATTTCAAAATAAAATTTTTTCAAAAAATAATTCAAAAAAAAAATTTCAAAAAAAAAAATTCAAATGGAATTTTCAAAAAAAAAATTTCTAAGAAAAAATTTCAAGAAAAAATTTTTAAAAAAATTTTTAAAAAATCAAAAGAAAAATTCAAAAAGAAGTTTGAAAAAAAAATTCAAAAAGAGAATAAAAATTCGAAAAAAAAAATTTCAAAAAAAAATTTCAAAAAAAAAATATTGGAAAATGGAAATTTTCAAAAAAAATTTCAAAAACTTTCAAAAAAAAATTCAAAAAAAATTTTTCAAAGAAAAAATTTTCAGAAAAAATTTCAAAAAAAAATTTCAAAAAAAACTTTAAAAAAATGAAAGAAAAAATTTCAAAAAAAACTTTAAAAAAATGAAAAAAAAAATTCAAAAACTTTCAAAAAAAAATATCAAAAAAAATTTTCAAAAAAATATTTCAAAAATAAGTTTCAAAAAAAAATTCATAAAAAAATTTTTTTAAAAAAGTTTCAAAAAAATAATTTAAAAAAAAATTTTTTTCAAAAAAAAAGTGAAAAAAAAATTCCAAAAAAAAATTTCAAATAAAAAAATTTCAAAAAAGATTTCAAAAAAAAAATTTCAAAAAAAATTTCGAAATAAAATTCAAAAAAACTCAACAAAAAAAATAAAACAAAAATTTCAAAAAAGTTTTCAAAAGAAAAAAATGTCAAAATTTCAAAAAAAATAAAAAAAATTTCAGAAACGGAAAAAAAAAATTCGAAAAAAAAATTTTCGAAAAAATTATTTTTCAAAAAAAAATATTTAAAAATGAAAATTTTCAAAAAAAATTTTAAAAACTTTCAAAAAAAAAATTCAAAAAAAAATTTTCAAAAATAAAAAATTTTCAGAAAATATTTCAAAAAAAAATTTCATAAAAAGCTTTCAAATAGAAATTTCCAAAAAAAAAATTTTCGAAAAAAAAATTTTCAAAACAGACAAAAAAAATCAAAAAAACACAACAATAGAAAATTTAAAAAAAAAATTCAAAAAAAAAATTTTGAAACAATTCAAAAAAAAAATTCAGGAAAAAATTTTAAAAACTTTCAAAGAAAAATCCAAAAAAAAAAATTCAAAAAAAGTTTCAAAAAAAAAATTTCAAAAAGAAATTTTAAAACATTTCAAAAAAAAATTCAGGAAAAAATTTTAAAAACTTTCAAAGAAAATTTCAAAAAAAAAATTTCAAAAAAAGTTTCAAAAAAAAAATTCAAAAAGAAATTTAAAAAAAATTTCAAAATAAAAATTTTTCAAAAAAAAATTTCAAAAAAAAATTCAAAAAAAAAATTCTAAAAAAAAATTTCTAAAAAAAAAAATTCAAAAAAAAATTCTAAAAAATAATTTCAAAAAAAAATTGAAAAAAAAGTTTCAATAAAAAATTTCAAAAACTTTCAAAAAAAAATTTCAAAAAAAATTTCGAAATAAAATTCAAAAAAACTCAACAAAAAAAATAAAACAAAAATTTCAAAAAAGTTTTCAAAAGAAAAAAATGTTTCAAAAAAAAATTTCAAAAAAAATAAAAAATATTTTCAGAAACGGAAAAAAAAATTCGAAAAAAAAATTTTCGAAAAAAATATTTTTCAAAAAAAAATATTTAAAAATGAAAATTTTCAAAAAAAAATTTTAAAAATTTTCAAAAAAAAATTTTAAAAATTTTCAAAAAAAAATTTTAAAAACTTTCAAAAAAAAATTTCAAAAATTTTCAGAAAAAATTTCAAAAAAAAATTTCATAAAAAGCTTTCAAAAAGAAATTTCCAAAAAAAAATTTTCGAAAAAAAATTTTTCAAAATAGACAAAAAAAATCAAAAAAATATTTCAAAAAAAAATTTTAAAACATTTCAAAAAAAAAATTCAGGAAAAAATTTTAAAAACTTCAAAGAAAATTTCCAAAAAAAAAATTTCAAAAAAAGTTTAAAAAAAAAATTTCAAAAAGAAATTTTAAAACATTTCAAAAAAAAAATTCAGGAAAAAATTTTAAAAACTTTCAAAGAAAATTTCCAAAAAAAAAATTTCAAAAAAAGTTTCAAAAAAAAATTTCAAAAAGAAATTTTAAAAAAATTTCAAAATAAAAATTTTTCAAAAATAAGTTTCAAAAAAAAATTCATAAAAAAAATTTTTTAAAAAAGTTTCAAAAAAATAATTTAAAAAAATATTTTTTTCAAAAAAAAAAGTTTGAAAAAAAAATTCCAAAAAAAAATTTCAAATAAAAAAATTTCAAAAAAGATTTCAAAAAAAAAATTTCAAAAAAAATTTCGAAATAAAATTCAAAAAAACTCAACAAAAAAAATAAAACAAAAATTTCAAAAAAGTTTTCAAAAGAAAAAAATGTCAAAATTTCAAAAAAAAATTTCAAAAAAAATAAAAAAAATTTCAGAAACGGAAAAAGAAAATTCGAAAAAAAAAATTTCGAAAAAATTATTTTTCAAAAAAAAATTTTAAAAACTTTCAAAAAAAAATTTCAAAAAAAATTTTCAAAAATAAAAAATTTTCAGAAAAAATTTCAAAAAAAAATTTCATAAAAAGCTTTCAAAAAGAAATTTCCAAAAAAAAATTTTCGAATAAAAAATTTTCAAAACAGACAAAAAAAATCAAAAAAAAATATCAACAATAGAAAATTTAAAAAAAAAATTCAAAAAAAAAATTTTGAAACATTTCAAAAAAAATATTCAGGAAAAAATTTTAAAAACTTTCAAAGAAAATTTCCAAAAAAAAAAATTCAAAAAAAGTTTCAAAAAAAAAATTTCAAAAAGAAATTTTAAAACATTTCAAAAAAAAATTCAGGAAAAAATTTTAAAAACTTTCAAAGAAAATTTCAAAAAAAAAATTTCAAAAAAAGTTTCAAAAAAAAAATTCAAAAAGAAATTTAAAGAAAATTTCAAAATAAAAATTTTTCAAAAAAAAATTTAAAAAAAAAAATTCAAATGGAATTTTCAAAAAAAAAATTCTAAAAAAAAATTTCTAAAAAAAAAAATTCAAAAAAAAATTCTAAAAAATAATTTCAAAAAAAATTGAAAAAAAAGTTTCAATAAAAAATTTCAAAAACTTTCAAAAAAAAATTTCAAAAAAAAATTCGAAATAAAATTCAAAAAAACTCAACAAAAAAAATAAAACAAAAATTTCAAAAAAGTTTTCAAAAGAAAAAAATGTCAAAATTTCAAAAAAAAATTTCAAAAAAAATAAAAAATATTTTCAGAAACGGAAAAAAAAATTCGAAAAAAAAAATTTTCGAAAAAAATATTTTTCAAAAAAAAATATTTAAAAATGAAAATTTTCAAAAAAAAATTTTAAAAATTTTCAAAAAAAAATTTTAAAAATTTTCAAAAAAAATTTTTAAAAACTTTCAAAAAAAAATTTCAAAAATTTTTTTCAAAAATAAAAAATTTTCAGAAAAAATTTCAAAAAAAAAATTCATAAAAAGCTTTCAAAAAGAAATTTCCAAAAAAAATTTTTCGATAAAAATTTTTTCAAAATAGACAAAAAAAATAAAAAAAAAATATCAACAATAGAAAATTTAAAAAGAAAATAAAAAAAAATTTCAAAAAAAAATTTTAAAACATTTCAAAAAAAAATTCAGGAAAAATTTTTAAAAACTTCAAAGAAAATTTCCAAAAAAAAAATTTCAAAAATAGTTTCAAAATAAAAATTTCAAAAAGAAATTTTAAAACATTTCAAAAAAAAAATTCAGGAAAAAATTTTAAAAACTTTCAAAGAAAATTTCCAAAAAAAAAATTTCAAAAAAAGTTTCAAAAAAAAATTTCAAAAAGAAATTTTAAAAAATTTTCAAAATAAAAATTTTTCAAAAAAAAATTTCAAAAAAAAAAATTCAAATGGAATTTTCAAAAAAAAAATTTCTAAAAAAAAAATTCAAAAAAAATTCTAAAAAATAATTTTAAGAAAAAATTTTCAAAAAAAAATTGAAAAAAAATTTTCAATAAAAAATTTCAAAAACTTTCAAAAAATAAATTTTAAAAAAATTTCAAAAATGAAATTTTCAATAAAAATTTCAAAAAAAATTCCAAAAAAAAATTTCAATTAAAAAAATTTCAAAATAATTTCAAAAAAAATTTCGAAATAAAATTCAAAAAAACTCAACAAAAAAAATAATACAAAAATTTCAAAAAAGTTTTCAAAACAAAAAAATGTCAAAATTTCAAAAAAAAATTTCAAAAAAAATAAAAAAAAATTTCAGAAACGGAAAAAAAAATTCGAAAAAAAATTTTCGAAAAAAAAATTTTTCAAAAAAAAATATTTAAAAATGAAAATTTTCAAAAAAAAATTTTAATAACTTTCAAAAAAAAATTTCAAAAAAATTTTTCGAAAATAAAAAATTTTCAGAAAAAATTTCAAAAAAAAATTTCATAAAAAGCTTTCAAAAAGAAATTTCCAAAAAAAAAATTTCGAAAAAAAAATTTTCAAAACACAAAAAAAATCAAAAAAAAATATCAACATTAGAAAATTTAAAAAAAAAATTTAAAAAAAATTTCAAAAAAAAATTTTAAAATATTTCAAAAAAAATTCAGGAAAAAATTATAAAAACTTTCAAAGAAAATTTCCAAGAAAAAAATTTCAAAAAAAGTTTCAAAAAAAAAATTTCAAAAAGAAATTTTAAAAAAATTTCAAAATTAAAATTTTTCAAAAAAAAAATTCAAAAAAAAAATTTCAAAAAAAAAAATTCAAATGGAATTTTCAAAAAAAAAATTTCTAAGAAAAAATTTCAAGAAAAAAATTTTAAAAAAATTTTAAAAAAATCAAAAGAAAAATTCAAAAAGAAGTTTGAAAAAAAAATTCAAAAAGGGAGAATAAAAATTCGAAAAAAAAAATTTCAAAAAAAAAATTTCAAAAAAAAAATATTGGAAAATGGAAATTTTCAAAAAAAATTTCAAAAACTTTCAAAAAAAAATTAAAAAAAAATTTTTCAAAGAAAAAATTTTCAGAAAAAATTTCAAAAAAAAATTTCAAAAAAAACTTTAAAAAAATGAAAGAAAAAATTTCAAAAAAAACTTAAAAAAAATGAAAAAAAAAATTCAAAAACTTTCAAAAAAAAATATCAAAAAAAATTTTCAAAAAAATATTTCAAAAATAAGTTTCAAAAAAAAATTCATAAAAAAATTTTTTTATAAAAGTTTCAAAAAAATAATTTAAAAAAAAAATTTTTTCAAAAAAAAAAGTTAAAAAAAAATTCCAAAAAAAAATTTCAAATAAAAAAATTTCAAAAAAGATTTCAAAAAAAAAATTTCAAAAAAAATTTCGAAATAAAATTCAAAAAAACTCAACAAAAAAAATAAAACAAAAATTTCAAAAAAGTTTTCAAAAGAAAAAAATGTCAAAATTTCAAAAAAAAATTTCAAAAAAAATAAAAAAAATTTCAGAAACGGAAAAAAAAAATTCGAAAAAAAAATTTTCGAAAAAATTATTTTTCAAAAAAAATATTTAAAAATGAAAATTTTCAAAAAAAATTTTAAAAACTTTCAAAAAAAAAATTCAAAAAAAAATTTTCAAAAATAAAATATTTTCAGAAAAAATTTCAAAAAAAAATTTCATAAAAAGCTTTCAAAAAGAAATTTCCAAAAAAAAAATTTCGAAAAAAAAATTTTCAAAATAGACAAAAAAAATCAACAATAGAAAATTTAAAAAAAAAATTCAAAAAAAAAATTTTGAAATAATTCAAAAAAAAAATTCAGGAAAAAATTTTAAAAACTTTCAAAGAAAATTTCCAAAAAAAAAAATTCAAAAAAAGTTTCAAAAAAAAATTTCAAAAAGAAATTTTAAAACATTTCAAAAAAAAATTCAGGAAAAAATTTTAAAAACTTTCAAAGAAAATTTCAAAAAAAGTTTCAAAAAAAAAATTCAAAAAGAAATTTAAAAAAAATTTCAAAATAAAAATTTTTCAAAAAAAAATTTCAAAAAAAAATTCAAAAAAAAAATTCTAAAAAAAAATTTCTAAAAAAAAAAATTCAAAAAAAAATTCTAAAAAATAATTTCAAAAAAAAATTGAAAAAAAAGTTTCAATAAAAAATTTCAAAAACTTTCAAAAAAAAATTTCAAAAAAAATTTCGAAATAAAATTCAAAAAAACTCAACAAAAAAAATAAAACAAAAATTTCAAAAAAGTTTTCAAAAGAAAAAAATGTTTCAAAAAAAAATTTCAAAAAAAATAAAAAATATTTTCAGAAACGGAAAAAAAAATTCGAAAAAAAAATTTTCGAAAAAAATGTTTTTCAAAAAAAAATATTTAAAAATGAAAATTTTCAAAAAAAAATTTTAAAAATTTTCAAAAAAAAATTTTAAAAATTTTCAAAAAAAAATTTTAAAAACTTTCAAAAAAAAATTTCAAAAATTTTCAGAAAAAATTTCAAAAAAAAATTTCAAAAAAAAATTTCATAAAAAGCTTTCAAAAAAGAAATTTCCAAAAAAAAATTTTCGAAAAAAAATTTTTCAAAATAGACAAAAAAAATCAAAAAAATATTTCAAAAAAAAATTTTAAAACATTTCAAAAAAAAAATTCAGGAAAAAATTTTAAAAACTTCAAAGAAAATTTCCAAAAAAAAAATTTCAAAAAAAGTTTAAAAAAAAAAATTTCAAAAAAAAATTTTAAAACATTTCAAAAAAAAAATTCAGGAAAAAATTTTAAAAACTTTCAAAGAAAATTTCCAAAAAAAAAATTTCAAAAAAAGTTTCAAAAAAAAATTTCAAAAAGAAATTGAAAAAAAATTTCAAAATAAAAATTTTTCAAAAATAAGTTTCAAAAAAAAATTCATAAAAAAAATTTTTTAAAAAAGTTTCAAAAAAATAATTTAAAAAAATATTTTTTTCAAAAAAAAAAGTTTGAAAAAAAAATTCCAAAAAAAAATTTCAAATAAAAAAATTTCAAAAAAGATTTCAAAAAAAAAATTTCAAAAAAAATTTCGAAATAAAATTCAAAAAAACTCAACAAAAAAAATAAAACAAAAATTTCAAAAAAGTTTTCAAAAGAAAAAAATGTCAAAATTTCAAAAAAAAATTTCAAAAAAAATAAAAAAAAATTCAGAAACGGAAAAAGAAAATTCGAAAAAAAAAATTTCGAAAAAATTATTTTTCAAAAAAAAATTTTAAAAACTTTCAAAAAAAAATTTCAAAAAAAATTTTCAAAAATAAAAAATTTTCAGAAAAAATTTCAAAAAAAATTTCATAAAAAGCTTTCAAAAAGAAATTTCCAAAAAAAAATTTTCGAATAAAAAATTTTCAAAACAGACAAAAAAAATCAAAAAAAAAATATCAACAATAGAAAATTTAAAAAAAAAATTCAAAAAAAAATTTTGAAACATTTCAAAAAAAATATTCAGGAAAAAATTTTAAAAACTTTCAAAGAAAATTTCCAAAAAAAAAAATTCAAAAAAAGTTTAAAAAAAAAAATTTCAAATGAAATTTTAAAACATTTCAAAAAAAAATTCAGGAAAAAATTTTAAAAACTTTCAAAGAAAATTTCAAAAAAAAATTTCAAAAAAAGTTTCAAAAAAAAAATTCAAAAAGAAATTTAAAAAAAATTTCAAAATAAAAATTTTTCAAAAAAAAATTTCAAAAAAAAAATTCAAATGGAATTTTCAAAAAAAAAATCTAAAAAAAAATTTCTAAAAAAAAAAATTCAAAAAAAAATTCTAAAAAATAATTTCAAAAAAAAATTGAAAAAAAAGTTTCAATAAAAAATTTCAAAAACTTTCAAAAAAAAATTCGAAATAAAATTCAAAAAAACTCAACAAAAAAAATAAAACAAAAATTTCAAAAAAGTTTTCAAAAGAAAAAAATGTCAAAATTTCAAAAAAAATAAAAAATATTTTCAGAAACGGAAAAAAAAATTCGAAAAAAAAATTTTCGAAAAAAATATTTTTCAAAAAAAAATATTTAAAAATGAAAATTTTCAAAAAAAAATTTTAAAAATTTTCAAAAAAAATTTCTAAAAAAAAAAATTCAAAAAAAAATTCTAAAAAATAATTGAAAAAAAAGTTTCAATAAAAAATTTCAAAAACTTTCAAAAAAAAATTTCAAAAAAAATTTCGAAATAAAATTCAAAAAAACTCAACAAAAAAAATAAAACAAAAATTTCAAAAAAGTTTTCAAAAGAAAAAAATGTCAAAATTTCCAAAAAAAATTTCAAAAAAAATAAAAAATATTTTCAGAAACGGAAAAAAAAATTCGAAAAAAAAATTTTCGAAAAAAATATTTTTCAAAAAAAATATTTAAAAATGAAAATTTTCAAAAAAAAATTTTAAAAATTTTCAAAAAAAATTTTTAAAAATTTTCAAAAAAAATTTTTAAAAACTTTCAAAAAAAAATTTCAAAATTTTTTTTCAAAAATAAAAAATTTCAAAAAAAAATTTCATAAAAAGCTTTCAAAAAGAAATTTCCAAAAAAAAATTTTCGAAAAAAAATTTTTCAAAATAGACAAAAAAAATCAAAAAAAAATATCAACAATAGAAAATTTAAAAAGAAAATAAAAAAAAAATTTCAAAAAAAAATTTTAAAACATTTCAAAAAAAAAATTCAGGAAAAAATTTTAAAAACTTCAAAGAAAATTTCCAAAAAAAAAAAATTCAAAAATAGTTTCAAAATAAAAATTTCAAAAAGAAATTTTAAAACATTTCAAAAAAAAAATTCAGGAAAATTTTTTTATAACTTTCAAAGAAAATTTCCAAAAAAAAAATTTCAAAAAAAGTTTCAAAAAAAAATTTCAAAAAGAAATTTAAAAAAAATTTCAAAATAAAAATTTTTCAAAAAAAAATTTCAAAAAAAAAAATTCAAATGGAATTTTCAAAAAAAAAATTTCTAAAAAAAAAATTCAAAAAAAATTCTAAAAAATAATTTTAAAAAAAAAATTTTCAAAAAAAAATTGAAAAAAAAATTCCAATAAAAAATTTCAAAAACTTTCAAAAAAAAATTTTAAAAAAATTTCAAAAATGAAATTTTCAAAAAAAATTTCAAAAAAAATTCCAAAAAAAAATTTCAATTAAAAAAATTTCAAAATAATTTCAAAAAAAATTTCGAAATAAAATTCAAAAAAACTCAACAAAAAAAATAATACAAAAATTTCAAAAAAGTTTTCAAAACAAAAAAATGTCAAAATTTCAAAAAAAAATTTCAAAAAAAATAAAAAAAAATTTCAGAAACGGAAAAAAAAATTCGAAAAAAAAATTTTCGAAAAAAAAATTTTTCAAAAAAAAATATTTAAAAATGAAAATTTTCAAAAAAAAATTTTAAAAACTTTCAAAAAAAAATTTCAAAAAAAATTTTCAAAAATAAAAAATTTTCAGAAAAAAATTCAAAAAAAAATTTCATAAAAAGCTTTCAAAAAGAAATTTCCAAAAAAAAATTTTCGAAAAAAAATTATCAACAATAGAAAATTTAAAAAAAAATTAAAAAAAAATTTCAAAAAAATTTTTAAAACATTTCAAAAAAAAATCAGGAAAAAATTTTAAAAACTTTCAAAGAAAATTTCCAAAAAAAAATTTCAAAAAAAGTTTAAAAAAAAAAATTTCAAAAAGAAATTTTAAAAAATTTCAAAATAAAAATTTTTCAAAAAAAAAAAAAAAAATTCAAATGGAATTTTCAAAAAATAAAAATAATAAATAAAAAATATTCAAAAAAAAATTCTAAAAAATAATTTCAAAAAAAAAATTAAAAAAAAAAATTGAAAAAAAATTTTCAATAAAAAATTTCAAAAACTTTCAAAAAAAAATTTTAAAAAAAATTTCAAAAATGAAATTTTCAAAAAAAATTTCAAAAAAAATTTCGAAAAAACTCAAAAAAAAATAAAACAAAGATTTCAAAAAAATATAAGAAAAATAAAAAAAAAAATTCAAAAAAATGTTTTAAAAAAAATTTCAAAAACGATGAAAAAAATTCGAAAAAAAAATTTCCAAAAAAAAAATTTTCAAAAAAAGTTTTTAAAAAAATTTTCAAAAAGAAATTTAAAAAAAATTTCAATAAAAAATTTTCAAAAATTAAAAAAAAATCAAAATAAAAATTCAAAAAAAAGTTTGAAAAAAAATTTAAAAATGGAGAAAAAAAATTCGAAAAAAAAATTTTCAAAAAAAAATTACAAAAAAAAATATTGGAAAATGGAAATTTTCAAAAAAAAAATTCAAAAACTTTCAAAAAAAATTTCAAAAACTTTCAAAAAAAATTTCAAAAAAAAATTTTCAAAGAAAAAATTTTCAGAAAGAATTTCAAAGAAAAATTTCAAAAAAAAAGTAAAAAAATGAAAAAAAAATTCAAAAACTTTCAAAAAAAACTATAAAAAAAAATTTTCGAAAGAAAAAATTGTCAAAATTTCAAAAAAAAATTTCAAAAAAAATTAAAAAATTTTTCAGAAACGGAAAAAAAAATTTCGAAAAAAAAATTTTCGAAAAAAATATTTTTCAAAAAAAAATATTTAAAAATAAAAATTTTCAAAAAAAAATTTCAAAAACTTTCAAAAAAAAATTTCAAAAAAAATTTTCAAAAATAAAAAATTTTCAGAAAAAATTTCAAAAAAAAAATTCATAAAAAGCTTTCAAAAAGAAATTTCCAAAAAAAAATTTTCGAAAAAAAATTATCAACAATAGAAAATTTAAAAAAAAAATTTTAAAAAAATTTCAAAAAAAATTTTAAAACATTTCAAAAAAAATTCAGGAAAAAATTTTAAAAACTTTCAAAGAAAATTTCCAAAAAAAAATTTCAAAAAAAGTTTTTAAAAAAAATTTCAAAAAGAAATTTTAAAAAATTTCAAAAAAAAAATTTTTCAAAAAAAATTAAAAAAAAAAATTCAAATGGAATTTTCAAAAAAAAAAATAAATAAAAAAAATTCAAAAAAAAATTCTAAAAAATAATTTCAAAAAAAAAAATTAAAAAAAAAAATTGAAAAAAAATTTTCAATAAAAAATTTCAAAAACTTTCAAATAAAAATTTTAAAAAAAATTTCAAAAATGAAATTTTCAAAAAAAATTTCAAAAAAAATTTCGAAAAAACTAAAAAAAAATAAAACAAAGATTTCAAAAAAATATAAGAAAAATAAAAAAAAAATTCAAAAAAAAGTTTTAAAAAAAATTTCAAAAACGATGAGAAAAATTCGAAAAAAAAAATTCCAAAAAAAAAATTTTCAAAAAAAGTTTTTAAAAAAATTTTCAAAAAGAAATTTAAAAAAAATTTCAATAAAAAATTTTCAAAGAAAAAATTTTCAGAAAAAGTTTCAAAGAAAAATTAAAAAAAAAAGTAAAAAAATGAAAAAAAAATTCAAAAACTTTCAAAAAAAACTATAAAAAAAAATTTTCGAAAGAAAAAATTGTCAAAATTTCAAAAAAAAATTTCAAAAATAATTTAAAAATTTTTCAGAAACGGAAAAAAAAATTTCGAAAAAAAAATTTTCGAAAAAAATATTTTTCAAAAAAAAATATTTAAAAATAAAAAATTTCAAAAAAAAATTTCAAAAACTTTCAAAAAAAAATTTCAAAAAAAATTTTCAAAAATAAAAAATTTTCAGAAAAAATTTCAAAAAAAAATTCATAAAAAGCTTTCAAAAAGAAATTTCCAAAAAAAAATTTTCGAAAAAAAATGATCAACAATAGAAAATTAAAAAAAAAAATTTAAAAAAAATTTCAAAAAAATTTTTAAAATATTTCAAAAAAAATTCAGGAAAAAATTTTAAAAACTTTCAAAGAAAATTTCCAAAAAAAAATTTCAAAAAAAGTTTAAAAAAAAAAATTTCAAAAAGAAATTTTAAAAAATTTCAAAAAAAAAATTTTTCAAAAAAAATTAAAAAAAAAAAATTCAAATGGAATTTTCAAAAAAAAAAAATAAATAAAAAAAATTCAAAAAAAAATTCTAAAAAATAATTTCAAAAAAAAAATTAAAAAAAAAATTGAAAAAAAATTTTCAATAAAAAATTTCAAAAACTTTCAAAAAATTTTAAAAAAAATTTCAAAAATGAAATTTTCAAAAAAAATTTCAAAAAAAATTTCGAAAAAACTCAAAAAAAAATAAAACAAAGATTTCAAAAAAATATAAGAAAAATAAAAAAAAAATTCAAAAAAAAGTTTTGAAAAAAATTTCAAAAACGATGAAAAAAATTCGAAAAAAAAATTTCCAAAAAAAAAATTTTCAAAAAAAGTTTTTAAAAAAATTTTCAAAAAGAAATTAAAAAAAAATTTCAATAAAAAATTTTCAAAAATTTAAAAAAAATAAAAATAAAAATTCAAAAAAAAGTTTGAAAAAAAATTAAAAAATGGAGAAAAAAAATTCGAAAAAAAAATTTTCAAAAAAAAATTACAAAAAAAAATATTGGAAAATGGAAATTTTCAAAAAAAAAATTTCAAAAACTTTCAAAAAAAATTTCAAAAACTTTCAAAAAAAATTTCAAAAAAAAATTTTCAAAGAAAAAATTTTCAGAAAAAATTTCAAAGAAAAATTTCAAAAAAAAAGTAAAAAAATGAAAAAAAAATTCAAAAACTTTCAAAAAAAACTATAAAAAAAAAATTTTCGAAAGAAAAAATTGTCAAAATTTCAAAAAAAAATTTCAAAAAAAATTTAAAAATTTTTCAGAAACGGAAAAAAAAATTTCGAAAAAAAAATTTTCGAAAAAAATATTTTTCAAAAAAAAATATTTAAAAATAAAAATTTTCAAAAAAAAATTTCAAAAACTTTAAAAAAAAAATTTCAAAAAAAATTTTCAAAAATAAAAAATTTTCAGAAAAAAATTCAAAAAAAAATTTCATAAAAAGCTTTCAAAAAGAAATTTCCAAAAAAAAATTTTCGAAAAAAAATTTTTCAAAACACAAAAAAAATAAAAAAAAAATATCAACAATAGAAAATTAAAAAAAAAATTTCAAAAAAAAATTTTTAAAACATTTTAAAAAAAAATTCAGGAAAAAATTTTAAAAACTTTCAAAGAAAATTTCAAAAAAAAATTTCAAAAAAAGTTTCAAAAAAAAATTCAAAAAGAAATTTATAAAAAATTTCAAAATAAAAATTTTTCAAAAAAAAATTTCAAAAAAAAAATTCAAATGGAATTTTCAAAAAAAAAATTTCTAAAAAAAAATTTCAAAAAGAAATTTTAAAACATTTCAAAAAAAAATTCAGGAAAAAATTTTAAAAACTTTCAAAAAAAAATTTTAAAAAAATTTCAAAAATGAAATTTTCAAAAAAAATTTCAAAAAAAATTCCAAAAAAAAAATTCAATTAAAAAAATTTCAAAAAAGATTTCAAAAAAAAAATTTCAAAAAAAATTTCGAAATAAAATTCAAAAAAACTCAACAAAAAAAATAAAACAAAAATTTCAAAAAAGTTTTCAAAAAAAAAAATGTCAAAATTTCAAAAAAAAATTTCAAAAAAAATAAAAAAAATTTCAGAAACGGAAAAAAAAAATTCGAAAAAAAAATTTTCGAAAAAAATATTTTTCAAAAAAAAATATTTAAAAATGAAAATTTTCAAAAAAAAATTTTAAAAATTTTCAAAAAAAAATTTTAAAAACTCAAAAAAAAATTTCAAAAATTTTTTTCAAAAATAAAAAATTTTTAGAAAAAATTCCAAAAAAAAATTTCAAAAAAAAATTTCATAAAAAGCTTTCAAAAAGAAATTTCCAAAAAAAAATTTTCGAAAAAAAAATTTTCAAAATAGACAAAAAAAATCAAAAAAAAATATCAACAATAGAAAATTTAAAAAGAAAATATAAAAAAAATTTCAAAAAAAAATTTTAAAACATTTCAAAAAAAAAATTCAGGAGAAAATTTTAAAAACTTCAAAGAAAATTTCCAAAAAAAAAATTTCAAAAAAAGTTTCAAAAAAAAAATTTCAAAAAGAAATTTTAAAACATTTCAAAAAAAAAATTCAGTAAAAATTTTTAAAAACTTTCAAAGAAAATTTCCAAAAAAAAAATTTCAAAAAAAGTTTCAAAAAAAAATTTCAAAAAGAAATTTAAAAAAAATTTCAAAATAAAAATTTTTCAAAAAAAAATTTCAAAAAAAAAAAATTCAAATGGAATTTTCAAAAAAAAAATTTCTAAAAAAAAATTCAAAAAAAATTCTAAAAAATAATTTAAAAAAAAAAATTTCAAAAAAAAATTGAAAAAAAATTTTCAATAAAAAATTTCAAAAACTTTCAAAAAAAAAATTTTAAAAAAATTTCAAAAATGAAATTTTCAAAAAAAATTTCAAAAAAAATTCCAAAAAAAAATTTCAATTGAAAAAATTTCAAAATAATTTCAAAAAAAATTTCGAAATAAAATTCAAAAAACTCAACAAAAAAAATAATACAAAAATTTCAAAAAAGTTTTCAAACAAAAAATGTCAAAATTTCAAAAAAAAAATTTCAAAAAAAATAAAAAAAATTTTCAGAAACGGAAAAAAAAATTCGAAAAAAAAATTTTCGAAAAAAAAATTTTTCAAAAAAAAATATTTAAATATGAAAATTTTCAAAAAAAAATTTTAAAAACTTTCAAAAAAAAATTTCAAAAAAAAATTTTCAAAAATAAAAAATTTTCAGAAAAAATTTCAAAAAAAAATTTCATTAAAAGCTTTCAAAAAGAAATTTCCAAAAAAAAATTTTCGAAAAAAAATTATCAACAATAGAAAATTTAAAAAAAAATTTAAAAAAAATTTCAAAAAATTTTTTAAAACATTTCAAAAAAAATTCTGAAAAAAATTTTAAAAACTTTCAAAGAAAATTTCCAAAAAAAAATTTCAAAAAAAGTTTAAAAAAAAAAAATTTCAAAAAGAAATTTTAAAAAATTTCAAAAAAAAAATTTTTCAAAAAAAATTAAAAAAAAAAATTCAAATGGAATTTTCAAAAAAAAAAATAAATAAAAAAAATTCAAAAAAAAATTCTAAAAAATAATTAAAAAAAAAAAAATTAAAAAAAAAATTGAAAAAAAATTTTCAATAAAAAATTTCAAAAACTTTCAAATAAAAATTTTAAAAAAAATTTCAAAAATGAAATTTTCAAAAAAAATTTCAAAAAAAATTTCGAAAAAACTAAAAAAAAATAAAACAAAGATTTCAAAAAAATATAAGAAAAATAAAAAAAAAATTCAAAAAAAAGTTTTAAAAAAAATTTCAAAAACGATGAGAAAAATTCGAAAAAAAAATTTCCAAAAAAAAAATTTTCAAAAAAAGTTTTTAAAAAAATTTTCAAAAAGAAATTTAAAAAAAATTTCAATAAAAAATTTTCAAAGAAAAAATTTTCAGAAAAAGTTTCAAAGAAAAATTAAAAAAAAAAAGTAAAAAAATGAAAAAAAAATTCAAAAACTTTCAAAAAAAACTATAAAAAAAAATTTTCGAAAGAAAAAATTGTCAAAATTTCAAAAAAAAATTTCAAAAATAATTTAAAAATTTTTCAGAAACGGAAAAAAAAATTTCGAAAAAAAAATTTTCGAAAAAAATATTTTTCAAAAAAAAATATTTAAAAATAAAAAATTTCAAAAAAAAATTTCAAAAACTTTCAAAAAAAAATTTCAAAAAAAATTTTCAAAAATAAAAAATTTTCAGAAAAAATTTCAAAAAAAAATTCATAAAAAGCTTTCAAAAAGAAATTTCCAAAAAAAAATTTTCGAAAAAAAATGATCAACAATAGAAAATTTAAAAAAAAAATTTAAAAAAAATTTCAAAAAAATTTTTAAAATATTTCAAAAAAAATTCAGGAAAAAATTTTAAAAACTTTCAAAGAAAATTTCCAAAAAAAAATTTCAAAAATAGTTTAAAAAAAAAAATTTCAAAAAGAAATTTTAAAAAATTTCAAAAAAAAAAATTTTCAAAAAAAATTTAAAAAAAAAATTCAAATGGAATTTTCAAAAAAAAAAATAAATAAAAAAAATTCAAAAAAAAATTCTAAAAAATAATTTCAAAAAAAAAATTAAAAAAAAAATTGAAAAAAAATTTTCAATAAAAAATTTCAAAAACTTTCAAAAAATTTTAAAAAAAATTTCAAAAATGAAATTTTCAAAAAAAATTTCAAAAAAAATTTCGAAAAAACTCAAAAAAAAATAAAACAAAGATTTCAAAAAAATATAAGAAAAATAAAAAAAAAATTCAAAAAAAAGTTTTGAAAAAAATTTCAAAAACGATGAAAAAAATTCGAAAAAAAATTTCCAAAAAAAAAATTTTCAAAAAAAGTTTTTAAAAAAATTTTCAAAAAGAAATTTAAAAAAAATTTCAATAAAAAATTTTCAAAAATTTAAAAAAAATCAAAATAAAAATTCAAAAAAAAGTTTGAAAAAAAATTAAAAAATGGAGAAAAAAAATTCGAAAAAAAAATTTTCAAAAAAAAAATTACAAAAAAAAATATTGGAAAATGGAAATTTTCAAAAAAAAAATTTCAAAAACTTTCAAAAAAAATTTCAAAAACTTTCAAAAAAAATTTCAAAAAAAAATTTTCAAAGAAAAAATTTTCAGAAAAAATTTCAAAGAAAAATTTCAAAAAAAAAGTAAAAAAATGAAAAAAAAATTCAAAAACTTTCAAAAAAAACTATAAAAAAAAAATTTTCGAAAGAAAAAATTGTCAAAATTTCAAAAAAAAATTTCAAAAAAAATTTAAAAATTTTTCAGAAACGGAAAAAAAAATTTCGAAAAAAAAATTTTCGAAAAAAATATTTTTCAAAAAAAAATATTTAAAAATAAAAATTTTCAAAAAAAAATTTCAAAAACTTTAAAAAAAAAATTTCAAAAAAAATTTTCAAAAATAAAAAATTTTCAGAAAAAAATTCAAAAAAAAATTTCATAAAAAGCTTTCAAAAAGAAATTTCCAAAAAAAAATTTTCGAAAAAAAATTTTTCAAAACACAAAAAAAATAAAAAAAAAATATCAACAATAGAAAATTAAAAAAAAAATTTCAAAAAAAAATTTTTAAAACATTTAAAAAAAAATTCAGGAAAAAATTTTAAAAACTTTCAAAGAAAATTTCAAAAAAAAATTTCAAAAAAAGTTTCAAAAAAAAATTCAAAAAGAAATTTATAAAAAATTTCAAAATAAAAATTTTTCAAAAAAAAATTTCAAAAAAAAAATTCAAATGGAATTTTCAAAAAAAAAATTTCTAAAAAAAAATTTCAAAAAGAAATTTTAAAACATTTCAAAAAAAAATTCAGGAAAAAATTTTAAAAACTTTCAAAAAAAAATTTTAAAAAAATTTCAAAAATGAAATTTTCAAAAAAAATTTCAAAAAAAGTTCCAAAAAAAAAATTCAATTAAAAAAATTTCAAAAAAGATTTCAAAAAAAAAATTTCAAAAAAAATTTCGAAATAAAATTCAAAAAAACTCAACAAAAAAAATAAAACAAAAATTTCAAAAAAGTTTTCAAAAAAAAAAATGTCAAAATTTCAAAAAAAAATTTCAAAAAAAATAAAAAAAATTTCAGAAACGGAAAAAAAAAATTCGAAAAAAAAATTTTCGAAAAAAATATTTTTCAAAAAAAAATATTTAAAAATGAAAATTTTCAAAAAAAAATTTTAAAAATTTTCAAAAAAAAATTTTAAAAACTCAAAAAAAAATTTCAAAAATTTTTTTCAAAAATAAAAAATTTTTAGAAAAAATTCCAAAAAAAAATTTCAAAAAAAAATTTCATAAAAAGCTTTCAAAAAGAAATTTCCAAAAAAAAATTTTCGAAAAAAAAATTTTCAAAATAGACAAAAAAAATCAAAAAAAAATATCAACAATAGAAAATTTAAAAAGAAAATATAAAAAAAATTTCAAAAAAAAATTTTAAAACATTTCAAAAAAAAAATTCAGGAGAAAATTTTAAAAACTTCAAAGAAAATTTCCAAAAAAAAAATTTCAAAAAAAGTTTCAAAAAAAAAATTTCAAAAAGAAATTTTAAAACATTTCAAAAAAAAAATTCAGTAAAAATTTTTAAAAACTTTCAAAGAAAATTTCCAAAAAAAAAATTTCAAAAAAAGTTTCAAAAAAAAATTTCAAAAAGAAATTTAAAAAAAATTTCAAAATAAAAATTTTTCAAAAAAAAATTTCAAAAAAAAAAAATTCAAATGGAATTTTCAAAAAAAAAATTTCTAAAAAAAAATTCAAAAAAAATTCTAAAAAATAATTTTAAAAAAAAAATTTCAAAAAAAAATTGAAAAAAAATTTTCAATAAAAAATTTCAAAAACTTTCAAAAAAAAAATTTTAAAAAAATTTCAAAAATGAAATTTTCAAAAAAAATTTCAAAAAAAATTCCAAAAAAAAATTTCAATTGAAAAAATTTCAAAATAATTTCAAAAAAAATTTCGAAATAAAATTCAAAAAAACTCAACAAAAAAAATAATACAAAAATTTCAAAAAAGTTTTCAAAACAAAAAATGTCAAAATTTCAAAAAAAAAATTTCAAAAAAAATAAAAAAAATTTTCAGAAACGGAAAAAAAAATTCGAAAAAAAAATTTTCGAAAAAAAAATTTTTCAAAAAAAAATATTTAAATATGAAAATTTTCAAAAAAAAATTTTAAAAACTTTCAAAAAAAAATTTCAAAAAAAATTTTCAAAAATAAAAAATTTTCAGAAAAAATTTCAAAAAAAAATTTCATTAAAAGCTTTCAAAAAGAAATTTCCAAAAAAAAATTTTCGAAAAAAAATTATCAACAAGAGAAAATTTAAAAAAAAATTAAAAAAAAATTTCAAAAAATTTTTTAAAACATTTCAAAAAAAATTCTGAAAAAAATTTTAAAAACTTTCAAAGAAAATTTCCAAAAAAAAATTTCAAAAAAAGTTTAAAAAAAAAAAATTTCAAAAAGAAATTTTAAAAAATTTCAAAAAAAAAATTTTTCAAAAAAAATTAAAAAAAAATTCAAATGGAATTTTCAAAAAAAAAAATAAATAAAAAAAATTCAAAAAAAAATTCTAAAAAATAATTTAAAAAAAAAAATTAAAAAAAAAAATTGAAAAAAAATTTTCAATAAAAAATTTCAAAAACTTTCAAATAAAAATTTTAAAAAAAATTTCAAAAATGAAATTTTCAAAAAAAATTTCAAAAAAAATTTCGAAAAAACTAAAAAAAAATAAAACAAAGATTTCAAAAAAATATAAGAAAAATAAAAAAAAAATTCAAAAAAAAGTTTTAAAAAAAATTTCAAAAACGATGAGAAAAATTCGAAAAAAAAATTTCCAAAAAAAAAATTTTCAAAAAAAGTTTTTAAAAAAATTTTCAAAAAGAAATTTAAAAAAAATTTCAATAAAAAATTTTCAAAGAAAAAATTTTCAGAAAAAGTTTCAAAGAAAAATTAAAAAAAAAAAGTAAAAAAATGAAAAAAAAATTCAAAAACTTTCAAAAAAAACTATAAAAAAAATTTTTCGAAAGAAAAAATTGTCAAAATTTCAAAAAAAAATTTCAAAAATAATTTAAAAATTTTTCAGAAACGGAAAAAAAAATTTCGAAAAAAAAATTTTCGAAAAAAATATTTTTCAAAAAAAAATATTTAAAAATAAAAAATTTCAAAAAAAAATTTCAAAAACTTTCAAAAAAAAATTTCAAAAAAAATTTTCAAAAATAAAAAATTTTCAGAAAAAATTTCAAAAAAAAATTCATAAAAAGCTTTCAAAAAGAAATTTCCAAAAAAAAATTTTCGAAAAAAAATGATCAACAATAGAAAATTTAAAAAAAAAATTTAAAAAAAATTTCAAAAAAATTTTTAAAATATTTCAAAAAAAATTCAGGAAAAAATTTTAAAAACTTTCAAAGAAAATTTCCAAAAAAAAATTTCAAAAAAAGTTTTAAAAAAAAAATTTCAAAAAGAAATTTTAAAAAATTTCAAAAAAAAAATTTTTCAAAAAAAATTAAAAAAAAAATTCAAATGGAATTTTCAAAAAAAAAAATAAATAAAAAAAATTCAAAAAAAAATTCTAAAAAATAATTTCAAAAGAAAAATTAAAAAAAAAATTGAAAAAAAATTTTCAATAAAAAATTTCAAAAACTTTCAAAAAATTTTAAAAAAAATTTCAAAAATGAAATTTTCAAAAAAAATTTCAAAAAAAATTTCGAAAAAACTCAAAAAAAAATAAAACAAAGATTTCAAAAAAATATAAGAAAAATAAAAAAAAAATTCAAAAAAAAGTTTTGAAAAAAATTTCAAAAACGATGAAAAAAATCCAAAAAAAAAATTTCCAAAAAAAAAATTTTCAAAAAAAGTTTTTAAAAAAATTTTCAAAAAGAAATTTAAAAAAAATTTCAATAAAAAATTTTCAAAAATTTAAAAAAAATCAAAATAAAAATTCAAAAAAAAGTTTGAAAAAAAATTAAAAAATGGAGAAAAAAAATTCGAAAAAAAAATTTTCAAAAAAAAAATTACAAAAAAAAATATTGGAAAATGGAAATTTTCAAAAAAAAAATTTCAAAAACTTTCAAAAAAAATTTCAAAAACTTTCAAAAAAAATTTCAAAAAAAAATTTTCAAAGAAAAAATTTTCAGAAAAAATTTCAAAGAAAAATTTCAAAAAAAAAGTAAAAAAATGAAAAAAAAATTCAAAAACTTTCAAAAAAAACTATAAAAAAAAAATTTTCGAAAGAAAAAATTGTCAAAATTTCAAAAAAAAATTTCAAAAAAAATTTAAAAATTTTTCAGAAACGGAAAAAAAAATTTCGAAAAAAAAATTTTCGAAAAAAATATTTTTCAAAAAAAAATATTTAAAAATAAAAATTTTCAAAAAAAAATTTCAAAAACTTTAAAAAAAAAATTTCAAAAAAAATTTTCAAAAATAAAAAATTTTCAGAAAAAAATTCAAAAAAAAATTTCATAAAAAGCTTTCAAAAAGAAATTTCCAAAAAAAAATTTTCGAAAAAAAATTTTTCAAAACACAAAAAAAATAAAAAAAAAATATCAACAATAGAAAATTTAAAAAAAAATTTCAAAAAAAAATTTTTAAAACATTTAAAAAAAAAATTCAGGAAAAAATTTTAAAAACTTTCAAAGAAAATTTCAAAAAAAAATTTCAAAAAAAGTTTCAAAAAAAAATTCAAAAAGAAATTTATAAAAAATTTCAAAATAAAAATTTTTCAAAAAAAAATTTCAAAAAAAAAATTCAAATGGAATTTTCAAAAAAAAAATTTCTAAAAAAAAATTTCAAAAAGAAATTTTAAAACATTTCAAAAAAAAATTCAGGAAAAATTTTTAAAAACTTTCAAAAAAAAATTTTAAAAAAATTTCAAAAATGAAATTTTCAAAAAAAATTTCAAAAAAAATTCCAAAAAAAAAATTCAATTAAAAAAATTTCAAAAAAGATTTCAAAAAAAAAATTTCAAAAAAAATTTCGAAATAAAATTCAAAAAAACTCAACAAAAAAAATAAAACAAAAATTTCAAAAAAGTTTTCAAAAAAAAAATGTCAAAATTTCAAAAAAAAAATTCAAAAAAAATTTAAAAAATTTCAGAAACGGAAAAAAAAAATTCGAAAAAAAAATTTTCGAAAAAAATATTTTTCAAAAAAAAATATTTAAAAATGAAAATTTTCAAAAAAAAATTTTAAAAATTTTCAAAAAAAAAATTTAAAAACTCAAAAAAAAATTACAAAAATTTTTTTCAAAAATAAAAAATTTTTAGAAAAAATTCCAAAAAAAAATTTCAAAAAAAAATTTCATAAAAAGCTTTCAAAAAGAAATTTCCAAAAAAAAATTTTCGAAAAAAAAATTTTCAAAATAGACAAAAAAAATCAAAAAAAAATATCAACAATAGAAAATTTAAAAAGAAAATATAAAAAAAATTTCAAAAAAAAATTTTAAAACATTTCAAAAAAAAAATTCAGGAGAAAATTTTAAAAACTTCAAAGAAAATTTCCAAAAAAAAAATTTCAAAAAAAGTTTCAAAAAAAAAATTTCAAAAAGAAATTTTAAAACATTTCAAAAAAAAAATTCAGTAAAAATTTTTAAAAACTTTCAAAGAAAATTTCCAAAAAAAAAATTTCAAAAAAAGTTTCAAAAAAAAATTTCAAAAAGAAATTTAAAAAAAATTTCAAAATAAAAATTTTTCAAAAAAAAATTTCAAAAAAAAAAAATTCAAATGGAATTTTCAAAAAAAAAATTTCTAAAAAAAAATTCAAAAAAAATTCTAAAAAATAATTTAAAAAAAAAAATTTCAAAAAAAAATTGAAAAAAAATTTTCAATAAAAAATTTCAAAAACTTTCAAAAAAAAAAATTTAAAAAAATTTCAAAAATGAAATTTTCAAAAAAAATTTCAAAAAAAATTCCAAAAAAAAATTTCAATTGAAAAAATTTCAAAATAATTTCAAAAAAAATTTCGAAATAAAATTCAAAAAAACTCAACAAAAAAAAATAATACAAAAATTTCAAAAAAGTTTTCAAAACAAAAAATGTCAAAATTTCAAAAAAAAAATTTCAAAAAAAATAAAAAAAATTTTCAGAAACGGAAAAAAAAATTCGAAAAAAAAATTTTCGAAAAAAAAATTTTTCAAAAAAAAATATTTAAATATGAAAATTTTCAAAAAAAAATTTTAAAAACTTTCAAAAAAAAATTTCAAAAAAAATTTTCAAAAATAAAAAATTTTCAGAAAAAATTTCAAAAAAAAATTTCATTAAAAGCTTTCAAAAAGAAATTTCCAAAAAAAAATTTTCGAAAAAAAATTATCAACAATAGAAAATTTAAAAAAAAATTAAAAAAAAATTTCAAAAAATTTTTTAAAACATTTCAAAAAAAATTCTGAAAAAAATTTTAAAAACTTTCAAAGAAAATTTCCAAAAAAAAATTTCAAAAAAAGTTTAAAAAAAAAAATTTCAAAAAGAAATTTTAAAAAATTTCAAAAAAAAAATTTTTCAAAAAAAATTAAAAAAAAAAATTCAAATGGAATTTTCAAAAAAAAAAATAAATAAAAAAAATTCAAAAAAAAATTCTAAAAAATAATTTCAAAAAAAAAAATTAAAAAAAAAAATTGAAAAAAAATTTTCAATAAAAAATTTCAAAAACTTTCAAATAAAAATTTTTAAAAAAAATTCAAAAATGAAATTTTCAAAAAAAATTTCAAAAAAAATTTCGAAAAAACTAAAAAAAAATAAAACAAAGATTTCAAAAAAATATAAGAAAAATAAAAAAAAAATTCAAAAAAAAGTTTTAAAAAAAATTTCAAAAACGATGAGAAAAATTCGAAAAAAAAATTTCCAAAAAAAAAATTTTCAAAAAAAGTTTTTAAAAAAATTTTCAAAAAGAAATTTAAAAAAAATTTCAATAAAAAATTTTCAAAGAAAAAATTTTCAGAAAAAGTTTCAAAGAAAAATTAAAAAAAAAAAGTAAAAAAATGAAAAAAAAATTCAAAAACTTTCAAAAAAAACTATAAAAAAAAATTTTCGAAAGAAAAATTGTCAAAATTTCAAAAAAAAATTTCAAAAATAATTTAAAAATTTTTCAGAAACGGAAAAAAAAATTTCGAAAAAAAAATTTTCGAAAAAAATATTTTTCAAAAAAAAATATTTAAAAATAAAAAATTTCAAAAAAAAATTTCAAAAACTTTCAAAAAAAAATTTCAAAAAAAATTTTCAAAAATAAAAAATTTTCAGAAAAAATTTCAAAAAAAAATTCATAAAAAGCTTTCAAAAAGAAATTTCAAAAAAAAAATTTTCGAAAAAAAATTATCAACAATAGAAAATTAAAAAAAAAAATTTAAAAAAAATTTCAAAAAAATTTTTAAAATATTTCAAAAAAAATTCAGGAAAAAATTTTAAAAACTTTCAAAGAAAATTTCCAAAAAAAAATTTCAAAAAAAGTTTAAAAAAAAAAATTTCAAAAAGAAATTTTAAAAAATTTCAAAAAAAAAATTTTTCAAAAAAAATTAAAAAAAAAAATTCAAATGGAATTTTCAAAAAAAAAAATAAATAAAAAAAATTCAAAAAAAAATTCTAAAAAATAATTTCAAAAAAAAAATTGAAAAAAAAATTGAAAAAAAATTTTCAATAAAAAATTTCAAAAACTTTCAAAAAATTTTAAAAAAAATTTCAAAAATGAAATTTTCAAAAAAAATTTCAAAAAAAATTTCGAAAAAACTCAAAAAAAAATAAAACAAAGATTTCAAAAAAATATAAGAAAAATAAAAAAAAATTCAAAAAAAAGTTTTGAAAAAAATTTCAAAAACGATGAAAAAAATTCGAAAAAAAAATTTCCAAAAAAAAAATTTTCAAAAAAAGTTTTTAAAAAAATTTTCAAAAAGAAATTTAAAAAAAATTTCAATAAAAAATTTTCAAAAATTTAAAAAAAATCAAAATAAAAATTCAAAAAAAAGTTTGAAAAAAAATTAAAAAATGGAGAAAAAAAATTCGAAAAAAAAATTTTCAAAAAAAAAATTACAAAAAAAAATATTGGAAAATGGAAATTTTCAAAAAAAAAATTTCAAAAACTTTCAAAAAAAATTTCAAAAACTTTCAAAAAAAATTTCAAAAAAAAATTTTCAAAGAAAAAATTTTCAGAAAAAATTTCAAAGAAAAATTTCAAAAAAAAAGTAAAAAAATGAAAAAAAAATTCAAAAACTTTCAAAAAAAACTATAAAAAAAAAATTTTCGAAAGAAAAAATTGTCAAAATTTCAAAAAAAAATTTCAAAAAAAATTTAAAAATTTTTCAGAAACGGAAAAAAAAAATTCGAAAAAAAAATTTTCGAAAAAAATATTTTTCAAAAAAAAATATTTAAAAATAAAAATTTTCAAAAAAAAATTTCAAAAACTTTAAAAAAAAAATTTCAAAAAAAATTTTCAAAAATAAAAAATTTTCAGAAAAAAATTCAAAAAAAAATTTCATAAAAAGCTTTCAAAAAGGAATTTCCAAAAAAAAATTTTCGAAAAAAAATTTTTCAAAACACAAAAAAAATAAAAAAAAATATCAACAATAGAAAATTAAAAAAAAAATTTCAAAAAAAAATTTTTAAAACATTTAAAAAAAAAATTCAGGAAAAAATTTTAAAAACTTTCAAAGAAAATTTCAAAAAAAAATTTCAAAAAAAGTTTCAAAAAAAAATTCAAAAAGAAATTTATAAAAAATTTCAAAATAAAAATTTTTCAAAAAAAAATTTCAAAAAAAAAATTCAAATGGAATTTTCAAAAAAAAAATTTCTAAAAAAAAATTTCAAAAAGAAATTTTAAAACATTTCAAAAAAAAATTCAGGAAAAAATTTTAAAAACTTTCAAAAAAAAATTTTAAAAAAATTTCAAAAATGAAATTTTCAAAAAAAATTTCAAAAAAGATTTCAAAAAAAAAATTTCAAAAAAAATTTCGAAATAAAATTCAAAAAAACTCAACAAAAAAAATAAAACAAAAATTTCAAAAAAGTTTTCAAAAAAAAAATGTCAAAATTTCAAAAAAAAATTTCAAAAAAAATAAAAAAAATTTCAGAAACGGAAAAAAAAAATTCGAAAAAAAAATTTTCGAAAAAAATATTTTTCAAAAAAAAATATTTAAAAATGAAAATTTTCAAAAAAAAATTTTAAAAATTTTCAAAAAAAAATTTTAAAAACTCAAAAAAAAATTTCAAAAATTTTTTTCAAAAATAAAAAATTTTCAGAAAAAATTCCAAAAAAAAATTTCAAAAAAAAATTTCATAAAAAGCTTTCAAAAAGAAATTTCCAAAAAAAAATTTTCGAAAAAAAAATTTTCAAAATAGACAAAAAAAATCAAAAAAAAATATCAACAATAGAAAATTTAAAAAGAAAATATAAAAAAAATTTCAAAAAAAAATTTTAAAACATTTCAAAAAAAAAATTCAGGAGAAAATTTTAAAAACTTCAAAGAAAATTTCCAAAAAAAAAATTTCAAAAAAAGTTTCAAAAAAAAAATTTCAAAAAGAAATTTTAAAACATTTCAAAAAAAAAATTCAGTAAAAATTTTTAAAAACTTTCAAAGAAAATTTCCAAAAAAAAAATTTCAAAAAAAGTTTCAAAAAAAAATTTCAAAAAGAAATTTAAAAAAAATTTCAAAATAAAAATTTTTCAAAAAAATATTTCAAAAAAAAAAAATTCAAATGGAATTTTCAAAAAAAAAATTTCTAAAAAAAAATTTCTAAAAAAAAAATTCAAAAAAAATTCTAAAAAATAATTTAAAAAAAAAATTTTCAAAAAAAAATTGAAAAAAAATTTTCAATAAAAAATTTCAAAAACTTTCAAAAAAAAAATTTTAAAAAAATTTCAAAAATGAAATTTTCAAAAAAAATTTCAAAAAAAATTCCAAAAAAAAATTTCAATTGAAAAAATTTCAAAATAATTTCAAAAAAAATTTCGAAATAAAATTCAAAAAAACTCAACAAAAAAAATAATACAAAAATTTCAAAAAAGTTTTCAAAACAAAAAATGTCAAAATTTCAAAAAAAAAAATTCAAAAAAAATAAAAAAAATTTTCAGAAACGGAAAAAAAAATTCGAAAAAAAAATTTTCGAAAAAAAAATTTTTCAAAAAAAAATATTTAAATATGAAAATTTTCAAAAAAAAATTTTAAAAACTTTCAAAAAAAAATTTCAAAAAAAATTTTCAAAAATAAAAAATTTTCAGAAAAAATTTCAAAAAAAAATTTCATTAAAAGCTTTCAAAAAGAAATTTCCAAAAAAAAATTTTCGAAAAAAAATTATCAACAATAGAAAATTTAAAAAAAAATTTAAAAAAAATTTCAAAAAAATTTTTAAAACATTTCAAAAAAAATTCAGGAAAAAATTTTAAAAACTTTCAAAGAAAATTTCCAAAAAAAAATTTCAAAAAAAGTTTTAAAAAAAAATTTCAAAAAGAAATTTTAAAAAATTTCAAAATAAAAATTTTTCAAAAAAAAAAAAAAAAAAAAATTCAAATGGAATTTAAAAAAAAAAAAATAATAAATAAAAAAAATTCAAAAAAAAATTCTAAAAAATAATTTAAAAAAAAAAAATAAAAAAAAAATTGAAAAAAAATTTTCAATAAAAAATTTCAAAAACTTTCAAAAAAAAATTTTAAAAAAAATTTCAAAAATGAAATTTTCAAAAAAAATTTCAAAAAAAATTTCGAAAAAACTCAAAAAAAATAAAACAAAGATTTCAAAAAAATATAAGAAAAATAAAAAAAAATTCAAAAAAAAGTTTAAAAAAAAAATTCAAAAACGATGAAAAAAATTCGAAAAAAAAATTTCCAAAAAAAAAAATTTTCAAAAAAAGTTTTTAAAAAAATTTTCAAAAAGAAATTTAAAAAAAATTTCAATAAAAAATTTTCAAAAATTTAAAAAAAAATCAAAATAAAAATTCAAAAAAAAGTTTGAAAAAAAATTTAAAAATGGAGAAAAAAAATTCGAAAAAAAAATTTTCAAAAAAAAATTACAAAAAAAAATATTGGAAAATGGAAATTTTCAAAAAAAAAAATTCAAAAACTTTCAAAAAAAATTTCAAAAACTTTCAAAAAAAATTTCAAAAAAAAATTTTCAAAGAAAAAATTTTCAGAAAAAATTTCAAAAAAAAAGTAAAAAAATGAAAAAAAAAATCAAAAACTTTCAAAAAAAACTATAAAAAAAAAATTTTCGAAAGAAAAAATTGTCAAAATTTCAAAAAAAAATTTCAAAAAAAAATTTCAAAAAAAATTTAAAAATTTTTCAGAAACGGAAAAAAAAATTTCGAAAAAAAAATTTTCGAAAAAAATATTTTTCAAAAAAAAATATTTAAAAATAAAAATTTTCAAAAAAAAATTTCAAAAACTTTCAAAAAAAAATTTCAAAAAAAATTTTCAAAAATAAAAAATTTTCAGAAAAAATTTCAAAAAAAAATTTCATAAAAAGCTTTCAAAAAGAAATTTCCAAAAAAAAAATTTCGAAAAAAAATTATCAACAATAGAAAATTTAAAAAAAAATTTAAAAAAAATTTCAAAAAAAATTTTAAAACATTTCAAAAAAAATTCAGGAAAAAATTTTAAAAACTTTCAAAGAAAATTTCCAAAAAAAAATTTCAAAAAAAGTTTTAAAAAAAAAATTTCAAAAAGAAATTTTAAAAAATTTCAAAAAAAATATTTTTCAAAAAAAATTAAAAAAAAAAATTCAAATGGAATTTTCAAAAAAAAAATAAATAAATAAAAAAAATTCAAAAAAAAATTCTAAAAAATAATTTCAAAAAAAAAATTAAAAAAAAAAAATTGAAAAAAAATTTTCAATAAAAAATTTCAAAAACTTTCAAAAAAAAATTTAAAAAAAAATTTCAAAAATGAAATTTTCAAAAAAAATTTCAAAAAAAATTTCGAAAAACTCAAGAAAAAATAAAACAAAGATTTCAAAAAAATATGAGAAAAATAAAAAAAAATTCAAAAAAAAGTTTAAAAAAAAAATTCAAAAACGATGAAAAAAATTCGAAAAAAAAATTTCCAAAAAAAAAATTTTCAAAAAAAGTTTTTAAAAAAATTTTCAAAAAGAAATTTAAAAAAAATTTCAATAAAAAATTTTCAAAAATTTAAAAAAAATCAAAATAAAAATTCAAAAAAAAGTTTGAAAAAAAAAAATGTCAATAAAAAAATTTCAAAAATTTAAAAAAAATCAAAATAAAAATTCAAAAAAAAGTTTGAAAAAAAATTTAAAAATGGAGAAAAAAAATTCGAAAAAAAAACTTTCAAAAAAAAAATTACTAAAAAAAATATTGGAAAATAGAAATTTTCAAAAAAAAAAATTCAAAAACTTTCAAAAAAAATTTCAAAAACTTTCAAAAAAAATTTCAAAAAAAAATTTTCAAAGAAAAAATTTTCAGAAAAAATTTCAAAGAAAAATTTCAAAAAAAAAGTAAAAAAATGAAAAAAAAATTCAAAAACTTTCAAAAAAAACTATAAAAAAAAATTTTCGAAAGAAAAAATTGTCAAAATTTCAAAAAAAAATTTCAAAAAAAATTTCAAAAAGAAATTTTAAAACATTTCAAAAAAAAATTCAGGAAAAAATTTTAAAAACTTTCAAAGAAAATTAAAAAAAAAATTCAAAAAAAGTTTCAAAAAAAAATTCAAAAAGAAATTTATAAAAAATTTCAAAATAAAAATTTTTCAAAAAAAAAATTTCAAATAAAAAGCTTTCAAAAAGAAATTTCCAAAAAAAAATTTTCGAATAAAAAATTTTCAAAACAGACAAAAAAAATCAAAAAAAAATATCAACAATAGAAAATTAAAAAAAAAAATTCAAAAAAAAATTTTGAAACATTTCAAAAAAAATATTCAGGAAAAAATTTTAAAAACTTTCAAAGAAAATTTCCAAAAAAAAAATTCAAAAAAAGTTTAAAAAAAAAATTTCAAATGAAATTTTAAAACATTTCAAAAAAAAATTCAGGAAAAAATTTTAAAAACTTTCAAAGAAAATTTCAAAAAAAAAATTTCAAAAAAAGTTTCAAAAAAAAAATTCAAAAAGAAATTTTAAAAAAAATTTCAAAATAAAAATTTTTCAAAAAAAATTTCAAAAAAAAAATTCAAATGGAATTTTCAAAAAAAAAATTCTAAAAAAAAATTTCTAAAAAAAAAAATTCAAAAAAAAATTCTAAAAAATAATTTCAAAAAAAAATTGAAAAAAAAGTTTCAATAAAAAATTTCAAAAACTTTCAAAAAAAAATTCGAAATAAAATTCAAAAAAACTCAACAAAAAAAATAAAACAAAAATTTCAAAAAAGTTTTCAAAAGAAAAAAATGTCAAAATTTCAAAAAAAAATTTCAAAAAAAATAAAAAATATTTTCAGAAACGGAAAAAAAATTCGAAAAAAAAATTTTCGAAAAAAATATTTTTAAAAAAAAAATATTTAAAAATGAAAATTTTCAAAAAAAAATTTTAAAAATTTTCAAAAAAAAATTTTAAAAATTTTCAAAAAAAATTTTTAAAAACTTTCAAAAAAAATTTCAAAATTTTTTTTCAAAAATAAAAAATTTTCAGAAAAAATTTCAAAAAAAAAATTTCATAAAAAGCTTTCAAAAAGAAATTTCCAAAAAAAAATTTTCGAAAAAAATTTTTTCAAAATAGACAAAAAAAATCAAAAAAAAATATCAACAATAGAAAATTTAAAAAGAAAATAAAAAAAAAATTTTAAGAAAAAATTTTCAAAAAAAAATTGAAAAAAAATTTTCAATAAAAAATTTCAAAAACTTTCAAAAAATAAATTTTAAAAAAATTTCAAAAATGAAATTTTCAATAAAAATTTCAAAAAAAATTCCAAAAAAAAATTTCAATTAAAAAAATTTCAAAATAATTTCAAAAAAAATTTCGAAATAAAATTCAAAAAAACTCAACAAAAAAAATAATACAAAAATTTCAAAAAAGTTTTCAAAACAAAAAAATGTCAAAATTACAAAAAAAAATTTCAAAAAAAATAAAAAAAAATTTCAGAAACGGAAAAAAAAATTCGAAAAAAAAATTTTCGAAAAAAAAATTTTTCAAAAAAAAATATTTAAAAATGAAAATTTTCAAAAAAAAATTTTAAAAACTTTCAAAAAAAAATTTCAAAAAAAATTTTCAAAAATAAAAAATTTTCGGAAAAAATTTCAAAAAAAAATTTCATAAAGCTTTCAAAAAGAAATTTCCAAAAAAAAATTTTCGAAAAAAAATTATCAACAATAGAAAATTAAAAAAAAAATTTTAAAAAAATTTCAAAAAAATTTTTAAAACATTTCAAAAAAAATTCAGGAAAAAATTTTAAAAACTTTCAAAGAAAATTTCCAAAAAAAAATTAAAAAAAAGTTTCAAAAAAAAAATTTCAAAAAGAAATTTCAAAACATTTCAAAAAAAAATTCAGGAAAAAATTTTAAAAACTTTCAAAGAAAATTTCAAAAAAAAAATTTCAAAAAAAGTTTCAAAAAAAAATTCAAAAAGAAATTTAAAAAAAATTTCAAAATAAAAATTTTTCAAAAAAAAATTTCAAAAAAAAATTCAAATGGAATTTTCAAAAAAAAATTCTAAAAAAAAATTTCTAAAAAAAAAATTCAAAAAAAAATTCTAAAAAATAATTGAAAAAAAAGTTTCAATAAAAAATTTCAAAAACTTTCAAAAAAAAATTTCAAAAAAAATTTCGAAATAAAATTCAAAAAAACTCAACAAAAAAAATAAAACAAAAATTTCAAAAAAGTTTTCAAAAGAAAAAAATGTCAAAATTTAAAAAAAAAATTTCAAAAAAAATAAAAAATATTTTCAGAAACGGAAAAAAAATTCGAAAAAAAAATTTTCGAAAAAAATATTTTTCAAAAAAAATATTTAAAAATGAAAATTTTCAAAAAAAAATTTTAAAAATTTTCAAAAAAAATTTTTAAAAATTTTCAAAAAAAATTTTTAAAAACTTTCAAAAAAAAATTTCAAAAATTTTTTTCAAAAATAAAAAATTTCAAAAAAAAATTTCATAAAAAGCTTTCGAAAAGAAATTTCCAAAAAAAAATTTTCGAAAAAAAATTTTTCAAAATAGACAAAAAAAATCAAAAAAAAATATCAACAATAGAAAATTTAAAAAGAAAATAAAAAAAAAATTTCAAAAAAAAATTTTAAAACATTTCAAAAAAAAAATTCAGGAAAAAATTTTAAAAACTTCAAAGAAAATTTCCAAAAAAAAAATTTCAAAAATAGTTTCAAAATAAAAATTTCAAAAAGAAATTTTAAAACATTTCAAAAAAAAAATTCAGGAAAATTTTTTTATAACTTTCAAAGAAAATTTCCAAAAAAAAAATTTCAAACAAGTTTCAAAAAAAAATTTCAAAAAGAAATTTAAAAAAAATTTCAAAATAAAAATTTTTCAAAAAAAAATTTCAAAAAAAAAATTCAAATGGAATTTTCAAAAAAAAAATTTCTAAAAAAAAAATTCAAAAAAAATTCTAAAAAATAATTTAAAAAAAAAATTTTCAAAAAAAAATTGAAAAAAAAATTCCAATAAAAAATTTCAAAAACTTTCAAAAAAAAAATTTAAAAAAATTTCAAAAATGAAATTTTCAAAAAAAATTTCAAAAAAAATTCCAAAAAAAAATTTCAATTAAAAAAATTTCAAAATAATTTCAAAAAAAATTTCGAAATAAAATTCAAAAAAACTCAACAAAAAAAATAATACAAAAATTTCAAAAAAGTTTTCAAAACAAAAAAATGTCAAAATTTCAAAAAAAAATTTCAAAAAAAATAAAAAAAAATTTCAGAAACGGAAAAAAAAATTCGAAAAAAAAATTTTCGAAAAAAAAATTTTTCAAAAAAAAATATTTAAAAATGAAAATTTTCAAAAAAAAATTTTAAAAACTTTCAAAAAAAAATTTCAAAAAAAATTTTCAAAAATAAAAAATTTTCAGAAAAAATTTCAAAAAAAAATTTCATAAAAAGCTTTCAAAAAGAAATTTCCAAAAAAAAATTTTCGAAAAAAAATTATCAACAATAGAAAATTTAAAAAAAAATTTAAAAAAAATTTCAAAAAAATTTTTAAAACATTTCAAAAAAAAATCAGGAAAAAATTTTAAAAACTTTCAAAGAAAATTTCCAAAAAAAAATTTCAAAAAAAGTAAAAAAAAAAAAATTTCAAAAAGAAATTTTAAAAAATTTCAAAATAAAAATTTTTCAAAAAAAAAAAAAAATTCAAATGGAATTTTCAAAAAATAAAAATAATAAATAAAAAAAATTCAAAAAAAAATTCTAAAAAATAATTTCAAAAAAAAAATTAAAAAAAAAATTGAAAAAAAATTTTCAATAAAAAATTTCAAAAACTTTCAAAAAAAAATTTTAAAAAAAATTTCAAAAATGAAATTTTCAAAAAAAATTTCAAAAAAAATTTCGAAAAAACTCAAAAAAAAATAAAACAAAGATTTCAAAAAAATATAAGAAAAATAAAAAAAAAATTCAAAAAAATGTTTTAAAAAAAATTTCAAAAACGATGAAAAAAATTCGAAAAAAAAATTTCCAAAAAAAAAAATTTTCAAAAAAAGTTTTTAAAAAAATTTTCAAAAAGAAATTTAAAAAAAATTTCAATAAAAAATTTTCAAAAATTTAAAAAAAATCAAAATAAAAATTCAAAAAAAAGTTTGAAAAAAAATTTAAAAATGGAGAAAAAAAATTCGAAAAAAAAATTTTCAAAAAAAAATTACAAAAAAAAATATTGGAAAATGGAAATTTTCAAAAAAAAAATTCAAAAACTTTCAAAAAAAATTTCAAAAACTTTCAAAAAAAATTTCAAAAAAAAATTTTCAAAGAAAAAATTTTCAGAAAAAATTTCAAAGAAAAATTTCAAAAAAAAGTAAAAAAATGAAAAAAAAATTCAAAAACTTTCAAAAAAAACTATAAAAAAAAAATTTTCGAAAGAAAAAATTGTCAAAATTTCAAAAAAAAATTTCAAAAAAAATTTAAAAATTTTTCAGAAACGGAAAAAAAAATTTCGAAAAAAAAATTTTCGAAAAAAATATTTTTCAAAAAAAAATATTTAAAAATAAAAATTTTCAAAAAAAAATTTCAAAAACTTTCAAAAAAAAATTTCAAAAAAAATTTTCAAAAATAAAAAATTTTCAGAAAAAATTTCAAAAAAAAAATTCATAAAAATCTTTCAAAAAGAAATTTCCAAAAAAAAATTTTCGAAAAAAAATTATCAACAATAGAAAATATAAAAAAAAAATTTAAAAAAAATTTCAAAAAAAATTTTAAAACATTTCAAAAAAAATTCAGGAAAAATTTTTTAAAACTTTCAAAGAAAATTTCCAAAAAAAAATTTCAAAAAAAGTTTTAAAAAAAAAATTTCAAAAAGAAATTTTAAAAAATTTCAAAAAAAAAATTTTTCAAAAAAAATTAAAAAAAAAAATTCAAATGGAATTTTCAAAAAAAAAATAAATAAAAAAAATTCAAAAAAAAATTCTAAAAAATAATTTCAAAAAAAAAAATTTTAAAAAAAAATTGAAAAAAAATTTTCAATAAAAAATTTCAAAAACTTTCAAATAAAAATTTTAAAAAAAATTTCAAGAATGAAATTTTCAAAAAAAATTTCAAAAAAAATTTCGAAAAAACTCAAAAAAAATAAAACAAAGATTTCAAAAAAATATAAGAAAAATAAAAAAAAAATTCAAAAAAAAGTTTTAAAAAAAATTTCAAAAACGATGAGAAAAATTCGAAAAAAAATTTCCAAAAAAAAAATTTTCAAAAAAAGTTTTTAAAAAAATTTTCAAAAAGAAATTTAAAAAAAATTTCAATAAAAAATTTTCAAAGAAAAAATTTTCAGAAAAAATTTCAAAGAAAAATTAAAAAAAAAAAGTAAAAAAATGAAAAAAAAATTCAAAAACTTTCAAAAAAAACTATAAAAAAAAATTTTCGAAAGAAAAAATTGTCAAAATTTCAAAAAAAAATTTCAAAAATAATTTAAAAATTTTTCAGAAACGGAAAAAAAAATTTCGAAAAAAAAATTTTCGAAAAAAATATTTTTCAAAAAAAAATATTTAAAAATAAAAAATTTCAAAAAAAAATTTCAAAAACTTTCAAAAAAAAATTTCAAAAAAAATTTTCAAAAATAAAAAATTTTCAGAAAAAATTTCAAAAAAAAATTCATAAAAAGCTTTCAAAAAGAAATTTCCAAAAAAAAATTTTCGAAAAAAAATGATCAACAATAGAAAATTTAAAAAAAAAAATTAAAAAAAATTTCAAAAAAAATTTTAAAAAATTTCAAAAAAAAAATTTTTCAAAAAAAATTTAAAAAAAAAATTCAAATGGAATTTTCAAAAAAAAAAATAAATAAAAAAAATTCAAAAAAAAATTCTAAAAAATAATTTCAAAAAAAAAAATTAAAAAAAAAAATTGAAAAAAAATTTTCAATAAAAAATTTCAAAAACTTTCAAAAAATTTTAAAAAAAATTTCAAAAATGAAATTTTCAAAAAAAATTTCAAAAAAAATTTCGAAAAAACTCAAAAAAAAATAAAACAAAGATTTCAAAAAAATATAAGAAAAATAAAAAAAAAATTCAAAAAAAAGTTTTGAAAAAAATTTCAAAAACGATGAAAAAAATTCGAAAAAAAAATTTCCAAAAAAAAAATTTTCAAAAAAAGTTTTTAAAAAAATTTTCAAAAAGAAATTTTAAAAAAATTTCAATAAAAAATTTTCAAAAATTTAAAAAAAATCAAAATAAAAATTCAAAAAAAAGTTTGAAAAAAAATTAAAAAATGGAGAAAAAAAATTCGAAAAAAAAATTTTCAAAAAAAAAAATACATAAAAAAATATTGGAAAATGGAAATTTTCAAAAAAAAAATTTCAAAAACTTTCAAAAAAAATTTCAAAAACTTTCAAAAAAAATTTCAAAAAAAAATTTTCAAAGAAAAAATTTTCAGAAAAAATTTCAAAGAAAAATTTCAAAAAAAAAGTAAAAAAATGAAAAAAAAATTCAAAAACTTTCAAAAAAAAACTATAAAAAAAAAATTTTCGAAAGAAAAAATTGTCAAAATTTCAAAAAAAAATTTCAAAAAAAATTTAAAAATTTTTCAGAAACGGAAAAAAAAATTTCGAAAAAAAAATTTTCGAAAAAAATATTTTTCAAAAAAAAATATTTAAAAATAAAAATTTTCAAAAAAAAATTTCAAAAACTTTGAAAAAAAAATTTCAAAAAAAATTTTCAAAAATAAAAAATTTTCAGAAAAAATTTAAAAAAAAATTTCATAAAAAGCTTTCAAAAAGAAATTTCCAAAAAAAAATTTTCGAAAAAAAATTTTTCAAAACACAAAAAAAATCAAAAAAAAATATCAACAATAGAAAATTAAAAAAAAAATTTCAAAAAAAAATTTTTAAAACATTTAAAAAAAAAAATTCAGGAAAAAATTTTAAAAACTTTCAAAGAAAATTTCAAAAAAAAATTTCAAAAAAAGTTTCAAAAAAAAAATTTTTCAAAAAAAAATTTCAAAAAAAAAATTCAAATGGAATTTTCAAAAAAAAAATTTCTAAAAAAAAATTTCAAAAAGAAATTTTAAAACATTTCAAAAAAAAATTCAGTAAAAATTTTTAAAAACTTTCAAAGAAAATTTCCAAAATAAAAATTTCAAAAAAAGTTTCAAAAAAAAATTTCAAAAAGAAATTTAAAAAAAATTTCAAAATAAAAATTTTTCAAAAAAAAATTTCAAAAAAAAAAAATTCAAATAGAATTTTCAAAAAAAAAATTTCTAAAAAAAAATTTCTAAAAAAAAAATTCAAAAAAAATTCTAAAAAATAATTTAAAAAAAAAATTTTCAAAAAAAAATTGAAAAAAAATTTTCAATAAAAAATTTCAAAAACTTTCAAAAAAAAAATTTTAAAAAAATTTCAAAAATGAAATTTTCAAAAAAAATTTCAAAAAAAATTCCAAAAAAAAATTTCAATTGAAAAAATTTCAAAATAATTTCAAAAAAAATTTCGAAATAAAATTCAAAAAAACTCAACAAAAAAAATAATACAAAAATTTCAAAAAAGTTTTCAAAACAAAAAATGTCAAAATTTCAAAAAAAAAATTTCAAAAAAAATAAAAAAAATTTTCAGAAACGGAAAAAAAAATTCGAAAAAAAAATTTTCGAAAAAAAAATTTTTCAAAAAAAAATATTTAAATATGAAAATTTTCAAAAAAAAATTTTAAAAACTTTCAAAAAAAAATTTCAAAAAAAATTTTCAAAAATAAAAAATTTTCAGAAAAAATTTCAAAAAAAAATTTCATAAAAAGCTTTCAAAAAGAAATTTCCAAAAAAAAATTTTCGAAAAAAAATTATCAACAATAGAAAATTTAAAAAAAAAATTAAAAAAAATTTCAAAAAAATTTTTAAAACATTTCAAAAAAAAATCAGGAAAAAATTTTAAAAACTTTCAAAGAAAATTTCCAAAAAAAAATTTCAAAAAAAGTTTAAAAAAAAAAATTTCAAAAAGAAATTTTAAAAAATTTCAAAATAAAAATTTTTCAAAAAAAAAAAAAAAATTCAAATGGAATTTTCAAAAAATAAAAATAATAAATAAAAAAAATTCAAAAAAAAATTCTAAAAAATAATTTCAAAAAAAAAATTAAAAAAAAAAATTGAAAAAAAATTTTCAATAAAAAATTTCAAAAACTTTCAAAAAAAAATTTTAAAAAAATTTCAAAAATGAAATTTTCAAAAAAAATTTCAAAAAAAATTTCGAAAAAACTCAAAAAAAAATAAAACAAAGATTTCAAAAAAATATAAGAAAAATAAAAAAAAAAATTCAAAAAAATGTTTTAAAAAAAATTTCAAAAACGATGAAAAAAATTCGAAAAAAAAATTTCCAAAAAAAAAATTTTCAAAAAAAGTTTTTAAAAAAATTTTCAAAAAGAAATTTAAAAAAATTTCAATAAAAAATTTTCAAAAATTTAAAAAAAATCAAAATAAAAATTCAAAAAAAAGTTTGAAAAAAAATTTAAAAATGGAGAAAAAAAATTCGAAAAAAAAATTTTCAAAAAAAAATTACAAAAAAAAATATTGGAAAATGGAAATTTTCAAAAAAAAAATTCAAAAACTTTCAAAAAAAATTTCAAAAACTTTCAAAAAAAAATTTTCAAAGAAAAAATTTTCAGAAAAAATTTCAAAGAAAAATTTCAAAAAAAAGTAAAAAAATGAAAAAAAAATTCAAAAACTTTCAAAAAAAACTATAAAAAAAAAATTTTCGAAAGAAAAAATTGTCAAAATTTCAAAAAAAAATTTCAAAAAAAATTTAAAAATTTTTCAGAAACACAAAAAAAATTTCGAAAAAAAAATTTTCGAAAAAAATATTTTTCAAAAAAAAATATTTAAAAATAAAAATTTTCAAAAAAAAATTTCAAAAACTTTCAAAAAAAAATTTCAAAAAAAATTTTCAAAAATAAAAAATTTTCAGAAAAAATTTCAAAAAAAAAATTCATAAAAAGCTTTCAAAAAGAAATTTCCAAAAAAAAATTTTCGAAAAAAAATTATCAACAATAGAAAATATAAAAAAAAAATTTAAAAAAAATTTCAAAAAAAATTTTAAAACATTTCAAAAAAAATTCAGGAAAAAATTTTTAAAACTTTCAAAGAAAATTTCCAAAAAAAAATTTCAAAAAAAGTTTTAAAAAAAAAATTTCAAAAAGAAATTTTAAAAAATTTCAAAAAAAAAATTTTTCAAAAAAAAATTTAAAAAAAAAAAAATTCAAATGGAATTTTCAAAAAAAAAATTTCTAAAAAAAAATTTCTAAAAAAAAAATTCAAAAAAAATTCTAAAAAATGATTTTAAAAAAAAATTTTCAAAAAAAAATTGAAAAAAAATTTTCAATAAAAAATTTCAAAAACTTTCAAAAAAAAAATTTTAAAAAAATTTCAAAAATGAAATTTTCAAAAAAAATTTCAAAAAAAATTCCAAAAAAAAATTTCAATTGAAAAAATTTCAAAATAATTTCAAAAAAAATTTCGAAATAAAATTCAAAAAAACTCAACAAAAAAAATAATACAAAAATTTCAAAAAAGTTTTCAAAACAAAAAATGTCAAAATTTCAAAAAAAAAATTTCAAAAAAAATAAAAAAAATTTTCAGAAACGGAAAAAAAAATTGGAAAAAAAAATTTTCGAAATAAAAATTTTTCAAAAAAAAATATTTAAATATGAAAATTTTCAAAAAAAAATTTTAAAAACTTTCAAAAAAAAATTTCAAAAAAAATTTTCAAAAATAAAAAATTTTCAGAAAAAATTTCAAAAAAAAATTTCATTAAAAGCTTTCAAAAAGAAATTTCCAAAAAAAAATTTTCGAAAAAAAATTATCAACAATAGAAAATTTAAAAAAAAATTTAAAAAAAATTTCAAAAAAATTTTTAAAACATTTCAAAAAAAATTCAGGAAAAAATTTTAAAAACTTTCAAAGAAAATTTCCAAAAAAAAATTTCAAAAAAAGTTTAAAAAAAAAAATTTCAAAAAGAAATTTTAAAAAATTTCAAAATAAAAATTTTTCAAAAAAAATAAAAAAAAAAATTCAAAAAAAATTTTTAAAAACTTTCAAAAAAAAATTTCAAAAATTTTTTTCAAAAATAAAAAATTTTCAGAAAAAATTTCAAAAAAAAAATTTCATAAAAAGCTTTCAAAAAGAAATTTCCAAAAAAAAATTTTCGAAAAAAATTTTTTCAAAATAGACAAAAAAATCAAAAAAAAATATCAACAATAGAAAATTTAAAAAGAAAATAAAAAAAAAAATTTAAGAAAAAATTTTCAAAAAAAAATTGAAAAAAAATTTTCAATAAAAAATTTCAAAAACTTTCAAAAAATAAATTTTAAAAAAATTTCAAAAATGAAATTTTCAATAAAAATTTCAAAAAAAATTCCAAAAAAAAATTTCAATTAAAAAAATTTCAAAATAATTTCAAAAAAAATTTCGAAATAAAATTCAAAAAAACTCAACAAAAAAAATAATACAAAAATTTCAAAAAAGTTTTCAAAACAAAAAAATGTCAAAATTACAAAAAAAAATTTCAAAAAAAATAAAAAAAAATTTCAGAAACGGAAAAAAAAATTCGAAAAAAAAATTTTCGAAAAAAAAATTTTTCAAAAAAAAATATTTAAAAATGAAAATTTTCAAAAAAAAATTTTAAAAACTTTCAAAAAAAAATTTCAAAAAAAATTTTCAAAAATAAAAAATTTTCGGAAAAAATTTCAAAAAAAAATTTCATAAAAAGCTTTCAAAAAGAAATTTCCAAAAAAAAATTTTCGAAAAAAAATTATCAACAATAGAAAATTTAAAAAAAAATTTTAAAAAAATTTCAAAAAAATTTTTAAAACATTTCAAAAAAAATTCAGGAAAAAATTTTAAAAACTTTCAAAGAAAATTTCCAAAAAAAAATTTCAAAAAAAGTTTTTTAAAAAAAATTTCAAAAAGAAATTTTAAAAAATTTCAAAAAAAATATTTTTCAAAAAAAATTTTAAAAAAAAATTCAAATGGAATTTTCAAAAAAAAAATAAATAAAAAAAATTCAAAAAAAAATTCTAAAAAATAATTTCAAAAAAAAAATTAAAAAAAAAAATTGAAAAAAAATTTTCAATAAAAAATTTCAAAAACTTTCAAAAAAAAATTTTAAAAAAAATTTCAAAAATGAAATTTTCAAAAAAAATTTCAAAAAAAATTTCGAAAAAACTCAAAAAAAAATAAAACAAAGATTTCAAAAAAATATAAGAAAAATAAAAAAAAATTCAAAAAAAAGTTTTAAAAAAAATTTCAAAAACGATGAAAAAAATTCGAAAAAAAAATTTCCAAAAAAAAAATTTTCAAAAAAAGTTTTTAAAAAAATTTTCAAAAAGAAATTTAAAAAAAATTTCAATAAAAATTTTTCAAAAATTAAAAAAAAATCAAAATAAAAATTCAAAAAAAAGTTTGAAAAAAAATTTAAAAATGGAGAAAAAAAATTCGAAAAAAAAATTTTCAAAAAAAAAATTACAAAAAAAAAATTGGAAAATGGAAATTTTCAAAAAAAAAATTTCAAAAACTTTCAAAAAAAATTTCAAAAACTTTCAAAAAAAAGTTCAAAAAAAAATTTTCAAAGAAAAAATTTTCAGAAAAAATTTCAAAGAAAAATTTCAAAAAAAAAGTAAAAAAATGAAAAAAAAATTCAAAAACTTTAAAAAAAAACTATAAAAAAAAATTTTCGAAAGAAAAAATTGTCAAAATTTCAAAAAAAAATTTCAAAAAAAATTTAAAAATTTTTCAGAAACGGAAAAAAAAATTTCGAAAAAAAAATTTTCGAAAAAAATATTTTTCAAAAAAAAATATTTAAAAATAAAAATTTTCAAAAAAAAATTTCAAAAACTTTCAAAAAAAAATTTCAAAAACTTTCAAAAAAAAATTTCAAAAAAAATTTTCAAAAATAAAAAATTTTCAGAAAAAATTTCAAAAAAAAATTTCATAAAAAGCTTTCAAAAAGAAATTTCCAAAAAAAAATTTTCGAAAAAAAAATTTTCAAAACAAACAAAAAAAATCAAAAAAAATATCAACAATAGAAAATTTAAAAAAAAATTTCAAAAAAAAAATTTTAAAACATTTCAAAAAAAAAATTCAGGAAAAAATTTTAAAAACTTTCAAAGAAAATTTCAAAAAAAAAATTTCAAAAAAAGTTTAAAAAAAAATTCAAAAAGAAATTTATAAAAAATTTCAAAATAAAAATTTTTCAAAAAAAAATTTCAAAAAAAAAATTCAAATGGAATTTTCGAAAAAAAAATTTCAAAAAGAAATTTTAAAACATTTCAAAAAAAAATTCAGGAAAAAATTTTAAAAACTTTCAAAGAAAATTTCAAAAAAAAAAATTCAAAAAAAGTTTCAAAAAAAAATTCAAAAAGAAATTTATAAAAAATTTCAAAATAAAAATTTTTCAAAAAAAAATTTCAAAAAAAAATTGAAAAAAAATTTTCAATAAAAAATTTCAAAAACTTTCAAAAAAAAAATTTTAAAAAAATTTCAAAAATGAAATTTTCAAAAAAAATTTCAAAAAAAATTCCAAAAAAAAATTTCAATTGAAAAAATTTCAAAAAAGATTTCAAAAAAAAAATTTCAAAAAAAATTTCGAAATAAAATTCAAAAAAACTCAACAAAAAAAATAAAACAAAAATTTCAAAAAAGTTTTAAAAGAAAAAAATGTCAAAATTTCAAAAAAAAATTTCAAAAAAAATAAAAAAAAATTTCAGAAACGGAAAAAAAATTCGAAAAAAAAATTTTCGAAAAAAAAATTTTTCAAAAAAAAATATTTAAAAATGAAAATTTTCAAAAAAAAATTTTAAAAACTTTCAAAAAAAAATTTCAAAAAAAATTTTCAAAAATAAAAAATTTTCAGAAAAAATTTCAAAAGAAAATTTCATAAAAAGCTTTCTAAAAGAAATTTCCAAAAAAAAAATTTCGAAAAAAAATTATCAACAATAGAATCTTTAAAAAAAATTAAAAAAAAATTTCAAAAATTTTTTTAAAACATTTCAAAAAAAATTCAGGAAAAAATTTTAAAAACTTTCAAAGAAAATTTCCAAAAAAAAATTTCAAAAAAAGTTTTTAAAAAAAAATTTCAAAAAGAAATTTTAAAAAATTTCAAAAAAAATATTTTTCAAAAAAAATTTAAAAAAAAAATTCAAATGGAATTTTCAAAAAAAAAATAAATAAAAAAAATTCAAAAAAAAATTCTAAAAAATAATTTCAAAAAAAAAATTTAAAAAAAAAATTGAAAAAAAATTTTCAATAAAAAATTTCAAAAACTTTCAAAAAAAAATTTTAAAAAAAATTTCAAAAATGAAATTTTCAAAAAAAATTTCAAAAAAAATTTCGAAAAAACTCAAAAAAAAATAAAACAAAGATTTCAAAAAAATATAAGAAAAATAAAAAAAAATTCAAAAAAAAGTTTTAAAAAAAATTTCAAAAACGATGAAAAAAATTAGAAAAAAAAATTTCCAAAAAAAAAATTTTCAAAAAAAGTTTTTAAAAAAATTTTCAAAAAGAAATTTAAAAAAAATTTCAATAAAAAATTTTCAAAAATTAAAAAAAAATCAAAATAAAAATTCAAAAAAAAGTTTGAAAAAAAATTTAAAAATGGAGAAAAAAAATTCGAAAAAAAAATTTTCAAAAAAAAAATTACAAAAAAAAAATTGGAAAATGGAAATTTTCAAAAAAAAAAATTCAAAAACTTTCAAAAAAAATTTCAAAAACTTTCAAAAAAAATTTCAAAAAAAAATTTTCAAAGAAAAAATTTTCAGAAAAAATTTCAAAGAAAAATTTCAAAAAAAAAGTAAAAAAATGAAAAAAAAATTCAAAAACTTAAAAAAAAAACTATAAAAAAAAATTTTCGAAAGAAAAAATTGTCAAAATTTCAAAAAAAAATTTCAAAAAAAATTTAAAAATTTTTCAGAAACGGAAAAAAAAATTTCAAAAAAAAAATTTTCGAAAAAAATATTTTTCAAAAAAAAATATTTAAAAATAAAAATTTTCAAAAAAAAATTTCAAAAACTTTCAAAAAAAAATTTCAAAAACTTTCAAAAAAAAATTTCAAAAAAAATTTTCAAAAATAAAAAATTTTCAGAAAAAATTTCAAAAAAAAATTTCATAAAAAGCTTTCAAAAAGAAATTTCCAAAAAAAAATTTTCGAAAAAAAAATTTTCAAAACAAACAAAAAAAATCAAAAAAAATATCAACAATAGAAAATTTAAAAAAAAATTTCAAAAAAAAAATTTTAAAACATTTCAAAAAAAAAATTCAGGAAAAAATTTTAAAAACTTTCAAAGAAAATTTCAAAAAAAAAATTTCAAAAAAAGTTTTAAAAAAAATTCAAAAAGAAATTTATAAAAAATTTCAAAATAAAAATTTTTCAAAAAAAAATTTCAAAAAAAAAATTCAAATGGAATTTTCGAAAAAAAAATTTCAAAAAGAAATTTTAAAACATTTCAAAAAAAAATTCAGGAAAAAATTTTAAAAACTTTCAAAGAAAATTTCAAAAAAAAAAATTCAAAAAAAGTTTCAAAAAAAAATTCAAAAAGAAATTTATAAAAAATTTCAAAATAAAAATTTTTCAAAAAAAAATTTCAAAAAAAAATTGAAAAAAAATTTTCAATAAAAAATTTCAAAAACTTTCAAAAAAAAAATTTTAAAAAAATTTCAAAAATGAAATTTTCAAAAAAAATTTCAAAAAAAATTCCAAAAAAAAATTTTAATTAAAAAAATTTCAAAAAAGATTTCAAAAAAAAAATTTCAAAAAAAATTTCGAAATAAAATTCAAAAAAACTCAACAAAAAAAATAAAACAAAAATTTCAAAAAAGTTTTAAAAGAAAAAAATGTCAAAATTTCAAAAAAAAATTTCAAAAAAAATAAAAAAAAATTTCAGAAACGGAAAAAAAATTCGAAAAAAAAATTTTCGAAAAAAAAATTTTTCAAAAAAAAATATTTAAAAATGAAAATTTTCAAAAAAAAATTTTAAAAACTTTCAAAAAAAAATTTCAAAAAAAATTTTCAAAAATAAAAAATTTTCAGAAAAAATTTCAAAAGAAAATTTCATAAAAAGCTTTCTAAAAGAAATTTCCAAAAAAAAAATTTCAAAAAAAAATTATCAACAATAGAATCTTAAAAAAAAATTAAAAAAAAATTTCAAAAAATTTTTTAAAACATTTCAAAAAAAATTCAGGAAAAAATTTTAAAAACTTTCAAAGAAAATTTCCAAAAAAAAATTTCAAAAAAAGTTTTTAAAAAAAAATTTCAAAAAGAAATTTTAAAAAATTTCAAAAAAAATATTTTTCAAAAAAAAATTTAAAAAAAAAATTCAAATGGAATTTTCAAAAAAAAAATAAATAAAAAAAATTCAAAAAAAAATTCTAAAAAATAATTTCAAAAAAAAATTAAAAAAAAAATTGAAAAAAAATTTTCAATAAAAAATTTCAAAAACTTTCAAAAAAAAATTTTAAAAAAAATTTCAAAAATGAAATTTTCAAAAAAAATTTCAAAAAAAATTCGAAAAAACTCAAAAAAAAATAAAACAAAGATTTCAAAAAAATATAAGAAAAATAAAAAAAAAATTCAAAAAAAAGTTTTAAAAAAAATTTCAAAAACGATGAAAAAAATTCGAAAAAAAAATTTCCAAAAAAAAAATTTTCAAAAAAAGTTTTTAAAATAATTTTCAAAAAGAAATTTAAAAAAAATTTCAATAAAAAATTTTCAAAAATTTAAAAAAAATCAAAATAAAAATTCAAAAAAAAGTTTGAAAAAAAATTTAAAAATGGAGAAAAAAAATTCGAAAAAAAAATTTTCAAAAAAAAAATTACAAAAAAAAAAATTGGAAAATGGAAATTTTCAAAAAAAAAATTTCAAAAACTTTCAAAAAAAATTTCAAAAACTTTCAAAAAAAATTTCAAAAAAAAATTTTCAAAGAAAAAATTTTCAGAAAAAATTTCAAAGAAAAATTTCAAAAAAAAAGTAAAAAAATTAAAAAAAAATTCAAAAACTTTCAAAAAAAACTTTTAAAAAAAATTTTCGAAAGAAAAAATTGTCAAAATTTCAAAAAAAAATTTCAAAAAAAATTTAAAAATTTTTCAGAAACGGAAAAAAAAATTTCGAAAAAAAAATTTTCGAAAAAAATATTTTTCAAAAAAAATATTTAAAAATAAAAATTTTCAAAAAAAAATTTCAAAAACTTTCAAAAAAAAATTTCAAAAAAAATTTTCAAAAATAAAAAATTTTCAGAAAAAATTTCAAAAAAAAATTTCATAAAAAGCTTTCAAAAAGAAATTTCCAAAAAAAAATTTTCGAAAAAAAAAATTTCAAAACACAAAAAAAATCAAAAAAAATATCAACAATAGAAAATTTTAAAAAAAATTTCAAAAAAAAAATTTTAAAACATTTCAAAAAAAAAATTCAGGAAAAAATTTTAAAAACTTTCAAAGAAAATTTCAAAAAAAGTTTCAAAAAAAAATTCAAAAAGAAATTTATAAAAAATTTCAAAATAAAAATTTTTCAAAAAAAAATTTCAAAAAAAAAATTCAAATGGAATTTTCAAAAAAAAAATTTCTAAAAAAAAATTTCAAAAAGAAATTTTAAAACATTTCAAAAAAAAATTCAGGAAAAAATTTTAAAAACTTTCAAAGAAAATTTCAAAAAAAAAATTTCAAAAAAAGTTTTTAAAAAAAAATTTCAAAAAGAAATTTTAAAAAATTTCAAAAAAAATATTTTTCAAAAAAAATTTAAAAAAAAAAATTCAAATGGAATTTTCAAAAAAAAAATAAATAAAAAAAATTCAAAAAAAAATTCTAAAAAATAATTTCAAAAAAAAATTAAAAAAAAAAATTGAAAAAAAATTTTCAATAAAAAATTTCAAAAACTTTCAAAAAAAAATTTTAAAAAAAATTTCAAAAATGAAATTTTCAAAAAAAATTTCAAAAAAAATTCGAAAAAACTCAAAAAAAAATAAAACAAAGATTTCAAAAAAATATAAGAAAAATAAAAAAAAAATTCAAAAAAAAGTTTTAAAAAAAATTTCAAAAACGATGAAAAAAATTCGAAAAAAAAATTTCCAAAAAAAAAATTTTCAAAAAAAGTTTTTAAAAAAATTTTCAAAAAGAAATTTAAAAAAAATTTCAATAAAAAATTTTCAAAAATTTAAAAAAAATCAAAATAAAAATTCAAAAAAAAGTTTGAAAAAAAATTTAAAAATGGAGAAAAAAAATTCGAAAAAAAAATTTTCAAAAAAAAAATTACAAAAAAAAAAATTGGAAAATGGAAATTTTCAAAAAAAAAATTTCAAAAACTTTCAAAAAAAATTTCAAAAACTTTCAAAAAAAATTTCAAAAAAAAATTTTCAAAGAAAAAATTTTCAGAAAAAATTTCAAAGAAAAATTTCAAAAAAAAAGTAAAAAAATGAAAAAAAAATTCAAAAACTTTCAAAAAAAACTTTTAAAAAAAATTTTCGAAAGAAAAAATTGTCAAAATTTCAAAAAAAAATTTCAAAAAAAATTTAAAAATTTTTCAGAAACGGAAAAAAAAATTTCGAAAAAAAAATTTTCGAAAAAAATATTTTTCAAAAAAAAATATTTAAAAATAAAAATTTTCAAAAAAAAATTTCAAAAACTTTCAAAAAAAAATTTCAAAAAAAATTTTCAAAAATAAAAAATTTTCAGAAAAAATTTCAAAAAAAAATTTCATAAAAAGCTTTCAAAAAGAAATTTCCAAAAAAAAATTTTCGAAAAAAAAATTTTCAAAACAGACAAAAAAAATCAAAAAAAATATCAACAATAGAAAATTTTAAAAAAAAATTCAAAAAAAAAATTTTAAAACATTTCAAAAAAAAAATTCAGGAAAAAATTTTAAAAACTTTCAAAGAAAATTTCAAAAAAAGTTTCAAAAAAAAATTCAAAAAGAAATTTATAAAAAATTTCAAAATAAAAATTTTTCAAAAAAAAATTTCAAAAAAAAAATTCAAATGGAATTTTCAAAAAAAAAATTTCTAAAAAAAAATTTCAAAAAGAAATTTTAAAACATTTCAAAAAAAAATTCAGGAAAAAATTTTAAAAACTTTCAAAGAAAATTTCAAAAAAAAAATTTCAAAAAAAGTTTTTAAAAAAAAATTTCAAAAAGAAATTTTAAAAAATTTCAAAAAAAATATTTTTCGAAAAAAATTTTAAAAAAAAAATTCAAATGGAATTTTCAAAAAAAAAATAAATAAAAAAAATTCAAAAAAAAATTCTAAAAAATAATTTCAAAAAAAAATTAAAAAAAAAAATTGAAAAAAAATTTTCAATAAAAAATTTCAAAAACTTTCAAAAAAAAATTTTAAAAAAAATTTCAAAAATGAAATTTTCAAAAAAAATTTCAAAAAAAATTCGAAAAAACTCAAAAAAAAATAAAACAAAGATTTCAAAAAAATATAAGAAAAATAAAAAAAAAATTCAAAAAAAATTTTAAAAAAAATTTCAAAAACGATGAAAAAAATTCGAAAAAAAAATTTCCAAAAAAAAAATTTTCAAAAAAAGTTTTTAAAAAAATTTTCAAAAAGAAATTTAAAAAAAATTTCAATAAAAAATTTTCAAAAATTTAAAAAAAATCAAAATAAAAATTCAAAAAAAAGTTTGAAAAAAAATTTAAAAATGGAGAAAAAAAATTCGAAAAAAAAATTTTCAAAAAAAAAATTACAAAAAAAAAAATTGGAAAATGGAAATTTTCAAAAAAAAAATTTCAAAAACTTTCAAAAAAAATTTCAAAAACTTTCAAAAAAAATTTCAAAAAAAAATTTTCAAAGAAAAAATTTTCAGAAAAAATTTCAAAGAAAAATTTCAAAAAAAAAGTAAAAAAATGAAAAAAAAATTCAAAAACTTTCAAAAAAAACTTTTAAAAAAAATTTTCGAAAGAAAAAATTGTCAAAATTTCAAAAAAAAATTTCAAAAAAAATTTAAAAATTTTTCAGAAACGGAAAAAAAAATTTCGAAAAAAAAATTTTCGAAAAAAATATTTTTCAAAAAAAAATATTTAAAAATAAAAATTTTCAAAAAAAAATTTCAAAAACTTTCAAAAAAAAATTTCAAAAAAAATTTTCAAAAATAAAAAATTTTCAGAAAAAATTTCAAAAAAAAATTTCATAAAAAGCTTTCAAAAAGAAATTTCCAAAAAAAAATTTTCGAAAAAAAAATTTTCAAAACAGACAAAAAAAATCAAAAAAAATATCAACAATAGAAAATTTTAAAAAAAATTTCAAAAAAAAAATTTTAAAACATTTCAAAAAAAAAATTCAGGAAAAAATTTTAAAAACTTTCAAAGAAAATTTCAAAAAAAGTTTCAAAAAAAAATTCAAAAAGAAATTTATAAAAAATTTCAAAATAAAAATTTTTCAAAAAAAAATTTCAAAAAAAAAATTCAAATGGAATTTTCAAAAAAAAAATTTCTAAAAAAAAATTTCAAAAAGAAATTTTAAAACATTTCAAAAAAAAATTCAGGAAAAAATTTTAAAAACTTTCAAAGAAAATTTCAAAAAAAAAAATTCAAAAAAAGTTTCAAAAAAAAATTCAAAAAGAAATTTATAAAAAATTTCAAAATAAAAATTTTTCAAAAAAAAATTTCAAAAAAAAAATTCAAATGGAATTTTCAAAAAAAAAATTTCTAAAAAAAAAAATTCAAAAAAAAATTCTAAAAAATAATTTCAAAAAAAAATTGAAAAAAAATTTTCAATAAAAAATTTCAAAAACTTTCAAAAAAAAAATTTTAAAAAAATTTCAAAAATGAAATTTTCAAAAAAAATTTCAAAAAAAATTACAAAAAAAAATTTCAATTAAAAAAATTTCAAAAAAGATTTCAAAAAAAAAATTTCAAAAAAAATTTCGAAATAAAATTCAAAAAAACTCAACAAAAAAAATAAAACAAAAATTTCAAAAAAGTTTTCAAAAGAAAAAAATGTCAAAATTTCAAAAAAAAATTTCAAAAAAAATAAAAAAATTTTCAGAAACGGAAAAAAAAAATTCGAAAAAAAAATTTTCGAAAAAAATATTTTTCAAAAAAAAATATTTAAAAATGAAAATTTTCAAAAAAAAATTTTAAAATTTTTCAAAAAAAATTTTTAAAAACTTTCAAAAAAAAATTTCAAAAATAAAAAATTTTCAGAAAAAATTTCAAAAAAAAATTTCAAAAAAAAATTTCATAAAAAGCTTTCAAAAAGAAATTTCCAAAAAAAAAAATTTTCGAAAAAAAAATTTTCAAAATAGACAAAAAAAATCAAAAAAAAATATCAACAATAGAAAATTTAAAAAGAAAATAAAAAAAAAATTTCAAAAAAAATTTTTAAAACATTTCAAAAAAAAAATTCAAAAAAAAATTTTAAAAACTTCAAAGAAAATTTCCAAAAAAAAAATAAATTAAAAAAAATCAAAAAAAAATTCAAAAAAGATTTCAAAAAAAAATATCAAAAAAAAATTCAAAAAAATATTTCAAAAAAAAAATTCAAAAAAAAATAAAACAAAAATTTCAAAAAAGCTTTCAAAAAAAATTCCGAAAAAAATTACGAAAAAAATTTTCAAAAAAAAATCATAAAAAAATTTTCAAAAAAAAGTCAAAAAAAATTTCAAAAAATAATATCAAAAAAAGAAAATTTTCGAAAAAACAAATAAAAAATTTTCAAAAAAATAAATTAAAAAAAAATTCAAAAAAATAAATTGAAAAAAAAATTCAAAAAAGATAAAAAAAAAATATCAAAAAAATTTCAAAAAAGAAATTAAAAAAAAATAAAACAAAAATTTCAAAAAAAAATTTCAAGAAAAAATTTTTAAAAATTTTTTAAAAAATTCAAAAGAAAAATTCAAAAAGAAGTTTGAAAAAAAATTTAAAAATGGAGAAAAAAAATTCGAAAAAAAAATTTTCAAAAAAAAAAATTTCAAAAAAAAATATTGGAAAATGGAAATTTTCAAAAAAAAATTTCAATAACTTTCAAAAAAAAATTCAAAAAAAATTTTTCAAAGAAAAAATTTTCAGAAAAAATTTCAAAAAAAAATTTCAAAAAAAACTTTAAAAAATGAAAAAAAAAATTCAAAAACTTTCAAAAAAAAATATCAAAAAAAAAATTTCAAAAAAAAATTTCAAAAAAAAGTTTCAAAAAAAAATTCATAAAAAAAATTTTTTTAAAAAGTTTCAAAAAAATAATTTAAAAAAAAAATTTTTTCAAAAAAAAAATTTGAAAAAAAAAATCCAAAAAAAAATTTCAAATAAAAAAATTTCAAAAAGGATTTCAAAAAAAAAATTTCAAAAAAAATTTCGAAATAAAATTCAAAAAAACTCAACAAAAAAAATAAAACAAAAATTTCAAAAAAGTTTTCAAAAGAAAAAAATGTCAAAATTTCAAAAAAAAATTTCAAAAAAAATAAAAAATTTTTTCAGAAACGAAAAAAAAAAATTCGAAAAAAAAATTTTCGAAAAAAATATTTTTCAAAAAAAATATTTAAAAATGAAAATTTTCAAAAAAAAATTTTAAAAACTTTCAAAAAAAAAATTTCAAAAAAAAATTTCAAAAATAAAAAATTTTCAGAAAAAATTTCAAAAAAAAATTTTCAAAACACAAAAAAAATCAAAAAAAAATATCAACAATAGAAAATTTTAAAAAAAATTTAAAAAAATTTTTAAAATATTTCAAAAAAAAAATTCAGGAAAAAATTATAAAAACTTTCAAAGAAAATTTCCAAAAAAAAAATTTCAAAAAAAAAAAATTCAAATGGAATTTTCAAAAAAAAAATTCTAAAAAAAAATTTCAAGAAAAAATTTTAAAATTTTTTTTTTTTTAAATCAAAAGAAAAATTCAAAAAGAAGTTTGAAAAAAAAATTCAAAAAGGGAGAAAAAAAATTCGAAAAAAAAATTTTCAAAAAAAAAATTTCAAAAAAAAAATATTGGAAAATGGAAATTTTCAAAAAAAATTTCAAAAACTTTCAAAAAAAAATTCAAAAAAAATTTTTCAAAGAAAAAATTTTCAGAAAAAATTTCAAAAAAAAATTTCAAAAAAAACTTTAAAAAAATGAAAGAAAAAATTTCAAAAAAAACTTTAAAAAAATGAAAAAAAAAATTCAAAAACTTTCAAAAAAAAATATCAAAAAAAAATATTTCAAAAATAAGTTTCAAATAAAAATTCATAAAAATTTTTTTTTAAAAAAGTTTCAAAAAAATAATTTAAAAAAAAATTTTTTTCAAAAAAAAAAGTTTGAAAAAAAAATTCCAAAAAAAAATTTCAAATGAAAAAATTTCAAAAAAGATTTCAAAAAAAAAATTTCAAAAAAAATTTCGAAATAAAATTCAAAAAAACTCAACAAAAAAAATAAAACAAACATTTCAAAAAAGTTTTCAAAAGAAAAAAATGTCAAAATTTCAAAAAAAAAATTCAAAAAAATTAAAAAAATTTTTCAGAAACGGAAAAAAAAAAAATTCGAAAAAAAAATTTTCGAAAAAAATATTTTTCAAAAAAAATATTTAAAAATGAAAATTTTCAAAAAAAAATTTTAAAACCTTTCAAAAAAAAAATTTCAAAAAAAAATTTCAAAAATAAAAAATTTTCAGAAAAAATTTCAAAAAAAAATTTTCAAAACACAAAAAAAATCAAAAAAAAATATCAACAATAGAAAATTAAAAAAAAAATTTAAAAAATTTTTTAAAATATTTCAAAAAAAAAATTCAGGAAAAAATTATAAAAACTTTCAAAGAAAATTTCCAAAAAAAAAATTTCAAAAAAAGTTTCAAAAAAAAAATTTCAAAAAGAAATTTTAAAAAAATTTCAAAATAAAAATTTTTCAAAAAAAAATTAAAAAAAAAAAATTTCAAAAAAAAAATTCAAATGGAATTTTCAAAAAAAAAATTCTAAAAAAAAATTTCAAGAAAAAATTTTAAAATTTTTTTTTAAAAAATCAAAAGAAAAATTCAAAAAGAAGTTTGAAAAAAAATTCAAAAGGGAGAAAAAAAATTCGAAAAAAAAATTTTCAAAATAAAAATTTCAAAAAAAAAATATTGGAAAATGGAAATTTTCAAAAAAAATTTCAAAAACTTTCAAAAAAAAATTCAAAAAAAATTTTTCAAAGAAAAAATTTTCAGAAAAAATTTCAAAAAAAAATTTCAAAAAAAAACTTTAAAAAAATGAAAGAAAAAATTTCAAAAAAAACTTCAAAAAAATGAAAAAAAAAATCAAAAACTTTCAAAAAAAAATATCAAAATAAAATATTTCAAAAATAAGTTTCAAATAAAAATTCATAAAAAAATTTTTTTAAAAAAGTTTCAAAAAAATAATTTAAAAAAAAATTTTTTTCAAAAAAAAAAGTTTGAAAAAAATATTCCAAAAAAAAATTTCAAATGAAAAAATTTCAAAAAAGATTTCAAAAAAAAAATTTCAAAAAAAATTTCGAAATAAAATTCAAAAAAACTCAACAAAAAAAATAAAACAAAAATTTCAAAAAAGTTTTCAAAAGAAAAAAATGTCAAAATTTCAAAAAAAAATTTCAAAAAAAATAAAAAAAATTTCAGAAACGGAAAAAAAAAATTCGAAAAAAAATTTTTCGAAATAATTATTTTTCAAAAAAAAATATTTAAAAATGAAAATTTTAAAAAAAAATTTAAGAACTTTCAAAAAAAAATTTCAAAAAAAATTTTCAAAAATAAAAAATTTCATAAAAAGCTTTCAAAAAGAAATTTCCAAAAAAAAATTTTCGAAAAAAAAATTTTCAAAACACAAAAAAAATCAAAAAAAAATATCAACAATAGAAAATTTTAAAAAAAATTTCAAAAACAAATTTTTAAAACATTTCAAAAAAAAATTCAGGAAAAAATTTTAAAAACTTTCAAAGAAAATTTCCAAAAAAAAAATTTCAAAAAAAGTTTCAAAAAAAAAATTTCAAAAAGAAATTTTAAAACATTTCAAAAAAAAATTCAGGAAAAAATTTTAAAAACTTTCAAAGAAAATTTCAAAAAAAAAAATTCAAAAAAAGTTTCAAAAAAAAAATTCAAAAAGAAATTTGAAAAAAATTTCAAAATAAAAATTAAAAAAAAAAAAATTTCAAAAAAAAAATTCAAATGGAATTTTCAAAAAAAAAAATTCTAAAAAAAAATTTCTAAAAAAAAAGTTCAAAAAAAATTCTAAAAAATAATTTCAAAAAAAAATTGAAAAGAAAGTTTCAATAAAAAATTTCAAAAACTTTCAAAAAAAAAATTTTAAAAAATTTTCAAAAATGAAATTTTCAAAACAAATTTAAAAAAAAATTGCAAAAAAAAATTTCATTAAAAAAATTTCAAAAAAGATTTCAAAAAAAAATTTCGAAAAAAATTTCGAAATAAAATTCAAAAAAACTCAACAAAAAAAATAAAACAAAAATTTCAAAAAAGTTTTCAAAAGAAAAAAATTTCAAAAAAAATTAAAAAAAAAATAAAAAAAATTTTCAGAAACAGAAAAAAAATTCGAAAAAAAAATTTTCGAAAAAAATATTTAAAAATGAAAATTTTCAAAAAAAAATTTTTAAAATTTTCAAAAAAAATTTTTAAAAATTTTCAAAGAAAAATTTTAAAAACTTTCAAAAAAAAATTTCAAATTTTTTTTTCAAAAATAAAAAATTTTCAGAAAAAATTTCAAAAAAAAATTTCAAAAAAAAATTTCACAAAAAGCTTTCAAAAAAAATTCCGAAAAAAATTACGAAAAAAATTTTCAAAAAAAAAATCATAAAAAAATTTTCAAAAAAAAGTCAAAAAAAATTTCAAAAAATAATATCAAGAAAAGAAAATTTTCGAAAAAACAAATAAAAAATTTTCAAAAAAAATAAATTAAAAAAAAAATCAAAAAAAATAAATTGAAAAAAAAATTCAAAAAAGATTTCAAAAAAAATATCAAAAAAATTTCAAAAAAGAAATTCAAAAAAAATAAAACAAAAATTTCAAAAAAAAATTTCAAGAAAAAATTTTTAAAAAAATTTTAAAAAATTCAAAAGAAAAATTCAAAAAGAAGTTTGAAAAAAAAATTTAAAAAGGAAGAAAAAAAATTCGAAAAAAAAATTTCCAAAAAAAAAATTTTTAAAAAAAGTTTTTAAAAAAATTTTCAAAAAGAAATTTAAAAAAAATTTCAATAAAAAATTTTCAAAAATTTTAAAAAAATCAAAATAAAAATTCAAAAAAAAGTTTGAAAAAAAATTTAAAAATGGAGAAAAAAAATTCGAAAAAAAAATTTTCAAAAAAAAAATTACAAAAAAAAATATTGGAAAATGGAAATTTTCAAAAAAAAAATTTCAAAAACTTTCAAAAAAAATTTCAAAAACTTTCAAAAAAAATTTCAAAAAAAAATTTTCAAAGAAAAAATTTTCAGAAAAAATTTCAAAGAAAAATTTCAAAAAAAAAGTAAAAAAACGAAAAAAAAATTCAAAAACTTTCAAAAAAATCTATAAAAAAAAAATTTTCGAAAGAAAAAATTGTCAAAATTTCAAAAAAAAATTTCAAAAAAAATTTAAAAATTTTTCAGAAACGGAAAAAAAAATTTCGAAAAAAAATTTTCGAAAAATATATTTTTCAAAAAAAAATATTTAAAAATAAAAATTTTCAAAAAAAAATTTCAAAAACTTTCGAAAAAAAATTTCAAAAAAAATTTTCAAAAATAAAAAATTTTCAGAAAAAATTTCAAAAAAAAATTTCATAAAAAGCTTTCAAAAAGAAATTTCCAAAAAAAAAATTTCGAAAAAAAATTTTTCAAAACAGACAAAAAAAATCAAAAAAAAATATCAACAATAGAAAATTTAAAAAAAAAATTTCAAAAAAAAATTTTTAAAACATTTCAAAAAAAAATTCAGGAAAAAATTTTAAAAACTTTCAAAGAAAATTTCAAAAAAAAAATTTCAAAAAAAGTTTCAAAAAAAAATTCAAAAAGAAATTTATAAAAAATTTCAAAATAAAAATTTTTCAAAAAAAAATTTCAAAAAAAAAATTCAAATGGAATTTTCAAAAAAAAAATTTCTAAAAAAAAAATTCAAAAAGAAATTTTAAAACATTTCAAAAAAAAATTCAGGAAAAAATTTTAAAAACTTTCAAAGAAAATTTCAAAAAAAAAAATTCAAAGAAAGTTTCAAAAAAAAATTCAAAAAGAAATTTATAAAAAATTTCAAAATAAAAATTTTTCAAAAAAAAATTTCAAAAAAAAAATTCAAATGGAATTTTCAAAAAAAAAATTTCTAAAAAAAAAAATTCAAAAAAAAATTCTAAAAAATAATTTCAAAAAAAAATTTAAAAAAAAATTTCAATAAAAAATTTCAAAAACTTTCAAAAAAAAAATTTTAAAAAAATTTCAAAAATGAAATTTTCAAAAAAAATTTCAAAAAAAATTCCAAAAAAAAATTTCAATTAAAAAAATTTCAAAAAAGATTTCAAAAAAAAAATTTCAAAAAAAATTTCGAAATAAAATTCAAAAAAACTCAACAAAAAAAATAAAACAAAAATTTCAAAAAAGTTTTCAAAAGAAAAAAATGTCAAAATTTCAAAAAAAAAATTCAAAAAAAATTAAAAAATTTTCAGAAATGGAAAAAAAAATTCGAAAAAAAAATTTTCGAAAAAAATATTTTTCAAAAAAAAAATTTTAAAAATTTTCAAAAAAATTTTTTAAAAACTTTCAAAAAAAAATTTCAAAAATTTTTTTCAAAAATAAAAAATTTTCAGAAAAAATTTCAAAAAAAAATTTCAAAAAAAAATTTCATAAAAAGCTTTCAAAAAGAAATTTCCAAAAAAAAAAATTTTCGAAAAAAAAATTTTCAAAATAGACAAAAAAAATCAAAAAAAAATATCAACAATAGAAAATTTAAAAAGAAAATAAAAAAAAATTTCAAAAAAAAATTTTAAAACATTTCAAAAAAAAAATTCAGGAAAAAATTTTAAAAACTTCAAAGAAAATTTCCAAAAAAAAATAAATTAAAAAAAATCAAAAAAAAATTCAAAAAAGATTTCAAAAAAAAATATCAAAAAAAATTCAAAAAAATATTTCAAAAAAAAATAAAACAAAAATTTCAAAAAAGCTTTCAAAAAAATTCCGAAAAAAATTACGAAAAAAATTTTCAAAAAAAAATCATAAAAAAATTTTCAAAAAAAAGTCAAAAAAAATTTCAAAAAATAATATCTAAAAAAGAAAATTTTCGATAAAACAAATAAAAAATTTTCAAAAAAAAGAAATTAAAAAAAAATAAATTGAAAAAAAAATTCAAAAAAGATAAAAAAAAAATATCAAAAAAATTTCAAAAAAGAAAAAAAAAAAAATAAAACAAAAATTTCAAAAAAAAATTTCAAGAAAAAATTTTTAAAAATTTTTTAAAAAATTCAAAAGAAAAATTCAAAAAGAAGTTTGAAAAAAAAATTTAAAAAGGGAGAAAAAAAATTCGAAAAAAAAATTTTCAAAAAAAAAAATTTCAAAAAAAAATATTGGAAAATGGAAATTTTCAAAAAAAAATTTCAATAACTTTCAAAAAAAAATTCAAAAAAAATTTTTCAAAGAAAAAATTTTCAGAAAAAATTTCAAAAAAAAATTTCAAAAAAAACTTTAAAAAATGAAAAAAAAAATTCAAAAACTTTCAAAAAAAATATCAAAAAAAAAATTTCAAAAAAAAATTTCAAAAAAAAGTTTCAAAAAAAAATTCATAAAAAAAATTTTTTTAAAAAGTTTCAAAAAAATAATTTAAAAAAAAAATTTTTTCAAAAAAAAAATTTGAAAAAAAAATTCCAAAAAAAAATTTCAAATAAAAAAATTTCAAAAAGGATTTCAAAAAAAATTTCAAAAAAAATTTCAAAAAAAACTTAAAAAAAATGAAAGAAAAAATTTCAAAAAAAACTTTAAAAAAATGAAAAAAAAAATCAAAAACTTTCAAAAAAAAATATCAAAAAAAAATAATTCAAAAATAAGTTTCAAATAAAAATTCATAAAAAATTTTTTTTAAAAAAGTTTCAAAAAAATAATTTAAAAAAAAATTTTTTTCAAAAAAAAAAGTTTGAAAAAAAAATTTCAAAAAAAATTTCGAAATAAAATTCAAAAAAACTCATCAAAAAAAATAAAACAAAAATTTCGAAAAAGTTTTCAAAAGAAAAAAATGTCAAAATTTCAAAAAAAAATTTCAAAAAAAAAATTCAAATGGAATTTTCAAAAAAAAAATTTCTAAAAAAAAATTTCAAAAAGAAATTTTAAAACATTTCAAAAAAAAATTCAGGAAAAAATTTTAAAAACTTTCAAAGAAAATTTCAAAAAAAAAAATTCAAAAAAAGTTTCAAAAAAAAATTCAAAAAGAAATTTATAAAAAATTTCAAAATAAAAATTTTTCAAAAAAAATTTCAAAAAAAAATTCAAATGGAATTTTCAAAAAAAAAATTTCTAAAAAAAAATTTCTAAAAAAAAAAATTCAAAAAAAAATTCTAAAAAATAATTTCAAAAAAAAATTGAAAAAAAATTTTCAATAAAAAATTTCAAAAACTTTCAAAAAAAAATTTTAAAAAAATTTCAAAAATGAAATTTTCAAAAAAAATTTCAAAAAAAATTCCAAAAAAAATTTCAAAAAAGATTTCAAAAAAAAAATTTCAAAAAAAATTTCGAAATAAAATTCAAAAAAACTCAACAAAAAAAATAAAACAAAAATTTCAAAAAAGTTTTCAAAAGAAAAAAATGTCAAAATTTCAAAAAAAAATTTCAAAAAAAATAAAAAAAATTTCAGAAACGGAAAAAAAAAATTCGAAAAAAAAATTTTCGAAAAAAATATTTTTCAAAAAAAAATATTTAAAAATGAAAATTTTCAAAAAAAAAAAATCAAAAAAAAATTCAAAAAAGATTTCAAAAAAAAATATCAAAAAAAAATTCAAAATAATATTTCAAAAAAAAAATTCAAAAAAAAATAAAACAAAAATTTCAAAAAAGCTTTCAAAAAAAATTCCGAAAAAAATTACGAAAAAAATTTTCAAAAAAAAAATCATAAAAAAATTTTCAAAAAAAAGTCAAAAAAAATTTCAAAAAATAATATCAAAAAAAGAAAATTTTCGAAAAAACAAATAAAAAATTTTCAAAAAAAATAAATTAAAAAAAAATTCAAAAAAAAATAAATTGAAAAAAAATTCAAAAAAGATAAAAAAAAAATATCAAAAAAATTTCAAAAAAGAAATTTAAAAAAAATAAAACAAAAATTTCAAAAAAAAATTTCAAGAAAAAATTTTTAAAAAATTTTTAAAAAATTCAAAAGAAAAATTCAAAAAGAAGTTTGAAAAAAAAATTTTAAAAGAGAGAAAAAAAATTCGAAAAAAAAATTTTCAAAAAAAAAAATTTCAAAAAAAAATATTGGAAAATGGAAATTTTCAAAAAAAATTTCAATAACTTTCAAAAAAAAATTCAAAAAAAATTTTTCAAAGAAAAAATTTTCAGAAAAAATTTCAAAAAAAAATTTCAAAAAAAACTTTAAAAAATGAAAAAAAAAAAATTCAAAAACTTTCAAAAAAAAATATCAAAAAAAAAAATTTCAAAAAAAAATTTCAAAAAAAAGTTTCAAAAAAAAATTCATAAAAAAATTTTTTTTAAAAAGTTTCAAAAAAATAATTTTAAAAAAATTTTTTTTCAAAAAAAAAATTTGAAAAAAAAATTCCAAAAAAAAATTTCAAATAAAAAAATTTCAAAAAGGATTTCAAAAAAAAATTTCAAAAAAAATTTCGAAATAAAATTCAAAAAAACTCAACAAAAAAAATAAAACAAAAATTTCAAAAAAGTTTTCAAAAGAAAAAAATGTCAAAATTTCAAAAAAAAATTTCAAAAAAAATAAAAAAATTTTTCAGAAACGGAAAAAAAAAATTCGAAAAAAAAATTTTCGAAAAAAATATTTTTCAAAAAAAATATTTAAAAATGAAAATTTTCAAAAAAAAATTTTAAAAACTTTCAAAAAAAAAATTTCAAAAAAAAATTTCAAAAATAAAAAATTTTCAGAAAAAAATTTCAAAAAAAAATTTTCAAAACACAAAAAAAATCAAAAAAAAAATATCAACAATAGAAAATTTTAAAAAAAATAAAAAAAAATTTTTAAAATATTTCAAAAAAAAAATTCAGGAAAAAATTATAAAAACTTTCAAAGAAAATTTCCAAAAAAAAAATTTCAAAAATAGTTTCAAAAAAAAAATTTCAAAACGAAATTTTAAAAAAATTTCAAAATAAAAATTTTTCAAAAAAAAATTCAAAAAAAAAAATTTCAAAAAAAAAAAATCAAATGGAATTTTCAAAAAAAAAAATTCTAAAAAAAAATTTCAAGAAAAAATTTTAAAAAATTTTTTAAAAAAATCAAAAGAAAAATTCAAAAAGAAGTTTGAAAAAAAAATTCAAAAAGGGAGAAAAAAATTCGAAAAAAAAATTTTCAAAAAAAAAAATTTCAAAAAAAAAATATTGGAAAATGGAAATTTAAAAAAAAAAATTTCAAAAACTTTCAAAAAAAAATTCAAAAAAATTTTCCAAAGAAAAGATTTTCAGAAAAAATTTCAAAAAAAAATTTCAAAAAAAACTTTAAAAAAATGAAAGAAAAAATTTCAAAAAAAACTTTAAAAAAATGAAAAAAAAAATTCAAAAACTTTCAAAAAAAAATATCAAAAAAAAATATTTCAAAAATAAGTTTCAAATAAAAATTCATAAAAATTTTTTTTTAAAAAAGTTTCAAAAAAATAATTTAAAAAAATTTTTTCAAAAAAAAAAGTTTGAAAAAAAAATTCCAAAAAAAAATTTCAAATGAAAAAATTTCAAAAAAGATTTCAAAAAAAAAAATGTCAAAATTTCAAAAAAAAATTTCAAAAAAAATAAAAAAAATTTCAGAAACGGAAAAAAAAAATTCGAAAAAAAAATTTTCGAAATAATTATTTTTTAAAAAAAATATTTAAAAATGAAAATTTTAAAAAAAAATTTAAGAACTTTCAAAAAAAAATTTCAAAAAAAATTTTCAAAAATAAAAAATTTCATAAAAAGCTTTCAAAAAGAAATTTCCAAAAAAAAATTTTCGAAAAAAAAATTTTCAAAACACAAAAAAAATCAAAAAAAAATATCAACAATAGAAAATTTTGAAAAAAATTCCAAAAACAAATTTTTAAAACATTTCAAAAAAAAATTCAGGAAAAATTTTTAAAAACTTTCAAAGAAAATTTCCAAAAAAAAAATTTCAAAAAAAGTTTCAAAAAAAAAATTTCAAAAAGAAATTTTAAAACATTTCAAAAAAAATTCAGGAAAAAATTTTAAAAACTTACAAAGAAAATTTCAAAAAAAAAAAATTCAAAAAAAGTTTCAAAAAAAAAATTCAAAAAGAAATTTGAAAAAAATTTCAAAATAAAAATTTTAAAAAAAAAATTTCAAAAAAAAAATTCAAATGGAATTTTCAAAAAAAAAAATTCTAAAAAAAAATTTCTAAAAAAAAAATTCAAAAAAAAATTCTAAAAAATAATTTCAAAAAAAAATTGAAAAAAAAGTTTCAATAAAAAATTTCAAAAACTTTCAAAAAAAAAATTTTAAAAAATTTTCAAAAATGAAATTTTCAAAACAAATTTAAAAAAAAATTCCAAAAAAAAATTTCATTAAAAAAATTTCAAAAAAGATTTCAAAAAAAAAATTTCGAAAAAAATTTCGAAATAAAATTCAAAAAAACTCAACAAAAAAAATAAAACAAAAATTTCAAAAAAGTTTTCAAAAGAAAAAAATGTCAAAATTTCAAAAAAAAATTTTCAGAAACAGAAAAAAAATTCGAAAAAAAAATTTTCGAAAAAAATATTTAAAAATGAAAATTTTCAAAAAAAAATTTTAAAAATTTTCAAAAAAAATTTTGAAAATTTTCAAAAAAAAATTTTAAAAACTTTCAAAAAAAAATTTCAAATTTTTTTTTCAAAAATAAAAAATTTTCAGAAAAAATTTCAAAAAAAAAATTCAAAAAAAAATTTCACAAAAAGCTTTCAAAAAAAATTCCGAAAAAAATTACGAAAAAAATTTTCAAAAAAAAAAATCATAAAAAAATTTTCAAAAAAAAGTCAAAAAAAATTTCAAAAAATAATATCAAGAAAAGAAAATTTTCGAAAAAACAAATAAAAAATTTTCAAATAAAATAAATTCAAAAAAAATTCAAAAAAAATAAATTGAAAAAAATTTCAAAAAAGAAATTCAAAAAAATAAAACAAAAATTTCAAAAAAAAATTTCAAGAAAAAATTTTTAAAAAAATTTAAAAAAATTCAAAAGAAAAATTCAAAAAGAAGTTTGAAAAAAAAATTTAAAAAGGGAGAAAAAAAATTCGAAAAAAAAATTTTCAAAAAAAAAATTTCAAAAAAAAATATTGGAAAATGGAAATTTTCAAAAAAAAATTTCAAAAACTTTCAAAAAAAAATTCAAAAAAAATTTTTCAAAGAAAAAATTTTCAGAAAAAATTTCAAAAAAAAATTTCAAAAAAAACTTTAAAAAAAATTCATAAAAATTTTTTTTTTAAAAAGTTTCAAAAAAATAATTTAAAAAAAAAATTTTTTCAAAAAAAAAAAGTTGAAAAAAAAATTTCAAAAAAAAATTTCAAATAAAAAAATTTCAAAAATGATTTCAAAAAAAAAATTTCAAAAAAAAATTCGAAATAAAATTCAAAAAAACTCAACAAAAAAAATAAAACAAAAATTTCAAAAAAGTTTTCAAAAGAAAAAAATGTCAAAATTTCAAAAAAAAATTCCAAAAAAAATAAAAAAAAATTTCAGAAACGGAAAAAATTATTCGAAAAAAAAAATTTCGAAAAAAATATTTTTCAAAAAAAATATTTAAAAATGAAAATTTTCAAAAAAAAAATTTAAAAACTTTCAAAAAAAAATTTCAAAAATAAAAAATTTTCAGAGAAAAATTCAAAAAAAAATTTCATAAAAAGCTTTCAAAAAGAAATTTCCAAAAAAAAAATTTCGAAAAAAAAATTTTCAAAACAAAAAAAATCAAAAAAAAATATCAACAATAGAAAATTAAAAAAAAAATTTCAAAAAAAAAATTCAGGAAAAAATTTTAAAAACTTTCAAAGAAAATTTCCAAAAAAAAAATTTCAAAAAAAGTTTCAAAAAAAAAATTTCAAAAAGAAATTTTAAAACATTTCAAAAAAAAATTCAGGAAAAAATTTTAAAAACTTTCAAAGAAAATTTCAAAAAAAAAATTTCAAAAAAAGTTTCAAAAAAAAAATTCAAAAAGAAATTTAAAAAAAATTTCAAAATAAAAATTTTTCAAAAAAAAATTTCAAAAAAAAAATTCAAATGGAATTTTCAAAAAAAAAATTTCTAAAAAAAATTTCTAAAAAAATAAATACAAAAAAAAATTCTAAAAAATAATTAAAAAAAAAATTGAAACAAAAGTTTCAATAAAAAATTTCGAAATAAAATTCAAAAAAACTCAACAAAAAAAATAAAACAAAAATTTCAAAAAAGTTTTCAAAAGAAAAAAATGTCAAAATTTCAAAAAAAATAAAAAATATTTTCAGAAACGGAAAAAAAATTCGAAAAAAAAATTTTCGAAAAAAATATTTTTCAAAAAAAAATATTTAAAAATGAAAATTTTCAAAAAAAAATTTTAAAATAGACAAAAAAAATCAAAAAAAAATATCAACAATAGAAAATTTAAAAAGAAAATAAAAAAAAAAATTCAAAAAAAATTTTTAAAACATTTCAAAAAAAAATTCAGGAAAAAATTTTAAAAACTTCAAAGAAAATTTCCAAAAAAAAAATTTCAAAAAAAGTTTCAAAAAAAAATTTCAAAAAGAAATTTTAAAACATTTCAAAAAAAAATTCAGGAAAAAATTTTAAAAACTTTCAGAGAAAATTTCCAAAAAAAAAATTTCAAAAAAAGTTTCAAAAAAAAATTTCAAAAAGAAATTAAAAAAAATTTCAAAATAAAAATTTTTCAAAAAAAAATTTCAAAAAAAAAATTCAAATGGAATTTTCAAAAAAAAAAATTCTAAAAAAAAATTTCTAAAAAAAAAATTCAAAAAAAATTCTAAAAAATAATTTAAAAAAAAAAATTTCAAAAAAAAATTGAAAAAAAATTTTCAATAAAAAATTTCAAAAACTTTCAAAAAAAAAATTTTAAAAAAATTTCAAAAATGAAATTTTAAAAAAAAATTTCAAAAAAAATTCCAAAAAAAAATTTCAAAATAATTTCAAAAAAAATTTCGAAATAAAATTCAAAAAAACTCAACAAAAAAAATAATAAAAATATTTCAAAAAAGTTTTCAAAACAAAAAAATGTCAAAATTTCAAAAAAAAAATTCAAAAAAAATTTCAGAAACGGAAAAAAAAATTCGAAAAAAAAATTTTCGAAAAAAAAATTTTTCAAAAAAAAATATTTAAAAATGAAAATTTTCAAAAAAAAATTTTAAAAACTTTCAAAAAAAAATTTCAAAAAAAATTTTCAAAAATAAAAAATTTTCAGAAAAAATTTCAAAAAAAATTTCATAAAAAGCTTTCAAAAAGAAATTTCCAAAAAAAAATTTTCGAAAAAAAAATTTTCAAAACAGACAAAAAAATCAAAAAAAATTATCAACAATAGAAAATTTCAAAAAAATTTAAAAAAAATTTCAAAAAAAATTTTAAAACATTTCAAAAAAAAATTCAGGAAAAAATTTTAAAAACTTTCAAAGAAAATTTCCAAAAGAAAATTTCAAAAAAAGTTTAAAAAAAAAATTTCAAAAAGAAATTTAAAAAAATTTCAAAATAAAAATTTTTCAGAAAAAATTTCAAAAAAAAAATTCAAATGGAATTTTCAAAAAAAAAAAATAATAAATAAAAAAAATTCAAAAAAAAATTCTAAAAAATAATTTCAAAAAAAAAATTAAAAAAAAAATTGAAAAAAAATTTTCAATAAAAAATTTCAAAAACTTTCAAAAAAAAATTTTAAAAAAAATTTCAAAAATGAAATTTTCAAAAAAAAATTTCAAAAAAAAATTCGAAAAAACTCAAAAAAAATAAAACAAAGATTTCAAAAAAATATAAGAAAAATAAAAAAAAAATTCAAAAAAAAGTTTTAAAAAAAGTTTCAAAAACGATGAAAAAAATTCGAAAAAAAAAATTCCAAAAAAAAAATTTTCAAAAAAAGTTTTTAAAAAAATTTTCATAAAGAAATTTAAAAAAAATTTCAATAAAAAATTTTCAAAAATTTAAAAAAAATCAAAATAAAAATTCAAAAAAAAAAATTTGAAAAAAAATTTAAAAATGGAGAAAAAAAATTCGAAAAAGAAATTTTCAAAAAAAAAATTACAAAAAAAAATATTGGAAAATGGAAATTTTCAAAAAAAAAATTTCAAAAACTTTCAAAAAAAATTTCAAAAAAAAATTTTCAAAGAAAAAATTTTCAGAAAAAATTTCAAAGAAAAATTTCAAAAAAAAAGTAAAAAAATGAAAAAAAAATTAAAAAACTTTCAAAAAAAACTATAAAAAAAAAATTTTCGAAAGAAAAAATTGTCAAAATTTCAAAAAAAAATTTCAAAAAAAATTTAAAAATTTTTCAGAAACGGAAAAAAAAAATTCGAAAAAAAAATTTTCGAAAAAAATATTATTCAAAAAAAAATATTTAAAAATAAAAATTTTCAAAAAAAAATTTCAAAAACTTTCAAAAAAAAATTTCAAAAAAAATTTTCAAAAATAAAAAATTTTCAGAAAAAATTTCAAAAAAAAATTTCATAAAAAGCTTTCAAAAAGAAATTTCCAAAAAAAAATTTTCGAAAAAAAAATTTTCAAAACAGACAAAAAAAATCAAAAAAAAATATCAACAATAGAAAATTTAAAAAAAAAAATTTCAAAAAAAAAATTTTAAAACATTTCAAAAAAAAAATTCAGGAAAAAATTTTAAAAACTTTCAAAGAAAATTTCCAAAAAAAAAATTTCAAAAAAAGTTTCAAAAAAAAAATTTCAAAAAGAAATTTTAAAACATTTCAAAAAAAAATTCAGGAAAAAATTTTAATAACTTTCAAAGAAAATTTCAAAAAAAAAATTTCAAAAAAAGTTTCAAAAAAAAAATTCAAAAAGAAATTTATAAAAAATTTCAAAATAAAAATTTTTCAAAAAAAAATTTCAAAAAAAAAATTCAAATGGAATTTAAAAAAAAAAATCTTCTAAAAAAAAATTTCTAAAAAAAAAATTCAAAAAAAAATTCTAAAAAATAATTTCAAAAAAAAATTGAAAAAAAATTTTCAATAAAAAATTTCAAAAACTTTCAAAAAAAAAATTTTAAAAAAATTTCAAAAATGAAATTTTCAAAAAAAATTTCAAAAAAAATTCCAAAAAAAATTTCAAAAAAAATTCCAAAAAAAATTTCAAAATAATTTCAAAAAAAATTTCGAAATAAAATTCAAAAAAACTCAACAAAAAAAATAATACAAAAATTTCAAAAAAGTTTTCAAAACAAAAAAATGTCAAAATTTCAAAAAAAAATTTCAAAAAAAAATAAAAAAAAATTTCAGAAACGGAAAAAAAAATTCGAAAAAAAAATTTCAAAAAAAAATTGAAAAAAAATTTTCAATAAAAAATTTCAAAAACTTTCAAAAAAAAATTTTAAAAAAATTTCAAAAATGAAATTTTCAAAAAAAATTTCAAAAAAAATTCCAAAAAAAATTTCAAAAAAGATTTCAAAAAAAAAATTTCAAAAAAAATTTCGAAATAAAATTCAAAAAAACTCAACAAAAAAAATAAAACAAAAATTTCAAAAAAGTTTTCAAAAGAAAAAAATGTCAAAATTTCAAAAAAAAATTTCAAAAAAAATAAAAAAATTTCAGAAACGGAAAAAAAAAATTCGAAAAAAAAATTTTCGAAAAAAATATTTTTCAAAAAAAAATATTTAAAAATGAAAATTTTCAAAAAAAAATTTTAAAAATTTTCAAAAAAAAATTTTAAAAAAAAATTTCATAAAAAGCTTTCAAAAAGAAATTTCCAAAAAAAAAAATTTTCGAAAAAAAAAATTTCAAAATAGACAAAAAAAATCAAAAAAAAATATCAACAATAGAAAATTTAAAAAGAAAATAAAAAAAAAATTTCAAAAAAAAATTTTAAAACATTTCAAAAAAAAAATTCAGGAAAAATTTTTAAAAACTTCAAAGAAAATTTCCAAAAAAAAATAAATTAAAAAAAATCAAAAAAAAATTCAAAAAAGATTTCAAAAAAAAATATCAAAAAAAAATTCAAAATAATATTTCAAAAAAAAAATTCAAAAAAAAATAAAACAAAAATTTCAAAAAAGCTTTCAAAAAAAATTCCGAAAAAAATTACGAAAAAAATTTTCAAAAAAAAAATCATAAAAAAATTTTCAAAAAAAAGTCAAAAAAAATTTCAAAAAATAATATCAAAAAAAGAAAATTTTCGAAAAAACAAATGAAAAATTTTCAAAAAAAATAAATTAAAAAAAAATTCAAAAAAAAATAAATTGAAAAAAAATTCAAAAAAGATAAAAAAAAAATATCAAAAAAATTTCAAAAAAGAAATTTAAAAAAAATAAAACAAAAATTTCAAAAAAAAATTTCAAGAAAAAATTTTTAAAAAATTTTTAAAAAATTCAAAAGAAAAATTCAAAAAGAAGTTTGAAAAAAAAATTTTAAAAGAGAGAAAAAAAATTCGAAAAAAAAATTTTCAAAAAAAAAAATTTCAAAAAAAAATATTGGAAAATGGAAATTTTCAAAAAAAATTTCAATAACTTTCAAAAAAAAATTCAAAAAAAATTTTTCAAAGAAAAAATTTTCAGAAAAAATTTCAAAAAAAAATTTCAAAAAAAACTTTAAAAAATGAAAAAAAAAAATTCAAAAACTTTCAAAAAAAAATATCAAAAAAAAAATTTCAAAAAAAAATTTCAAAAAAAAGTTTCAAAAAAAAATTCATAAAAAAATTTTTTTTAAAAAGTTTCAAAAAAATAATTTTAAAAAAATTTTTTTTCAAAAAAAAAATTTGAAAAAAAAATTCCAAAAAAAAATTTCAAATAAAAAAATTTCAAAAAGGATTTCAAAAAAAAAATTTCAAAAAAAATTTCGAAATAAAATTCAAAAAAACTCAACAAAAAAAATAAAACAAAAATTTCAAAAAAGTTTTCAAAAGAAAAAAATGTCAAAATTTCAAAAAAAAATTTCAAAAAAAATAAAAAAATTTTTCAGAAACGGAAAAAAAAAATTCGAAAAAAAAATTTTCGAAAAAAATATTTTTCAAAAAAAATATTTAAAAATGAAAATTTTCAAAAAAAAATTTTAAAAACTTTCAAAAAAAAAATTTCAAAAAAAAATTTCAAAAATAAAAAATTTTCAGAAAAAAATTTCAAAAAAAAATTTTCAAAACACAAAAAAAATCAAAAAAAAAATATCAACAATAGAAAATTTTAAAAAAAATAAAAAAAAATTTTTAAAATATTTCAAAAAAAAAATTCAGGAAAAAATTATAAAAACTTTCAAAGAAAATTTCCAAAAAAAAAATTTCAAAAATAGTTTCAAAAAAAAAATTTCAAAAAGAAATTTTAAAAAAATTTCAAAATAAAAATTTTTCAAAAAAAAATTCAAAAAAAAAAATTTCAAAAAAAAAAATCAAATGGAATTTTCAAAAAAAAAAATTCTAAAAAAAAATTTCAAGAAAAAATTTTAAAAAATTTTTTAAAAAAATCAAAAGAAAAATTCAAAAAGAAGTTTGAAAAAAAAATTCAAAAAGGGAGAAAAAAATTCGAAAAAAAAATTTTCAAAAAAAAAAATTTCAAAAAAAAAATATTGGAAAATGGAAATTTAAAAAAAAAAATTTCAAAAACTTTCAAAAAAAAATTCAAAAAAATTTTTCAAAGAAAAGATTTTCAGAAAAAATTTCAAAAAAAAATTTCAAAAAAAACTTTAAAAAAATGAAAGAAAAAATTTCAAAAAAAACTTTAAAAAAATGAAAAAAAAAATTCAAAAACTTTCAAAAAAAAATATCAAAAAAAAATATTTCAAAAATAAGTTTCAAATAAAAATTCATAAAAATTTTTTTTTAAAAAAGTTTCAAAAAAATAATTTAAAAAAATTTTTTCAAAAAAAAAAGTTTGAAAAAAAAATTCCAAAAAAAAATTTCAAATGAAAAAATTTCAAAAAAGATTTCAAAAAAAAAAATGTCAAAATTTCAAAAAAAAATTTCAAAAAAAATAAAAAAAATTTCAGAAACGGAAAAAAAAATTCGAAAAAAAATTTTTCGAAATAATTATTTTTCAAAAAAAAATATTTAAAAATGAAAATTTTAAAAAAAAATTTAAAAACTTTCAAAAAAAAATTTCAAAAAAAATTTTCAAAAATAAAAAATTTCATAAAAAGCTTTCAAAAAGAAATTTCCAAAAAAAAATTTTCGAAAAAAAAATTTTCAAAACACAAAAAAAATCAAAAAAAAATATCAACAATAGAAAATTTTAAAAAAAATTTCAAAAAAAAATTTTTAAAATATTTCAAAAAAAAATTCAGGAAAAAATTTTAAAAACTTTCAAAGAAAATTTCCAAAAAAAAATTTCAAAAAAAGTTTCAAAAAAAAAATTTCAAAAAGAAATTTTAAAACATTTCAAAAAAAAATTCAGGAACAAATTTTAAAAACTTTCAAAGAAAATTTCAAAAAAAAAATTTCAAAAAAAGTTTCAAAAAAAAAATTCAAAAAGAAATTTAAAAAAAATTTCAAAATAAAAATTTTTCAAAAAAAAATTTCAAAAAAAAAATTCAAGTGGAATTTTCAAAAAAAAAATTCTAAAAAAAAATTTCTAAAAAAAAAATTCAAAAAAAAATTCTAAAAAATAATTTCAAAAAAAATTGAAAAAAAAGTTTCAATAAAAAATTTCTAAAACTTTCAAAAAAAAAATTTTAAAAAATTTTCAAAAATGAAATTTTCAAAACAAATTTCAAAAAAAATTCCAAAAAAAAATTTCATTAAAAAAATTACAAAAAAGATTTCAAAAAAAAAATTTCGAAAAAAATTTCGAAATAAAATTCAAAAAAACTCAACAAAAAAAATAAAACAAAAATTTCAAAAAAGTTTTCAAAAGAAAAAAATGTCAAAATTTCAAAAAAAAATTTTCAGAAACAGAAAAAAAATTCGAAAAAAAAATTTTCGAAAAAAATATTTAAAAATGAAAATTTTCAAAAAAAAATTTTAAAAATTTTCAAAAAAAATTTTGAAAATTTTCAAAAAAAAATTTTAAAAACTTTCAAAAAAAAATTTCAAATTTTTTTTTCAAAAATAAAAAATTTTCAGAAAAAATTTCAAAAAAAAAATTCAAAAAAAAATTTCACAAAAAGCTTTCAAAAAAAATTCCGAAAAAAATTACGAAAAAAATTTTCAAAAAAAAAAATCATAAAAAAATTTTCAAAAAAAAGTCAAAAAAAATTTCAAAAAATAATATCAAGAAAAGAAAATTTTCGAAAAAACAAATAAAAAATTTTCAAATAAAATAAATTCAAAAAAAATTCAAAAAAAATAAATTGAAAAAAATTTCAAAAAAGAAATTCAAAAAAATAAAACAAAAATTTCAAAAAAAAATTTCAAGAAAAAATTTTTAAAAAAATTTAAAAAAATTCAAAAGAAAAATTCAAAAAGAAGTTTGAAAAAAAAATTTAAAAAGGGAGAAAAAAAATTCGAAAAAAAAATTTTCAAAAAAAAAATTTCAAAAAAAAATATTGGAAAATGGAAATTTTCAAAAAAAAATTTCAAAAACTTTCAAAAAAAAATTCAAAAAAAATTTTTCAAAGAAAAAATTTTCAGAAAAAATTTCAAAAAAAAATTTCAAAAAAAACTTAAAAAAAAATTCATAAAAATTTTTTTTTTAAAAAGTTTCAAAAAAATAATTTAAAAAAAAAATTTTTTCAAAAAAAAAAAGTTGAAAAAAAAATTTCAAAAAAAAATTTCAAATAAAAAAATTTCAAAAATGATTTCAAAAAAAAAATTTCAAAAAAAAATTCGAAATAAAATTCAAAAAAACTCAACAAAAAAAATAAAACAAAAATTTCAAAAAAGTTTTCAAAAGAAAAAAATGTCAAAATTTCAAAAAAAAATTCCAAAAAAAATAAAAAAAAATTTCAGAAACGGAAAAAATTATTCGAAAAAAAAAATTTCGAAAAAAATATTTTTCAAAAAAAATATTTAAAAATGAAAATTTTCAAAAAAAAAATTTAAAAACTTTCAAAAAAAAATTTCAAAAATAAAAAATTTTCAGAGAAAAATTCAAAAAAAAATTTCATAAAAAGCTTTCAAAAAGAAATTTCCAAAAAAAAAATTTCGAAAAAAAAATTTTCAAAACACAAAAAAAATCAAAAAAAAATATCAACAATAGAAAATTAAAAAAAAAATTTCAAAAAAAAAATTCAGGAAAAAATTTTAAAAACTTTCAAAGAAAATTTCCAAAAAAAAAATTTCAAAAAAAGTTTCAAAAAAAAAATTTCAAAAAGAAATTTTAAAACATTTCAAAAAAAAATTCAGGAAAAAATTTTAAAAACTTTCAAAGAAAATTTCAAAAAAAAAATTTCAAAAAAAGTTTCAAAAAAAAAATTCAAAAAGAAATTTAAAAAAAATTTCAAAATAAAAATTTTTCAAAAAAAAATTTCAAAAAAAAAATTCAAATGGAATTTTCAAAAAAAAAATTTCTAAAAAAAATTTCTAAAAAAATAAATACAAAAAAAAATTCTAAAAAATAATTAAAAAAAAAATTGAAACAAAAGTTTCAATAAAAAATTTCGAAATAAAATTCAAAAAAACTCAACAAAAAAAATAAAACAAAAATTTCAAAAAAGTTTTCAAAAGAAAAAAATGTCAAAATTTCAAAAAAAATAAAAAATATTTTCAGAAACGGAAAAAAAATTCGAAAAAAAAATTTTCGAAAAAAATATTTTTCAAAAAAAAATATTTAAAAATGAAAATTTTCAAAAAAAAATTTTAAAATAGACAAAAAAAATCAAAAAAAAATATCAACAATAGAAAATTTAAAAAGAAAATAAAAAAAAAAATTCAAAAAAAATTTTTAAAACATTTCAAAAAAAAATTCAGGAAAAATTTTTAAAAACTTCAAAGAAAATTTCCAAAAAAAAAATTTCAAAAAAAGTTTCAAAAAAAAATTTCAAAAAGAAATTTTAAAACATTTCAAAAAAAAATTCAGGAAAAAATTTTAAAAACTTTCAGAGAAAATTTCCAAAAAAAAAATTTCAAAAAAAGTTTCAAAAAAAAATTTCAAAAAGAAATTAAAAAAAATTTCAAAATAAAAATTTTTCAAAAAAAAATTTCAAAAAAAAAATTCAAATGGAATTTTCAAAAAAAAAAATTCTAAAAAAAAATTTCTAAAAAAAAAATTCAAAAAAAATTCTAAAAAATAATTTTAAAAAAAAAATTTCAAAAAAAAATTGAAAAAAAATTTTCAATAAAAAATTTCAAAAACTTTCAAAAAAAAAATTTTAAAAAAATTTCAAAAATGAAATTTTAAAAAAAAATTTCAAAAAAAATTCCAAAAAAAAATTTCAAAATAATTTCAAAAAAAATTTCGAAATAAAATTCAAAAAAACTCAACAAAAAAAATAATAAAAATATTTCAAAAAAGTTTTCAAAACAAAAAAATGTCAAAATTTCAAAAAAAAAATTCAAAAAAAATTTCAGAAACGGAAAAAAAAATTCGAAAAAAAAATTTTCGAAAAAAAAATTTTTCAAAAAAAAATATTTAAAAATGAAAATTTTCAAAAAAAAATTTTAAAAACTTTCAAAAAAAAATTTCAAAAAAAATTTTCAAAAATAAAAAATTTTCAGAAAAAATTTCAAAAAAAATTTCATAAAAAGCTTTCAAAAAGAAATTTCCAAAAAAAAATTTTCGAAAAAAAAATTTTCAAAACAGACAAAAAAATCAAAAAAAATTATCAACAATAGAAAATTTCAAAAAAATTTAAAAAAAATTTCAAAAAAAATTTTAAAACATTTCAAAAAAAAATTCAGGAAAAAATTTTAAAAACTTTCAAAGAAAATTTCCAAAAGAAAATTTCAAAAAAAGTTTAAAAAAAAAATTTCAAAAAGAAATTTAAAAAAATTTCAAAATAAAAATTTTTCAAAAAAAATTTCAAAAAAAAAATTCAAATGGAATTTTCAAAAAAAAAAATAATAAATAAAAAAAATTCAAAAAAAAATTCTAAAAAATAATTTCAAAAAAAAAATTAAAAAAAAAATTGAAAAAAAATTTTCAATAAAAAATTTCAAAAACTTTCAAAAAAAAATTTTAAAAAAAATTTCAAAAATGAAATTTTCAAAAAAAAATTTCAAAAAAAAATTCGAAAAAACTCAAAAAAAATAAAACAAAGATTTCAAAAAAATATAAGAAAAATAAAAAAAAAATTCAAAAAAAAGTTTTAAAAAAAGTTTCAAAAACGATGAAAAAAATTCGAAAAAAAAAATTCCAAAAAAAAAATTTTCAAAAAAAGTTTTTAAAAAAATTTTCATAAAGAAATTTAAAAAAAATTTCAATAAAAAATTTTCAAAAATTTTAAAAAAATCAAAATAAAAATTCAAAAAAAAAAATTTGAAAAAAAATTTAAAAATGGAGAAAAAAAATTCGAAAAAGAAATTTTCAAAAAAAAAATTACAAAAAAAAATATTGGAAAATGGAAATTTTCAAAAAAAAAATTTCAAAAACTTTCAAAAAAAATTTCAAAAAAAAATTTTCAAAGAAAAAATTTTCAGAAAAAATTTCAAAGAAAAATTTCAAAAAAAAAGTAAAAAAATGAAAAAAAAATTAAAAAACTTTCAAAAAAAACTATAAAAAAAAAATTTTCGAAAGAAAAAATTGTCAAAATTTCAAAAAAAAATTTCAAAAAAAATTTAAAAATTTTTCAGAAACGGAAAAAAAAAATTCGAAAAAAAAATTTTCGAAAAAAATATTATTCAAAAAAAAATATTTAAAAATAAAAATTTTCAAAAAAAAATTTCAAAAACTTTCAAAAAAAAATTTCAAAAAAAATTTTCAAAAATAAAAAATTTTCAGAAAAAATTTCAAAAAAAAATTTCATAAAAAGCTTTCAAAAAGAAATTTCCAAAAAAAAATTTTCGAAAAAAAAATTTTCAAAACAGACAAAAAAAATCAAAAAAAAATATCAACAATAGAAAATTTAAAAAAAAAAATTTCAAAAAAAAAATTTTAAAACATTTCAAAAAAAAAATTCAGGAAAAAATTTTAAAAACTTTCAAAGAAAATTTCCAAAAAAAAAATTTCAAAAAAAGTTTCAAAAAAAAAATTTCAAAAAGAAATTTTAAAACATTTCAAAAAAAAATTCAGGAAAAAATTTTAATAACTTTCAAAGAAAATTTCAAAAAAAAAATTTCAAAAAAAGTTTCAAAAAAAAAATTCAAAAAGAAATTTATAAAAAATTTCAAAATAAAAATTTTTCAAAAAAAAATTTCAAAAAAAAAATTCAAATGGAATTTAAAAAAAAAAATCTTCTAAAAAAAAATTTCTAAAAAAAAAATTCAAAAAAAAATTCTAAAAAATAATTTCAAAAAAAAATTGAAAAAAAATTTTCAATAAAAAATTTCAAAAACTTTCAAAAAAAAAATTTTAAAAAAATTTCAAAAATGAAATTTTCAAAAAAAATTTCAAAAAAAATTCCAAAAAAAATTTCAAAAAAAATTCCAAAAAAAATTTCAAAATAATTTCAAAAAAAATTTCGAAATAAAATTCAAAAAAACTCAACAAAAAAAATAATACAAAAATTTCAAAAAAGTTTTCAAAACAAAAAAATGTCAAAATTTCAAAAAAAAATTTCAAAAAAAAATAAAAAAAAATTTCAGAAACGGAAAAAAAAATTCGAAAAAAAAATTTTCGAAAAAAAAATTTTTCAAAAAAAAATATTTAAAAATGAAAATTTTCAAAAAAAATTTTTAAAAACTTTCAAAAAAAAATTTCAAAAAAAAATTTCAAAAATAAAAAATTTTCAGAAAAAATTTCAAAAAAAAATTTCATAAAAAGCTTTCAAAAAGAAATTTCCAAAAAAAATTTTCGAAAAAAAATTATCAACAATAGAAAATTTTAAAAAAAATTAAAAAAAAATTTCAAAAAAAATTTTAAAACATTTCAAAAAAAATTCAGGAAAAAATTTTAAAAACTTTCAAAGAAAATTTCCAAAAAAAAATTTCAAAAAAAGTTTAAAAAAAAAATTTCAAAAAGAAATTTTAAAAAATTTCAAAATAAAAATTTTTCAAAAAAAATTTAAAAAAAAAAATTCAAATGGAATTTTCAAAAAAAAAATAAAAAATAAATAAAAAAAATTCAAAAAAAAATTCTAAAAAATAATTAAAAAAAAAAAATTTTAAAAAAAATTGAAAAAAAATTTTCAATAAAAAATTTCAAAAACTTTCAAAAAAAAATTTTAAAAAAAATTTCAAAAATGAAATTTTCAAAAAAAATTTCAAAAAAAATTTCGAAAAAACTCAAAAAAAAATAAAACAAAGATTTCAAAAAAATATAAGAAAAATAAAAAAAAAATTCAAAAAAAAGTTTTAAAAAAAATTTCAAAAACGATGAAAAAAATTCGAAAAAAAAATTTCCAAAAAAAAAATTTTCAAAAAAAGTTTTTAAAAAAATTTTCAAAAAGAAATTTAAAAAAAATTTCAATAAAAAATTTTCAAAAATTTAAAAAAAATCAAAATAAAAATTCAAAAAAAAGTTTGAAAAAAAATTTAAAAATGGAGAAAAAAAATTCAAAAAAAAAATTTTCAAAAAATAATTACAAAAAAAAATATTGGAAAATGGAAATTTTCAAAAAAAAATTTCAAAAACTTTCAAAAAAATTTCAAAAACTTTCAAAAAAAATTTCAAAAAAAAATTTTCAAAGAAAAAATTTTCAGAAAAAATTTCAAAGAGAAATTTCAAAAAAAAAGTAAAAAAATGAAAAAAAAATTCAAAAACTTTCAAAAAAAACTATAAAAAAAAAATTTTCGAAAGAAAAAATTGTCAAAATTTCAAAAAAAAATTTCAAAAAAAATTTAAAAATTTTTCAGAAACGGAAAAAAAAATTTCGAAAAAAAAATTTTCGAAAAAAATATTTTTCAAAAAAAAATATTTAAATATAAAAATTTTCAAAAAAAAATTTTCGAAAAAAAAATTTTCAAAACAGACAAAAAAAATCAAAAAAAAATATCAACAATAGAAAATTTAAAAAGAAAATAAAAAAAAAATTCAAAAAAAATTTTTAAAACATTTCAAAAAAAAATTCAGGAAAAAATTTTAAAAACTTCAAAGAAAATTTCCAAAAAAAAAATTTCAAAAAAAGTTTCAAAAAAAAATTTCAAAAAGAAATTTTAAAACATTTCAAAAAAAAATTCAGGAAAAAATTTTAAAAACTTTCAGAGAAAATTTCCAAAAAAAAAATTTCAAAAAAAGTTTCAAAAAAAAATTTCAAAAAGAAATTAAAAAAAATTTCAAAATAAAAATTTTTCAAAAAAAAATTTCAAAAAAAAAATTCAAATGGAATTTTCAAAAAAAAAAATTCTAAAAAAAAATTTCTAAAAAAAAAATTCAAAAAAAATTCTAAAAAATAATTTAAAAAAAAAAATTTCAAAAAAAAATTGAAAAAAAATTTTCAATAAAAAATTTCAAAAACTTTCAAAAAAAAAATTTTAAAAAAATTTCAAAAATGAAATTTTAAAAAAAAATTTCAAAAAAAATTCCAAAAAAAAATTTCAAAATAATTTCAAAAAAAATTTCGAAATAAAATTCAAAAAAACTCAACAAAAAAAATAATAAAAATATTTCAAAAAAGTTTTCAAAACAAAAAAATGTCAAAATTTCAAAAAAAAAATTCAAAAAAAATTTCAGAAACGGAAAAAAAAATTCGAAAAAAAAATTTTCGAAAAAAAAATTTTTCAAAAAAAAATATTTAAAAATGAAAATTTTCAAAAAAAAATTTTAAAAACTTTCAAAAAAAAATTTCAAAAAAAATTTTCAAAAATAAAAAATTTTCAGAAAAAATTTCAAAAAAAATTTCATAAAAAGCTTTCAAAAAGAAATTTCCAAAAAAAAATTTTCGAAAAAAAAATTTTCAAAACAGACAAAAAAATCAAAAAAAATTATCAACAATAGAAAATTTCAAAAAAATTTAAAAAAAATTTCAAAAAAAATTTTAAAACATTTCAAAAAAAAATTCAGGAAAAAATTTTAAAAACTTTCAAAGAAAATTTCCAAAAGAAAATTTCAAAAAAAGTTTAAAAAAAAAATTTCAAAAAGAAATTTAAAAAAATTTCAAAATAAAAATTTTTCAAAAAAAATTTCAAAAAAAAAATTCAAATGGAATTTTCAAAAAAAAAAATAATAAATAAAAAAAATTCAAAAAAAAATTCTAAAAAATAATTTCAAAAAAAAAATTAAAAAAAAAATTGAAAAAAAATTTTCAATAAAAAATTTCAAAAACTTTCAAAAAAAAATTTTAAAAAAAATTTCAAAAATGAAATTTTCAAAAAAAAATTTCAAAAAAAAATTCGAAAAAACTCAAAAAAAATAAAACAAAGATTTCAAAAAAATATAAGAAAAATAAAAAAAAAATTCAAAAAAAAGTTTTAAAAAAAGTTTCAAAAACGATGAAAAAAATTCGAAAAAAAAAATTCCAAAAAAAAAATTTTCAAAAAAAGTTTTTAAAAAAATTTTCATAAAGAAATTTAAAAAAAATTTCAATAAAAAATTTTCAAAAATTTAAAAAAAATCAAAATAAAAATTCAAAAAAAAAAATTTGAAAAAAAATTTAAAAATGGAGAAAAAAAATTCGAAAAAGAAATTTTCAAAAAAAAAATTACAAAAAAAAATATTGGAAAATGGAAATTTTCAAAAAAAAAATTTCAAAAACTTTCAAAAAAAATTTCAAAAAAAAATTTTCAAAGAAAAAATTTTCAGAAAAAATTTCAAAGAAAAATTTCAAAAAAAAAGTAAAAAAATGAAAAAAAAATTAAAAAACTTTCAAAAAAAACTATAAAAAAAAAATTTTCGAAAGAAAAAATTGTCAAAATTTCAAAAAAAAATTTCAAAAAAAATTTAAAAATTTTTCAGAAACGGAAAAAAAAAATTCGAAAAAAAAATTTTCGAAAAAAATATTATTCAAAAAAAAATATTTAAAAATAAAAATTTTCAAAAAAAAATTTCAAAAACTTTCAAAAAAAAATTTCAAAAAAAATTTTCAAAAATAAAAAATTTTCAGAAAAAATTTCAAAAAAAAATTTCATAAAAAGCTTTCAAAAAGAAATTTCCAAAAAAAAATTTTCGAAAAAAAAATTTTCAAAACAGACAAAAAAAATCAAAAAAAAATATCAACAATAGAAAATTTAAAAAAAAAAATTTCAAAAAAAAAATTTTAAAACATTTCAAAAAAAAAATTCAGGAAAAAATTTTAAAAACTTTCAAAGAAAATTTCCAAAAAAAAAATTTCAAAAAAAGTTTCAAAAAAAAAATTTCAAAAAGAAATTTTAAAACATTTCAAAAAAAAATTCAGGAAAAAATTTTAATAACTTTCAAAGAAAATTTCAAAAAAAAAATTTCAAAAAAAGTTTCAAAAAAAAAATTCAAAAAGAAATTTATAAAAAATTTCAAAATAAAAATTTTTCAAAAAAAAATTTCAAAAAAAAAATTCAAATGGAATTTAAAAAAAAAATCTTCTAAAAAAAAATTTCTAAAAAAAAAATTCAAAAAAAAATTCTAAAAAATAATTTCAAAAAAAAATTGAAAAAAAATTTTCAATAAAAAATTTCAAAAACTTTCAAAAAAAAAATTTTAAAAAAATTTCAAAAATGAAATTTTCAAAAAAAATTTCAAAAAAAATTCCAAAAAAAATTTCAAAAAAAATTCCAAAAAAAATTTCAAAATAATTTCAAAAAAAATTTCGAAATAAAATTCAAAAAAACTCAACAAAAAAAATAATACAAAAATTTCAAAAAAGTTTTCAAAACAAAAAAATGTCAAAATTTCAAAAAAAAATTTCAAAAAAAAATAAAAAAAAATTTCAGAAACGGAAAAAAAAATTCGAAAAAAAAATTTTCGAAAAAAAAATTTTTCAAAAAAAAATATTTAAAAATGAAAATTTTCAAAAAAAATTTTTAAAAACTTTCAAAAAAAAATTTCAAAAAAAAATTTCAAAAATAAAAAATTTTCAGAAAAAATTTCAAAAAAAAATTTCATAAAAAGCTTTCAAAAAGAAATTTCCAAAAAAAATTTTCGAAAAAAAATTATCAACAATAGAAAATTTAAAAAAAAATTAAAAAAAAATTTCAAAAAAAATTTTAAAACATTTCAAAAAAAATTCAGGAAAAAATTTTAAAAACTTTCAAAGAAAATTTCCAAAAAAAAATTTCAAAAAAAGTTTAAAAAAAAAATTTCAAAAAGAAATTTTAAAAAATTTCAAAATAAAAATTTTTCAAAAAAAATTTAAAAAAAAAAATTCAAATGGAATTTTCAAAAAAAAAATAAAAAATAAATAAAAAAAATTCAAAAAAAAATTCTAAAAAATAATTAAAAAAAAAAAATTTTAAAAAAAATTGAAAAAAAATTTTCAATAAAAAATTTCAAAAACTTTCAAAAAAAAATTTTAAAAAAAATTTCAAAAATGAAATTTTCAAAAAAAATTTCAAAAAAAATTTCGAAAAAACTCAAAAAAAAATAAAACAAAGATTTCAAAAAAATATAAGAAAAATAAAAAAAAAATTCAAAAAAAAGTTTTAAAAAAAATTTCAAAAACGATGAAAAAAATTCGAAAAAAAAATTTCCAAAAAAAAAATTTTCAAAAAAAGTTTTTAAAAAAATTTTCAAAAAGAAATTTAAAAAAAATTTCAATAAAAAATTTTCAAAAATTTAAAAAAAATCAAAATAAAAATTCAAAAAAAAGTTTGAAAAAAAATTTAAAAATGGAGAAAAAAAATTCAAAAAAAAAATTTTCAAAAAATAATTACAAAAAAAAATATTGGAAAATGGAAATTTTCAAAAAAAAATTTCAAAAACTTTCAAAAAAATTTCAAAAACTTTCAAAAAAAATTTCAAAAAAAAAATTTTCAAAGAAAAAATTTTCAGAAAAAATTTCAAAGAAAAATTTCAAAAAAAAAGTAAAAAAATGAAAAAAAAATTCAAAAACTTTCAAAAAAAACTATAAAAAAAAAATTTTCGAAAGAAAAAATTGTCAAAATTTCAAAAAAAAATTTCAAAAAAAATTTAAAAATTTTTCAGAAACGGAAAAAAAAATTTCGAAAAAAAAATTTTCGAAAAAAATATTTTTCAAAAAAAAATATTTAAAAATAAAAATTTTCAAAAAAAAATTTTCGAAAAAAAAATTTTCAAAACAGACAAAAAAAATCAAAAAAAAATATCAACAATAGAAAATTTAAAAAAAAATTTCAAAAAAAAATTTTTAAAACATTTCAAAAAAAAAATTCAGGAAAAAATTTTAAAAACTTTCAAAGAAAATTTCAAAAAAAAAATTTCAAAAAAAGTTTCAAAAAAAAAATTCAAAAAGAAATTTATAAAAAATTTCAAAATAAAAATTTTTCAAAAAAAAATTTCAAAAAAAAAATTCAAATGGAATTTTCAAAAAAAAAATTTCTAAAAAAAAATTTCAAAAAGAAATTCAAAAAAAAATTCTAAAAAATAATTTCAAAAAAAAATTGAAAAAAAATTTTCAATAAAAAATTTCAAAAACTTTCAAAAAAAAAATTTTAAAAAAATTTCAAAAATGAAATTTTCAAAAAAAATTTCAAAAAAAATTCCAAAAAAAATTTCAAAAAAAATTCCAAAAAAAATTTCAAAATAATTTCAAAAAAAATTTCGAAATAAAATTCAAAAAAACTCAACAAAAAAAATAATACAAAAATTTCAAAAAAGTTTTCAAAACAAAAAAATGTCAAAATTTCAAAAAAAAATTTCAAAAAAAAATAAAAAAAAATTTCAGAAACGGAAAAAAAAATTCGAAAAAAAAATTTTCGAAAAAAAAATTTTTCAAAAAAAAATATTTAAAAATGAAAATTTTCAAAAAAAATTTTTAAAAACTTTCAAAAAAAAATTTCAAAAAAAAATTTCAAAAATAAAAAATTTTCAGAAAAAATTTCAAAAAAAAATTTCATAAAAAGCTTTCAAAAAGAAATTTCCAAAAAAAATTTTCGAAAAAAAATTATCAACAATAGAAAATTTAAAAAAAAATTAAAAAAAAATTTCAAAAAAAATTTTAAAACATTTCAAAAAAAATTCAGGAAAAAATTTTAAAAACTTTCAAAGAAAATTTCCAAAAAAAAATTTCAAAAAAAGTTTAAAAAAAAAATTTCAAAAAGAAATTTTAAAAAATTTCAAAATAAAAATTTTTCAAAAAAAATTTAAAAAAAAAAATTCAAATGGAATTTTCAAAAAAAAAATAAAAAATAAATAAAAAAAATTCAAAAAAAAATTCTAAAAAATAATTAAAAAAAAAAAATTTTAAAAAAAATTGAAAAAAAATTTTCAATAAAAAATTTCAAAAACTTTCAAAAAAAAATTTTAAAAAAAATTTCAAAAATGAAATTTTCAAAAAAAATTTCAAAAAAAATTTCGAAAAAACTCAAAAAAAAATAAAACAAAGATTTCAAAAAAATATAAGAAAAATAAAAAAAAAATTCAAAAAAAAGTTTTAAAAAAAATTTCAAAAACGATGAAAAAAATTCGAAAAAAAAATTTCCAAAAAAAAAATTTTCAAAAAAAGTTTTTAAAAAAATTTTCAAAAAGAAATTTAAAAAAAATTTCAATAAAAAATTTTCAAAAATTTAAAAAAAATCAAAATAAAAATTCAAAAAAAAGTTTGAAAAAAAATTTAAAAATGGAGAAAAAAAATTCAAAAAAAAAATTTTCAAAAAATAATTACAAAAAAAAATATTGGAAAATGGAAATTTTCAAAAAAAAATTTCAAAAACTTTCAAAAAAATTTCAAAAACTTTCAAAAAAAATTTCAAAAAAAAATTTTCAAAGAAAAAATTTTCAGAAAAAATTTCAAAGAAAAATTTCAAAAAAAAAGTAAAAAAATGAAAAAAAAATTCAAAAACTTTCAAAAAAAACTATAAAAAAAAAATTTTCGAAAGAAAAAATTGTCAAAATTTCAAAAAAAAATTTCAAAAAAAATTTAAAAATTTTTCAGAAACGGAAAAAAAAATTTCGAAAAAAAAATTTTCGAAAAAAATATTTTTCAAAAAAAAATATTTAAAAATAAAAATTTTCAAAAAAAAATTTTCGAAAAAAAAATTTTCAAAACAGACAAAAAAAATCAAAAAAAAATATCAACAATAGAAAATTTAAAAAAAAATTTCAAAAAAAAATTTTTAAAACATTTCAAAAAAAAAATTCAGGAAAAAATTTTAAAAACTTTCAAAGAAAATTTCAAAAAAAAAATGTCAAAAAAAGTTTCAAAAAAAAATTCAAAAAGAAATTTATAAAAAATTTCAAAATAAAAATTTTTCAAAAAAAAATTTCAAAAAAAAAATTCAAATGGAATTTTCAAAAAAAAAATTTCTAAAAAAAAATTTCAAAAAGAAATTTTAAAACATTTCAAAAAAAAATTCAGGAAAAAATTTTAAAAACTTTCAAAGAAAATTTCAAAAAAAAAAATTCAAAAAAAGTTTAAAAAAAAAATTCAAAAAGAAATGTATAAAAAATTTCAAAATAAAAATTTTTCAAAAAAAAATTTCAAAAAAAAAATCAAATGGAATTTTCAAAAAAAAAATTTCCAAAAAAAAAAATTCAAAAAAAAATTCTAAAAAATAATTTCAAAAAAAAATTGAAAAAAAATTTTCAATAAAAAATTTCAAAAACTTTCAAAAAAAAAATTTTAAAAAAATTTCAAAAATGAAATTTTCAAAAAAAAATTCAAAAAAAATTCCAAAAAAAAATTTCAATTAAAAAAATTTCAAAAAAGATTTCAAAAAAAAAATTTCAAAAAAAATTTCGAAATAAAATTCAAAAAAACTCAACAAAAAAAATAAAACAAAAATTTCAAAAAAGTTTTCAAAAGAAAAAAATGTCAAAATTTCAAAAAAAAATTTCAAAAAAAAATAAAAAAATTTTCAGAAACGGAAAAAAAAAATTCGAAAAAAAAATTTTCGAAATAATTATTTTTCAAAAAAAAATATTTAAAAATGAAAATTTAAAAAAAAATTAAAAACTTTCAAAAAAAAATTTCAAAAAAAATTTTCAAAAATAAAAAATTTCATAAAAAGCTTTCAAAATGAAATTTCCAAAAAAAAATTTTCGAAAAAAAAATTTTCAAAACAAAAAAAATCAAAAAAAAATATCAACAATAGAAAATTTTAAAAAAAATTTCAAAAAAAAATTTTTAAAACATTTCAAAAAAAAATTCAGGAAAAAATTTTAAAAACTTTCAAAGAAAATTTCCAAAAAAAAAATTTCAAAAAAAGTTTCAAAAAAAAAATTTCAAAAAGAAATTTTAAAACATTTCAAAAAAAAATTCAGGAAAAAATTTTAAAAACTTTCAAAGAAAATTTCAAAAAAAAAATTTCAAAAAAAGTTTCAAAAAAAAAATTCAAAAAGAAATTTAAAAAAAAATTCAAAATAAAAATTTTTCAAAAAAAAATTTCAAAAAAAAATTCAAATGGAATTTTCAAAAAAAAAATTTCTAAAAAAAAATTTCTAAAAAAAAAATTCAAAAAAAAATTCTAAAAAATAATTTCAAAAAAAAATTGAAAAAAAAATTTCAATAAAAAATTTCAAAAACTTTCAAAACAAAAATTTTAAAAAATTTTCAAAAATGAAATTTTCAAAACAAATTTCAAAAAAAATTCCAAAAAAAAATTTCATTAAAAAAATTTCAAAAAAGATTTCAAAAAAAAAATTTCGAAAAAAATTTCGAAATAAAATTCAAAAAAACTCAACAAAAAAAATAAAACAAAAATTTCAAAAAAGTTTTCAAAAGAAAAAAATGTCAAAATTTCAAAAAAAAATTAAAAAAAAAATAAAAAAAATTTTCAGAAACAGAAAAAAAATTCGAAAAAAAAATTTTCGAAAAAAATATTTAAAAATGAAAATTTTCAAAACAAAATTTTAAAAATTTTCAAAAAAAATTTTAAAAATTTTCAAAAAAAATTTCAAAAAAAAATTTTCAAAGAAAAAATTTTCAGAAAAAATTTCAAAGAAAGATTTCAAAAAAAAAGTAGAAAAATGAAAAAAAAATTCAAAAACTTTCAAAAAAAACTATAAAAAAAAAATTTTCGAAAGAAAAAATTGTCAAAATTTCAAAAAAAAATTTCAAAAAAAATTTAAAAATTTTTCAGAAACGGAAAAAAAAATTTCGAAAAAAAAATTTTCGAAAAAAATATTTTTCAAAAAAAAATATTTAAAAATAAAAATTTTCAAAAAAAAATTTCAAAAACTTTCAAAAAAAACTTTCAAAAAAATTTTTCAAAAATAAAAAATTTTCAGAAAAAATTTCAAAAAAAAATTTCATAAAAAGCTTTCAAAAAGAAATTTCCAAAAAAAAATTTTCGAAAAAAAAATTTTCAAAACAGACAAAAAAAATCAAAAAAAAATATCAACAATAGAAAATTTTAAAAAAAATTTCAAAAAAAAAATTTAAAAACATTTCAAAAAAAAAATTCAGGAAAAAATTTTAAAAACTTTCAAAGAAAATTTCAAAAAAAAAATTTCAAAAAAAAAATTTCAAAAAAAGTTTCAAAAAAAAATTCAAAAAGAAATTTATAAAAAATTTCAAAATAAAAATTTTTCAAAAAAAAATTTCAAAAAAAAAATTCAAATGGAATTTTCAAAAAAAAAATTTCTAAAAAAAAATTTCAAAAAGAAATTTTAAAACATTTCAAAAAAAAATTCAGGAAAAAATTTTAAAAACTTTCAAAGAAAATTTCAAAAAAAAAAATTCAAAAAAAGTTTCAAAAAAAAATTCAAAAAGAAATTTATAAAAAATTTCAAAATAAAAATTTTTCAAAAAAAAAAAAAAAAATTCAAATGGAATTTTCAAAAAAAAAATTTCTAAAAAAAAAAATTCAAAAAAAAATTCTAAAAAATAATTTCAAAAAAAAATTGAAAAAAAAATTTCAATAAAAAATTTCAAGAACTTTCAAAAAAAAAATTTTTAAAAAATTTCAAAAATGAAATTTTCAAAAAAAATTAAAAAAAAATTCCAAAAAAAAATTTCAATTAAAAAAATTTCAAAAAAGATTTCAAAAAAAAAATTTCAAAAAAAATTTCGAAATAAAATTCAAAAAAACTCAACAAAAAAAATAAAACAAAAATTTCAAAAAAGTTTTCAAAAGAAAAAAATGTCAAAATTTCAAAAAAAAATTTCAAAAAAAATAAAAAAAATTTCAGAAACGGAAAAAAAAATTCGAAAAAAAAATTTTTCAAAAAAAAATATTTAAAAATGAAAATTTTCAAAAAAAAATTTTAAAATAGACAAAAAAAATCAAAAAAAAATATCAACAATAGAAAATTTAAAAAGAAAATAAAAAAAAAAATTCAAAAAAAATTTTTAAAACATTTCAAAAAAAAATTCAGGAAAAAATTTTAAAAACTTCAAAGAAAATTTCCAAAAAAAAAATTTCAAAAAAAGTTTCAAAAAAAAATTTCAAAAAGAAATTTTAAAACATTTCAAAAAAAAATTCAGGAAAAAATTTTAAAAACTTTCAGAGAAAATTTCCAAAAAAAAAATTTCAAAAAAAGTTTCAAAAAAAAATTTCAAAAAGAAATTAAAAAAAATTTCAAAATAAAAATTTTTCAAAAAAAAATTTCAAAAAAAAAATTCAAATGGAATTTTCAAAAAAAAAAATTCTAAAAAAAAATTTCTAAAAAAAAAATTCAAAAAAAATTCTAAAAAATAATTTTAAAAAAAAAATTTCAAAAAAAAATTGAAAAAAAATTTTCAATAAAAAATTTCAAAAACTTTCAAAAAAAAAATTTTAAAAAAATTTCAAAAATGAAATTTTAAAAAAAAATTTCAAAAAAAATTCCAAAAAAAAATTTCAAAATAATTTCAAAAAAAATTTCGAAATAAAATTCAAAAAAACTCAACAAAAAAAATAATAAAAATATTTCAAAAAAGTTTTCAAAACAAAAAAATGTCAAAATTTCAAAAAAAAAATTCAAAAAAAATTTCAGAAACTGAAAAAAAAATTCGAAAAAAAAATTTTCGAAAAAAAAATTTTTCAAAAAAAAATATTTAAAAATGAAAATTTTCAAAAAAAATTTTTAAAAACTTTCAAAAAAAAATTTCAAAAAAAATTTTCAAAAATAAAAAATTTTCAGAAAAAATTTCAAAAAAAAATTTCATAAAAAGCTTTCAAAAAGAAATTTCCAAAAAAAAATTTTCGAAAAAAAAATTTTCAAAACAGACAAAAAAATCAAAAAAAATTATCAACAATAGAAAATTTCAAAAAAATTTAAAAAAAATTTCAAAAAAAATTTTAAAACATTTCAAAAAAAAATTCAGGAAAAAATTTTAAAAACTTTCAAAGAAAATTTCCAAAAGAAAATTTCAAAAAAAGTTTAAAAAAAAAATTTCAAAAAGAAATTTAAAAAAATTTCAAAATAAAAATTTTTCAAAAAAAATTTCAAAAAAAAAATTCAAATGGAATTTTCAAAAAAAAAAAATAATAAATAAAAAAAATTCAAAAAAAAATTCTAAAAAATAATTTCAAAAAAAAAATTAAAAAAAAAATTGAAAAAAAATTTTCAATAAAAAATTTCAAAAACTTTCAAAAAAAATTTTAAAAAAAATTTCAAAAATGAAATTTTCAAAAAAAATTTCAAAAAAAAATTCGAAAAAACTCAAAAAAAATAAAACAAAGATTTCAAAAAAATATAAGAAAAATAAAAAAAAAATTCAAAAAAAAGTTTTAAAAAAAGTTTCAAAAACGATGAAAAAAATTCGAAAAAAAAAATTCCAAAAAAAAAATTTTCAAAAAAAGTTTTTAAAAAAATTTTCATAAAGAAATTTAAAAAAAATTTCAATAAAAAATTTTCAAAAATTTAAAAAAAATCAAAATAAAAATTCAAAAAAAAAAATTTGAAAAAAAATTTAAAAATGGAGAAAAAAAATTCGAAAAAGAAATTTTCAAAAAAAAAATTACAAAAAAAAATATTGGAAAATGGAAATTTTCAAAAAAAAAATTTCAAAAACTTTCAAAAAAAATTTCAAAAAAAAATTTTCAAAGAAAAAATTTTCAGAAAAAATTTCAAAGAAAAATTTCAAAAAAAAAGTAAAAAAATGAAAAAAAAATTAAAAAACTTTCAAAAAAAACTATAAAAAAAAAATTTTCGAAAGAAAAAATTGTCAAAATTTCAAAAAAAAATTTCAAAAAAAATTTAAAAATTTTTCAGAAACGGAAAAAAAAATTCGAAAAAAAAATTTTCGAAAAAAATATTATTCAAAAAAAAATATTTAAAAATAAAAATTTTCAAAAAAAAATTTCAAAAACTTTCAAAAAAAAATTTCAAAAAAAATTTTCAAAAATAAAAAATTTTCAGAAAAAATTTCAAAAAAAAATTTCATAAAAAGCTTTCAAAAAGAAATTTCCAAAAAAAAATTTTCGAAAAAAAAATTTTCAAAACAGACAAAAAAAATCAAAAAAAAATATCAACAATAGAAAATTTAAAAAAAAAAATTTCAAAAAAAAAATTTTAAAACATTTCAAAAAAAAAATTCAGGAAAAAATTTTAAAAACTTTCAAAGAAAATTTCCAAAAAAAAAATTTCAAAAAAAGTTTCAAAAAAAAAATTTCAAAAAGAAATTTTAAAACATTTCAAAAAAAAATTCAGGAAAAAATTTTAATAACTTTCAAAGAAAATTTCAAAAAAAAAATTTCAAAAAAAGTTTCAAAAAAAAAATTCAAAAAGAAATTTATAAAAAATTTCAAAATAAAAATTTTTCAAAAAAAAATTTCAAAAAAAAAATTCAAATGGAATTTAAAAAAAAAAATCTTCTAAAAAAAAATTTCTAAAAAAAAAATTCAAAAAAAAATTCTAAAAAATAATTTCAAAAAAAAATTGAAAAAAAATTTTCAATAAAAAATTTCAAAAACTTTCAAAAAAAAAATTTTAAAAAAATTTCAAAAATGAAATTTTCAAAAAAAATTTCAAAAAAAATTCCAAAAAAAATTTCAAAAAAAATTCCAAAAAAAATTTCAAAATAATTTCAAAAAAAATTTCGAAATAAAATTCAAAAAAACTCAACAAAAAAAATAATACAAAAATTTCAAAAAAGTTTTCAAAACAAAAAAATGTCAAAATTTCAAAAAAAAATTTCAAAAAAAAATAAAAAAAAATTTCAGAAACGGAAAAAAAAATTCGAAAAAAAAATTTTCGAAAAAAAAATTTTTCAAAAAAAAATATTTAAAAATGAAAATTTTCAAAAAAAATTTTTAAAAACTTTCAAAAAAAAATTTCAAAAAAAAATTTCAAAAATAAAAAATTTTCAGAAAAAATTTCAAAAAAAAATTTCATAAAAAGCTTTCAAAAAGAAATTTCCAAAAAAAATTTTCGAAAAAAAATTATCAACAATAGAAAATTTTAAAAAAAATTAAAAAAAAATTTCAAAAAAATTTTTAAAACATTTCAAAAAAAATTCAGGAAAAAATTTTAAAAACTTTCAAAGAAAATTTCCAAAAAAAAATTTCAAAAAAAGTTTAAAAAAAAAATTTCAAAAAGAAATTTTAAAAAATTTCAAAATAAAAATTTTTCAAAAAAAATTTAAAAAAAAAAATTCAAATGGAATTTTCAAAAAAAAAATAAAAAATAAATAAAAAAAATTCAAAAAAAAATTCTAAAAAATAATTAAAAAAAAAAAATTTTAAAAAAAATTGAAAAAAAATTTTCAATAAAAAATTTCAAAAACTTTCAAAAAAAAATTTTAAAAAAAATTTCAAAAATGAAATTTTCAAAAAAAATTTCAAAAAAAATTTCGAAAAAACTCAAAAAAAAATAAAACAAAGATTTCAAAAAAATATAAGAAAAATAAAAAAAAAATTCAAAAAAAAGTTTTAAAAAAAATTTCAAAAACGATGAAAAAAATTCGAAAAAAAAATTTCCAAAAAAAAAATTTTCAAAAAAAGTTTTTAAAAAAATTTTCAAAAAGAAATTTAAAAAAAATTTCAATAAAAAATTTTCAAAAATTAAAAAAAAATCAAAATAAAAATTCAAAAAAAAGTTTGAAAAAAAATTTAAAAATGGAGAAAAAAAATTCAAAAAAAAAATTTTCAAAAAATAATTACAAAAAAAAATATTGGAAAATGGAAATTTTCAAAAAAAAATTTCAAAAACTTTCAAAAAAATTTCAAAAACTTTCAAAAAAAATTTCAAAAAAAAATTTTCAAAGAAAAAATTTTCAGAAAAAATTTCAAAGAAAAATTTCAAAAAAAAAGTAAAAAAATGAAAAAAAAATTCAAAAACTTTCAAAAAAAACTATAAAAAAAAAATTTTCGAAAGAAAAAATTGTCAAAATTTCAAAAAAAAATTTCAAAAAAAATTTAAAAATTTTTCAGAAACGGAAAAAAAAATTTCGAAAAAAAAATTTTCGAAAAAAATATTTTTCAAAAAAAAATATTTAAAAATAAAAATTTTCAAAAAAAAATTTTCGAAAAAAAAATTTTCAAAACAGACAAAAAAAATCAAAAAAAAATATCAACAATAGAAAATTTAAAAAAAAATTTCAAAAAAAAATTTTTAAAACATTTCAAAAAAAAAATTCAGGAAAAAATTTTAAAAACTTTCAAAGAAAATTTCAAAAAAAAAATGTCAAAAAAAGTTTCAAAAAAAAATTCAAAAAGAAATTTATAAAAAATTTCAAAATAAAAATTTTTCAAAAAAAAATTAAAAAAAAAATTCAAATGGAATTTTCAAAAAAAAAATTTCTAAAAAAAAATTTCAAAAAGAAATTTTAAAACATTTCAAAAAAAAATTCAGGAAAAAATTTTAAAAACTTTCAAAGAAAATTTCAAAAAAAAAAATTCAAAAAAAGTTTAAAAAAAAAATTCAAAAAGAAATGTATAAAAAATTTCAAAATAAAAATTTTTCAAAAAAAAATTTCAAAAAAAAAATCAAATGGAATTTTCAAAAAAAAAATTTCCAAAAAAAAAAATTCAAAAAAAAATTCTAAAAAATAATTTCAAAAAAAAATTGAAAAAAAATTTTCAATAAAAAATTTCAAAAACTTTCAAAAAAAAAATTTTTAAAAAATTTCAAAAATGAAATTTTCAAAAAAAAATTCAAAAAAAATTCCAAAAAAAAATTTCAATTAAAAAAATTTCAAAAAAGATTTCAAAAAAAAAATTTCAAAAAAAATTTCGAAATAAAATTCAAAAAAACTCAACAAAAAAAATAAAACAAAAATTTCAAAAAAGTTTTCAAAAGAAAAAAATGTCAAAATTTCAAAAAAAAATTTCAAAAAAAAATAAAAAAATTTTCAGAAACGGAAAAAAAAAATTCGAAAAAAAAATTTTCGAAATAATTATTTTTCAAAAAAAAATATTTAAAAATGAAAATTTAAAAAAAAATTAAAAACTTTCAAAAAAAAATTTCAAAAAAAATTTTCAAAAATAAAAAATTTCATAAAAAGCTTTCAAAATGAAATTTCCAAAAAAAAATTTTCGAAAAAAAAATTTTCAAAACAAAAAAAATCAAAAAAAAATATCAACAATAGAAAATTTTAAAAAAAATTTCAAAAAAAAATTTTTAAAACATTTCAAAAAAAAATTCAGGAAAAAATTTTAAAAACTTTCAAAGAAAATTTCCAAAAAAAAAATTTCAAAAAAAGTTTCAAAAAAAAAATTTCAAAAAGAAATTTTAAAACATTTCAAAAAAAAAATTCAGGAAAAAATTTTAAAAACTTTCAAAGAAAATTTCAAAAAAAAAATTTCAAAAAAAGTTTCAAAAAAAAAATTCAAAAAGAAATTTAAAAAAAATTTCAAAATAAAAATTTTTCAAAAAAAAATTTCAAAAAAAAATTCAAATGGAATTTTCAAAAAAAAAATTTCTAAAAAAAAATTTCTAAAAAAAAAATTCAAAAAAAAATTCTAAAAAATAATTTCAAAAAAAAATTGAAAAAAAAGTTTCAATAAAAAATTTCAAAAACTTTCAAAACAAAAATTTTAAAAAATTTTCAAAAATGAAATTTTCAAAACAAATTCCAAAAAAAAATTTCATTAAAAAAATTTCAAAAAAGATTTCAAAAAAAAAATTTCGAAAAAAATTTCGAAATAAAATTCAAAAAAACTCAACAAAAAAAATAAAACAAAAATTTCAAAAAAGTTTTCAAAAGAAAAAAATGTCAAAATTTCAAAAAAAAATTAAAAAAAAAATAAAAAAAATTTTCAGAAACAGAAAAAAAATTCGAAAAAAAAATTTTCGAAAAAAATATTTAAAAATGAAAATTTTCAAAACAAAATTTTAAAAATTTTCAAAAAAAATTTTAAAAATTTTCAAAAAAAATTTCAAAAAAAAATTTTCAAAGAAAAAATTTTCAGAAAAAATTTCAAAGAAAGATTTCAAAAAAAAAGTAGAAAAATGAAAAAAAAATTCAAAAACTTTCAAAAAAAACTATAAAAAAAAAATTTTCGAAAGAAAAAATTGTCAAAATTTCAAAAAAAATTTAAAAATTTTTCAGAAACGGAAAAAAAAAATTTCGAAAAAAAATTTTTCGAAAAAAATATTTTTCAAAAAAAAATATTTAAAAATAAAAATTTTCAAAAAAAAATTTCAAAAACTTTCAAAAAAAACTTTCAAAAAAATTTTTCAAAAATAAAAAATTTTCAGAAAAAATTTCAAAAAAAAATTTCATAAAAAGCTTTCAAAAAGAAATTTCCAAAAAAAAATTTTCGAAAAAAAAATTTTCAAAACAGACAAAAAAAATCAAAAAAAAATATCAACAATAGAAAATTTTAAAAAAAATTTCAAAAAAAAAATTTAAAAACATTTCAAAAAAAAAATTCAGGAAAAAATTTTAAAAACTTTCAAAGAAAATTTCAAAAAAAAAATTTCAAAAAAAAAATTTCAAAAAAAGTTTCAAAAAAAAATTCAAAAAGAAATTTATAAAAAATTTCAAAATAAAAATTTTTCAAAAAAAAATTTCAAAAAAAAAATTCAAATGGAATTTTCAAAAAAAAAATTTCTAAAAAAAAATTTCAAAAAGAAATTTTAAAACATTTCAAAAAAAAATTCAGGAAAAAATTTTAAAAACTTTCAAAGAAAATTTCAAAAAAAAAAATTCAAAAAAAGTTTCAAAAAAAAATTCAAAAAGAAATTTATAAAAAATTTCAAAATAAAAATTTTTCAAAAAAAAAAAAAAATTCAAATGGAATTTTCAAAAAAAAAATTTCTAAAAAAAAAAATTCAAAAAAAAATTCTAAAAAATAATTTCAAAAAAAAATTGAAAAAAAAATTTCAATAAAAAATTTCAAGAACTTTCAAAAAAAAAATTTTTAAAAAATTTCAAAAATGAAATTTTCAAAAAAAATTAAAAAAAAATTCCAAAAAAAAATTTCAATTAAAAAAATTTCAAAAAAGATTTCAAAAAAAAAATTTCAAAAAAAATTTCGAAATAAAATTCAAAAAAACTCAACAAAAAAAATAAAACAAAAATTTCAAAAAAGTTTTCAAAAGAAAAAAATGTCAAAATTTCAAAAAAAAATTTCAAAAAAAATAAAAAAAATTTCAGAAACGGAAAAAAAAATTCGAAAAAAAAATTTTCGAAAAAAATATTTTTCAAAAAAAAATATTTAAAAATGAAAATTTTCAAAAAAAAATTTTAAAAATTTTCAAAAAAAATTTTTAAAAACTTTCAAAAAAAAATTTCAAAATTTTTTTTCAAAAATAAAAAATTTTCAGAAAAAATTTCAAAAAAAAATTTCAAAAAAAAAATTTCATAAAAAGCTTTCAAAAAGAAATTTCCAAAAAAAAAAATTTCGAAAAAAAAATTTTCAAAATAGACAAAAAAAAATCAAAAAAAAATATCTACAATAGAAAATTTAATTAGAAAATAAAAAAAAATTTCAAAAAAAAATTTTAAAACATTTCAAAAAAAAAATTCAGGAAAAAATTTTAAAAACTTCAAAAAAAAATAAATTAAAAAAAATCAAAAAAAAATTCAAAAAAGATTTCAAAAAAAAAATATCAAAAAAAAATTCAAAAAAATATTTCAAAAAAAAAATTCAAAAAAAAATTAAACAAAAATTTCAAAAAAGCTTTCAAAAAAAATTCCGAAAAAAATTACGAAAAAAATTTTCAAAAAAAAAATCATAAAAAAATTTTCAAAAAAAGTCAAAAAAAATTTCAAAAAATAATATCAAAAAAAGAAAATTTTCGAAAAAACAAATAAAAAATTTTCAAAAAAAATAAATTAAAAAAAAATTCAAAAAAAATAAATTGAAAAAAAAATTCAAAAAAGATAAAAAAAAAATATCAAAAAAATTTCAAAAAAGAAATTAAAAAAAAATAAAACAAAAATTTCAAAAAAAAATTTCAAGAAAAAATTTTTAAAAAATTTTTAAAAAATTCAAAAGAAAAATTCAAAAAGAAGTTTGAAAAAAAAATTTAAAAAAGGAGAAAAAAAATTCGAAAAAAAAATTTTCAAAAAACAAAATTTCAAAAAAAAATATTGGAAAATGGAAATTTTCAAAAAAAATTTCAATAACTTTCAAAAAAAAATTCAAAAAAAATTTTTCAAAGAAAAAATTTTCAGAAAAAATTTCAAAAAAAAATTTCAAAAAAAACTTTAAAAAATGAAAAAAAAAATTCAAAAACTTTCAAAAAAAAATATCAAAAAAAAAAATTTCAAAAAAAAATTTCAAAAAAAAGTTTCTAAAAAAAATTCATAAAAATTTTTTTTTTTAAAGTTTCAAAAAAATAATTTAAAAAAAAATTTTTTTCAAAAAAAAAATTTGAAAACAAAATTTTAAAAAAAATTAAAAAAAAAATTAAAAAAAAAATAAAAAAAAAATCAAAAAAAAATTTAAAAAAAATTACAAAAAAAAATTCGAAAAAAATTTCGAAAAAAAATTTTAAAAAAAATTCAAAAAAAATTTCAAAAAAAAATTTAAAAAAAATTCAAAAAATTTTTTTAAAAAAATAAAAAAAAAATCGAAAAAAAATTTCAAAAAAAAAATTTGAAAAAATTCCAAAAAAAAAAATTCAAAAAAAATTTTAAAAAATCAAAAAAAAATTCAAAGAGAAAATTTTTCAAAAATAATTTCAAAAAAAAAATTCAAAAAAAAAAATTTAAAAAAAAAAAATTGAAAAAAAAATATTAAAAAAAATAAAATTTCGAAAAAATTTTTTTAAAAAAAAAATTTTCAAAAAAAAAAAATTTCGAAAAAAAATTTTAAAAAAAATTTTCAAAAAAAAATTAAAAAAATAAAAAAATTTCAAAAAAAAACAAAAAAAAATTTTAAAAAAAATTTTAAAAAAATTTAAAAAATAATTCAAAAAAAATTTCAAAAAAAAATTTAAAAAAAATTCAAAAAATTTAAAAAAAAAAATAAAAAAAAAATCGAAAAAAAATTTCAAGAAAAAAATTTGAAAAAATTCCAAAAAAAAAATTCAAAAAAATTTTTAAAAAATCAAAAAAAATTCAAAGAGAAAATTTTTCAAAAAAAATTTCAAAAAAAAAATTCAAAAAAAAAAATTTTCAAAAAAAAAATTGAAAAAAAAATATTAAAAAAAAATAAAATTTCGAAAAAAATTTTTTTTAAAAAAAATTTTCAAAAAAAAAAAATTTCGAAAAAAAATTAAAAAAAAAATTTCAAAAAAAAATTAAAAAAATTAAAAAATTTCAAAAAAAACAAAAAAAAATTTAAAAAAAAATTTTAAAAAAATTTCAAAAAAAAATTTTCAAAAAAAACTTCAAAAAAAATTTCTAAAAAAATTTCGAAAAAAATTACAAAAGAAAATTTTTAAAAAAATTACAAAAAAAATTCAAAAAGAAATTGAAAAAAAAAATTTAAAAAAAATTCAAAAAAATTTTTAAAAAAAATAAAAAAAAAATCGAAAAAAAATTTCGAAAAAAAAATTTGAAAAAATTCCAAAAAAAAAAATTTCAAAAAAAATTTTCGTAAAAAAATTTTAAGAAAAATTTTTAAAAAATCAAAAAAAATTCAAAGAGAAAATTTTTCAAAAAAAATTAAAAAAATAAAAAAAAAAACAAAAAAAAAATTTTAGAAAAAATTTAAAAAAAATTACAAAAAGAATTCAAAAAAAATAAAAAAAAAAGATTCAAAAAAAATTTTTAAAAAAAATTCAAAAAAAAATAAAAAAAAAAATAAAAAAAAAATAAAAAAAAAATCAAAAAAAAAATTTAAAAAAAATTACAAAAAAAAATTCGAAAAAAACAATTTAAAAAAAATTTTAAAAAAATTACAAAAAAAAATCAAAAAAAAATTGAAAAAAAAAATTTCAAAAAAAAAATTTCAAAAAAAAATTTTCGTAAAAAAAATTTTCAAAAAAATAAAATTTCGAAAAAAAAATTAAAAAAAAAATTTTCAAAAAAAAATTAAAAAAATAAAAAAAAACAAAAAAAAAATTTTAGAAAAAATTTTAAAAAAATTTACAAAAAAAAATTCAAAAAAAAATAAAAAAAGAGAATAAAAAAAATTTAAAAAAAAATTCAAAAAAAAATTTATAAAAAAAAATCAAAAAAAATATTGAAAAAAATTACTAAAAAAATTCGAAAAAACAATTTTAAAAAAAATTCACAAAAAAAAATTTCATATAAAAAATTTTCAAAAAAATAAAATTTCGAAAAAAATTTTTCTAAAAAAAAATTTTCAAAAAAAAAAATTTCGAAAAAAAATTAAAAAATAAAAAAAAACAAAAAAATATTTTAGAAAAAATTTAAAAAAAAATTACAAAAAAAATTCAAAAAAAATAAAAAAAAAAGATTCAAAAAAAATTTTAAAAAAAAATTCAAAAAAAAATTAAAAAAAAAAAATTAAAAAAAAAATAAAAAAAAAATCAAAAAAAAAATTAAAAAAAAATTTTCAAAAAAAAAAAATTTTGAAAAAAAATTTAAAAAAAAAGATTAAAAAAAATTTTAAAAAAAATTTAAAAAAAATTAAAAAAAAAAAATTAAAAAAAAAAATCAAAAAAAAATCAAAAAAAAATCAAAAAAAAATTTAAAAAAATTACAAAAAAAAATTCGAAAAAAAATTGAAAAAAAAATTTCAAAAAAAATAAAATTTCGAAAAAAAATTTTAAAAAAAATTCAAAAAAAATTTCAAAAAAAAATTTAAAAAAAATTCAAAAAAATAAAAAATTCAAAAAAAATTTTAAAAAATCAAAAAAAATTCAAAGAGAAAATTTTTCAAAAAAAATTTCAAAAAAAAAATTAAAAAAAAAAAATTTTCAAAAAAAAAATTGAAAAAAAAATATTAAAAAAAATAAAATTTCGAAAAAAATTTTTTTTAAAAAAAATTTTCAAAAAAAAAAATTTCGAAAAAAGATTAAAAAAAAAAATTTCAAAAAAAATTAAAAAAATTAAAAAATTTCAAAAAAAAACAAAAAAAAATTTTAAAAAAAATTTTAAAAAAATTTCAAAAAAAAATTTTCAAAAAAAACTTCAAAAAAAATTTCTAAAAAAATTTCGAAAAAAATTACAAAAGAAAATTTTTAAAAAAATTACAAAAAAATTCAAAAAGAAATTGAAAAAAAAAATTTAAAAAAAATTCAAAAAAATTTTTAAAAAAAATAAAAAAAAAATCGAAAAAAAATTTCAAAAAAAAAATTTGAAAAAATTCCAAAAAAAAAATTTCAAAAAAAATTTTCCTAAAAAACTTTTAGGAAAAAATTTTAAAAAATCAAAAAAAATTCAAAGAGAAAATTTTTCAAAAAAAATTTCAAAAAAAAAATTCAAAAAAAAAAATTTCAAAAAAAAAATTGAAAAAAAAATATAAAAAAAATAAAATTTCGAAAAAAATTTTCAAAAAAAAAATTTCGAAAAAAAATTTAAAAAAAAATTCTCAAAAAAAAATTAAAAAAATAAAAAAAAAACAAAAAAAAAATTTTAGAAAAAATTTTAAAAAAATTTACAAAAAAAATTCAAAAAAAAATAAAAAAAAAGATTTAAAAAAAATTAAAAAAAAAAATTTAAAAAAAATTTATAAAAAAAATCAAAAAAAAAATTAAAAAAAAATTACAAAAAAAAATTCGAAAAAAAAATTTAAAAAAAAATGTTTAAAAAAATTCACAAAAAAAAATTAAAAAAATAAAAAAATTTCAAAAAAAAACAAAAAAAAAATTTAAAAAAAATTTTAAAAAAATTTCGAAAAAAATTACAAAAGAAAATTTTAAAAAATATTATAAAAAAAATAAAAAAAAAAATTGAAAAAAAAAAATCAAAAAAAATTTTCGAAAAAAAAAATTTTCAAAAAAAAAAATTTCAAAAAAAAATTAAAAAAAAAAATTTCAAAAAAAAATTTTAAAAAAATTCCAAAAAAAAAAATTTCAAAAAAAATTTCGTAAAAAAATTTTAAAAAATCCAAAAATATTCAAAAAAATAATTGAAAAAAAAATTTTAAAAAAAATTCACAAAAAAAAAATGAAAAAAAAAATTTCAAAAAAAATTTTCGTATAAAAAATTTTCAAAAAAATAAAATTTCGAAAAAAATTTTTCTAAAAAAAAATTTTCAAAAAAAAAAAATTTCGAAAAAAAATTAAAAAAAAATTTTCAAAAAAAATTTAAAAAATAAAAAAAAATAAAAAAAAAATTTTAGAAAAAATTTTAAAAAAAATTACAAAAAAAATTCAAAAAAAATTAAAAAAAAGATTCAAAAAAAATTTTAAAAAAAAATTCAAAAAAAAAATTAAAAAAAAAATTCAAAAAAAAATCAAAAAAAAAATCAAAAAAAAAATTAAAAAAAAAATTTCAAAAAAAAAAATTTCGAAAAAAAATTAAAAAAAAAAGATTAAAAAAAAATTTAAAAAAAAATTAAAAAAAAAATTTTAAAAATAAAAAAAAACAAAAAAAAAATTTTAGAAAAAATTTTTAAAAAAATTACAAAAAAAATTCAAAAAAAATAAAAAAGATTCAAAAAAAATTAAAAAAAAAAATTCAAAAAAAAAATTAAAAAAAAAATTAAAAAAAAAAATAAAAAAAAAATCAAAAAAAAAATTTAAAAAAAATTTTCAAAAAAAAAAATTTCGAAAAAAAATTAAAAAAAAAAGATTAAAAAAAAATTTAAAAAAAAATTTTAAAAAAAATTCAAAAAAAAAATTCAAAAAAAAATAAAAAAAAATCAAAAAAAAATTACAAAAAAAAATTCGAAAAAAATTTCGAAAAAAAATTTAAAAAAAAATTCAAAAAAAATTTCAAAAAAAAATTTAAAAAAAATTCAAAAAATTTTTTTAAAAAAATAAAAAAAAAATCGAAAAAAAATTTCAAAAAAAAAATTTGAAAAAATTCCAAAAAAAAAAATTCAAAAAAAATTTTAAAAAATCAAAAAAAAATTCAAAGAGAAAATTTTTCAAAAATAATTTCAAAAAAAAAATTCAAAAAAAAAAATTTTTAAAAAAAAAATTGAAAAAAAAATATTAAAAAAAATAAAATTTCGAAAAAAATTTTTTAAAAAAAAAATTTTCAAAAAAAAAAAATTTCGAAAAAAAATTAAAAAAAAAATTTTCAAAAAAAAATTAAAAAAATAAAAAAATTTCAAAAAAAAACAAAAAAAAATTTTTAAAAAAATTTTAAAAAAATTTAAAAAATAATTCAAAAAAAATTTCAAAAAAAAATTTTAAAAAAATTCAAAAATTTTTTTAAAAAAAATAAAAAAAAAATCGAAAAAAAATTTCAAAAAAAAAATTTGAAAAAATTCCAAAAAAAAAATTCAAAAAAATTTTTAAAAAATCAAAAAAAATTCAAAGAGAAAATTTTTCAAAAAAAATTTCAAAAAAAAAATTCAAAAAAAAAAATTTTCAAAAAAAAAATTGAAAAAAAAATATTAAAAAAAATAAAATTTCGAAAAAAATTTTTTTAAAAAAAAATTTTCAAAAAAAAAAAATTTCGAAAAAAAATTAAAAAAAAAATTTCAAAAAAAAATTAAAAAAATAAAAAAATTTCAAAAAAAAATTTAAAAAAAAATTTTAAAAAAATTTCAAAAAAAAATTTTCAAAAAAAACTTCAAAAAAAATTTCTAAAAAAATTTCGAAAAAAATTACAAAAGAAAATTTTTTAAAAAATTACAAAAAAAATTCAAAAAGAAATTGAAAAAAAAAATTTAAAAAAAATTCAAAAAAATTTTTAAAAAAAATAAAAAAAAAATCGAAAAAAAATTTCAAAAAAAAAATTTGAAAAAATTCCAAAAAAAAAAAATTTCAAAAAAATTTTTTAAAAAATCAAAAAAAAATCAAAGAGAAAATTTTTCAAAAAAAATTAAAAAAATAAAAAAAAAACAATAAAAAAATTTTAGAAAAAATTTAAAAAAAATTACAAAAAGAATTCAAAAAAAATAAAAAAAAAAGATTCAAAAAAAATTTTTAAAAAAAATTCAAAAAAAAATAAAAAAAAAATAAAAAAAAAATAAAAAAAAAATCAAAAAAAAAATTTAAAAAAAATTACAAAAAAAAATTCGAAAAAAACAATTTAAAAAAAATTTTAAAAAAAATTACAAAAAAAATTCAAAAAAAAATTGAAAAAAAAAATTTCAAAAAAAAAAATTTCAAAAAAAAATTTTCGTAAAAAAAATTTTCAAAAAAATAAAATTTCGAAAAAAAAATTTAAAAAAAAATTTTCAAAAAAAAATTAAAAAAATAAAAAAAAACAAAAAAAAAATTTTAGAAAAAATTTTAAAAAAATTTAAAAAAAAAAATTCAAAAAAAAATAAAAAAAGAGAATAAAAAAAATTTAAAAAAAAATTCAAAAAAAAATTTATGAAAAAAAATCAAAAAAAATATTGAAAAAAAATTACTAAAAAAATTCGAAAAAAAAATTTTAAAAAAAATTCACAAAAAAAAATTTCATATAAAAAATTTTCAAAAAAATAAAATTTCGAAAAAAATTTTTCTAAAAAAAAATTTTCAAAAAAAAAAAATTTCGAAAAAAAATTAAAAAATAAAAAAAAACAAAAAAATATTTTAGAAAAAATTTAAAAAAAAATTACAAAAAAAATTCAAAAAAAATAAAAAAAAAAGATTCAAAAAAAATTTTAAAAAAAAATTCAAAAAAAAATTAAAAAAAAAAATTAAAAAAAAAAATAAAAAAAAAATCAAAAAAAAAATTTAAAAAAAATTTTCAAAAAAAAAAAATTTTGAAAAAAAATTTAAAAAAAAAGATTAAAAAAAATTTTAAAAAAAATTTAAAAAAAATTAAAAAAAAAATTAAAAAAAAAATCAAAAAAAAATCAAAAAAAATTTAAAAAAATTACAAAAAAAAATTCGAAAAAAATTGAAAAAAAAAATTTCAAAAAAAATAAAATTTCGAAAAAAAATTTTAAAAAAAATTCAAAAAAAATTTCAAAAAAAAATTTTAAAAAAATTCAAAAAAATAAAAAATTCAAAAAAAATTTTAAAAAATCAAAAAAAATTCAAAGAGAAAATTTTTCAAAAAAAATTTAAAAAAAAAAATTCAAAAAAAAAAATTTTCAAAAAAAAAATTGAAAAAAAAATATTAAAAAAAATAAAATTTCGAAAAAAATTTTTTTTCAAAAAAATTTTCAAAAAAAAAAAATTTCGAAAAAAGATTAAAAAAAAAAATTTCAAAAAAAAATTAAAAAAATTAAAAAATTTCAAAAAAAAACAAAAAAAAATTTTAAAAAAAATTTTAAAAAAATTTCAAAAAAAATTTTTCAAAAAAAACTTCAAAAAAAATTTCTAAAAAAATTTCGAAAAAAATTACAAAAGAAAATTTTTAAAAAAATTACAAAAAAAATTCAAAAAGAAATTGAAAAAAAAAATTTAAAAAAAATTCAAAAAAATTTTTAAAAAAAATAAAAAAAAAATCGAAAAAAAATTTCAAAAAAAAAATTTGAAAAAATTCCAAAAAAAAAATTTCAAAAAAAATTTTCCTAAAAAAATTTTAGGAAAAAATTTTAAAAAATCAAAAAAAATTCAAAGAGAAAATTTTTCAAAAAAAATTTCAAAAAAAAATTCAAAAAAAAAAATTTTCAAAAAAAAAATTGAAAAAAAAATATAAAAAAAATAAAATTTCGAAAAAAAAATTCAAAAAAAAAATTTCGAAAAAAAAATTAAAAAAAAATTTTCAAAAAAAAATTAAAAAAATAAAAAAAAAACAAAAAAAAAATTTTAGAAAAAATTTTAAAAAAATTTACAAAAAAAATTCAAAAAAAAATAAAAAAAAAGATTTAAAAAAAATTTTAAAAAAAATTTTAAAAAAAATTTATAAAAAAAATCAAAAAAAAAATTAAAAAAAAAATACAAAAAAAAATTCGAAAAAAAAATTTAAAAAAAAATTTTTTAAAAAATTCACAAAAAAAAATTAAAAAAATAAAAAAATTTCAAAAAAAAACAAAAAAAAAATTTAAAAAAAATTTTAAAAAAATTTCGAAAAAAATTACAAAAGAAAATTTTAAAAAATATTATAAAAAAAATTCAAAAAAAAATTGAAAAAAAAAAATCAAAAAAAATTTTCGAAAAAAAAAATTTTCAAAAAAAAAATTTCAAAAAAAAATTAAAAAAAAAAATTTCAAAGAAAAATTTTAAAAAAATTCCAAAAAAAAAAATTTCAAAAAAAATTTCGTAAAAAAATTTAAAAAAATCAAAAAAAATTCAAAAAAAAAATTGAAAAAAAAATTTTAAAAAAAATTCACAAAAAAAAAATGAAAAAAAAAATTTCAAAAAAAATTTTCGTATAAAAAATTTTCAAAAAAATAAAATTTCGAAAAAAATTTTTCTAAAAAAAAATTTTCAAAAAAAAAAAAATTCGAAAAAAAATTTAAAAAAAATTTTCAAAAAAAAATTTAAAAAATAAAAAAAAATAAAAAAAAAATTTTAGAAAAAATTTTAAAAAAAATTACAAAAAAAATTAAAAAAAAATTAAAAAAAAGATTCAAAAAAAATTTAAAAAAAAATTCAAAAAAAAATCAAAAAAAAATCAAAAAAAAAATTAAAAAAAAATTTTCAAAAAAAAAAATTTCGAAAAAAAATTAAAAAAAAAGATTAAAAAAAAATTTAAAAAAAAATTAAAAAAAAAATTAAAAAAAAAAAATTCAAAAAAAAATAAAAAAAAAATTTAAAAAAAATTACAAAAAAAAATTCGAAAAAAATTGAAAAAAAAAATTTCAAAAAAAAAAATTTAAAAAAAAATAAAATTTCGAAAAAAAATTTAAAAAAAAATTCAAAAAAAATTTCAAAAAAAAATTTTAAAAAAATTCAAAAAAATTTTTTGAAAAAATAAAAAAAAAATCGAAAAAAAATTTCAAAAAAAAAATTTGAAAAAATTCCAAAAAAAAAATTCAAAAAAAATTTTAAAAAATCAAAAAAAATTCAAAGAGAAAATTTTTCAAAAAAAAATTCAAAAAAAAAAATTTAAAAAAAAAAAATTGAAAAAAAAATATTAAAAAAAATAAAATTTCGAAAAAAATTTTTTTAAAAAAAAATTTTCAAAAAAAAAAAATTTCGAAAAAAAATTTTAAAAAAAATTTTCAAAAAAAAATTAAAAAAATAAAAAAATTTCAAAAAAAAACAAAAAAAAATTTAAAAAAAAATTTTAAAAAAATTTCAAAAAAAAATTTTCAAAAAAAACTTCAAAAAAAATTTCAAAAAAAATTTCGAAAAAAATTACAAAAGAAAATTTAAAAAAAAATTACAAAAAAAATTCAAAAAAAAATTGAAAAAAAAAATTTAAAAAAAATTCAAAAAAATTTTCAAAAAAAAAAATTTCGAAAAAAAATTTTAAAAAAAATTTTCAAAAAAAAATTAAAAAAATAAAAAAAAAACAAAAAAAAAATTTTAGAAAAAATTTTAAAAAAATTTACAAAAAAAATTCAAAAAAAAATAAAAAAAAAGATTTTAAAAAAATTAAAAAAAAAATTTTAAAAAAAATTTATAAAAAAAATCAAAAAAAAAATTAAAAAAAAATTACAAAAAAAAATTCGAAAAAAAAAATTAAAAAAAAAATTTTTAAAAAAATTCACAAAAAAAAATTAAAAAAATAAAAAAATTTCAAAAAAAAACAAAAAAAAAATTTAAAAAAAATTTTAAAAAAATTTCGAAAAAAATTACAAAAGAAAATTTTAAAAAATATAAAAAAAATTCAAAAAAAAATTGAAAAAAAAAATCAAAAAAAATTTTCGAAAAAAAAAATTTTCAAAAAAAAAAATTTCAAAAAAAAATTTCAAAAAAAAATTTAAAAAAAAAATTTCAAAAAAAAATTTTAAAAAAATTCCAAAAAAAAAAATTTCAAAAAAAATTTCGTAAAAAAATTAAAAAAAATCAAAAAAAATTCAAAAAAAAAATTGAAAAAAAAATTTTAAAAAAAATTCACAAAAAAAAATGAAAAAAAAAATTTCAAAAAAAATTTTCGTATAAAAAATTTTCAAAAAAATAAAATTTCGAAAAAAATTTTTCTAAAAAAAAATTTTCAAAAAAAAAAATTTCGAAAAAAAATTAAAAAAAAATTTTCAAAAAAAAATTTAAAAAATAAAAAAAAATAAAAAAAAATTTTAGAAAATTTTTTTAAAAAAATTACAAAAAAAATTCAAAAAAAATTAAAAAAAAGATTCAAAAAAAATTAAAAAAAAAATTCAAAAAAAAAATTAAAAAAAAAATTCAAAAAAAAATCAAAAAAAAAATCAAAAAAAAAATTTAAAAAAAATTTTCAAAAAAAAAAATTTCGAAAAAAAATTAAAAAAAAAAGATTAAAAAAAAATTTAAAAAAAAATTTAAAAAAAAATTAAAAAAAAAAAATTCAAAAAAAAATAAAAAAAAAATCAAAAAAAAATTTAAAAAAAATTACAAAAAAAAATTCGAAAAAAATTGAAAAAAAAAATTTCAAAAAAAAAAATTTAAAAAAAAATAAAATTTCGAAAAAAAATTTAAAAAAAAATTCAAAAAAAATTTCAAAAAAAAATTTAAAAAAAATTCAAAAAAATTTTTTGAAAAAATAAAAAAAAAATCGAAAAAAAATTTCAAAAAAAAAATTTGAAAAAATTCCAAAAAAAAAAATTCAAAAAAAATTTTAAAAAATCAAAAAAAATTCAAAGAGAAAATTGTTCAAAAAAAATTTCAAAAAAAAATTCAAAAAAAAAAATTTTTTAAAAAAAAATTTTAAAAAAAATATTAAAAAAAATAAAATTTCGAAAAAAATTTTTTAAAAAAAAAATTTTCAAAAAAAAAAAATTTCGAAAAAAAATTTAAAAAAAAATTTTCAAAAAAAAATTAAAAAAATAAAAAAATTTCAAAAAAAAACAAAAAAAAATTTAAAAAAAAATTTTAAAAAAATTTCAAAAAAAAATTTTCAAAAAAAACTTCAAAAAAAATTTCAAAAAAAATTTCGAAAAAAATTACAAAAGAAAATTTAAAAAAAAATTACAAAAAAAATTCAAAAAAAAATTGAAAAAAAAAATTTAAAAAAAATTCAAAAAAATTCAAAAAAATTTTTTAAAAAAATAAAAAAAAATCGAAAAAAAATAAAAAAAAAAATCGAAAAAAAAAATTTACAAAAGAAAATTTTAAAAAATATTACAAAAAAAATTCAAAAAAAAATTGAAAAAAAAAAATCAAAAAAAATTTTCGAAAAAAAAAATTTTCAAAAAAAAAAATTTCGAAAAAAAATTAAAAAAAAAAATTTCAAAAAAAAATTTAAAAAAAATTCCAAAAAAAAAATTTCAAAAAAAATTTCGTAAAAAAATTTAAAAAAAATTTAAAAAAAATCAAAAAAAATTCAAAAAAAAAAATTTTCAAAAAAAAAATTGAAAAAAAAATTTAAAAAAAAATAACAAAAAAAAAATGAAAAAAAAAATTTCAAAAAAAATTTTCGTATAAAAAATTTTCAAAAAAATAAAATTTCGAAAAAAAATTTTCTAAAAAAAAATTTTCAAAAAAAAAAATTTTCGAAAAAAAATTAAAAAAAAATTTTCAAAAAAAAATTTAAAAAATAAAAAAACAAAAAAAAAATTTTAGAAAAAATTTTAAAAAAAATTACAAAAAAAATTCAAAAAAATAAAAAAAAAAGATTCAAAAAAAATTTTAAAAAAAAATTCAAAAAAAAATTTAAAAAAAAAATTCAAAAAAAATAAAAAAAAAATCAAAAAAAAAATTAAAAAAATTTCAAAAAAAAAAAATTCAAAAAAAAATTGAAAAAAAAAAATTGAAAAAAAAAATTTAGAAAAAATTCACAAAAAAAAATGAAAAAAAAAATTTCAAAAAAAATTTTCGTATAAAAAATTTTCAAAAAAATTAAATTTCGAAAAAAATTTTTCTAAAAAAAAATTTTCAAAAAAAAAAATTTCGAAAAAAATTTTTAAAAAAAATTCAAAAAAAAATTTAAAAAAAAATAAAAAAAAAATCAAAAAAAAAATTAAAAAAAAATTACAGAAAAAATTCGAAAAAAACAATTTAAAAAAAAATTTTCGTAAAAAAATTTTAAGAAAAAATTTTAAAAAATCAAAAAAAATTCAAAGAGAAAATTTTTCAAAAAAAATTTCAAAAAAAAAATTCAAAAAAAAAAATTTTCAAAAAAAAAATTGAAAAAAAAATATAAAAAAAATAAAATTTCGAAAAAAATTTTCAAAAAAAAAATTTCGAAAAAAAATTTAAAAAAAAATTTTCAAAAAAAAATTAAAAAAATAAAAAAAAAACAAAAAAAAAATTTTAGAAAAAATTTTAAAAAAATTTACAAAAAAAATTCAAAAAAAAATAAAAAAAAAGATTAAAAAAAAATTTAAAAAAAAATTAAAAAAAAAATTTATGAAAAAAATCAAAAAAAAAATTTAAAAAAAATTACAAAAAAAAATTCGAAAAAAAAATTTAAAAAAAAATTTTAAAAAAAATTCACAAAAAAAAATTAAAAAAATAAAAAAATTTCAAAAAAAAACAAAAAAAAAATTTAAAAAAAATTTTAAAAAAATTTCAAAAAAAAATTTTCAAAAAAAACTTCAAAAAAAATTTCAAAAAAAATTTCGAAAAAAATTACAAAAGAAAATTTTAAAAAATATTTAAAAAAAAAATTTTCAAAAAAAAAAAATTTCGAAAAAAAATTAAAAAAAAAATTTTCAAAAAAAAATTAAAAAAATAAAAAAATTTCAAAAAAAAACAAAAAAAAATTTTAAAAAAAATTTTAAAAAAATTTAAAAAATAATTCAAAAAAAATTTCAAAAAAAAATTTAAAAAAAATTCAAAAATTTTTTTAAAAAAAATAAAAAAAAAATCGAAAAAAAATTTCAAAAAAAAAATTTGAAAAAATTCCAAAAAAAAAAATTCAAAAAAATTTTTAAAAAATCAAAAAAAATTCAAAGAGAAAATTTTTCAAAAAAAATTTCAAAAAAAAAATTCAAAAAAAAAAATTTTCAAAAAAAAAATTGAAAAAAAAATATTAAAAAAAATAAAATTTCGAAAAAAATTTTTTTTAAAAAAAATTTTCAAAAAAAAAAAATTTCGAAAAAAAATTAAAAAAAAAATTTCAAAAAAAAATTAAAAAAATAAAAAAATTTCAAAAAAAAATTTAAAAAAAAATTTTAAAAAAATTTCAAAAAAAAATTTTCAAAAAAAACTTCAAAAAAAATTTCTAAAAAAATTTCGAAAAAAATTACAAAAGAAAATTTTTTAAAAAATTACAAAAAAAATTCAAAAAGAAATTGAAAAAAAAAATTTAAAAAAAATTCAAAAAAATTTTTAAAAAAAATAAAAAAAAAATCGAAAAAAAATTTCAAAAAAAAAATTTGAAAAAATTCCAAAAAAAAAAAATTTCAAAAAAAATTTTCGTAAAAAAATTTTAAGAAAAATTTTTAAAAAATCAAAAAAAATTCAAAGAGAAAATTTTTCAAAAAAAATTAAAAAAATAAAAAAAAAACAAAAAAAAAATTTTAGAAAAAATTTAAAAAAAATTACAAAAAGAATTCAAAAAAAATAAAAAAAAAAGATTCAAAAAAAATTTTTAAAAAAAATTCAAAAAAAAATAAAAAAAAAATAAAAAAAAAATAAAAAAAAAATCAAAAAAAAAATTTAAAAAAAATTACAAAAAAAAATTCGAAAAAAACAATTTAAAAAAAATTTTAAAAAAAATTACAAAAAAAATTCAAAAAAAAATTGAAAAAAAAAATTTCAAAAAAAAAAATTTCAAAAAAAAATTTTCGTAAAAAAAATTTTCAAAAAAATAAAATTTCGAAAAAAAAATTAAAAAAAAAATTTTCAAAAAAAAATTAAAAAAATAAAAAAAAACAAAAAAAAAAATTTAGAAAAAATTTTAAAAAAATTAAAAAAAAAAAATTCAAAAAAAAATAAAAAAAGAGAATAAAAAAAATTTAAAAAAAAATTCAAAAAAAAATTTATAAAAAAAAATCAAAAAAAATATTGAAAAAAAATTACTAAAAAAATTCGAAAAAAAAATTTTAAAAAAAATTCACAAAAAAAAATTTCATATAAAAAATTTTCAAAAAAATAAAATTTCGAAAAAAATTTTTCTAAAAAAAAATTTTCAAAAAAAAAAAATTTCGAAAAAAAATTAAAAAATAAAAAAAAACAAAAAAATATTTTAGAAAAAATTTAAAAAAAAATTACAAAAAAAATTCAAAAAAAATAAAAAAAAAAGATTCAAAAAAAATTTTTAAAAAAAATTCAAAAAAAAATTTAAAAAAAAAAATTAAAAAAAAAAATAAAAAAAAAATCAAAAAAAAAATTTAAAAAAAATTTTCAAAAAAAAAAAAATTTTGAAAAAAAATTTAAAAAAAAAGATTAAAAAAAATTTTTAAAAAAATTAAAAAAAAATTAAAAAAAAAATTAAAAAAAAAATCAAAAAAAAATCAAAAAAAATTTAAAAAAATTACAAAAAAAATTCGAAAAAAATTGAAAAAAAAAATTTCAAAAAAAATAAAATTTCGAAAAAAAATTTTAAAAAAAATTCAAAAAAAATTTCAAAAAAAAATTTAAAAAAAATTCAAAAAAATAAAAAATTCAAAAAAAATTTTAAAAAATCAAAAAAAATTCAAAGAGAAAATTTTTCAAAAAAAATTTCAAAAAAAAAATTCAAAAAAAAATTACAAAAAAAAATTCGAAAAAAAAAATTAAAAAAAAAATTTTTAAAAAAATTCACAAAAAAAAATTAAAAAAATTAAAAAATTTCAAAAAAAAACAAAAAAAAAATTTAAAAAAAATTTTAAAAAAATTTCGAAAAAAATTACAAAAGAAAATTTTAAAAAATATTAAAAAAATTCAAAAAAAAATTGAAAAAAAAAATTAAAAAAAATTTTCGAAAAAAAAAATTTTCAAAAAAAAAAATTTCAAAAAAAAATTTAAAAAAAAAATTTCAAAAAAAAATTTTAAAAAAATTCCAAAAAAAAAAATTTCAAAAAAAATTTCGTAAAAAAATTAAAAAAAATCAAAAAAAATTCAAAAAAAAAATTGAAAAAAAAATTTTAAAAAAAATTCACAAAAAAAAATGAAAAAAAAAATTTCAAAAAAAATTTTCGTATGAAAAATTTTCAAAAAAATAAAATTTCGAAAAAAATTTTTCTAAAAAAAAATTTTCAAAAAAAAAAATTTCGAAAAAAAATTAAAAAAAAATTTTCAAAAAAAAATTTAAAAAATAAAAAAAAATAAAAAAAAATTTTAGAAAAATTTTTTAAAAAAATTACAAAAAAAATTCAAAAAAAATTAAAAAAAAGATTCAAAAAAAATTTAAAAAAAAAATTCAAAAAAAAAATTAAAAAAAAAATTCAAAAAAAAATCAAAAAAAAAATCAAAAAAAAAATTTAAAAAAAATTTTCAAAAAAAAAAATTTCGAAAAAAAATTAAAAAAAAAAGATTAAAAAAAAATTTAAAAAAAAATTTAAAAAAAAATTTAAAAAAAAATTAAAAAAAAAAAATTAAAAAAAAAATAAAAAAAAAATCAAAAAAAAATTTAAAAAAAATTACAAAAAAAAATTCGAAAAAAATTGAAAAAAAAAATTTCAAAAAAAAAAAATTTAAAAAAAAATAAAATTTCGAAAAAAAATTTAAAAAAAAATTCAAAAAAAATTTCAAAAAAAAATTTAAAAAAAATTCAAAAAAATTTTTTGAAAAAATAAAAAAAAAATCGAAAAAAAATTTCAAAAAAAAAATTTGAAAAAATTCCAAAAAAAAAAATTCAAAAAAAATTTTAAAAAATCAAAAAAAATTCAAAGAGAAAATTGTTCAAAAAAAATTTCAAAAAAAAATTCAAAAAAAAAATTTTTTAAAAAAAAATTAAAAAAAAATATTAAAAAAAATAAAATTTCGAAAAAAATTTTTTTAAAAAAAAATTTTCAAAAAAAAAAAATTTCGAAAAAAAATTTAAAAAAAAATTTTCAAAAAAAAATTAAAAAAATAAAAAAATTTCAAAAAAAAACAAAAAAAAATTTAAAAAAAAATTTTAAAAAAATTTCAAAAAAAAATTTTCAAAAAAAACTTCAAAAAAAATTTCAAAAAAAATTTCGAAAAAAATTACAAAAGAAAATTTAAAAAAAAATTACAAAAAAAATTCAAAAAAAAATTGAAAAAAAAAATTTAAAAAAAATTCAAAAAAATTCAAAAAAATTTTTTAAAAAAATAAAAAAAAAATCGAAAAAAAATTAAAAAAAAAATCGAAAACAAAAATTTACAAAAGAAAATTTTAAAAAATATTACAAAAAAAATTCAAAAAAAAATTGAAAAAAAAAATCAAAAAAAATTTTCGAAAAAAAAAATTTTCAAAAAAAAAAATTTCGAAAAAAAATTAAAAAAAAAAATTTCAAAAAAAAATTTAAAAAAAATTCCAAAAAAAAAATTTCAAAAAAAATTTCGTAAAAAAATTAAAAAAAAAATTTTAAAAAAATCAAAAAAAAATTCAAAAAAAAAAATTTTCAAAAAAAAAATTGAAAAAAAAATTTAAAAAAAAATAACAAAAAAAAAATGAAAAAAAAAATTTCAAAAAAAATTTTCGTATAAAAAATTTTCAAAAAAATAAAATTTCGAAAAAAAATTTTCTAAAAAAAAATTTTCAAAAAAAAAAATTTTCGAAAAAAAATTAAAAAAAAATTTTCAAAAAAAAATTTAAAAAATAAAAAAACAAAAAAAAAATTTTAGAAAAAATTTTAAAAAAAATTACAAAAAAAATTCAAAAAAAATTTTAAAAAAAAATTCAAAAAAAAATTTTAAAAAAAAATTCAAAAAAAATAAAAAAAAAATCAAAAAAAAAATTAAAAAAATTTCAAAAAAAAAAATTCAAAAAAAAATTGAAAAAAAAAAATTGAAAAAAAAAATTTAAAAAAAATTCACAAAAAAAAAATGAAAAAAAAAATTTCAAAAAAAATTTTCGTATAAAAAATTTTCAAAAAAATTAAATTTCGAAAAAAATTTTTCTAAAAAAAAATTTTCAAAAAAAAAAATTTCGAAAAAAATTTTTAAAAAAAATTCAAAAAAAAATTTAAAAAAAAATAAAAAAAAAATCAAAAAAAAAATTAAAAAAAAATTACAGAAAAAATTCGAAAAAAACAATTTAAAAAAAATTTTCGTAAAAAAATTTTAAGAAAAAATTTTAAAAAATCAAAAAAAATTCAAAGAGAAAATTTTTCAAAAAAAATTTCAAAAAAAAAATTAAAAAAAAAAAATTTTCAAAAAAAAAATTGAAAAAAAAATATAAAAAAAATAAAATTTCGAAAAAAATTTTCAAAAAAAAAAATTTCGAAAAAAAATTTAAAAAAAAATTTTCAAAAAAAAATTAAAAAAATAAAAAAAAAACAAAAAAAAAATTTTAGAAAAAATTTTAAAAAAATTTACAAAAAAAATTAAAAAAAAAATAAAAAAAAAGATTAAAAAAAAATTTAAAAAAAAATTTAAAAAAAAATTTATGAAAAAAATCAAAAAAAAAATTTAAAAAAAATTACAAAAAAAAATTCGAAAAAAAAATTTAAAAAAAAATTTTAAAAAAAATTCACAAAAAAAAATTAAAAAAATAAAAAAATTTCAAAAAAAAACAAAAAAAAAATTTAAAAAAAATTTTAAAAAAATTTCAAAAAAAAATTTTCAAAAAAAACTTCAAAAAAAATTTCAAAAAAAATTTCGAAAAAAATTACAAAAGAAAATTTTAAAAAATATTACAAAAAAAATTGAAAAAAAAATTGAAAAAAAAAAATCAAAAAAAATTTTCGAAAAAAAAAATTTTAGAAAAAATTTTTAAAAAAATTACAAAAAAAATTCAAAAAAAATAAAAAAAAAGATTCAAAAAAAATTTTAAAAAAAAATTCAAAAAAAAAATTTAAAAAAAAAATTCAAAAAAAAATAAAAAAAAAATCAAAAAAAAAATTTAAAAAAAATTTTCAAAAAAAAAAATTTCGAAAAAAAATTAAAAAAAAAAGATTAAAAAAAAATTTTAAAAAAAATTTTAAAAAAAATTTTAAAAAAAAAATTCAAAAAAAAATAAAAAAAAATCAAAAAAAAATTAAAAAAAAATTACAAAAAAAAATTCGAAAAAAATTTCGAAAAAAAATTTTAAAAAAATTCAAAAAAAATTTCAAAAAAAAATTTAAAAAAAATTCAAAAAATTTTTTTAAAAAAATAAAAAAAAAATCGAAAAAAAATTTCAAAAAAAAAATTTGAAAAAATTCAAAAAAAAAAAATTCAAAAAAAATTTTAAAAAATCAAAAAAAAATTCAAAGAGAAAATTTTTCAAAAATAATTTCAAAAAAAAAATTCAAAAAAAAAAATTTAAAAAAAAAAAATTGAAAAAAAAATTAAAAAAAAATAAAATTTCGAAAAAAATTTTTAAAAAAAAAAATTTTCAAAAAACAAAAATTTCGAAAAAAAATTTAAAAAAAAATTTTCAAAAAAAAATTAAAAAAATAAAAAAATTTCAAAAAAAAAACAAAAAAAAATTTTAAAAAAAATTTTAAAAAAATTTTTAAAAAAATTCAAAAAAAATTTCAAAAAAAAATTAAAAAAAAATTCAAAAAATTTTAAAAAAAAAATAAAAAAAAAATCGAAAAAAAATTTCAAAAAAAAAATTTGAAAAAATTCCAAAAAAAAAAAATTCAAAAAAATTTTTAAAAAATCAAAAAAAATTCAAAGAGAAAATTTTTCAAAAAAAATTTCAAAAAAAAAATTCAAAAAAAAAAATTTTCAAAAAAAAAATTGAAAAAAAAATATTAAAAAAAATAAAATTTCGAAAAAAATTTTTTTAAAAAAAAATTTTCAAAAAAAAAAAATTTCGAAAAAAAATTTAAAAAAAAAATTTCAAAAAAAAATTAAAAAAATAAAAAAATTTCAAAAAAAAACAAAAAAAAATTTAAAAAAAAATTTTAAAAAAATTTCAAAAAAAAATTTTCAAAAAAAATTCAAAAAAAATTTCTAAAAAAATTTCGAAAAAAATTACAAAAGAAAATTTTTAAAAAAATTACAAAAAAAATTCAAAAAGAAATTGAAAAAAAAAATTTAAAAAAAATTCAAAAAAATTTTTAAAAAAAATAAAAAAAAAAATCGAAAAAAAATTTCAAAAAAAAAATTTGAAAAAATTCAAAAAAAAAAATTTCAAAAAAAATTTTCGTAAAAAAATTTTGAGAAAAAATTTTAAAAAATCAAAAAAAATTCAAAGAGAAAATTTTTCAAAAAAAATTTCAAAAAAAAAATTCAAAAAAAAAAATTTTCAAAAAAAAAATTGAAAAAAAAATATAAAAAAAATAAAATTTCGAAAAAAAATTTCAAAAAAAAAAATTTCGAAAAAAAATTAAAAAAAAAATTTTCAAAAAATAATTAAAAAAATAAAAAAAAAACAAAAAAAAAATTTTAGAAAAAATTTTTAAAAAATTTACAAAAAAAATTCAAAAAAAAATAAAGAAAAAGATTAAAAAAAAATTTAAAAAAAAATTTAAAAAAAAATTTATGAAAAAAATCAAAAAAAAAATTTAAAAAAAATTACAAAAAAAAATTCGAAAAAAAAATTTTAAAAAAAATTTTTAAAAAAATTCACAAAAAAAAATTAAAAAAATAAAAAAATTTCAAAAAAAAACAAAAAAAAAATTTAAAAAAAATTTTAAAAAAATTTCAAAAAAAAATTTTCAAAAAAAACTTCAAAAAAAATTTCAAAAAAAATTTCGAAAAAAATTACAAAAGAAAATTTTAAAAAATATTACAAAAAAAATTCAAAAAAAAATTGAAAAAAAAAATCAAAAAAAATTTTCGAAAAAAAAAATTTTCAAAAAAAAAAATTTAAAAAAAAAATTAAAAAAAAAATTAAAAAAAAAAATTTAAAAAAAATTCCAAAAAAAAAAATTTAAAAAAAAATTTCGTAAAAAAATTTAAAAAAAAATTTTTAAAAAATCAAAAAAAATTCAAAAAAAAAATTGAAAAACAAATTTTAAAAAAATTCACAAAAAAAAAATGAAAAAAAAAATTTCAAAAAAAATTTTCGTATAAAAAATTTTCAAAAAAATAAAATTTCGAAAAAAATTTTTCTAAAAAAAAATTTTCAAAAAAAAAAATTTCGAAAAAAAATTAAAAAAAAATTTTCAAAAAAAAATTTTAAAAATAAAAAAAAACAAAAAAAAAATTTTGGAAAAAATTTAAAAAAAAATTACAAAAAAAATTCAAAAAAAATAAAAAAAAAGATTCAAAAAAAATTTTAAAAAAAAATTCAAAAAAAAAATTTAAAAAAAAAATTCAAAAAAAAATAAAAAAAAAAATCAAAAAAAAAAATTAAAAAAAAATTTTCAAAAAAAAAATTTCGAAAAAAAATTAAAAAAAAAAGATTAAAAAAAAATTTAAAAAAAAATTTTAAAAAAAATTTAAAAAAAAAATTCAAAAAAAAATAAAAAAAAAATCAAAAAAAAATTTTGAAAAAATTACAAAAAAAAATTCGAAAAAAATTGAAAAAAAAAAATTTCAAAAAAAAAAATTTCAAAAAAAATAAAATTTCGAAAAAAAATTTAAAAAAAAATTCAAAAAAAATTTCAAAAAAAAATTTAAAAAAAATTCAAAAAAATTTTTTAAAAAAATAAAAAAAAAATCGAAAAAAAATTTCAAAAAAAAAATTTGAAAAAATTCCAAAAAAAAAAATTCAAAAAAAATTTTAAAAAATCAAAAAAAAATTCAAAGAGAAAATTTTTCAAAAATAATTTCAAAAAAAAAATTCAAAAAAAAAAAATTTTTAAAAAAAAAAATGAAAAAAAAATTTAAAAAAAAATAAAATTTCGAAAAATATTTTTTTAAAAAAAAATTTTCAAAAAAAAAAAATTTCGAAAAAAAATTAAAAAAAAAATTTTCAAAAAAAAATTAAAAAAATAAAAAAATTTCAAAAAAAAACAAAAAAAAATTTAAAAAAAAATTTTAAAAAAATTTCAAAAAAAAATTTTCAAAAAAAACTTCAAAAAAAATTTCAAAAAAAAATTCGAAAAAAATTTCAAAAGAAAATTTTAAAAAAAATTACAAAAAAAATTCAAAACAAAATTGAAAAAAAAATTTAAAAAAAATTCAAAAAAATTCAAAAAAATTTTTTAAAAAAATAAAAAAAAAATCGAAAAAAAATTTCAAAAAAAAAATTTGAAAAAATTCCAAAAAAAAATTTCAAAAAAAATTTTCGTAAAAAAATTTTAAGAAAAAATTTAAAAAAATCAAAAAAAATTCAAAGAGAAAATTTTTCAAAAAAAATTTCAAAAAAAAAATTCAAAAAAAAAAATTTTCAAAAAAAAATTGAAAAAAAAATATAAAAAAAAATAAAATTTCGAAAAAAATTTTCAAAAAAAAAAAATTTCGAAAAAAAATTGAAAAAAAAATTTTCAAAAAAAAATTAAAAAAATAAAAAAAAAACAAAAAAAAAATTTTAGAAAAAATTTAAAAAAAATTACAAAAAGAATTCAAAAAAAATAAAAAAAAAATTACAAAAAAAAATTCGAAAAAAACAATTTAAAAAAAATTTTAAAAAAAATTACAAAAAAAATTCAAAAAAAAATTGAAAAAAAAAATTTCAAAAAAAAAATTTCAAAAAAAAATTTTCGTAAAAAAAATTTTCAAAAAAATAAAATTTCGAAAAAAAAATTAAAAAAAAAATTTTCAAAAAAAAATTAAAAAAATAAAAAAAAAACAAAAAAAAATTTTAGAAAAAATTTTAAAAAAATTTACAAAAAAAAATTCAAAAAAAAATAAAAAAAGAGAATAAAAAAAATTTAAAAAAAAATTCAAAAAAAAATTTATAAAAAAAAATCAAAAAAAATATTGAAAAAAAATTACTAAAAAAATTCGAAAAAAAAATTTTAAAAAAAATTCACAAAAAAAAATTTCAAAAAAATAAAATTTCGAAAAAAATTTTTCTAAAAAAAAATTTTCAAAAAAAAAAAATTTCGAAAAAAAATTAAAAAATAAAAAAAAACAAAAAAATATTTTAGAAAAAATTTTAAAAAAAATTACAAAAAAAATTCAAAAAAAATGAAAAAAAAAGATTCAAAAAAAATTTTAAAAAAAAATTCAAAAAAAAATTAAAAAAAAAAATTAAAAAAAAAATAAAAAAAAAATCAAAAAAAAAATTAAAAAAAAATTTTCAAAAAAAAAAAAATTTTGAAAAAAAATTAAAAAAAAAAGATTAAAAAAAATTTTAAAAAAAATTAAAAAAAAATAAAAAAAAAAAATTAAAAAAAAAATCAAAAAAAAAATCAAAAAAAAAATTTAAAAAAATTACAAAAAAAAATTCGAAAAAAATTGAAAAAAAAAATTTCAAAAAAAATAAAATTTCGAAAAAAATTTTTAAAAAAAATTCAAAAAAAATTTCAAAAAAAAATTAAAAAAAAATTCAAAAAAATTTTTTAAAAAAATAAAAAAAAATCGAAAAAAAATTAAAAAAAAAAATTTGAAAAAATTCCAAAAAAAAAAAATTCAAAAAAAATTTTAAAAAATCAAAAAAAATTCAAAGAGAAAATTTTTCAAAAAAAATTTCAAAAAAAAAATTCAAAAAAAAAAATTTTCAAAAAAAAAATTGAAAAAAAAATATTAAAAAAAATAAAATTTCGAAAAAAATTTTTTTTAAAAAAAATTTTCAAAAAAAAAAAATTTCGAAAAAAGATTAAAAAAAAAATTTCAAAAAAAAATTAAAAAATTTCAAAAAAAAACAAAAAAAAATTTTAAAAAAAATTTTAAAAAAATTTCAAAAAAAAATTTTCAAAAAAAACTTCAAAAAAAATTTCTAAAAAAATTTCGAAAAAAATTACAAAAGAAAATTTTTAAAAAAATTACAAAAAAAATTCAAAAAAATTTAAAAAAAAAATAAAAAAAAAATCGAATAAAAATTTCAAAAAAAAAATTTGAAAAAATTCCAAAAAAAAAATTTCAAAAAAAATTTTCGTAAAAAAATTTTGAGAAAAAATTTTAAAAAATCAAAAAAAATTCAAAGAGAAAATTTTTCAAAAAAAATTTTAAAAAAAAAATTCAAAAAAAAAAATTTTCAAAAAAAAAATTGAAAAAAAAATATAAAAAAAATAAAATTTCGAAAAAAATTTTCAAAAAAAAAAATTTCGAAAAAAAATTAAAAAAAAAATTTTCAAAAAAAAATTAAAAAAATAAAAAAAAAACAAAAAAAAAATTTAGAAAAAATTTTAAAAAAATTTACAAAAAAAATTCAAAAAAAAATAAAAAAAAAGATTTAAAAAAAATTTAAAAAAAAAATTTAAAAAAAATTTATAAAAAAAATCAAAAAAAAAATTAAAAAAAAATTACAAAAAAAAATTCGAAAAAAAAATTTAAAAAAAAATTTTAAAAAAAATTCACAAAAAAAAATTTAAAAAATAAAAAAATTTCAAAAAAAAACAAACAAAAAATTTAAAAAAAATTTTAAAAAAATTTCGAAAAAAATTACAAAAGAAAATTTTAAAAAATATTATAAAAAAAATTGAAAAAAAAAAATCAAAAAAAATTTTCGAAAAAAAAAATTTTCAAAAAAAAAAATTTCAAAAAAAAATTAAAAAAAAAAATTTCAAAAAAAAATTTTAAAAAAATTCCAAAAAAAAAAATTTCAAAAAAAATTTCGTAAAAAAATTTTAAAAAATCAAAAAAAATTCAAAAAAAAAATTGAAAAAAAAATTTTAAAAAAAATTCACAAAAAAAATGAAAAAAAAAATTTCAAAAAAAATTTTCTAAAAAAAAATTTTCAAAAAAAAAAAATTTCGAAAAAAAATTAAAAAAAAATTTTCAAAAAAAAATTTAAAAAATAAAAAAAAATAAAAAAAAAAATTTAGAAAAAATTTTAAAAAAAATTACAAAAAAAATTCAAAAAAAATTAAAAAAAAGATTCAAAAAAAATTTAAAAAAAAATTCAAAAAAAAAATTAAAAAAAAAATTTAAAAAAAAATCAAAAAAAAATCAAAAAAAAAATTAAAAAAAAATTTTCAAAAAAAAAAATTTCGAAAAAAAATTAAAAAAAAAAGATTAAAAAAAAATTTAAAGAAAAATTTAAAAAAAAATTAAAAAAAAAAATTCAAAAAAAAATAAAAAAAAAATCAAAAAAAAATTTAAAAAAAATTACAAAAAAAAATTCGAAAAAAATTGAAAAAAAAAAATTTCAAAAAAAAAAATTAAAAAAAAAATAAAATTTCGAAAAAAAATTTAAAAAAAAATTCAAAAAAAATTTCAAAAAAAAATTTAAAAAAAATTCAAAAAAATTTTTTGAAAAAATAAAAAAAAATCGAAAAAAAATTTCAAAAAAAAAATTTGAAAAAATTCCAAAAAAAAAAATTCAAAAAAAATTTTAAAAAATCAAAAAAAATTCAAAGAGAAAATTTTTCAAAAAAAATTTCAAAAAAAATTCAAAAAAAAAAATTTTTAAAAAAAAAATTGAAAAAAAAATATTAAAAAAAATAAAATTTCGAAAAAAATTTTTTTTAAAAAAAATTTTCAAAAAAAAAAAATTTCGAAAAAAAATTTTAAAAAAAATTTTCAAAAAAAAATTAAAAAAATTAAAAAATTTCAAAAAAAACAAAGAAAAATTTTAAAAAAAATTTTAAAAAAATTTCAAAAAAAAATTTTCAAAAAAAACTTCAAAAAAAATTTCAAAAAAAATTTCGAAAAAAATTACAAAAGAAAATTTTAAAAAAAATTACAAAAAAAATTAAAAAAAAAATTGAAAAAAAAAATTTAAAAAAATTCAAAAAAATTCAAAAAAATTTTTTAAAAAAATAAAAAAAAAATCGAAAAAAAATTTTAAAAAAAATCGAAAA